>CM053627.1:12560940-12586992 GCA_028646595.1 Phalanger gymnotis | reverse complement strand
AAGAGTAGCCAGGAGGCCACAGAAAAATAAGATGGCATAAATCATATTCACCGGCCTCAAGACCTCGCTCGAACTCTTGGGTCCACACAGGGGTCGGCTCTGCTTCGGATTTTTTTCCAGCTATAGTTTTCTTGCCTCTCCTCGCAGCCGAGCCTCTGGCGTTCTCAAGTCCCGCCTCAACGACTAGAGATCAGAGTCCAGAGACCCATTTGGTTCCCGAATTGGCCCCTTTTAAGTCCTTAATCTATGCCCACACAGGTTTCACACCTGATAGGGCTTTGGGCCTGGGGCTTAGCGTTTAACAGTACTTTCACCGTAAACAAAAGCCAAACTCCTCAAGGGCACCCGTTAAACTAAGTCCATTTTGCCTTACTGGCACAGAGGCATTGTAACTTGATTCTAATGTAGTCATGTCATTTTGGTCCTCTTCCAGAACAAAGAACAACAACCAACCAGGGATAAGCAGAAACCTTCTCGGTCCTCCAAGAACTCAAGGCAAACCCAAGATGCCCAAAGATGGACACTAATCTCAGTTGTCCCATAGAAAAACTGAAAGCCTCTGCCCTCCAGTGGTTTACTTTCTCCCAGGAGAAACGCCATGGCCAGGTGCCACCAGATAGATCATAAGGAGATGCCCTTCTGACAGCTGGGACGGGTCAGAGCCCTTGGGACCCGTGTACTATACGCAAAATAGGGGGACTACACGTCATTTTGTCCAAGCACTGGTTTTTTTTTTTTTAAACAAATGAGGAACTCAGGGCTCAGAGAGACTGAGGGGTCGCATAAGGTCACAGAGCTAGCCCAGGGAAGGCAGAGTCTGACCTTGAACCCAGACCTACCCCGCTTCCCACGACTTGGAGAGGGGAGCTTGGGGAGGGGACTGAGCCCGGGCCGGCCTCAGGGCTGGGCCTTATTAGGCTCAGTAGGCGGGGCTCAGCCGGCCCGCGGCGCAGGCGCACTCAAGGGATGCACCGGAACCTCGAAGCGGCGGGCTCTGGTTTCCGGCGGCAGGGGAGGAGCGCGTTAGGCGGCGCGCCGGGAAGATGGCGGCGGGGCTGCGGAAGCGGAGCCCGGCCGGGACCGGGGCCGGCTCCAGCGCGCGCTGGGGGCTGGGCCTGGGGCCGGCGCCGCTGAAGCGGGCGTGGCAGGAGCGGCGGCTGCTGCTGCTGGAGCCGCGCTACACGCCGCTCGTGGCCGCCTGCCTCTGCCTGGCGGAGGTGGGCATCAACCACTGGGTCATACGCAGGGTGGCCTGTGAGTGACGGGCGGGGAGGGGCGGGGCCTGGGGCGGAGGGGCGGGGCCCGAAGCTGGGCAGAAGCCTAGGATTGGGGAGGGCAGGCGCTCAAGGGGCGGGGCCTGAAAGTGATTGGGGGAGGGGCGGAGCCAAGGGCTGGTGGATGCTTCTTAGGCTCTCTAGGGTTTTAGAGCCACAGGGGTCCAGAACCTAACCTTATCCGTTCGTGTCACGCTAAACAAGCCTCCAACCTCTCTGAGCCTCAGTTTCCCACATTTGCGAAATGGGGTCATTCATACTCTCACGACCTCCATATGGGGAAGATGTTTTGTCAACCCTAAAGGGCTGGAGAAATGAAACTCATTGAAGGACAGATGAGGAAACTGAGGCCTGCCTGAGGTCGAAGAGGAGCTAAGTATGAGAGCCCGGGCCCTCCCGCTGGGGTGGGGGGAATTCCCGAGTCCTCGGGAGGAAAAGAGGGGGCTGCGGACCCCAGGATGGAGATGCAGCCAGTCTCGGACCAGGAAGGGAGATGGTGGCAGGGCTTTGGATGGACGCGCCTGGTTTGCTCCGGGAGGTCTTTCCAAAAGAAGGCTGTTTCACTCTGTGCAGTTTAAACCAGGAGCAGAGGCCCTTCCCCTGCCTCTCTCTGGACCTCAGTTTCTTAGCCTGTAAAATGGAAGCCCCCCCCCCTCTCCAAATCTGATTTGATGAGCTTCTGGTCTCCCTGTTCTCTCAGACACAGAGATTGACTGGAAAGCCTACATGGCAGAGGTGGAGGGGGTCATCAATGGCACCTATGACTACACGCAGCTCAGAGGCGACACTGGGCCCCTCGTGTGAGTCTGGGGCGGGGTGGGGGGAGCCAGCCAGGTGAGGGTGTGGTCCGGGTAGGCAACAGCTGGCACTCACTGGGCCTGTGTCTGCCCCCTCCCCACAGCTACCCTGCAGGCTTTGTCTATATCTTCATGGGGCTGTACTACGCCACGAGCCGAGGCACCGACATCCGCCTGGCCCAGCACATCTTCCTGGGCCTCTACCTTGCCACACTCCTGCTGGTCTTCCGAATCTACAGCCAGACGAGGAGGGTGAGGTCCCTACCCCCCAATCTGAGATGGGCTGAGGGTTCTTGGAGAGCCTTGGGAAGGTCCTTTGCCAGGAAAGCTGCCAAGCTGGTGCAGTGTTCCTCTCAGCTCCTAACACTTAATACCTGGGATTTATGAAGTATTTAACAAAGTGCCTACACACACACACACACCCCTACACCTACCTACCACTCACACACACACACACTTCTCATTCTCATACAGGCATGCACACACACACACGTGCGCTTTCATATACATTCACATATGCACTTCCACATGCACACACTCAACACACTTGTATATACACATGCACACACATACTCAAACTCACACATGCATGCACATACATGCATGCTCACATACACGCTCAGACACATGCACGCACACATACAAACTCATACATATGCACATACACAGTACATATACACACTCATACACATATACACACACTTGTTTCACACACATACACACACACCTCACACACGTATGCACTCTCCCACACACACTCACACTCACAACTACATGTCACTGGCTTCTGACAGCTGCCATCTGAGGAGGGGCAGTGCTGGTGGGCTCTTAATTGTAGAGGGGAGAACAGAAGCCCAGCAGGGGCAAGTGGCTGCCCTGAGGTTGTCCCGCTCATGTGCGCTGGGAAGGGGTCTCTGACCTGGATGCATGATGGTCCTGACGCTCTCCCCCTCCTCCTTCCAGGTCCCCCCTTTTGTTTTCTTCTTCATGTGCTGTGCCTCATACCGGGTCCACTCTATCTTCGTACTGCGGCTTTTCAATGACCCTGTGGCCATGGCGCTGCTCTTCCTCAGTATTAACCTCCTGCTGTCCCAGCGCTGGGGCTGGGGCTGTGGCTGTT
Source organism: Phalanger gymnotis (assembly GCA_028646595.1). Lineage (NCBI taxonomy): Eukaryota > Metazoa > Chordata > Mammalia > Diprotodontia > Phalangeridae > Phalanger > Phalanger gymnotis. The sequence continues at coordinate 12,583,801 of CM053627.1, read as the reverse complement.
TCAGGTCCAAATCTATCCCTAGTCGAGTCCTGCCCACCTTCCCAGTCCTCTCCCCAGCCTCCCCCTCCTGCAGGAGAGGGGAAGAGAGACCAGCTGCTTGGGGGGACTTGGAGCCCGGGGAGCATGTCCCTGAGGCGGTGTTAAGAACGCTGGGCACCCTCCTCTCCTCCCTCCCACCCTTCCTGCCACGTCTTTCCCATCCTCTCCCACGGGCCTCAGGTCGGTTAGGGGATTAAGCTTCCTTCTGGTCAGAGCCCGGTGTGTATGTGCGGGGTGGGCTCTATGACACATATCCGTGGGAGTTTGTAGGGAAAGGACACCCTTAGCCAGCTGTCCGTGCGGGAGGTGGAAGGAGGGCCCAGGAGGCCCCGAGGGCCCCGACACTGACTGCCAATCTTTTCTCCTTGCAAACGGGCCCCAGTCTGGCTGTGTCGGTGAAGATGAGCGTGCTGCTCTTCGCGCCGGGGCTGCTCTTTCTTCTCCTTTCTCAGTTTGGCCTCTGTGGGGCCCTTCCCAAGTTGGGCATCTGTGCCCTCCTACAGGTACACCACCCGTTCTCTCGGTGACTATAGCACTTCCCTGTGTTCCCTGTCTTCTGCCTCCTCGTTCTTCTGAAAGGAATTCCTTTCTGGCCTCTCGGTCTCCTCTAGACCAGCTCCTTTCCCACTCCACACCTAACAGTGGGTGAGCCTGAAGCCACCTTCAGGAGAAGCCCAGCTGCTCCTTGGGAGGCCACGTTGGCATTCTGTCTATCCCCAGGTCGTTCTGGGCTTGCCATTCCTCCTGGAGAACCCGGCTGGCTATCTGTCCCGTTCTTTTGACCTGGGCCGGCAGTTCCTCTTCCGCTGGACGGTGAACTGGAGATTCCTGCCTGAGGCTCTCTTCCTGAATCGGGCCTTCCATCTGGCACTGTTGGCCGCTCACTTGAGTCTGCTGGCGCTCTTTGCCTTCTGCAGGTGGCCCAGGTGTGGTTTCGAGGGAGGCCAGGGCTAGAGCCCCTGGGCTTCCCTTTGGAGGTGGGGTCATCGTTGGGGGTAAAGGAGGAAGAGGCGTCGGTCAAGTCAGTCTTCCCTCTCCAGGTCAGGAGAAAGCCTCCTGTCCCTCCTGAAGGAGCCCTCGAAGAGGAACCCCCCTGCCCGGCCCCTCACTGCTAATCATATCCTTCGCCCTGTGGGCAGTCAGACGGAAGCGAGGGTGGGGGGCGGGGGACAGGTGCGGCGTCCCTCTCGCCCTTGGCCTTGACTGCCCACACAGATTGTCTCTGTACTCTTCACGTCCAACTTCATCGGCATCTGCTTCAGCCGCTCGCTCCACTACCAGTTCTACGTCTGGTATTTCCACACGCTGCCCTACCTCCTGTGGGCGACGCCCTCACGCTGGCTCACACACCTGCTCAGGTAGGCCCCGTCCAGCATGGGAGGGCTGGCAGGGTGGCTGAGGGGTGGGTGCCTGCCTGCCTGCCTCCCTCCCTCCCTCCGCTTGTCCTCCTCCCCAGGTTACTGGTGTTTGGCCTCATTGAGCTCTCCTGGAACACCTACCCCTCCACGCCCTGTAGCTCCATGGCCCTCCACCTCTGCCATGCCGTCATCTTGCTGCAGCTGTGGTTTGGCTCCAGGGCCCTCCCCGAGGCCTCCCAGACACGTCAGCCCAGCGAGAAGGCCCCGTGAGCTCCTGCCCCCCAAGGTTCCTCTGGCCTCCATCTCATGGCCCCGCCTCAGACCCCAGGGGTCCCTTTAAAGCCACCTCCCCAATAAAGCTGGCCGAGCCCCAGTCCCATGCTGTCTGCTTTCTGCTCTGTCAGCCTCCCCTCAGATGCCCCATCCCTGGCCAAGCCTAGACCCTCTGAGGAGCAGCGGGCCGGCTATTAAGGAAACGTGTGTGCATGTGGTCCTCAGAGGCACTTTATTGCAGCTGCCATAGAGGGTGTAGGCCTCTGTGAACAGCCCCCCAGGCCCCAAGGGGCGGCTTCTGTCTTAGAGAGAAAAAGAAGTGGACGAGGGGAGGAGAGCAGGCACTTTCTGGAGTGGAAGTGGGAGAGGCAAGAGGACTGGGCTGGGCAGGGGCAGGCTGACCCTCAGAAGGGCCCCAGCCCAGTCTTGGCCCTCAGACGTTGGCAGGGCTGTAGCACAGCATGCGCAGTTGGAGGTTCTGGTCCCAGTGGCGGAGGAGCAGGAAGAGGCCTCGGGCAGCGGCCTTGAGGGCGGCCAACTCTAGCCGGTCGGGCAGGCGCTGGGCCCTCAGCCAGCTGTCGGCCTTGGCTGCCACCAGCTCCCACTCCCCAAAGGTGCCCGTGCAGCGGTGTTCCAGCCAGGCCAACGCGACAGCTGTGGCCCAGCTCCGGCCCCGCAGGTCAGGGCTCCCTGAGCCCTCGGCGCCCTCTGAGGCTTCCGTGTCAGAACCGTGCCCGCTGTCCACCTGGCCCGGTCCCTCTGAGCCTGTGCTGGGGGACTGGCTGCCCGAAGCCGTCACCCCGTCCCCAGAGCCCGGGCCTAGGAGAGCCCACGGTGAGGAGGCAGAGGCCGGGCTGAGGGTGGCCCGGTGTGCTAGGAAGGGTGAGGCCCTGCACAGCCTCTCGTGGGGGATCTGTACCGCCACGCAGAAGGGGCCGTCCAAGCGGAAGGAGCCGGCAGCTTCCTGCAGCCTCACCTGTGGCAGGGAGGGCAGGCTCAGATGAGGGGGTGGGCCAGGCTGTGCCCCACCCCGCCAAGTTCCTCCCTTCCCCCTCTGTGCCCTCACCAATGGGAGGTAGTCATAGTCACTGCTTCTCTTGTCACCATCCCCAGCCAGACCCCGGTTAGGCTCTGGGTTGTAGAGTCTTAGGCCAGAACCAAACCTCCTCCAGCTGAGCCTGAGGGAAGGAAAGGCAGTGGTCCCCACCTACACCCCTTTCACTGGTCTGGGAGCCCCTAGCTTGGGCTTCCCCCTTGCTTATACCTTGAACCGGTGCTGTTCTCAGAGTCCCGGGAGCTAGCCGAGGAGTCGTCCACAAGCCCTGTAATGGACCGACAGATAAACCATCCACCCCCGCTAGGCCCCCCAGTCTGGCTGTCTCACTTAACCCAGAGCATTACCTTCAGGGTGACCGGGAGCTTCAGGAGAGTCTGCAGAGGTGGCAGGTATTGGGGCTGGCAGCACTGACTCTGTAGAGAGACAAGAGGCCAGAAGAGCCCTGTAGTGTGGGCCAGAGTGGTCTGGGCCGAGTGAAACAGCTTGTGGAGGGTCTACCTGATCTGTGAATTTGGAGTGCCACAGGGAGGGCCTCCCGGGTGATGGCATCCACAGCCACTGGGTAGGTGAACAGGGAGGTGGCTGCAGTAGCTTTGCTCGTCTGGAGGGCTCTGAGCCGGAAGCGGCGGATGGGACCTATGGGGCACACAACCAGGAGGTCAGAGGAGCTAGAAGCCTCCTTCCCCCGTCCAGAGTGGCCCTTCTGTGCCCACCTGGCTCTGCCCCCTGCAGGGCCAGCTGCTCATTGTCCCGGACCACGGAGGCTGCCGTCAGCCGGTGCAGGGTTTGGTCCCATGCGTCTCCCCTCTCAGGAGATGGTGGCAGAGAATCTTCTGGGCTCCCTAGGAACGGCTCTAAGCCAGCGCCCACCTCCCAGCACACAGGCTGCCCATCCTGCAGTGCTCGGACTGCCACGTGACACCGTGGGGGTTGGGGCAGGGGTGGAGGAGGTGGGGCTGTGGGGGAAGGGGCAGCCTCTTCTGCAGATGGTGAGGGGGCAAACATGAAGGGGGGCTCCACCAGCATGTCCCAATCCAGGGGTGTCGGGGAGAGCAGGTTTCCTACATGGCGATGAAGGAAGGAGGGGAGAGATTATGACATTTAAAATCCCCAAGCCAACACAGCTTGGGAGGACAATGCAGTGATGTCCCCAAGGTCCCCCACAGCATGGTGGGGTCTTTACTCTCGGTCCCATGTTATATTCTAGTCTGGGTAGTTTTCCTCTTGTTGGATCCCTTTTCGGGGGTACAGGTGAATCTCCATATACCCCATTTCTTACCTGAGTCATCCAGACTTCTGCGAAGCTGCTGCCTTTGCTCTGGGCTTTGTTTATCCAGCTGTCCACCCAGGGACTGGTTCCTTCTGGGGTGGAGAACAGAGTCCTTTTCACCCTGGGGGGTTGAGAGGCTGCGCCCTGTGAAAGCCGTTTTGGGAAGTTGGCCTGGCCTTTCTAGGGCTAGGGGTGGAGCCTGCAAAAAATGAGGTGACTACTTGGCACCAAGCCAGGGTGATCCTTCCCTGCCTTCCATCCTACCCTGCCCTGGCTCTTGCCTCACCGTGAATGGGGCTGACAGGGGCAGTGGGCAGGAGTGACTGGTGGTGGCAGCAGCAGCAGCGTCTCCCCAAGCCAGGCTTCGGTGGCCCTGCTGAGAAGGGAGAACTGGGGGGGCACTGTTCTCAGGAGAGCCAGGGCCCCAGGATCCTGGGGACTCGCTGCCTGGGGAGCCAGGGCCTGGCTCTGGGCTGGTAGAACATCGTGTCAGGACATACTGCTCACGGATGTAAGAGGAATGAAAGATCCGCCGCCAGATTGCTGCATCTGATGGAGGGTCTGGCCCAGGGTCAGTGACCAGATCTGTACCTGCTGGGAATATGGAAATGTAGGCCCTGGGCTTCTCCTTCCCTATCCCCGGTGGGCCTTCCCACCCACACTCACTCCTCTCCGAGTCCCCAGGACCATAGTGGCTGGAGTGCCCGGCAGAGGCCATGCCGGTCTCTTGGGGGTCTGTGGCCCCTGTTGCCTCAGTGCCGTGACTAGTGGCCGATGGCTCTTCTGGAGATGGGAAGACGGAGCCACCTGAGCTCCTCCATCCGTGCTCTTGACCCTGAGAAAGGAGTAAGTGTGAAGGCCTCTTCCAGTCTCCAAAGCAGTGAGCCTTGAATGCCACGTTAGGGAGGTCAAGGCCAGCAGCCCAGGAGCTGAGGGACCCTTTTCTATTTGGATTTACATATGCCTTTCACTTAGCTAGATTGTAAGCACCTTCACCAACAGAGTCTGGGTTCTGTGTAGCCCAGCCTAGCACAGTACCAGATAATGCTAATGGACTGATTAGGAAAAGGGGCACAGGAAGTGGCTGATAGGGATACTGGAAGACTGCTAGCCTGTGGGTCGTAGCCCCACCCAGCCCAGGACTTAGGTATCTTTTGTTCTCTTGATGGAGTGTAAGCTCCTTCAGGGCAGGGACATTTTTGTTTGGCATATAGTAGGTGCTTAATAAATGCTAGTTGCCTGTTGCTAGTTGGCTAGGTGCCAACAAGATCCTGGCACCAAACCCTGCTTAGTAGGGTATGGTCTGGTTCTCCCATCTTTTCAATGCCCCCATATCTTGTGATTACCGCAGATGGTCGGGGTCGGAAACCTTCCACACGGAAGAGGGAGCAGTAGCCAATCAGTCGGTCTCCTGGGTAAAGTGTGGGGATCTCTCGGGGCGTCAGCATCGCCTCTACGGTATCAGGCATAAACCAGTCCACGGAAATGTCACTCAGGGCCGGCTCCAGTGCAGTCCGAAGTGCCCTCACTAGCTGCAGGGATCCAGGGAGGAAGCTATATCACTGAGCAAGGGTGGGTCATAGCCCTCCCCTTATCCAGGGCCCTTTAGGGGAGCCAGCTACCAAGTGCCAGGTTCACAGGGGTAAGGGTGAAGAAAGGGAAGATGATGGCTGAGGTGGGGAAGTAGGGTGCGAGTAAGGAGTAGCCTCCCTCCTCTCAAGCTCACCATGGGCTGCAACCTCTCCCCAGGATCCAAGAAGTAAGCACGACCCCGGCTGAGGGCAGACAGACCCCGGAGCAGCTGGCAGCAGGCAGGGTCCAGCCCGAAGGAGAAGCACCTGCAGGTTGGACAGGAGAAGGGCGGACCCAAGTGACCCCAGTCTAATGGGCAGCTCAGCAGCCCTCAGCCCAAGATTCTTACCTGGCCATGCCTCCATGGTGTCTCATGAACTCAAGAGTGTGGTGGGTGGCAGAAGCAGTAGGAGCTGCAGCAGTGAGCAAGAACAGCTGTCGGGGGTGGCCTCGTTGCCCAGGCTGCTCCAGGGCCCATCGAAGCCCAGCCAGCACATCGGGCTTTTCCCATCCTGTCTGCGGCGCTTCGATGCCCTCACAGGCCAACTGTACAGTATGCTAGGGGAGAGAAGGGAGGAGGGCTAGGGCAGTGTCTCTGGAAGCTGAAGCCCTGGGTTCATGCTCAGAGTTTGGACAGGTTTGAGCAAAGGTCTGTGTCTGTGTCCATCCATGTCCATATATCAGAGAGCTGTAAAGGACCTCACAAGCCATTTAGGTAATCCAACCTCATTTTATGGGTGAGAAAACAGGACAAGGGGGAGAATGTTAACTGCTCAAGGTCTCATGGCATCAGAGGCAAGAATTACTCAGCCCTGGGAGAAGAGGTGACCAAAAGTCCCTTGGGGTTCCCTGTTTGCGGGATTCATGCAATGAATGCAGTTCTAGGAAAAAGGGTGGTACTCACGTCATTACAGGGTTGGCTGCCAGGGAAGAGCGGGTGCACAGAGGAACCGAACGTAGCAATGTTGATGAGTGTCTGAGGTGGGAGAGACTTCACTGCAAGGAGCAGTGCTTCCTGAGGAGCAATTGGGGGAAGTGAGGGCCTCTGCAGGCCACCCACCATGATGGTGGTGATGGTGGTCTGGGGAGCGGGGGCATCGATCTGCCTTGGCCGAGGCAGGAAGGTTGGATACCACCCAGCGTGCCCTCTCCCCACCCCCAGCTTCAGCTCCCAGCCCCATCCCCACTGGCCTTGTAAGTGAACCCTCGGCTGTCTACTAGGAAGAGAAACTCCCTCGTGGCTGAGCCAGGATCCAGGGAGCCCGAGCTCAGATCTGGGCAGAAGCTTAGGACCAGCACCGGGTTCAGGAGAATGTCCTTGTGGAAGCGCCGCTGTAGGAACCACACCTGGACGCCAGACAGCCTGAGTCACACCCTAGGGAGCCTGGCCAGGGCTCCTCAGGGGTGGGGACTCCAAGGAACTCCACGCAGCTTCTGAAGGGGCAAGGAGCAGCTACCGGGTGCCCAGGGACCTTTAAGTAGTTCCCAGAAGGCTTTGCATATTCTTGTCCTTTTCCTGGGGCTTTCTGTTCATTAATCATTCGGCCTGTCGAGAGGCACCCCCATTTAGCTGCTCTAGAATGACTGTGACCTTCTAAGAGTAAGAAGGAAGGAAAGCTATTTCTGGTATCGGAAAACCAGCGGATGCAGCAGAGAATTTGGGGCCAGAAGGAGTGGGTTCAAATCCCACTTCAGACACTAATTAGCCGAGTGACCTGAGGCAAGTCCTGGGTCTCCTCATTTGTAAATGAGGTTTGACCTGGCGATCTCTAAGATCCCTCCCAGCCCTCAATCTGCGATCCCTGGAGTGAGAACAAATCCATCTCTGATTCTGTCATTGGCAGGAAAACCCCAGGGAGGACATGGGCTAAATCCTTGCTTCCTCTCTGAGCTGTTTCCTCATCTGTGAAATGGGATGATGTTTTTCTCGTGTGCTTTCTAGATCTGCACTCTGTACAGAAATGTGTTCTACTTCCTGACTCCTCCAGGGATTCGGCCACTAATGACATGTTCTATATTATCTTTCTCCCCCTTAGGACTTTTTTTTTTTTAGATCAGGCACCTTTTTTGAGTCAGCTTTGTTTCATGTGTTGGGATTGGAGTCACAGATTACTACAGTCTCTGAAGAATGAAAGGAGCCAGGGTGTCTGATCTGTCCTCCTGCTCCTCCCCAGGATGCCTGATCTTCCCTACTCTCCTCCCCTAGGGTGTCTGATCTACCCCACCCTGACCCTCTTACCTGTCGATCCCCATCACTGTCTTTTCGGAGGAGACGCTGGAAGTCCCTTCGGCTCCTCACTCGGGCCTCATATTCTGCTGCGCTCAGACCACCCGCCTCCAGCATCAGGTGCGGTTGGTGAGGCTCTAGTGGGGATGGAATTTAGGATGGTGCCACAACAGGAGAGCTGTTGGTGTCCTCCTAGCCGCCTCCTTTAGCCCTGCTTCATACTGAAAGAAGACCCCAGGGACCCACCCCCAGCCTGACTCTGCAGATAGGCCAGCAAGTTGAACAGTGAGCAGCCGCCCTCCCCTCCCAGCCCTCACCACTGGGGTGCAACAGGATCTCCAGAGCCCGGTCACAGGGGTGCCCTTCAGCCAGGGTGATACAGATAGTGGCTGCAGAACAGGCATGAGGTGGGGCATCTGCTCGGAGGGCATGGGAGGGACTCTCCAGGCCTGAGGAACAGAAGGGGAAAGGAGAGGGCAGGGGGTGGAGGCTGGAGAGGGGGAATCACAGCATCCCCCTTTCTGCTGCCTCAGCGCACACAGACAACTCCCTGGGAGTCAGTGAGGGATGCAAAGAACCTAAAGGCCCAGGATAAAGGATATTCACGTCACCCTGCCAAACTGTAAACTCTCTGAGGGCAGGTACCATGTGTGCCTTTGCTTTTAACACTTTCTTCCAGAATCTATAATCTTACTGTTGCAGCCATATGTGCCTCCCTCCACTGATGCAAACTGAAGCCCTTTGGTGCTGGGACTAAAAATAGTTCATCTTCCTTTGAAGAGCTGGAGTGATGAGCTGTCCCATCCTGGGGCAGAGCCTCTGATGGAAGGGTGCACAGTGCAGCAAGAGATGAGACTTCCCCTTGCTGGGACCTGCCTCACTTTGTGCTCAGCTGTCAGAGCCTTTGAGAACCCTGGGCCATCCCGAGCTACGATGAGGTGTTGGGGAATAGCAGACTACCCCTCCCTGTGCCTGCCCCAGAACCAAACAGCAGCAGCATTACAAACGACACCTTTGCAAAGCCCTTTGTATACAGTATCTCCTTCAGTGCTGGAGAGCCAATACTAATATTTTTATCGTTAGCCCCATTTGACAGACAGGGAAAGTGAGGCTCAAAGGTGAGGTGTCCAAAGCTGGATTTGAACCCATATCCTCCTGACTCATTAGGCATTCAGATTCAACCCAACTTTCTCATGCACCTCCTCTATCTGAATCTCTGTGTTCTATGTTGAGGTTCTTAAGATAAAAAATGATGCCAGGCCCTGCTCCCAAGGAGCTGACATTCAGCAAATGTTTGGATAATTGGTAGAGGATAATAGATCATGAGTTCTTAGGTTCACAGACAAGAGAGCTAAATACTAGACCAAAGTCCGCCCTTTGCTAGTTAAGTGCTTTGCCCAGCATCACGTAGGAGACACAGATGGGAGAACTAGATGGGCCTGGCAAGCTTCTGGATCTTGCTGCAAGATACTTGTGGCTATGAGCATGGGGGAGCGGATCCGACAGAAAGAGCAGAGGGGGAGGGAGTAGCGCCCACCTCCAAGCTCAGCCTCTGTCTCCTGCCGCCCTGCCCCCTCCCAAGGATCTGGCAATGCTGAAAAAGTTCAGTTTTGTCCATTTGTCCATCCACCGCTTTCTTGGTCCATCTGTTCATGCTTTCATCACTTCATGCATGTCCATCCATTCATATGTTAGTCCATCTGTCTGCCCCACCATCCACTCATCAGCAGCTCTGACTGTGACGTTCCCCACTCGCTGAACTCCCCATTACCTTTAGGGTCTGATAGAAATAGACTCCTCTGGCATTTAAAAAAAAAGCCTCAACACAGCTTTTGGTGTGTGTGTGTGACACACACACACACACACACACACATACACACACACACACATACACACATTCCATCCTGCACTCTCTGGTCCAGACACACTGAGCTCTTCCTCACACAATGGCTGCTCTGTCCCCCATTTTGATGTTTCTGTTTTTCCCCCTCACCTCCATCTGTCAGAACGTCTTGTTGTCTTCAAGACTTGGCTCACATGCCTCATCTCACTCCTTTCCTTATCCTTCCCAGTTTGGGCAGCCAGGTGGTGAAGCAGACCGAATTCAAGGAGACCAGAGTTCAAATCTACCCTCAGATACTTACTAGCTGTAAGACCCTGGGCAAGTCACTTAACCTCCATCTTTTTCAGTTTCCTCAGCTGTAAAATGGGGTTGATAATAGTATCTAATGAGATAATATTTGTAAAGTGCTTAGTGCAATGCCTGGCTCATGTAGGTGCTTATCAAATCTACTAAGCAATATTACAAATTATATCTATATGTATATTATATCTACGTATACGTACACACATGCACATCAAATATACTTGTATACCTACTTGTCTCTTCTGATAGAATAGAAGGTCCTTGAGGGCAGGGACTTTCATTTTGGGTTTTGTATCCCTAATACCTTGCACTTCGCTTGGCATGCAGTAGGTATTTAATAAATGCTCACTCTCATTTCATGGGACTTCTCAAGAGAGGAGGGGCTTTTCTTCTTGCTTCCTGCAAGCTAGTGCCTTTCCACAGTACAGACCTGGCTGGCTGGCAGGCTGCCTGACCCCAAGGACATCCCAGGGCAGAACAGATGCCCGGGCAGCTTGCTTCTCCCAATTGATTATACCCAGTGAGAAGTACTCACCTGCCAACAGGCATGGTCCAGTCACCAGCATCTCAAAGGAAAAAGTGTATGGACCTGGGCACCGGGCAGGGCCACAGAACATGTCCCTGGGGGATTGTGAGTCTTGCAGAGCAGGCCCTTCATCCTCAGGAGTGCCCACCCCAAAGCAGCTGGTGGGACTGGAAGGGATGAAGGGAGCCAAATCACTCTTAACCCTGCACGACTCCCTCCCACCCTCATCCTGTCCCAAAGCCAAGGAGCCAGGAGTGCCCATAGGAGTCAGGCCTCCACTCAGCTTCTCTCTAGCCTCCCCAGCAATGCATCCCCATCATGTCCCCCTCCTGTGCTTCTCTGCTCCCTCTGGCTGTAGCCCTTATTGTCACAATGGCCCCCCCTGACTGTTCGTCACCCCAGGGAGGCCCAGAGAAGCCCAGGCAAGGAGAGAGGGAGAATCACCATAGGCCCAACCTGTCGTCACAGAGGCCAGAGGGTCTGGCTGGGCTGGACTGGGCCAGGGGGGTGAGTACGGAGGGTAAGGCCACACGTATCGCCCCATCCGGCCGCGTGTGAAGCTCTCTGCTGCTCCTCAGTGACACGGTAACGGTCCCTTCGGGGGCGATGAGGCCTGTGGGCAGCACCAGTGTGGAGCGAGCCTGGGCTGGATGAAGAACCAAATGACCTGGGGTGGTGGGGTCAGAGATAAGAGCGGTCCTGAGGGTGAAGGCCAGCAGCGGATAGAGGCTGGGGAGCGTCAGGCTCAGGGATTACAAGGGGTGCCCTGGAACTGTGGGCTGGTAGTGGGTGGCTCTTGAGGAAGTGATGGCACTTGGAAGGCGATGCTTTGGGAAGGTGATGACTGATCGTAGAGGGTAAGAAAGAAGGCGGCCAGCCTAGTGGGCCACAGCTGCCCCAGAACCTCTGGCCCTGGCCCACAGAGCCCCTTCAGTCGTGTTTCCCCTTGGGCTCCTCATAGGAACACTGGCAGAGCTGGGCTTGGACCCTAAATCCTCTGACTGCCCCTTTCCACCCACTATATCAAAGTGACCTGGCTCTGGCCCACAGGCTTATTCAGTTAGAAAAGACATTCAGTGCCACAAGACTGGTAGGGAGGCGCAGGGCCACAAGGGCTGACCAGGGGACCCAGTGGGAGGGGTCAGGGAGGAAGAGGTGGCAAGAGATGTGTTGGGAGGCTTCCAGCTAGGTGCCCTATCCCTGGAGGCCTCAGGGCACAGGATTGAGAATTGGAAGGGACCTTCCTGACTGTCTAACCACATTGTTTTACAGATGAGGAAAATAAGAAAATCTATAACTCAGTGCTCTCTGGACTTCTGAACTGCCATGTTGTGTCTCTGTCACATCTATATGTGTTTCCCTCTGTACATATATCTGACCCGTGTGTGTCCAACTCTGTGTACATGCACCTGTTTCTGACCCTCTCTCTTCTCCCCCTCACCCTGGGCACAACGGCGGGGCAGGCCGGCCTCTGGACGAAGCTCCCGGCAGCAGGGCTCACTGGGGCTTCTGTGGCGGCTTTGCACCTGGAAGGAGACCCGCCTTCCTGCTGCCTCTGCCTCGAAGCCAGACACCACTTCAGCCTCTGCCTCAGCCAGTGGATATACAAACACCCCTGTAGTGGTTGGGAGATTGCAAAAGGAGGACTGACCCATGCCCATTTGCCCTGCTCCCCCAGACTCTCCCAAGTCCACTGTACTTCCCATCTCCACTTGCCTCAGGTTTTTGGCCACCACACCTTTGTCTCACCTTCTACGGGCTCTGGTGCTGGATTGTGGTAAGTGAGGCGGGCATTGAGGCCCAAGCAAGGGCCATTGGCACAGGCCCGGACCCAGGAATCTTTGAGGGGCAGAGGAGTCCAGGTCGATGGGCAATACAGGCCAGGCATGGTAGCCCTCCCTGCCTCTCTGCCTGGTCAGGCTCAGCTGTGGGGGGGAGGGTGAAGCAAAGCAGTGATGAGGAATGTACCCTAGAGACAACGAGAGACTAGAGTTCCAATGGAGTTTATGGTGGGGCAGCTGTCCCTGGAATTTGATGGGAGCCAGACCCTAGGAGAAGTTGCTAGACTGTGTGGAACTCGGGTGTTTTCTTGATCTCCATGGGCTGGAGGGACCTAGGCAACAGCCGGCAGGTGAGAAACATCTGCTTACCTGTTCTCCCCACCATTACCTTGGGAACTGTGAGAAGCCAGGAGCCATCTCCTGGTAACCAGGGACCACAGGGTTAATGATTAGCTAGAGAGAACAGAGGAGGGAGGAGGGGGAGGAAAGGCCAGATGGGCACTGAGAGGAGGGGGTCCCCTACAATATCCTCAAGTCTCCAACCCCGCCCTGCCCTGTACCTGCCCAGGTCCCTCAGGGCTCCCAAGCGGCAGCCAGCTGTGGCAAGGGGAAGTAGGGGCCCATTTAAAGGGGCTGTAGACTATTGGCCCAGATCAACCTAGGGCTGGAGGGAGGGAAGGAAGGACTGGCGTTCTGAAACAGAGGGTACCAGTCAGCTGGATTGTTCCTCTGGAGCTCTTCTGGTCTCTACAACGGAGGATATCAGCCCCGGAAGGGAAGGGGAAGAAAGAAGGGAGGGGCTGGTTCATTCATTGTTGCCTCGGGGGTTGCCAGAGTTGGACAGCCGGGGTGAGCTGCAAACGAGGGCTAGGATTCCAGGAGAACGATAGCCCTGGTCATGCCTCTGCCGCACAGCAGAGCAGAGCTGATGGGGAGACCCAAGGACGGGACGTAGTGTAGATGCTCGCCCTCCCTCAGCAGCCCGGACACCCAAGATCTGAGAAGCCCCCGGGTGTGGGGTGCGGTGGGGGAGTCCGGGGGCCGGACGCTCCCAGTTCCGCGCTTGACCTGCCCTGCCTCTCCAGTCTCGCCCCCGCTGCCCACCTCCATCTCCCCAGCACCTCCCGAGCCCTCCCAACCCTGTCCCATCTCCAGCCCATCTCCATCCCCTTCCGCATCCCCATCACCTGGTGCTCTGCCCACCCGCCCGCTCACTCCAGGGCTGCAGCTGCTCTCCCGCGGGGCCGGCTGGGCTCCCTCTCCCTCTCCCTCTCCCTCTCTGTCTGTCTTTCTCTGTCCCTGCAGAGCTCACGCTCGCACTCCCTCCTCCCTCTTCTTGGTTGATGCTTGGCCACGCCTCCACCCCCATTCTCCGGGGAGACCCCAGACGAGAGGCAGGCGTGGCTCGCTACCCCTCCCAGACCCTCCTCTTCCCCTCCCCCTCCGTCTCCCGGACCCACCCCTTCCCCTCCCAGCTCCCCCTGCCGCAGCGCAGCTGGGAGGTTGGCCAGCCCGAGAGCTCCCTAGGCTCAGTTCGCCTCCCGTCTCGCCCTCTCTCTATCTGCTTTTGAGGCCCCACGGACCCTGTACCCTAGAAGCTTGGATCCCCACCCATCCCTCAACCTTGAGGTGAGACTGGGACGCACCCCTCTGTTCCCGTCTTTGCAGCGATCACTCACGGTCTCGTCCCTGGAGGCACCCTTCTCCTCTTCGCCTGAGCCTTGCCTTCCCCGGGATGCGACGCTATCTCCCTCACTGTCACGGAACTGGCCTACCCAGCCTCTCAGTTGGCTTCGCATTCTCCTGACCCCCACCCGCCTCCGGCCAAGCCTTACACGGCAGAAGCCCCTAGGGCAGGGCTCCTGGTGGCCAAGGCCCTCATCTTACCAGTGAGGAAGCGGGGGCCCGGAGCGCATTTAGGGTAAGGGCTTCACCCAACAATGCCCAGTGCCTTGTGGCAAAGCTAGGTCCACGACTCAGGCCCCAGTGCTTCTGCCTCGGAGTACAAGGCTATTTAACTACAATGGCTGTAGTGAGCCTGGTGAGGGCTCCCTCTCCTTGCGGCAAGAATCCTGCCACCTGTGGAGGACCCATACCGCTACCACTCACAGCCCAAGTCCTGAGGAAGGATCAGAGGATGGGGCTGGGCAAGGGCTTGCATTCCCTTGGGATAGATCACAAGTGGACATCTAAACACAGAGCAGTTCTGGGGAGCGGGGAGTGGGGAGCAAGCACAACCTCATGGTGTGGAGCTGAGTCTCAATATGCCCCCACTCCATTTCACAGATCGGGAAACTGAGGCTTGGACAGATGAAATGACTTGGGAGGCAGAGTGTTATGGTAGAACTCTTGCGGGACCCGGCATTAGAGGACCACTTACTGTCTGTGTAGCCAGGGGCAACTGAAACTCAATTTCCTAGTCTGGTAAATGAAGGGGCTGGACTCACAGCCTCTGAAATCCTGTACACATAAATTTCTACTTGCCCCAATGTCGCAGAGACAGGTCACCTTTCTGCATACCGAGGCCTAGAGCTGGAAAGACCCTCAGAGGCCATGGGGTCCACCCCTCTCATTTTACAGATAGGGAAACTGAGGCCCACAAGAAGAAAGGGACTTGTCCAAGGTGCCCATGTGGTTAGCAGCAAAGGGGTACCAAAGAAAATAGCATGTATGTATAAAGTGCTTTGCAAATCTCCAGATACACTTCTGATGCTGTCATCACCATCCATGTGCCGACTCCAGGGCCACTTCTCTCTCCACTGGGCCACACTGCCAACTTTCCCAAATTCGCTCCATTTTCTCAGCATTCTCTTCCTTTGGGGTCATGGTTCTCACTGAGTCCCTAGAGGAAAACAGAGCTGATAAATTCATACAAACCCTTTTCTCCTCAGTGTTCTCTCCTCTCTGGGTTTCCACAGCACCACTTCCTCCTGGTTCTCCTCTAGCGCTGTGAAATAAGTATTACAAGAATTATTCTCCCCATTCAACAGGGAAAGAAACTGAGGCTCAGAATGACCTAGGGTCACACAGCTACACGATCATCTGCTATTACTATCGTTGCTGTGTATCTGCCCTGTCTTCCCAACTAGGCAGTAAAGCGCATCTAGGGTTAGGAGAAGAAGGAGCAGTATACCAAATACTATGTGTAGGAGCAGTGATTGTGAATTCACTAACAGCAAGATGCAGGAATCTAGCCTTCTAGCCACAGGAGGAAGACTTCCTGGCCACTCATTCTGGGGATACAGGCAGCTAGGTGGCACCATAGTGGATAGAGTTCTGAGCCTGGAACCAGGAAGACTCCTCTTCCCAAGTTCAAATCCAGCCTCAGATACTTATAGCTGTGTGACTCTGGGCAACTCACCCCTGTTTAGCAGGAGTTTCTTCATCTGTAAAATAAGCTGGAGAAGGAAGTGGTGAACCTCTCTAGTATCTTTGCCAAGAAAACGCCAAATGGGGTCACAAAGAGTTGGACGCGGCTGAAAAAATGACTGAACAACAACAAAAGCTGGGGACGCTCAGCTAAACTTTGGCAGGGCCAAAGAAAGATAGAGTGGACTTTTTCATGTGAGTCTCACAAAAATGCCCATGAATAATAGAGATATCCCTTGGGGGACTATGAGCCAAGAAAGGGGCATGGAAAATCGAGAAAAGAGCTGAACAGGGAACGAGGAGCAAGGCCTTCCCACGGGTGCCCTTGGTCTAAGCTGGGTGGCTCAGACTACAAAGGCAGAGATTAGCAGTCTCTAGGGTGTCAAGCAATTGCCCTCACTTACAAGCCCCCTATAACATAAAGGCAGAATTGATGATCTGGAAGAAATCACGAATGTGCCTGAATGGTTCAGGATCATAGGATAGAAGGAATTCTCTAAGTAGAAGGCAGAGGAATTAAAGCATTTATTGAAGCTCCGAAGTAGCAGACCCATGGACCAGTGTCCCCCAATTCTATATCCTGGCCAAAACCTTCCAGGCCCAATAAGTCTGCCTCACAATAGTAACCAGAAGGTTACAGAGAAACATTATGGCAGTAAGCCAAATCATACTCATACTTCCGCAATGCTAGGGGGCATTACCCACTGGCCTCAAGTCCTTGCTTGTTCGGGGCCACGACCCCAGGGAGGGGCACCCAGCCCTGGACTGGGGCCCCCGGGGTGGAGTCTGAGAAGCCCAGGGGTGTGACCTGACTTGTGGTACTGGAACACCCCCCTAACAGCGTGCCCCCCCCCCCCCCGCCGGCAGCGCTTGGGAGGGGCTCGGGCTCAGGATATAGGAGGGAGAGGGGAGAGAACAAAGGAGAACAGGATGTAAGCAATAAAGTAGTTGTGCCTTGCCACCCGGTGTTCTCTACCTGTCTGCTCCATCCCACTTCCCCGGCAACCAGGGCCGGCCAGGAGCCCCGCCGAAGACCCCAGGACCTGTTGCTCTCCTTGGCCAGGTGAGTATGGTAGGGTAGGGCAGGGGTAGCTCTCTCGCCCGAGCACTTGCTCAGCACTTTCCGGTTTACATTCAGGTCAGTCCTGCTCTCAGTAGCTCCTGCTGCTTTGGCTTCTTCTACTCCTGGCTTCTGCTGGCTCTGCTTCCACCACTCCTCCTGGCCTGCTTCTACCTTGTCTCAATCTCCAAGCTGTGTTCTCTCTTTTTATACAGTCGTTAGCCGTCATCCAATAGACTAGAAGTCATCTGAGCCACTTAGGCACCTACTATTGGCTCTGGTCTTAGCAACTCCTCTTAGGACCCTGGGGGCTTCACACCCATGGCTTAGCCACACCTAGTAGCTTCACACCTAGTAGGTAGGTGTTTGGGCCTACTTGGTTGGGAAGATATAATCAGACCTTCCTTCATTGGCTCCACCTGGAGCCTCACCTAAGTGTATTCAAATGGATGGGGAAAGATCTTCTCATTTGCTGATTGCCTTTACATTTGGCCCCAAGATCTTTCATGTCCATTACATAGGCAACTTGTGTCTAAATAGGTACAAACTCCTTTTCTCCTTTTTTTTTTTTGGACGATAGAAACCCCCCCCCCCCCCCCCCCCGAATGAACACATCGCATTTGCAAAATACAACATAACATCTCATCATCAGAGTGACCACACACGGCTCACTTGTCAGCCCCTAGATCTTTGTATCCATTACACAGGTCAATGGGAAACTGATGTCAATAATACCATAACAATAAAACAATACAACAAGGGTAATACAAAATAAGTACACAGAACAATATCATTCCCCCCCCCCCTCGAATGGGGCTCAAAATCTTGGGGTAAGGGGTGAAGATCTCATTCTCCACAGCTTCTTCTTGCTGAAATTGGACGTGGAGCTGTCCCTGCCCCAAGAGACCAAGAGTCCCATTTGAGAGGTCAGTCCTTTAGCAAGCTGGCAGGAATTCCAGGAATGCTAGGTGCTTAGGCATTCATCTGAAAGTGTAGGGTACTTAGAGTACTTAGGCCTAAAGGAGACAGAACTAGCAACCAAGTTAATGAAACAAAGAACAAAAAGGGTAGGTAAGTATGGACTATTATCATTCAGATAAAATCATCTCGTTTTGATTGAGACTCCAATTATGCAAAGACTCCATCTCATAGCCTAACTCAGGGAACACAATAAGGAAACTAAGTCAGGAGGGTCCCATTCTAGATAAAGACTAGGATTGCCCTCCAGGCCTTTTCCCCAGATACAATCTTTCATCTGTTAATCACACAAGATCACCTTTCCTCTAAGTGGCTTGTGGCATTTATCAGCATCAGCTATACTTCTGGAGTCCATGAATCTATTGTTATAGCCCTATTCATGGTAAAATATATGGTTGGGGGGGGGGGTATGATTCAGTAATTATCTTCCCCTGAATAGACAACTGTTACGGTGTTGTCCTTCCCAAGGGCTATGACTTCTGCCTTTGGAATATCATCTGGCTCCTGTTTTACCCATACCTTAGCTCCCAATTTTATTCCATCAGTAGAACCAAAGCCTTCCTTTCCTCTGAGAGTTATTTTGGAAGAACGGTCAGTTTTCACAAAGGGTATTTTTCCACAGGGGATAATAATCACTTGAACTATCCTATCATTTCTACAAAATTGTACAGGTTTTTCACCCAAATTCTGGAGTATCACAACAATTTCTCTTTGATAATTAGAATCTATCACTCCAGCCAATACATGTACTCCTTAAGCTGCTAATCCTGGTTTAGGTAATATCCATCCAAAATGATTCTTTGGGATTCTCATACATATCCCAGTAGAGGTTTTTCTTATCTCTTTCCTATTCAACCTAAAATTCTCTATACAATGTAAATCATATCCTGCTGAACCAGGTGTTCCTGGACATGGTGGTAGGACATCTTCCCTCACAGTCCAAAATTCAATGTTTTGGATCTCATGTGTTTGCTGTTCTCTAATCTGCAGATTTGGGGTCATCATTCTGGCTAGAGGTATACTCCCTCCTAAGGGCCTATTATTCAAATTACGTAAGGCAATAGACCAATTATCCTTCCAATGTCAACACGAATTATTAGAGCTTTATTTTCTCAGCTGTTCTTTCAACAATCCATTCATTCTTTCAATTAGCCCAGATGCTTATGGGTAATATGGAATATAATATATCCACTCTATATTATCCAATACACAATATCTTTTTGTTTCATCCCTTGAAATGCGACCCATTGTCACTTTGAATCTGCATCGGGGTTCCATAGTATAAACTTACGATATCTAGGGTTTTACAGGTGTTTTTCTGAATTGTATCCTTATAAGGACAAGGCACTAGTACACCTGAATAGGTGTCAACACATGTACATATATATTTACATCCTTTATCTTGGGGTAGTGGGCCAATATAATCTATCTGCCAAATCTGGGCTGGAACTTTTCCCCTTGCTATTTCTCCAGTTATTATCCTAGGAAGAGTTCGTTCTTTTCCTAATTGGCAGATACAACACTCCTCTGTTATTTGTTTTAACAATACATGAGAGATACTCAATCCTGTGCCCATCAGTGGGTGGCCTAGACTCCTAAATGGCCGGCGGTCTGGTGGACCCATTTTGCTAAGGCTGGGTCATCAGTTGGGGTCGGAGTAGGGACAATATGTTCAGTAGCAATCTTTGCTAGCCGATCCGTGCATTGTACTCACGTTCTGGTGTGGTCAGGGTCACATGATTTACTGATTGCCTTTACACTCCCCCGGTGGTTAGACCTGCAAAACAACGCCCCGCCTCCCCCCCCAAAAAATCTGTGGTTGTTATTCAGTCATGTTGATTCTTTGTAACCCCATGGACTACAGCTTGCCAGTACTGTCCGCGGGATTTTCTTGGCACAAATACTAGAGTGGTTTGCCATTTCCTTCTGCAGTGGATTAAGGTAAACTGAGGTTAAGGGACTTGCCCAAGATCACACAGCTAGTAAGTGTCTGAGGTTGGATTTGAACTTGAGAAGATGAGTCTCGCTAAATTCCAGGGCCAGCACTCTATCCACTGAGCTGCCCAGCCGCCTTAGCAGGAATCCTCGGGTTCCTCTGTCGGAAGGAAAATGTGTTGCCTCCTGCCCAGGGTCAAAGTGCTTGGGTCTGTGTTGGAAAGCTGCCTGTATTATGCCTCACCCCTGAATAAAAAGTGGCAATGATCATTCCATTTAGGCTGGCTGGTTTTGTTGACAAGTGGACCGCTGGGCTCTGGAATTTTCCCCCAGTTACATGTAAAAACAATTTTACATTCATTTTTAAAACTTTGAGTTCCAAATTCTCTCTCTTCCCATCCCCCCTCATTGAGAAGGCAAGCAATTTGATATAGGTTATACAGGTATAGTCATGCTTTTGCATGTTTTCATTTACGTAATAGTCATGTTGTGAAAGACAACGTAGACCAAAAAAATAAAAAAAAAGCCTCAAAAAATAAAGTAAAAAAAGTCTGCTTCAGTCTGTATTCAGAACCACCAGTTCTTTCTCTGGGGATGGAGAACATTTTTCATCCTAAGTCCTTCAGAGTTGTCTTGGATCATTGTACTGCTGAGAACACCTGAGCCATTCATGGCTGATCACTGCACAATATTGGTGCTGCTTTGTACACTGTACATTTAACTTTGCATCAGCTCGTGTAAGTCTTTCTGGGTTTCTCTGAGGGCTTCCTGCTCGTCGTTTCTTATGGCACAATAAATCGCATACCACGACTCATTCGGCCATTCCCCAATTGATGGGCATCCCCTCCACTTCTAATTCTTTGATCCCAGAAAAGAGCAGCTACAAATATTTTTGTACATATAGGTCCTTTTCCTTTTTGGTTTTTTATCCCTTTTGGGATACAGACCTAGTAGCAAACACCAGAGTTATCTGGAGACCAATAGGAATTTTCATTTCTTACCAATCTCCATCTGGTCTAAGTGAGTGAATGAGTGAGTGCTTGGCCGCTTACTCCAATTGTAGTTCCCTTTTCCAGCCCAGACTTGGGCCTGAGCGGAGCATATCTTTCTCGTTTCAAAGCTTTCTTGATGTCCTGGCCTTGTTGGAGATCCTAGAAGAGAATGAAGTTATGAGAAAAGTCCTAAGTCTATTTGTCCACAGCCCACATAGGGGTGCAGGGATCATCTACCTCATCTCATAAAAGGCAACTTTAAGACGTTGGCACCTTCTGCCTGACCCCGTGAAAATGTCTTCTTGGCTTGAATCCAACCCCAGATGCAAGTGAGATTGGAGTCACGTCTATATGGGAGATAAGGCTAGCTCCTTCTTCCTCTCCCAACATCTAAATCTGGGGAGGGGTGTCCCCTCCTGGCTTGTTTGATTTTCTCGAGATTGTTCTTGGGCCTGCTTTTTCAGAACATGTTTCCTGTTTTTTTCCTCAGACTAAAAGTTACTCCTTAGAATAACAGGCCATGGTTTTTGCCCGTCCCTCTCCTACTAAGGACCCTCTTCATCTCTGAATCCATACAAACATGGGCCAGGTTCAGTCCTGGGGGAGTCTGGCACCTAAAGGGAAAGATCAGACTTTTTGTCTTGCATTCTCTGACTCTTTACCCCTCCAGTCCAGAGAAAACCACTTAAAGATTAGGTTTGACTCATATCTAAGGTCTCTTAAAAAAGGTAATGTTAAAAGGTACTCACATACAATATAAGTCAGGCATAGGGCAGCTATTTATTTCCTCTATACAAAAGAAATGCTAACACACATACTCATGGACTCTCAAGCATGTACAGCAAGGGGCCATGTGTAACAAGGACTGTCCCCCATGTATAGCGTGGGGGTGTCATTGTATGGCTCAAAGGGAAACATAATAGATATCTCTAACTTCTTCTCCCCCTACCCTTCTCCAAGGGAGACTTTAATTCCTGCCAGGAGAGGAAACAGGAGGTTGGAACCAGAGGCTGCTCTGCTCTCCTCTCCTCAGAAAGAGGGGATACTGGGCTAGAATGATATCTATCTATTCCCTTAAAAATGTTTATTCTAGAGGATATGATCAGGTTCAAGATAACTTCTGATCACTTTCACTACTGGGGGAAGCAGGAGAACTCCTAGCTCTCCACCTGAGGCTTGACCCCTTTCCTGCCAAATATCAGTTCCATAATGGACACATAACAATTATCGAAGAAAATCCATTTATGTATACCAGTAGCAAAACAGAAATCAGAGAAGGAGAATAGGAGAAAATATACCAAACACTACAGATTGAAGGAGCTCTGCCATTGGGAGGAGATAACTCAGCTCCACCAAGAGAGAAAGTCCTAGATCACACCCAGGGGGGAATTTCCCAAAGTCTCTAGTGTAGCAAGCTGGGAATAGGGACACACTGTGGGTATTGCCACTGCCAGCTCCTCTCGTGTCTTCCTAGAGTCTTTTCCTTCTGCAGCCTGAGGTGGGGTCTGGACTTGTCCATCTTTCCCTCTTGAAGTTGGAAGCCAGAAGTACCTGAATCAACTTCAGGGCCTGAAGCTACTCAAAGCATGAAGAGAACTCAAGAGACTCTTCCCTCTCCAGCTCTCCCCAGCCTCACCCTGCTCTTCACACAGGGCAGGGCACGGCCTTCATCTCACTTACACCAGTGAGACCAGGATTGCACATACATTGCAAACAAAACAAACAAAACCCCCTTAAACATGACTAACTTATAACCATTACTATTCTCTCCTGGTAAATTAAAACATTAGAACGTGAGAAATTTTGTGAGGCAGCTGTATTTTACCTTCACCTCAACTCTGCACTGTCCAAACAAGTTCCTCTAGGTCCTCGCTCTCTGGGAAGGCAGACCAGGAGCTAGGCTCCTCCTAGTGCCAGTGGGCATCTTCCTCAAAAAAGCATTGTAGTAACTATAGGGGGTACCTCTGTAGTGCAGCCTGAGGGACTGAGGGACTCAAGAGGTCTTTACCTCTTGAACTCACATTCAGGGCTCACTTAGGTACATTTAATCCACCACAGGATTAAGTCACTTATACTCAAATAAAGAAACATAAAGCAGAAAAGGCAGCCAGAGGCCCAAAGTACAACTCCAGGCTCACCTAGGATAACCTTGCTAGCTAGCTGCTGTGGGGGAGTAGTGGCCATGTCTACTAGGATGGTGGAGTGAAGTATACTCTCCTGTTCCTTTTCCCCTCATGGGAAGTCAGAGGTAGAGACACACAGAGAGAGAGGAGGAGGG
>CM053627.1:12508803-12558803 GCA_028646595.1 Phalanger gymnotis | reverse complement strand
GAAAGGCCCTCAGTGTCTGGTACTTTATCTTATCAGGTGATCTTCAGAATCTTCCTAAGACATGCAAATGAAAGTGACTCCATTTCCTGACATGGCGCTGGTATACACTGTCTAGGTTAAGAAGTCATATAACAATGAGGTCGGCACAACAGCTCTGTAGATCTTCAGTTTGGTACACAGCCTGATACTTCTCTCTCACATTTTCCTTCGGAGCCTCCCAAACACTGAGCTAGCTCTGGCAATGTGTGTGTCAAACCCATCCCCTATGGGGACATCCCTGGAAACTATACTGCCAAGGTAAGTGAACTGGTCCACAGCATTCAAAATTTCTCCATCCACTGTGATGGATGGTTCCGTGCATGATAGTGCAGTGCTGGGTGATGGAGAACCTTTGTTTTCTTGGTGTTAATTGGCAAGCCAGGATGAGCATAAACAGAAGAGAATCAATTCATACTCTATGGCAACTCAGCCTAAGAAGCTGCATTGAATGCACAAACATCTGAGAATAAAAAGCCTTGCAGCAACTCTCCCTCTACTTTAGTCTTGGCTTTTAGCCTTTTCAAGTTAAACTGTTTCCTGTCCATGCTGTAGCTGACCTTGATGTCGTTTTCATCCTTGTTGAAGGTATCCAACAATATCACTGAAAACATCATGCCAAGAAGCCCTGGAGCAAGCACACAGCCCTGCTTCACTCCATTGGTGACTGGGAAAGCTTGAGAGGATTGTCCATTATCCTGAACTTGCACAAGCATGCTGCCATGGAACTGATGAGCTTGCCCACACAACCAAATTTTGCCATGATCTTTCACAAGTCCTTGTGACGAACAGTATCAAAGACAGACAGATGAACATCACGTACAGACCTCTGTTCTGCTCCTGGAATTTATTTCTCCTAGAGTCATTGGGCAGCAAACACCGTATCAACCATGCCTTGACCCTTTTCAAAGCCACACTGCTCTCAGGTACGTGACCATCTTCCAGGTGAAGAATCAGCCTGTTTAAGAGGACTATGGCAAAAATCTTGCCAATAATGGCTTAGAGAGAGACCCGCCTGTGATTTTCACAGGACCACCTTGAACATCCTTGAACTCCTGGCCCATGACTTCCTCTTCCATACAACCTGGAAGATTTCTTTTTTTTTTCATTATTTATTTCTTTTTTTAATTCCATACTTTATTATTTAATAGTTTTTAGTTTTCAGCATTGATTTCCACAAGATTTTGAGTTACAAATTTTCTCCCCATTTCTACCCTTCCCCCACTCCAAGATGGCATGTATTCTGACTGCCCCATTCCCTACTCAGCCCTGCCTTCTGTTACCCCACTCCCCCTCCCCTCCATCCCTTTTTGCCTTATTTTCTTGTAGGGTAAGATAGATTTCTATGCCCCATTGCCTGTGTATCTTATTTCCCAGTTGCATGCAAAAGCAACTTTTTTTTTGAGCATCTGCTTTTAAAATTTTGAGTTCCAAATTCTCTCCCCCCTTCCCTTCCCACCTACTCTCCCTAAGAAGGCAAGCAATTCAACATAGGTCACACATGTATCATTATGCAAAACACTTCCATAAATAGTCATGTTGTGAAAGACTAACTATATTTCCCTCCATCCTATCCTGTCCCCCTTTATTTAATTTTCTCCCTTGACCTTGTCCCTTTTCAAAAGTGTATGTTTCTGATTAGTTCTTTCCCCCATCTGCTCTCCCTTCTATCATCCTCCCTTTTCTGTCCCCTTCCCTCTACTTTCATGTGGGGTAAGATATCCAACTGAGTGTGTGTGTTATTCCCTCCTCAAGTGAAATCCGATGAGAGCAAGATTCATTCATCCCCCCCTCACCTGTGCCCTCTTCCTCTCCAATGAACTGCTTTTTCTTGCCACTTTTATGTGAGATAATTTACCCCATTCTATCTCTCTCTCCCTCTCTCAATATATTTCTCTCACTCCTTAAATTTATTTCATTTTTTAAGATATCATCCCTTCATATTCAACTCACCCTATGCCCTCTGTCTTTATATATGTATATTCCCTTCATCTACCCTAATACTGAGAAAGGTCTCATGCATTACACACATCATCTTTCCATGTAGGAATATAAACAAAATAGTTCCACTTTAGTAAGTCCCTTATGAATTCTTTTTCTTGTTTACCTTTTCATGCTTCTTCTTGTATTTGAATGTCAAATTTTCTATTCAGCTCTGGTCTTTTCACTGAGAAAGCTTGAAAGTCCTCTTTTACTGAAAATCCCTATTTTGCGTTGGAGTATTATACTCAGTTTTGCCGGGTAGGTGATTCTTGGTTTTAATCCTAGGTCCTTTGACCTCAGGAATATCATATTCCAAGCCCTTCGATCCCTTAATGTAGAAGCTGCTAGATCTTGTGTTATTCTGATTGTGTTTCCGCGATATTCAAATTATTTCTTTCTGTCTGGTTGCAGTATTTTCTCCTTGACCTGGGAACTCTGGAATTTGGTGACATTATTCCTAGGAGCTTTCCTTTTGGGATCTTTTTCAAGAGATGATTGGTAGATTCTTTCAATTTCTATTTTACCCTCTGGTTCTAGAATATCAGGGCAGTTTTCCTTGATAATTTCTTGAAAGATGATGTCTAGGCTCTTTTTTTGATCATGGCTTTCAGGTAGTAAAATAATTTTTAAATTA
This sequence comes from Phalanger gymnotis, assembly GCA_028646595.1. Taxonomy (NCBI): domain Eukaryota; kingdom Metazoa; phylum Chordata; class Mammalia; order Diprotodontia; family Phalangeridae; genus Phalanger; species Phalanger gymnotis. Next base: position 12,556,150 of record CM053627.1, on the reverse strand, counting down.
TCTCTCCTGGATCTATTCTCCAGGTCAATGGTTTTTCTAAGGAGACATTTCACATTGTCTTCCATTTTTTCATTCCTTTGGTTCTGTTTTATAATATCTTGATTTCTCATCAAGTCACTAGCTTCCACTTGCTCCAATCTAATTTTTTTTTGGCAGGGGGGAAGGCAGGGCAATTGGCGTTAAATGGCTTGCCCCAGGTCACACAGCTAGTAAGTGTGTCAAGTGCCTGAGGCCGGATTTTAACTCAGGTCCTCCTGACTCCAGGTCCACTGCTCTACTCACTGTGCCACCTAGCTGCCCCTACAATCTAATTTTTAAGGTGGTATTTTCTTCAGTGGTCTTTTGGACCTCCTTTTCCATTTGATTAATTCTGCCTTTCAAGGCATTCTTCTCCTCATTGGCTTTTTTGAGCTTTTTTGCCATTTGAGTTAGTCTATTTTTTAAGGTGTTGTTTTCTTCAGTATATTTTTCAGTATTTTTTTGGGTCTCCTTTAGCAAGTTGTTGACTTGTTTTTCATGGTTTTCTCGAATCCTTCTCATTTCTCATCCCAATTTTTCCTCTACTTCTCATCCCAATTTTTCCTCTACTTCTCTTACATGCTTTTCCAAATGCTTTTTGAGCTCTTCCATGGCCTGAGCCCAATTCATATCTTTCTTGGAGGCTTTTGATGTAGGCTCTTGGACTTTGTTGACTTCTTCTGGCTGTATGTTTTGATCTTCTTTGTCACCAAAAAAGGAATCTACAGTTTGAGCTTGAGTCTGAGTTTGTTTTCACTGCCTGTTCATGTTCCCAGCCAACTACTTGACCCTTGAGCTTTTCGTCAGTGTATGACTGCTTGTAGAGTAGAGAGTACTTTGTCCCAAGCTTTTGGGTCCATGCACTGCTGTTTTCAGAGCTACTTCTACTCCACCCCAGGCTCTGTCACAGTAGTGCTCCTCCTCCCCCAAGAACCACCAACCAGGATTGCAATCCTGATCTAAGCAGGGCACAACAAGAGAATCTGCCTTTGTGCCCACAAAGGCACTCCTTGCACTCCATCCCAAAGTTTCCCTCTAACCTGCTCTTTGGCGTTTGTGGGTTGAGAAGTCTGGTAACTGCCACAGCTCACTGATTCATGGCCCCAAGGCCTGTTCTGACTGGCTCACTAACACCAACCCAGACCACGACCCAGATCCAAGCAGGCTCTGAACTCCCGCTCTGATCCACTTAATTCCTCCCACCAGGTATGCCTGGGGCCCGAAGCCACTGCAGCTGGAGCTCTGGAAGCAGCCCCAGAGCTGCACCACTTCTGAGCCCCCGGGGCTGGAGCCAACTGAGCACACCCACTGGCCTCAAGCCCTTGCTCAGCACTCTCCAGGAAGCTGGTTTGGGTCAGTCCTGCTCTCAGTAGCACCTGCGGCTTCAGCTTCTTCTGCTTTGGCTACTGCTGGTTCTGCTTCCACCACTACTCCTTCTCTTGCTTCCACCACATCTGTCTCTTGGAAGCTCTGTTATTTCTTTTTATACAGTCCTCAGACGTCACCCAATCAACTAGAATGTCATCTGAGCACCAGAACTTAGGTGCCTACCATTGGCTCTGGTCTTAGCAACTCCTCTTAGGACCATGGGGGCTTCATACCTATGTCGGCTTAGTACCTAGTAGCTAGGGGCTTGGCCCTACTTGGGAGGGAAGATATAATCAGACCTCCCTTCATTGGCCCTGCCTGGGGCCCCACCTAAAGCCTATTCAAATGGGGGGCGGGGTGCTGGAGATTTCATTTACTGATTGCCTTCACACTCCCTAGCAGCTTCCCTGGGAAGAGTAAATGTGTGAACTCAGCCACTCACACAACCCTGCTGCTGGGCTGGCAGATGTTTGCTGCTTTCACTCACATAGCCAGAACAGTAAGAACCAGCTTGGGGTATGTGTATGGGGCATGAGGGGGAAAGGAGATATGTATGGGGGGAACACAGAGTAGGTTTGGTGTCTTAATACCGTGTTCCTGTTTTTAAAAATTGTTATTACAAAAAAAAAATCTACCTAAACAATAAAGTGAATGTGTTTTTCTTATTGAGTCAAACAAAGCTAGGGTGAAGGTGAGAACCTTAACTGGACATGAGGTATGAGCTGTATCTGAAGATTTTCCCAGACTGTAATCTGGGATGGGAGTGAGGCCGGAGCCAACATCATAATAGATTTATAAAATGTATATGTTAAGTAATGCCTCCCTTTCTCGTATAGACATTTTAATTACTGAAAGGGGCAGGAAAATGACATTTTTGTGGGAACACAGACAAACTTCTTGAGGAGAAACACAGATGGTTCTGAAACAACCTGAGAGAAAAATGGCTCCTCAAATAAAAGTGCCAAGAAAAGACAGACAATTCTGAAAGGTCTTGAGTGAAAGGAGCCCCTCAGAGAGGAAATTACTCACTGATGGCAAACTTGGCTACAATGTACCATTTCCCAGAAGCCAATTTGCATATTATTGTTTAGGAATTGGAAATTTATTGCTAGAAAACTGAGAATCAAAGAACTGTGTGGAGTCTGTGAGACAATGATATATTGACTATTTTTGTCATTTCTGACAGAAATAAGGACCTAAGATAGAGGTCCTTATTTGAGGGAGATGAGTCATTGAGAAGCCAGAGAATTTGCTAATAAGGAAAAGCTAATGAGGAATCCTCTTTCAGAAGGTGACACCATCAAAACACAGAAGTCAATGGAGCTGAGAAATCAATAGGAGAGCCTAGCTGAGACCAGCTGACTAGAGACAGATAGGCTTACTAGCTGATTTAGGGAGATGATCTGATTGGAGTAAAACTCTGATCACGGGAGCTGATTGGAAAAGCAGAATCTTTTTCTGTTTGAAGAGCTGGCTGAGGAAAGAAAGGCTGCCTTGAACTGGATCTGTATCAAGAAGACCTGAGTTCAAATCCAGCCTCAGATACTTCCTAGCTGCATGACCCTGGACAAGTCATTTAACCTCTCTGAAGCCTCAGTTTCCTCGTCTGTAAAATAGGGTGGTAGCATTTGCCCCTTAGACAGCAGCAGCAGCAGTAGCAGCAGCAGGAGAAGGAGGAGGAAGAGGAGGAGGAGGAGGAGGAGGAAAAGAAGAAGAAGAAGAAGAAGAAGAAGAAGAAGAAGAAGAAGAAGAAGAAGAAGAAGAAAGGAAGTGAGGAGGGCTGGATAGATGCATAGAGAGAGGGAGAGGGAGAAATGGAGAGGAGAGAGATAAAGTGAGAGAAAAGAGAGTAGAGAGGAGAAGAGAAGTGAAGAGAAGCCAAAAGAAGAGAGAGAAAAAGAGAGAGAGAGAAAGAAAGGAGAAAGGAGAAGAAAGAAGAGAGAAAAGAGGGAGGAAGAGAGAGATTGAGAAAGAAAGAGAAAGGGGGGAGAGCATTTATTAAGTGCTTACTGTGTGCCAGGCATTGTGGATGGCTGTGGATACTGTTAAACCTGAAAGTTTGGTTGAAGGAAACAACAGAGCTAGGTGAAGTCCGTGTGGGGGAGATTGGTGAGGGCCTTCAGCAGAATCTGGGCTGTCACTGTGGTCTGGAAGAAGGCTGGGTTGAACTGGTAAAGCTTGAGCACCGCCAAGTTGGCTTCCAAGTCGCAGGCGTTCTCCTTAGCCTGGGTTTCCACATAGCGCTCCAGGGTGGCTAGGTTCTCAGGATTGTACCCGTCGATGCCCTTGAGCAGCTTCCCCACGTTGGCGAGCATTTGCTCGAAAAGCGCCATGGCCTCCTTTTCGCAAGCAGAAGCCGAGGCCGGGTCGGGAGCCGCGACAGGAACCAGAAGGGGCGGGGAAGACGGAAGTCCTCTTTCCCCGCTGATGCCTTGGGCCACATGGTCGTCAACTTCTTCCACATCTCTGTGTTCTTAATCTAGTTTGTGAACTGGGTCTTCCTTGCTTCGCCTTTGTCTGGCTGTTGCCCAGCGCCCAGACTCAGCTCTCCATCCCGGTTTACTGACCTTCACACTCTGTGGTTCAAAGGGGGAAGTGTTGGGACAGCCAGGCATCTGGCAATGGTGGAGGGGATTTTCAGCCATCGCTGTTCTCAGAGAGGATGCCTGGCAGCTGGGGCTAGAAAACAACGCAGGGGCCGGGGTCCTGGCCGGTTCCAACTTGCAAACACTGCCTGAGTTCCAGAAGTTAATTTCTGAATCCACTGCTTGGAACTCAAAAGACATTTTCCCAAAGAAACACTTGGGAATACGAGGGAGTTAGTTTCCCAGGCGAGCCCGAGAAAGCCCACTTAACCCATAATGCACCTGAGTGCCTAGATCAACAGAAGGCCCAGCACTGATTCCCCTGTGAGTGACGGGATTCTCTGGGCTTGGATTTTAAGTCCTTAGCTGGAAAAGCCCTCAGAAGACATGGAGCCTAACCCCTCATTTTAGATATTAAGGTACTGCCCTTTTCTTATGTGAACATTTTATTTGTGAATAAGGGTAGACATTCTGGGTTTCACAGAGAAAAAAACTTAAAGAAAAAAATAGACAGCCAAAGGGAATCTAAGAGAAAAACAGTTCCTTCCAGTTTAAAAAAAAAACAATGAAAAATTGTTTGAGGAGAGGCCTCTAAAGTTCTGAGAGGAAGAGAGAGAAAACATTCACTAGGGGCAAAAGGGGAGCAGGTGACAATGTGGCTGTAGCTGCATTGTTTCCCAGCAGCTAGTTTACATATAACTGTTTTGGAAGCTATTGTTAGGAAATTCTAAATCAAATTACTGCTCGAAGAAATTGGGATTATTATGTACGTTAACTGTCTACAATTATGGGATTATGGGGTTATTGCTTTTATTAACTGCGGGCAGTTAGGTGGAGCAGTGGATGGACCTCAGACACTCACGAGCTGTGTGACCATGGCCAAGTCACTTAACCTAGGTTGTCTGAATTTTCTCCTCTGTAAAATGAGCTGGAGGAAAGGCAAACCACTCCAGTGTCTTTGCCAAGAAAACTCCAAACAGCGTCATGAAGAATCAGACACAACTGAACAACAAAAATGATATTAAATGTCAACAGTGAGAGGATTGAGGGATTGTTATGTATGTTAACTGCCTACAAGTATGGGAAAGTAAGTATTATTATATTAACTGTCTATAATTATGGGGTTATTATACATATTAACTGTATATTAACTATTTGTATTATATCTGACAGAAATGTCTATTTGGATGTCTCTGCCAAAAATAGAGGTAGAGGAGGCTCTGATTTGAAGCATTAAAATCCAGATCAAAAGAGAGTTAAGAAGCTAGCTGAGAAAACCCAGAGATGCTGCTTCCAGAAGCCAAGCCATCAGAAGACAGAACACGGAAGTTGATGGAGCTGAGAGAAGCAACAAAATCCATTAGACCCTGGAAGCTCACAGGAGCTGAGCACAATTGAGACCAGCTGGCTAGTGGCAGATTCTACAGTTGGTGTGGGGAGCTGATCAGACTAGTAGAAAGCTTTGATGCTGGGAGCTGATTGGTAAAGCAGAATCCTATGCTGTTGAAAGAATTAGCTGGAGAAAGGTTGCCTTGCTGCCTAGTGCCAGCTACAACACGAGAGAGGGAAATCTTTCAAAAGCTTTTCTCCATTGCCTTTTACTAACATTTATGGATGGAGAAGGGAAAATCCCTCAAAGCCCATAAACAGCTGACCTGAATAGCTTTGCAAATCCCAGGCTTAAAGAGAACTGCCTTTTACTGGACAAATTCACATGGCCTCAGCTCCCAGGCTAGGGAGCAGAACTGCAAAGCTCTAGTGATCCCAGGCTTAATAGAAAGATCTTAACACTGCTCCACTGGTCTAAAAGTAGCAGAGAAGCAGTTTTGTTTATCAGGAGAATAGAGAGGCTCAGAAAAGGAGTGGTCTTGCCAATCATGTGACATACTATGCAAATGATTCCTTAAAGAGACAGATATCTAGGCCTATAGTCTAGAGTTGTGTATATTCATGGAGAAGTGTGATGTGGGTTTATGGATCAACTGATACGTTTTGATTAGAGACAGTTTGGTGGCACAGTGGATAGAGCTCTGGGTCCGGCATCAGGAAGACCTGAGTTCAAATCTGGTCTCAGAGACTTACCATAGGCAAGTCATTTAAGCACATTATTCACCTCCAGACCAGAACTGTTGGACTCAAAGGGCAGATTAAAGTATATTTTCTTCTATTTATTTCCATTTGTTGCTTTTTTTTAATGCAAAATTTGTTTTGCAAAATTATATATTTGCAATGTGTTTTGTTTTCCTTGTTTTCTCAATGAGTTGAAAAGGGAAGGAAAGAATTTAGATCTGAAAATAAAATAAATTTGAATTAAAAAAATATATAAAATCCTTGAGAGTAGGGGTTGTTTTGCTTTCATATTCATATTTCCAGTGCTTGATAAATATTTGTTCATTTATTCATTCATTCATCCATCTATCTCTTTCAGTTTGGGGTGCTGAGAACCCCAAAATGCAAGGGTACAGGGGTCTGCCTTGAACGAATTTGATCACTTAAGCCTTCTTTCAGTCAAGTAGTGAGATTTATTTGCGACAGCAATAGAAATGGGCTAGATTCTAAGTGAATCTGCAACTTGATGGGGGTGAAATTGATACTTGTATACAAAAAAATGACAGTGAAAGGATCTGGATGGGATTAAGGAGGGGTAAATAGTCTGGGGCAGGCCAGGTGAAAGCAGTGAAAGGACTATAAGTAGGCTAATTAGGTGATCTAGATGAGATTAAGGAGCAGTCAGAGTATGCAAGTAGTCTGGGGTGGGCTGAGAGCCACAGCGAAAGTAACGAAGTGATCTAGGTGGGCTGGCACGGGCCAAGTGCTTTGGGCAGAGGCGCCAGTGATCTGGGCTACTGAAATGTATGGGAAAACTCAGAAATTGGATTGCTTTCAAAGACATGGTCTTTTCCTTTTTAGGGGCTCAGGTCCCATCACCCCATCACATCCATCCATCCATTCATTTACAGTTAAAGCAAGCTTTCCAGAGGCCTGCCAGAGAAGAATATTTCATCATGGTCAAGAGGGAAATCTCCAAATGCAGATAACAGCACTAGGGGACCACACCTGATACATACATATTGGAGGATAATGGCTGAGGTGAGGAAAGTATCTTGGGCCAGAGTAAACAATACCTGCCTATCTTCCCTAATCCTTTCCCAACCCAATCTTTTTGACCTTTCTTATTCTGGGGGAGAGCATTGCCATTCTTTCAGTAATCCGTGTTTGTAACTTCTGAGTCCTCCTCCATGATCTTTACTGTCTCTCATTCTCCATATCCAATTAAGTCTTGTCAATCCGACCTCTACAAAATCTTTTACACGGTCCCCTTTTCTTCACTCACAAAACCAACCCCTCCCCAACAATCCTCTGCCCCAGCTGAGGTTCTCATGACTTCTCACCTGAACTATTTGGCAGCATCCCACCTAGTCTCCATGCCTCGTCTCTCCCTTTGCCAATCTGTCCTCCAGGCAGGTGATGTATTGATATTCTTAAAGTGCACATTGGACCATGTCACTACTCAGTTCAAGAAGCTCTAGGGGCTCCCTGTGGCCCCTTGAATAAAATACAAATCGCTATGTTGAAATGCCCCCTTGCACAGGGGCGCGCAGCCCCAGCGGCGCTCCACTTACTGGAGCGCTGTAACCCCAGAGTGAACCCAATTTACTGGGCAACACTGATCAAACACCTAGGGTAAATCATCAGATCTTGCTCAAGATGTGTTTGATCCCCGATGCATTCTATTTAACTGCAATATCCTGCTTTTGTAATGGCTTGCTTGCACCTGCTCTAGGCTCAGGTATAAAAGGTTTCAGGTCTTTGTGCTCAGGACTGCTCTCTAGACTTTCAGTCTACGGGACAGTCGCTGGCCAGCTAATAAATGATGCTCAATATATTTTAATTTGGCTTGGTCTGTGTTTCTCGGTCCGTCCATTTCAATGTGTATTGTTAATGTATTTTTTGTTTTATGGGAAGATCTTTCCCATCCACTAATAGGCCCATGTGACCTGCTTAAGTCACATGAAAGCCTAAGTCACATGAGCCTGCCTGGGTCATGAGGGTTGTGATGCTCTCTGACCCTGAAGAAGCGTATATATACTCGGAGGTTTGCATTTTGCTTTGGGGATCACTCATGGGAAGAGTGTTCCTGTGATGTAGCCAGATGAGACTCTGGGTAGCCATTAAGGAGACCCCTGGCTTTGAAAACCCAGATGTTGGTGCTTCTCTCTCTCTCTGGTAACTATGTATGTATTGCTATGGTCAGACAGCTAGCAGCCCTGTCTGTTGATTTGTGTTATTTGCTCTGTTTATATAATTTCTGCTTGTAATTTCTGTTTGTTTTTGCTCTGAAGTTCAGGGTATTGACTTTTCCCCTGAACTAAGTGAATGGCATATATATGTTTGATTAAAGTAAGATTGTTGACTCCTTTAAAGTTGCTTTCCTTTAGAAAAGCAGATCAAAGAACCTGTTCTAGCAGCCTTCCTGTATGCTAGTGTTATTGGTCTTACACCTCCACAGCAGCTGCAAGCAATATTGTTGTTACACTATGTTTGGCATTTAATACACTTTACTTATTTGCTTCCAGTTTGTCTTTTCAGGCTCTATTGTATATTATGCTCCTTGGGTAGCTAGGTGGCACCATAGTGCATAGAGTGACAAGCCTGGAGAGTCAGGAAGACTCATCTTCCTGAGTTAAATCCGGCCTCAGACACTTCCTAGCTGTATGTAATATTAATTAAGGTGGAACTTTTTTTTTTTTTAAACTGTTTTCTCTTTTAGAATGCTAAAGTAATCAAGTACCTTGATTAAGTCTTACTAGGTGCTAAGCCCTGGGCCGCACCCTTTTGCTGATTAGACATGAAGCCTTCAGGCCCTAAGAAGGAGGTATAAACTCAGAAGTTAGCATTTTGTTTGGGGCTCTCACTCACTGGAAGAGTGTCGTGTGAACTAGAGGAGACTCTGGGAAGCCGTTGTTAAGAGCCCCCTAGCTTGAAAACCCAGATATTGGTGCTTCTCTAGTACCTATGTATTACTATGGATAGACTGGTCTTTTGTTGTTTGCTCTGTTTATATTGTCTCTGTTTGTAATTTCTATTTGTATTTGTTCTAAAGTTCAGGGTGCTGGCTTTCCCCCCTGAACTAAGTGAATGATATGTGTACGTTTAATTAAAGTGAGATTGTTAACCCCTTAAAGTTGCTTTCCTTAGAAAAGCAGATCAAAGAACCTGTGCTAGTAGCCCTCCTGTGTGCTGTGTGGACAGTTTATGTCCTTACACTTCCACAGTAGCTGCAAGCAGCATTATTACCACAAGTCACTTCACCCTGTCTGCCTCAGTTTTCTCATCTATAAAATGAGCTAGTAAAGGAAATAGCAAACTACTCTAGTATCTATGCCCAGAAAACCCCAAATGGGATCAGGAAGAATCAGACACGACTGAAAAATGATTTAACAACACTCTCCTTCAAACACTTAACGGCAAACTGGCCTATTTGCTCTTTCCAATACATGATATTCCATTTCCCATCTCCTTGTCTTTGCGTAAGCTGTCTCTCAGGTCTAGAATGTTCTCTTCTTAACAAAGTCCCCAGTATTGTTCAAGACTTCATGAGACTTTTCCTGATCCCCACTTCACTAATACTTTCCCTCAATAATTATTTGGTATCAGTTCATATTACCTGGTGTGTATACATACACACACACACACACACACACACACACACACACATATATATATACATCGTATTACTTGGCATATGTACCTATATAGACACATATGAATATATAATATATTTAATATCCATGTGGGTATGTACATATACACATTTGAATTTCTTTTCTGCCTGCCTGTTTCTCTTCCCCTCCCCCACACTGTGTAACTGCTTTGAGGGCAGAAATGTTTTCTTTGTATTGTGAGTACCTAGCCCATGGTGCTGCTGCTGTTTAGTCCGGCACATTTTACAGATGAGGAAACTGAGGTAAACAGGGCTAAGTGACTTGCCCAGGGTCACACAGCTAGGAAGCTGAAGCCAGATTGGAACTCAGGAAGATGAGTCTTCCTCATTCCAGGTCCTGTGCTCTATCCACTTCACCACCTAGCATAGCAAATACATACATACGTACGTGCTTGTTGATTGACGGACTGCCCAAGATCATACATGTAGTATGTGGTAAAACCAGGATCCAAATCCAGGTCTTCTGATTCAACATTAAGACCTTTAAATATGAGGAATTCAGACAAATCTAGGAAGATGCATATAAACTGATGCCGAGGAAAAGTAAGCAGATTTGATACCCAATGACTACCATAGGGCATTAAATGAAACCGTCCCTAAAAGGCAGCCCTCAGACAGACTGACATGAGCAGTCTCAATCCCAGAGAACACATGGTGGCCCATCCTTTCCTACTCCAAGTCTCTACTTCTCTAGGAAGAGGATTATGGGAGCAGAATGTGGCATACACTGTTAAACGTGGTCTTTAATGGTTTTTCTTTTCTATAAGAGGGGGTTTGGTGACACACTGGGAAAATAAACAACAAAAGGGAAGCCATGAAAATGTGCTCCAAGTCACTGCTATTCCTAAAGCTGCACTAAAACAACTCTGAAATTTCAACACACCCTGAAAATTGAGAGAGATAACCAAAATGGAAATGCCCAATGTAGGTAGAATTATGAGAAGACAAGCACACGCTATTAGTGGTGAGAGGAACATCCATATGGGATATAAGTTTGGGATTATGCTAGAAAAATAAACTGTCCACACCCTTTGATTCAGCAATGCCCCTGCTGAGTTTATACTGACCACCATGGAGGTCAAAGACAAATAAACAGCCAATTCTATACACATATAGTCTATACACATTTATAGTAATGCTCTTTGTGGTAGCAAACACCTTGAACTAAAGTGAGTCCTTAATGATTAGGGAATAAACTAACACAGGTTAATCTAATGGGATATTATCATGCAACAAAAACGACCAACATGAGGGATTGGGAGAAACATGGGTAGATTGTATGAACTGATGCAGAGACATGGAGAAAGCAATTCAGCAATCTACATAAAGATTGCAACAATGTAAACGAAAAGATTCAATAAAAAGGAAGTAGAATTCTTAGGAAATTGAAAATCATTGAAGCTTATGGAGAGCAAATAATGAAATAAAGCTTCTCTATTAGGGAGCCAAAAGGACAGAATATTGTATACATTTCCAGACCATATCAGATGTTTGGCTTAGTGGTGTTTCTTTGTCAAAAGGGAGTGTTCAGTTTGGAAGGAGATGGGTGGAAATGACGACCATGTAAAGACAAAATTCATTTTAAAAGGACATTAATTAAATGCAAAAAAAAAAAAGGAGAGAGAGAGAGAACATTCAGCTGACATTGCTAATGTCTGTAATCAGGGACGAAAGCCCTGGAAAGATGAGAAATTGAGAAAACAGAAATAGGGAGATTAAATCACAGCAAAGCAAATGCAAAAGGAAGTGTTAAAAGAAGATTCCTTCCCTGGCTGCCAAAATAGACTCCATCTTGTCCCATATCTCCAGACTTGCACCTCTCTACATTCTACCTAAGATGATTAGTGGAGATGTGCCCTCCATGACCTTCACTCTGGCGCCATCACCAGTCATCGCTAATGTGTCTGGGGATATATACCATTTCTTCTCTCCTTAACCTGAGCTGAAAAAGGCATGGCGAAAGCAAAACATCCAACAGAAAATGCCACTGTCTATACAGCCGCCCCTCCTCAGCTTCTCATATTTGGTTCTGACCTCACAACTCTTGAGACTGCTCTCTACAAGGTCATTAGTTACCTCTCTTCATTGTCTTTTCTCAGTCATACTCCTTGACCTACCATTTTTTCCTGTATTTACCTGGATATTTTCCTGTCCCTTGGCTTCTATGAATACTGCCCTCTTCTCAACTGGCTTTGCTGGTTCACCGTTCTCATCTAATCCTCAAAGTGTAAAGCCCTCTCAAGATCCTTTCCAAGGCCTTCTTTTCTTCTCTCTCTCCTGTTTTCTCCTTTCATCCATCTCATGGATCTCATTACTGCCTCTATGTTGATGACTTCCAAAACTCTTCTGGCAAAGCTGTTGAGTGAGGGCAGATGTCATTGACCCCCCAAAGCTAAGAATTTCAGATCCAGATAGGCCTTGCAGAGCTCCTGCCTCTCCAGGTGGAGCTCTCCAGCTCAACTCAGTGACACCATATCTTCACTCTAGGGGTGGGCTGGTCTTTCAGGAAGCCATCTGGGCTTGGCTTCATAGCACTGTTTTATGGCTCTTTATGTTTACAAAAGGAAAAGAAAAAAAGGGTCTAAGGTTGAAATTGGACTCATGCAATCTGCAGCAGGGTTATTAAAATCTCAGACTTTCTATTTGGCTCACCCCTCCCCTACACACACACACACACACACACACACCACACCACACCACACCACATGTAAACTTTCCACTGAAGGAAAAACAGCTTTCCTCTGTCCCCTTTAAACAAATGAGGTCAATGGATAAATGGTCAAATGATAAGAACAGGCAGTTTTTGAGGAAAAAAATCCAAGCCATCAGCAGCCATACAAAAAGATGATACAAATAATTAATAATTAGAGAAACACAAATTAAAGCAACTCTGAGGTTTCACCTCGCATACATTAGATTGACAAAAATGTTGGCAAGGCTTCAGGAAAGCCTGTTGGTAGAGCTGTGAATTGATCCAGCCATTCTGGAAAACAGTTTGGAACTGTGCTCTCAAAGTCACTAAACTATGAATATATCCTTTGACCCCATTCAGACACCAGCATTAGGCTTATATTCCCAACAGATCAAAGAAGTAAGAAAAGGACCCATGTGTACAAAATTACTCTTTCTGTTATAGCAAAGAACTGGAAACAAAGGGAGTGCCATCAGCTGGGGAATGACTGGATATATCATGGAATATGAATGCAATAGAATATTATTTCACCATAAGAAATGGAAGAATTGTATGAACGGATGCAGTGTGAATTAAGAACCAGGAAAATAATTTATACAGCAACAACACTGTAAAGAAAAATAACTTTGAAAGACTTGTGAATTTTGATCCATAAATACAGTGACCAGCTGTGTTTTCAGAGGACCAATGAAGAGGCATGCCATACTTCCAAACAGAGACTTGGGGTGCAGAATGAGACTTACATTTTTTGATATGGCCAGTGTGGGAATTTGTTTTTCTTGATTGCATATTAATTCAAAGGGCAGTTTTTTCCTAATGCGGGGTGTGGGGAATGGTGGAAGGGAGATAGGAGCTATAAGAAAAAAGAAAGACAGAAAGAGAAAAAGAAAGAGAAAGGAAGGAAGGAAAGAGAAAAGGGGAAAGGGAGAAAAGGAGAAAGGAAGGAAGAAAAAAGAGATGAGGAAAGGAAGGAAGGAAAGAAGAAAACAAAGAAAATAGGATCACCGAAACATTTTCAAATGCACAGAAGAAAAGAGAAGGAAGGCCCAAAAGAACTAAAGATGAGCACTGACAGCTTTGCAAGTTCCATGTTGAAGTTATTACATATTCAAAAAAGAAAAGTAAGCTGTACTTTACAGATTTATGGTTTCATGCATACAGCTCTCTTTATGCTCTATTATGTATATGGAAATTCTCATTTTATTTGGTGCTAAGTTCAAAATTTTTATCTTTTAAAAAATTAAGGGGATAGGATTTTTTTTCTCTGTCGTTCTCTATGCAATTCAATAATGAAGAACTTAGTGTTTTGTTTGTTTGTTGGCCAGTAGGTTTGGAGTTCAGGATCTGGTCTTTCTATGTGTAGCTTAGACAGGGTGGGTTCCTCTCTCTTTACTTGGTATTGGATAATTTTCCTTACTTATTCTCACTCTAGGTTCTAAGACAATCAGAAGGCATGTTCTGAGGTTTCCATATGAGTCGCTGAAATTGTGAAATCTTTCTCACTGATCATGTAGCTTTCAGCCTCAATCCCACTTCATTAAATTTACTTAATAAACTACGCCCTGTTTTCCATAAGCTTTTGCTCAGCTTTCTCTCTGTCTCTCTCTGTCTCCGTCTGTCTCTCTCTCTGTCTCTCTCTCTCTCTCTGTTTTTCTCATCTCCTAGGCTTAAATAAAGCTCAAGGTTAATGTCTCTGCTATTTTGTTAAGGTTTATCAATGACAAAATGGAGACACAAATGATTATTCACAGTGTATCCTCTATGAAAATAAAAGCACAGGTGAATTCATCTCTAACCATCTCTACCACTGCTGGCTTCCCCTCAATTAGAAAAACGGAACCAACATTGGGTTTTCTTAGGATAGCAATCAAAACCTCTCCTGGAGAATCAGAGACAATCTACTCAACAGAAGGCAGGTTTGCAAGATAAAGAAATTCCCTTCATTCTCTTTCTCTTTGTGCCTCACTCCATCTTTCTTTGGCCATGGGAGGGAAGTCATCAGAATTAAAGGGAAATGCTCCCACATACCTCATCAAATGCCCAACTATAAGTCTTCTGGATTCCCAAGCCTCTTCAGGATACAACGGCGTCGTGTGTCTCTGTGGGAAGGCAAGTGAAGCTGATATTCCTTATAATAACTAATTAAATAGCAGAAACATAAAATGCAATGGGGTAGGGAAATAAAACCTTGAAATGCCAACTGATGCATCCAAGAAAGGACAAAAGAGAGCAGTGAAAAACTGAACTGGCAGCTGAAGACACTAGTCCTCCCTCTGGAGGGAGGAAGATGGAGGAGAGGGTCACTGGCTAGTCTTTCCTGCTCACATCTGGTCAGCAGCCGAAGTCCCGACTTGTCTTCAGCTCCTGAACCAATCACTTCTGTGGTACATCTTGCCACCTTCACAATGGAATTGGAATGTGAGCTCCTGATTGGCAGGCTTTGTCTTTTGTCTTTCTTTGCATCCCTAGAGCTTGGCACAGTGCCTGGCACATGGTAGGCACTTAATAAATGCTTATCGACTACCTTCTCTGTTCTTCCCCTCAATTAGATCCACATGGTGACTCCCCTGAAGGTGCCATTATGGCATTCTCCTTCTTCCCAGAAGTCTGTTTAAAGGGTCAAGAATACAAGAACCTCAGGAACTCTGGGCAATCTGCTCAATAGCAGGCAGGTTCCTTCCTACTACTCAGTTTCCATGGCAATACTGGTGGGCATGGTAAGAAAAGATTATGCTAGAATAAGTATCCTACAGTTAACTTAAAGAATCACTGTGGCCAAAATATTCATCATTGGCTACCTGGTCAATGTAAAAAACATCTCCACATGGAGCAAGGCCTTGAATAGCAGATACACAGCTTTTCATCAGACACAAACCTGAAGGCCTTTTAAGTCCTTACTTTTTGCTGGCAGAGCTTTTGAGAACCCAGGATCACCTCCATGCCATGATAAGACTTTGGAGTAGGATTTTAGTGGAATATATTCAATTAAAAAACCAGAAATCAGTATTTTAAAATGATCAGTATTTTAAAATTAAAAAAAAAATTACATGACATTGTTACAGAATAAGTTTAGTAGGGGCAGCTAGGTGGTGCAGTGAGTAGAGCACCCTGGAGTCAGGAGAACCTGAGTTCAAATCTGGCCTCAGACACTTGACACACTTAGTAGCTTTGTGACCTTGGGCAAGTCACTTAACCCCAATTGCCCTGCCTTGCCCCCTCCATAAAACAAACAGACAGAATAAGTTTATTAAGTCATGAGTTATGGGAAACATATATCAGGGGATTTCAGTTATTTTCCATCTCCTTGTATCTGTTAAGAACTAATGAGAGTACGTACAACAGAACCCCCAAACACATAGGACCTCAGAGGTCATTTGGTCCAGTGCTTTTTAAACTGTGTATCGTGAACCCATATGGGGTCTCATAACTGAAAGTGAGGGTTGCAAAAACTTTTGCAACTATAAAAGTTTTCTCAATGCACAATGGCCAAAAATTAATTAAAAATCAAACATGTAATGAATCTGGGGTGTTTCTGGCAGTAGTCGCCTGTGCTGGTTCTGAACACAAAGCATGCGCACTTTGTGCTACATTTGCCATCATGCCACACAATGCCAACCAATGCTGCCAGAAAACCTCGGCTCAGATTCAAGACTATTGTACGTTATGAATTGTAGTGTTTTTACTGTACATACAAAATCGTTAAATGAATTTTGGCTTGGGATTAGGACAGAATTTCCAACAATTTCTGAAATGACCCTAAACATTTTGTACTACATATTTATACAGAGCAGCGCTGTCAGCATTGACTATTATAAAATCAAAATATCGATCAACTCTGAAAAATGTTCTGCAGTATTAAATATTGTGTTGAGATTTAATTCTTTTGGTAAACATAAATAAGCACATCCACCTCATTAGCATGCAAATTTGTTTTTGTCTTTAATAAATGGTAAAATTATATGTAGAGCAAAGAATTGTTTTAAAATATATTTCTTTATGCTTTATTGTCAGTAAATATTTGATTCGTATACCTATTATGTATATTCATATGCATATTTATATTATACATGTGCATCTATCTCCAACTCTATCTCAATATCTATATCTATATCTGTTCTTGGAAGAAAAGGGGTCACAAGTGGAAAAAGTTTAAGAAGCTCTAACTGACTTCTTTCAATAAAACTTGAAAATCCAGGAGAAAAAGAATTTCCGGCAGTTAACAACCTTATGAAATATTGCCCTAAATCAGTAATAATAAGAGAAATGCAAATCATGTTAACCCTGAGGTTTCACTAGAAAATTGGAGAAGATGGTAATAGTCAATGCTGGAAGGGCTATAGAAAGACAGAGACATTAATATATTGTTGGTAGAGTTGCAAATTGGCCCAACCATTGTGAGAAGCAATTCAGAATTATATTTGAAAATGTAACTAAAATGTCCAAGGTGGTGACACAGAAATGCCATTGCTTGGCACATAGGTCAAGAAGGTCAAAGATAGAAAGTAAGGTCCCATATAAGCCCAAATATTCATAGCAGCACTATTTATAGTAGAAAAGAACTGGAAATGAAGTATATACATATGAATATCGTGGAACATTATTTTGCCATTCAGAAAGGACGAATGTGAGAGACTTACATGAACTTATGCAGAGTGAAGTAAGCAGAACACAAAGGCTTCAAAAACATCAATGAAAAAACCAAAAAAGGGAAGCAAAACCCCAATAGTTATGACGATCCAGCTTCAGCCAAGGAGAGAATCAATAAAATGCACCTTTTCCCCACCATTGCATAGGTAAGGGACTATGGTTGTAAAATATTGAATATACTATTAGCCATGGTCAATGTGTTGGTTAGTTTTGATGAATGGCTTTTTAAAAAGTTTTGTTGCAAGAGATGGCTTGCTGGGAAGGGGAATTGGGAAGGATATATTTAGAAATTATAAAAATAATGCATTGTAAAAACAGAAAAAAATATGACTCATTTTTTTTTAAATCCTGGAGAGCAGTATAGTTAGCTAAGGATTACAGATGAACCAATGTCTTGATTTTCAAAAGTGTGAGGAAGGTGGTATCAATAGATTATGTAGCTCTCACAGCTATAGGTAGGAGATGTTTTCTTAACTAAGAGGCAGAGGTTATTACAAAACAAAGTAGATAACTTTGATTACTTGAAATTGAAAAGCCTCTGCAAAACAAAATTAATGCCTCTAGGATAAGGAGGGAAGTGGTTGAATGGAGAAAAAAATCTTTGTATCAAATTTCTTTGACTAGGGTTTGGTATTGAAGATTATATTCCTTCCTGCCTAGATCATTGCCTTGTTATGGCAGAGGGGCTTGTGTAGCTCAGTGAAACTATGAGCTGTGTCGTGCAGGGTTACCCAAGGATGGATAGGTCATAGTGGAGAGTTCTGACAAAAGGTGATCCGCTAGAGAAAGAAATGACAAACCTCTCCAGTATCTTTGTCAAGAAAACTCCATGAATAGTCTAAGATGACAAAAGATGACATTGGAAGATGAGCCCCTCAGGCTGGATGGTGTCTAAGAGACTACTGCGGAAGAGCAAAGAACAACTACAGGTGCCTTCGGTACTGATTAATGAGTAGGCCCAAAACTGAAAGGAAGCTTAGCTGTGGATGTGTCTGGTGATGAAAATTAAGTCTGGTGCTGTAAAGGTTAATATTGCATAGAAACCTGGAATGTAGAAGCTATGAATCATGGTAAGCTGGATCTGGCCAAACAGGAGATGGAAAGATTAAACATCAGTGTAAGTGAACTTAAGTGGAAGAGAATGAGTGAATTTAATTCAGGTGATCATTACCTATGGGCAAGAATCCCTTAGAATAAATGGAATAGCCCTCACAGTCAATAAAAAGGGACAGAAAAGCAGTACTGAGGTAATAATCTCAAAATGACAGAATGATATCTGTTTGATTTAAGGCAAACCACTTGACAGTAATACAAGCCTGCGCTCCAACAACTGATGCTGAAGAGGCCAAAGTTGATCAGCTCTATGAAGATCTACAACATTTTCTACAAATAACATTGAAATAATGTCACATTCATTATAGGGAATTGGAATGCTAAAGCAGGAAATGAAATGATAGTTGGAGCAAGAGGTGAGTTTGGCCTTGGAGTACAAAATGAAACAGGGCAGAAACTAATAGAGTTTTGTCAAGATAGCTCCCTGGTCATAACAACCCAAAAGGTGATTCTACACATGGACATCACCAGACGGTCAATATAGAAATCAGATCGATTACGTACTTTGCAGCCAAAGGTGGAGAAGCTCTATATAGTCAGTCAAAACAAGACCAGGAGCTGACTGTGTATGATCAGATCACAAATTTCTTATTGCAAAATTCAGGCTTAAATTGAAGAAAGTAGGGAAAACCATCAGACCATATAGCTATGACCTAAATAACATGCCTTAGGAATATGAAGTAGAAGTGAAAAACAGATTTAAGGGGTTAGATCTGGTAGAGTGCCCAAAGAACCACGGACAGAGGTTCACAACATTGTACAGGAGGCAATAACAAAAAATGCGCCAAAGAAAAAGAAAAGCAAGAAAGCAAAATGGCTGCCTTATGAGGCCTTACACATAGCCGAGGAAAGAAGGAAAGTGAAAGGTAAAGGAGATAGCCCCGGCACAAAAATTGTTCACGTTAGGGCATAAAAACCTCACAACCAAATGCAGAAAAGCAGAAATATTAAATGCATCCTTTCCACATCAAAATGCAATAAAAATTACATTCGATAAAGGGCAGATTAAAAATTAATTGGAAACTAAGTAAGCTAATCCTAAAGAATAAGTGAATCAAATAACAAATCGTAGAAACAATCAATAATTTCATTAAAGAGAATAACAACAAAGAGAGAGTACACCGAAATTTATGGGATGCTGCCAAAGCAATACTTAGGGGAAACTTTATATCACTAAATATTTGCCTCAATAAAATAGAAAAAGAGCACATCAGGGACAGCTAGGTGGTGCAGTGAGTAGAGCACCGGCCCTGGAGTCAGTAGTACCTGAGTTCAGATCCGGCTTCAGACACTTGACACACTTACTAGCTGTGTGATCTTGGGCAAGTCACTTAACCCCAATTGCCCTGCCTTCCCCCCTGCAAAAAATAAAAAATAAAATAAATTTAGCAACATTAATTAGGGTATTGATGTTTAGAAAGAAAGGAAGAAAGAAAGAGAGCACATCAATGAATTGGGCATACAACTAAAAAAAAAAAAACATACAAAAAGAAAAAATTAAAAATCCCCAATTAAACACCAAATTGGAAATCCTGAAAATCAGAGGAGAGATTAATAAAATCTTAAGAAAATCATTGAAGTAATAAATAAAATTCCAATTTGGTTTTATGAAAAAAAACCAATAAAATAGATAAATTATTGGTTAATTTGATTTGTAAAAGGAAAGAAGAAAACAAAATTACCAGTATCAAAAATGAAAGGGGTGAATTCACCACTAATGAAGAAGTAATTAAAGCAATTATAAGGAGCCCATTGTATGCCAATAAATCTGACAATCTAAGTGAAATGGATAAGTATCTACAAAAATATAAATTGTTCATATTAACAGAAATGGAAATAGAATATTTAAATAACCCCATCTTAGAAAAAGAAATTGAACAAGCCATCGATGAACTCCCTAAGAAAAAATCCCCAGGGACAGAAGGATTCACAAATGAATTCTACCAAACATTTAAAGAACAACAAATATGTAAGCTATTTGGAAAAGTAGATAAAGGAGTTCCACCAAATTCCTTTTATGACGTAAATATGGTGCTGATATCTAAATGAGGAAATGTGAAGACAGAAAGGAAAGTATAGAACAATTTCCCTAATGAATATTGATGCAAAAATTTTAAATAAAACACTAGCAAGGAGATTACAGCAATATCTCACAAGGATCATACACTATGACCAGATGGAAATCCTAGAGAATCGACTAAAAAACTATGTGAAATAATTAACAACTTTAGCAAAGTTGCAGGATATAAAATAAACCCACATAAATCATCAACATTTTTATCTATCCAGCAGCAAGAGATAGAGAAATTCCATTTAAAATACTCTAGACAATATAAAATGCTTGAGAGTCTCCCTGCTAAGACAATCCCAGGAACTATATAGACACAATTACGAAACACTTTTCACACAAAGTCCGATCTAAATAACTGGAAAAATATCAATTGTTCATGGATAGGTCAAGCCACTGTAATGAAAATGACAATTATGCTTAAATTAATCTACTTATTCACTTTCATATCAAACTACCAAAAATTATTTTATAGTTAGAAAAATAATAATAAAATTTATCTGAAAGAATAAAAGTTGAAGAATATCAAGGGAATTAATGAAAATAAATGTGAAGGAAGGTGGCCTAGCCATACCAGATCTCAAACTGTATTAGAAAGTGATGATCATCAAAACAATCTAGTACTGGGTAAGAAATAGAGTGGCAGATCAGTGGAATAGATTAGGTACATATTACATTGTAGTAAATTATCATAGTAATTTACTGTTTGATAAACCTAAAAATCCAAGCTTTGGGGACAAAAATTCACTATTTTACAAAAGCTGCTGGGAAAACTGGAAAACAATATGGGAGAAACTAGGCATAGACCAACATCTCACACCATATACCAAGATAAGGTCAAAATGGGTTAATTTAGACATAAAGGGTGATATCATAAGCAAATTAAGGGAGCATGGAATAGTTTAGCTGTCAGATCTACAGAAAAGAGAAGGATTTAGGACCAAACAAAAAATAGAGTGCACTAGAAAATGTAAAATGGATAATTTTGATTATATTAAATTTAAAAGGGTTTGTACAAACAAAACAAAACAAACAAAATTTGCAACCAAAATTAGAAGGAAAGCAGAAAATTGGGGAGAAGTTTTTATAGCAAGTATTTCTGCTTAAAGGCCCATTTCCAAATATATGGAGAAATGAGTCAAATTTATAAGAATACAAGTCATTTCCCAAATAGTCAAAAGATATAAACAGACAGTTTTAGAAGAAGAAATCAAAGCTATCTATAGTCATATGAAAAAATATTCTAAATCACTATTGATTTGAGAAATGCAAATTAAAACAACTCTGAGGTACCACCTCATACCTATCAGATAGGTTAATATGACAGAAGGAAAATGATAAATGTTGGATAATACACCATTTGGTAGAGCTATGAACTGATCCAACCATTTCTGGAGAGCAATTTGAAACTATGTCCAAAGGGCTATAAAACCTTTGATCCAGTAATACCACTACTAGGTCTACATCCAAGAGAAATAAAAATGTGGGAGGAGGAGGGCAGGCAGGGGAAAGACCTTTTTGCCAAAAATATTTATAGTAGTTCTTTTTGTGGTGGCAAAGAATTGGAAATTTAGGGGATGCTCATCAATTGGGGAATGGCTGAACAAGTTGCGATATATGATTGTAATGGAATATTACTGAAAGTATTATTTCTTATAAAGAAATGATGAGCAGGATGATTTCAGAAAAACTTGAAAAGACTTATGTAAACTGATTCAAAGTGAAGTGAGCAGAATCAGAACACTGTACACAGTTAACAGCAATGTTGTGCAATGAACTGTGAATGACTTAGCTATTCTCAACAATACAATGGTCCAAGACAATCCCAAAGGACTCATGATGAAAAATACTATCTATCTCCAGAGAAAGAACTTATGGTGTCTGAATACAGACTAAAGCATACTATTTGTCACTTTCTTTCCTTCTTTCTTCTTTTTTTGGGGGGGAGGGAGTTAAGTTTTCTTCCACAAAATAACTAATATGGAAATATGTTTTACATGATTGCCTATGTATAACCCACATCAGATTGCTTACCACCTCAGGGAGAGAGGAAGGGAGGGAAAGATAGAATGTGGAACTCAAAACTTAAAAAATAAAAAAAAATGTTAAGAATTGTTCTTAACATGTAATTAGGGAATAATAAAATATTATTTAAAAAGAGAAAGGGAAAGATATGCCCAACCATGGGCAAAATTTCAGAGAATAGCAAGGAAAGATAAGAAAGTTTTCTTACATGAACAACACAAAGAAATAGAAGAAAATAATAGAATGGAAAAGAAAAGAGATCTCTTCAAGAAAACATGAGATATCAATAAAATGTTTCATGCAGAAATGGGCATGATAAAAGACCAAAAAATGGTAGGAACTTAACGGAAGTAGAAGAGATTAAGAAGAGGTGGCAAGAATATACAGAAGAACTATATAAGAGAGATCTTAACATCCCCAGTAACCACTATGGTGTGGTTACTGATCTATAGCCAGATACCCAGAAGAATGAAATCAATGGGGCCTTAGGAAGCACTAGTGACAATAAGGCTAGTAGAGGTGATGGAATTCTGGCTGAGCTACTGAAAACCCTAAAAGATGATGCTACTAAAGTGCTGCACTCAATATGCAGCAAACTTGGAAAACACAGTGACCATTAATTTACATCCCAATCCTAAAAAAGGGCAATGCAAAGAAGGTTCAAAGTACCAAACGACTGAGCTCATCTCACATGCCAGCAAGCTTTTGCTTAAGATTCTGAAAGCTAGGCTTCAGCAGTAGGGAAAGCAAGAATCTTCTGAAGAGCAGGCTGGTTTTTGAAGAGGAAGAGGAACTATAGACCAAATTGCCAACAAAAGCAAGCAAGGAGTCCCAGGAAAATATCGACTTCTGCTTCACTGACTACACCAGGGGTGAGGAACCTGTGGCCTCAAGGCAACATTTGGCCTTCTAGGTTCTTGGGTATGGCCTTTTGACTGAGTCCAAGTTTTACAGAACAAATCCTTTTATTAAAGGTATTTTGTTCTGTGAAGTTTGGATTCAGTTAAAGGGCCACACTTGAGGACCTAGGGGCTGCAGGTTCCCCACCTCTGGACTATACTAAAGCCTTTGTGTGGATCAGAACAAAATGTTGCAAGTCCTCAAAGTGATGGGACTACCAGATCATCTTACTCGTCTCCTGAAGAACCTACATGTAGATCAAGAAACAATAGTTAGAACCAAAAATGGAATGACTGATTGGTTTAAGATCGGGAGAGGAGTATGACAAAGCTATATGTTGTCACTTTCTTTAACTTATCCACAGAGTACATCCCACGATGTGCCGGGCTGATGCCAGGCAGGATGAATCAAAAGCCAGAACTAAGGTTGCTGGAAGAGTATCAAGAACCTCAGATATGCACTTGGTACCGCTCTGATGTCAGAAACCGAAGACAAATCAAGGAACTATTTGATAAGAATGAAGGAGGGGAGGGTAAAAGCTGGCTTGAAGCTTAATATTAAAAACACCAAAATCACGGCAACTGGTCCTAGCACTTCCTGGCAAACAGAGGAAGCAGAAATGTGAGACTATAGCCATGAAATTAGCCATGCTCCTTGGAACAAAAACTATGGCAAAGCTGGACAGCATATGAAAAAGCAGAGACATCATCTTGCCAACAAAGGTCTGTATAGTCAAAGCTATGGTTTTTCCAGTAGCACTGTACGGCTGTGAGAGTTGGACTATAAGGAAAGCTGAGAACCACAGAATCCGCACTTTCAAATTGTGGTGCTAAAGAATACTTCTGAGAGTCCCTTGGACAGCAAGGAGATCAAATCAGTCAATACTTAAAGAAATTAATTCGGGCTATTCACTAAAAGGTCAAACACTGAAGCTGAAGCTTAAATACTTCGGCCACATAATGAGAAGACAGGACTCATTGGAAAAGATCCTGATGTCGGGAAAGATTGAAGGCAAAAGGAGAAGGGGATGGCAGAGGATGAGATGGATAGATAGTGTCATGGAAACAACAAACATGAACTTGGATAGACTCTGGAAGATAGTAGAGGATAGAAAGTGTGCTATGGTCCATGGGGTCATGAAGAGTCAGACATGATTAAACAACTAAACAACAACAATCCAAGATATAGAAATAGTTAATAAATATATACGACTAATAGTCATTCCCCAACAGATAAATGGTCAAAGGATATAAATAAACAGTTCCCAAAAGAAATGCAAAGTGTTCACAACCACATGAAAGAACCCTTCAATAACTAATAATACGAAGAATGCAAATCAAAACAACCCTGAGGTTTTACCATATACCATTCAAATTGGCAAAAATGACAAAAAAATAACAATGGCCAATGTTGGAGGGATTGTGGAGGGTTAGGGAATGATAGCCATACTATTACATTGTTGGTGGAGTTGTGACATGGTACAACAGTTTTTGAAAGCAATTTGGAATTATGAAAATAAAGTAACTAAAATCTATGTCCTTTGAACTGGGGACTCCTTTGCTCCCTTCCCCAAGGAAGCCATTGATTTTTTTTTAAAGAATCCCCCATACTCCAAAATATTTATAGCAACACTAAGAATCATAAAGAAAGTGGCTGCCCATAAGTTAGGGAATGGTTAAATGAATATTGGTACATCAATGTAATGAAATATTACTGCGCTGTAAGAAATGATGTCTATGATGAATACAGAGAAGCATGGAAAGATCTATATGAACTGATGCAGAGGGAAGAAAACAACATACATAGTAACTACAATACTGTAAATGGAAAGAACAGCAATCCACCAAAAACTAATAAATGTAACAAAATTATAAAGATCAAATGGGACTCAAATGAAGTGAGACGAGAGAACACCTCCAGTCCACTCCTTCAAGGAGGTGAAAAGTCCACAAGGGTTACAATGGTACATTTTCAATGTGTTAATTGGTTGCACCAATTTTTTTCACTCTCTCTAAAAAATACTATGCGTCCTATGGGATGGCTCTCTGGGAGGGGGAGAAGGTGGAGGGATATATGGGGTAATGTGATGTATGACACAGAAGATAACAGTAAAAACTTACTTTTAAAAAAAAGGAAGTTGGTATCTCAAATTATAGGTGAATGATTTTGACTTCTCTTTCTGACAATACTCTACCAGGGGTGGGGCCTTGTGGCCACTTGTGGTCCTCTAGGTCCTTGGGTGTGGCCTTTTGACTAAGTCCAAGTTTTACAAAACAAATCCTTTTATCAAGGGGATTTGTACTGTGAAGCGTGGAGTCAGTCAAAGGGCCCCACTTGAGGACCTAGAGGGCCACATGCGGCCTTGAGGCCACAGGTTCCCCACCCCTGCTCTAGACCATAACATTAAAAGGATCCTTAAAAAAGGAATATGGTGATCATTAAAAGCCAGACCAGATCATGACACACTATTCTTTTTTTTTTTTTTAAGATAAGGTTAATAGGTATTTGGGTATGAGCTAATAGACCTGCAGGATTGTCATGGTCTGACAAGGGGAGTGGACTCCATTTGCTCTCATTGGTTTTACGTAAGGATACACACACATAGCGAAGTTCTCTCTCTCAAGATGGCCATAAGCAGCAGCGGCTGCTTCCCCCGCCCATAAATTTCTGGAATTCCAAGGATGCAATTGCTGCTGCCAGTAGTTTACTAACCATAGGTTGGGGTTCCTTTCAGAGCTGAGTACTCTGCCCCCTTGTGGGGATTTGTGGTTTTATTCTAGGCCAATGATCACTTACAGAAAATATTTGGCTGGAGCCACAGGAGCGAAGAGCTGTATACCTGAGTGTTTGCCTACTGTGTGTTTGAGAACCAGGTCTAATCCCTGGCTCGAGTGATATACACAGGCAAGGGAAAGTTGCTGTGGCTCCTAGGCTGCACCTACCTCTGGCAGGATAAGTTTTTGGATCAAAAGACTAGACAGAGGACAGCACTAGATTTCAGCAAAGAATTTGACAGTGTTTCTCCTGGTATCTTTATGGACAAAATAGAAAGACATGGGCTAGATAATAGAATGACCAACTGGATTTCCAAGTAGCTGAATAAATAGACCCAAAGAGTAATGACTGTGTTTCACTTGGACTATTTTGTCAAGTGCTTCAGAGAATTTCTCTTCCTTCTAATCCTTTGCAACAAAGTTTTCGACTTAAGCTGCAGTTATTTTTATGGTGTTTTTACTGCAGCTTATTATCATGAGCCCCAAAATGTGAGATGACTAAATGTCCCAAGAAAACAATTTCTCGCTATCCTGGGATGCATGATAAAATCCAACTCGGACAACTCCTTTATTTGCCTGAGAGCCATCCATTTATTGAGCTCAATTGCCGTTTTATCTGTTGGCTTCATCTATGGTAAGAATTCCAAAACTGAGACTTTCTGTTCCTTTTGTGTTTGATACGGCCATGTATTAGGCACTAGATCTCTAAAAAGATCTAGATCTAAAAGAATCAAGCTAATGCTTAGAAAGGTACTTTAAAATCTGGCCCTTAATCTCCTCTGCCTCCTTTCCACCTTGATGACACAGGCATTGCAAATGCAGGAGGGAGAGATGTTTTGTACTTCTGTTTTCTGAGTTGCGATGGCCAAATATTTCAAGACCACTCTTGGCTTAGGCTGGTCTTTGGAAAACAGATTTAGGCTGTTGCTGGGGACACACCCAAAGCCCATCCTCATGCTCTTTCCTGTGTGGATGGTGAGGTCAGTCTCTTCTAAGAGATTTAAATTTCCCTTTAGGAGGTTCTGTAACATTGTAAGGTATAATACCAATAGTCCTGAAAACAGGAATATCTGAAGGTCATTATCATCCACAGGGAATCTCTCATGAACCTGGACTCATCACTGGATCTCTTCCGTTAAAATTGTGAAGAGCTTGGATCAAATATGCCACCCTATTTTATGCCTCACCTGATGTCATTAAAGTATGTTATTAAAATAGATTGCATCCATTGTTATAATCTGTCAGGGACTCTTGTATGACTTTGATCTGTGGATGACAAACAGAGTCTCTGAGGTTACACTTTGTTTGACTGAATCCACTGTGATTTATAATCAGCAAACGAGCATTTGTTAAGTACCTGTTGTGTGCCAGGAACTGTGCTAAGTGTTTTTACTTATTTTTAAATACTTATATTTGTTTTAAAGTTATTTCATTTGATCCTCACAGTGCCCATTGAGGTTGGTGCTGTTATCATCCTCATTTTACAATTGAGGAGACTGAGGCAAACAGAGGGCAGGTAACTTGCCTAGGTTCAGACAGGTAGGAAATATCCGAGGCCAGACTTGAACTTGGGTCTTCCTGACTCCGGGCCCGGTGTTCTGTACACTGCTGCCTCACGGTCTGGTATCCTCTAAATCTTTCTGCCAATTGTGAGATGGTAAAGATGTAGTCCGTTGTATACTATCACCCATGAAAGCCCGCCTGTTCCCCACTGAGGATGCCCTTAATAGGAGAATAGATGATTCTCAACACAATTATGCATAAATGGGTAAGTAGTTGTAGTCACGTCTGACTGTCTGACTCTCTGGACCCCATTTGGGATTTTCTTGGCGAAGATAATGAGTGATTTACCATTTTTTTGTTCAGCTCATTTCACAGATAGAAACTGAGGCAAACAGGGTTAAGTGACTTCCCTGGGGTCACACCTAATAATTGTCTGAGGCTGGATTTGAACTCAGGTTCTCCTAACTCCAGGGCCAGCACTCTTTCTACTACACCACCTAGCTGCCCTTTCTGGCCAGTAGTATTCTCTCAGTTTTTTTTTTGTATTATTAAGATCTGATACTCTTTTGGTGGCCTCTCTTCCTTCAGATACATTGTGACTCAATTCCTCAATGTTCTCACAATTATGTCACCTCAAGCACAGACCTTTCTCATATATACTAGACCTACGTGGTTGCTTTTTCCCTTCTTTGTTCACCCTAGTGCCATTTTTACATTTACTTAAATTATATAAACATAATAATTATATAAAATAATATTATATAAATCATATATTCTATTCTATCTTTACTTAAATTATACAACATTTTGTATTTGCTTTTGAGTGTATAAAATAAATTCAGCTAAGATAAGAGGAAGTTGGCTCTGAGAAAAGTGTTGCATAAAACATCTCCAACAAAACATATCTTATAGCCAAAATCCATAGGAAATTGTTGCAAGTCTCATTCCCTAATCGATGAATGGTCAAAGAATAACTACTTCTCATAAAAAGAAATGCATACTTTTAACAGCTATCTAAAATGTATTTTAAAAATCACAATCAAATAGAAAAGTATAAATTAAGCAACTGTAATCTTCAGTTTATATTCATCAGATTGGAAAAGATGGCAGAGGATCAAAAAATGCCTTGTTGGTAGGAATGTGAGAAAACAGGCACATTAATTCACTATTTTAGAACTGTGAAAAGATCCAAACATTCTGAAAAATTGGAGCTATACACAAAAAAAATTACTAAAGAATACACGCCTTTTGACACAGCTATACCACTGCTAGACCTACACCCCAAAGAGTTCAAAGAAAATGGAGAGGTCCTGCATATACAAAAACTATTAATAACCACTTTTTTGTGATGGCAACAATTGAAACCTAAGGAGATACCCATTAATGAGGGCTGAACAAACTGTGGAATATAACAGAATAGTATTGTAAAGTAAAATTATGGAACAGATAGATTCAGAGAAACTTGAGAAGACTTGTGTGAACTGATGCAGAGGGAAGCAATTAGACTAGCACAATTTATAACTATAACATCAATATTTTTAAATGAACAGTTTTGAAGATTTGTATAACTGATGAAGAATGAAATGTACAGACTTATGAGCCAATGATACCACAGTGAAACTGTTGTCAAAACTTTTATAACTTTCCTTGGATCTGAACCACCAAAATATTACTCCAAATGCTGAGACTAACAGCTCTAATTAATGGCTTTATCAAGAATGGGCCATGCCAGATTAATTTTTTTTCTTTTGGAACAGGTTTATTAAACTAGGGAGAAGGGAAGGGAATAAGTAATTATATAGAGCCTACTATGTGCTAGGCACTGGGCTAAGTGGTTTACAAATATGTGATCCTCACAACCACCCTGGGAGATAGGTGATTATCACCATTTTTCAGATGAGGAAACTGAGGCAGATAGAGGTTACTTGACTTGCCCAGGGTCACACTGCTAGTAAGTATCTGAGGCAGGATTTAAACTCAGGTCTTCCTGACTCCAGCCCCAGTGCTTTATCTATTGTCCCACCTAACCACAATAAAGATAGTCTTATAGTTTGGTACCCTAAAAATCAATTTCACAAATACAAGATAGAAGAAGCCTGATTAATCAACAGTTGTTTTGAAAAAGATCTGGAGGTTTTAGGGGACTACAAACTCCATATGATTTGGGGATATTATGTGGTAACCAAAAAAGCTAATGAAATCTTGGGTGGTATTAAGAGGCATAAACTTCAGGAAGAGAGAGGTGATAGCCTAATTCTCTTCTGCCCTTGTTAGACTCGTCTGAAGTATTGGATTCCATTGTAGATACTATGATCTAAGAAGAATGTTGTTAAACTGGAGCATGTCTAGGGGAGGGCAACCAGGATAGTGAATGGATTTAAGTTCACATTAGTTGGTTGGTTGGTTGATTGATTGGTTGTTGTCCTTTGTTTTCAAAAAGGACCAAGATGACATCACTATGTTAGAGTCAAGTTACAGTGTGTCCAACTGGCTGATCAGAGCGATAGGAGCTTGGAATGTTCTACCACAGGTGGGCACCCATAGTCCATGTGAACATTTGGGGTGGATTCTCTAAATTTGCACATCTCACTTTCTTTTGAGCTACTTCAAATCTGCTGTGCTTATAGAACACAACACCTTCTCTGATGACCATGACATAAAGACGCGTGCTCTACACCTGCTCTTTATATTTTCTAGAAGCAAGATCCTCTGTCCTTTGTCATTCTTGTTCATAGAGCAAACTGTTTGGGAGAAGTGCTGTGATGACTCTTTGAGTGCTGTCACATTTCCTGTTTTAAGCACTAATGGTGATTGCACACAAAAAGTAATGTTAACAAAAAAAAAAGAGATGAGCTGGTCATACAGTGAAAGCAGAGAATAACAGATGGAAAGGCAGAGTGCCCATGAAATATTAAAAGAGCTAGAGTAACCAAAACATCCATAGCTTTTGGCGCAGAGATCCTGCTGCTAGTCATATACCCTAAGGGGGTCCCTGACAACAAAAGACTGTGTGTGTGTGTGTGTGTGTGTGTGTGCGCGCGCGCGCGCGAAGGACTGGAAACACAGCAGATGCCCATCAGTGGGGAAATGACTAAACAGACTAGAGAATGTGAATACACTGGAATAATATGGGGCAGGCAGAAAAGGCAAGCATAATACATGTGGAGAAACATGGATTTACATGAACTGAAGCAAAATGAAGTCAGCCAAGCCAAGAAAACAATATACACAATGACCACACCAATGTGAATGAAAAGAAAAAGTCATAAAAATCAAAACTGAATATTGTAAGATTATAAAGAACAAGCTTGTTGTTCAGTCACGTCAGATTCTCTGTGACCCCATTTGGAGTTTTCTTGGCAGAGATACTGGAGTAGTTTGCCATTTCCTTCTCCAGCTCACTTCTCAGATGAAGAAACTGAGGCAAACAGGGTGAAGTGACTTATCCAGGGTCACAGAGATAGTAAGTGTCTGAGGCTGGTTTTGAATTTAGGAGGATGAGTCTTCCTGATTCCGGACCTGGCATCCTATCCACTCTGCCACCTAACTTCTCCAAGAACAAGCTGAGTCCCCCTAAAAGAGATAGAAGATGCGCCTCTCCCTTATAGAGGTCAGTGTCTATGGGTGTGGAACAATCCACATAACATCAGACTTTTTTGATGTCTTGATCAGTTTTGCTGAATTAAATTTCTTTTCTCTCTTTTTTTCTTTTTCTTTTCTTTCTTTTTAAAATTTTCTCAAGGGATAGAGCTCTGGGAGGAATATGGGGGATGGATTCTGGAGGAAGCTTAGATGATATAAAAATGAAATATATCAATTTTTTTTAGAACTACAAGAAGGCCATCAGCACATTAGGTAGAGCCTCTATAGAGATTTTCTGAAAGGATATAAACAAGATTTCCACAGGATGATCTCTTCCTTCCCCCTGGGTAGGGCAGGGGTGGAGGTGGCACCATTACTAGATGCTCCAGGGGAGAAGTTACATGTGCTTACCTATGGCTTTTGAGCACAGGTCAAAGCCCAGATATCTGAGACTGGTTTTCCTAACCCAAGGGATGGAAGTAGCTGAGGCAATAATAGATCATCTTACAGAAACATAATAGTTGTAGATATGTACTTGCCTACTTGACCCAAGAGGAGAATTCCTGAACAGTGTTCTTGAATCAGAGCCCACTTTATAGAAAAATGGATCAGGAATTGTAATTTCCTCGACAGCCTGATCTAGCCTTCCACCACAGAATGAACCTCAAATTCAAAAGTTATAGGATGGTAGAGGGGTAAGGCAATAAGCATTTATTAAGCACTAACTGTATGGCAGGTTCTGTGCTAATCTAATGGGTATGAGGTAGAACCTCAGAATGCTTTAACTTGTATGTCTCTATATTTTCAAATGGCTACTGATAGCCTGGGTTTCTTCTTTTGAAAAAAGAAATGTACAGAAGACGGAAGCAAGACTAGGTAAAAAGATAATAGAAGATTAAAAAGGGCAATTTCGATAATATAGAAACTTAAAAGATTTTGCACAAACAAAATCAATATAGCTACAATTAGAAGAGAAGCCAATAATTGGTTAAAATCTTTGTAATGGCAAGCAGGGTGGGACTTTTTGCTGCTTTTTCTTTTGGAATACTTCTCAGCACTAAGGCAATCAAGTGCCTTTGAATCTTGCCTTTGTTTCAATCAAAAGTCTTTGATGATCTTCTTAAGTCACAAGAAAGCCTAAGTCACATGGGTTTGGGTCACATGGCTATGATGCCATCTGACCCTGAAAAGGCGTATATATACTCCCCAAACATTTTGCTTGGGGGCTCACTCATTGGAAGAGTGTTCCTGTGACTTAGCCAGACAAGACTCTGGGTAGCTGTCAAGGAGTGCCCCACCCCCCTTGGAAAACCCAAATGTTGGTGCTTCTCTCTCTGGTAACTATGTATGTATTGCTATTGACAGACAGAAGCCCTGTCTGCTGATTTGTGTTATTTGCTTTGTTTATACAATTTCTACTTATAATTTCTGTTTGTGTTTTCTCCGAAGTTCAGGTGCTGATTTTTCCCCCTGAACTAATGGTATATGCATATTTAACTAAAGTGAGATTGTAAACCCCTTAAAGTTGCTTTCCTTAGAAAAGCAGATCAAAGATCTTGTGCTAGCAGCCTTCCTGTGTGCTAGTGTTGTTGACCTTACACCTCCACAGCAGCTGCTGATAACATTGTTGATACAATCTTTCAGCGAATTTCTCTTAAAAAGATCTCAGTTTCAGGACATAAAAAGAACCGATTCAAATTTATAAGACTAAGAGCCATTCCTCAAAATAAATAATCAAAGGATTGTTGTTTAGTTGTTTTTTATTCTTTGTGCCCCCCTTTGAGGTTTTCTTAGTAAAGTCACTGGAATAGTTTGCCATTTCTTTCTCCAGCTCATTTTACAGATGAGGAAGCTGAAGCAAATAGAGTGAAGTGACTTGCCCAGGGTCACATAGCTAGTGTTTGAGGTCATATTTGAACTCAGGCCCTGCTGACTGCAGGGCTGATGCTCTATACACTGTGGCACCTAGCTGCCCCAGGTAAAGAATATGAACAGGCAGTTGTCAAAGGAATAAATCCAAGCTATTGATAACAATAATAAAAAGCTCCAAATGACTAATAATCAGGGAAATGAAAATTAAAGCATCTCTGAAGTACAATCACACACATCAGATTGGCAAAGTTGGTGAAAAGAGAGAATAGCAAATGCTGGAGTGGGTATGGGAAAGCAGGTACATTAGGGTGCTATTTGGGGCAGCCGTGAAAAGGTCCAGCCATTTAGGAAAGCAATATGGAACTATGCAGCCAAAAGATCCTAAAATATGTATGGCTCTTGAACCAGCAATACCACTATCAGTTCTATACCCTACCCCCAAGAGAGATCAGAGAAGAAAGGACCCGTACATACAAAAATATTTATAAAGGCTTTTTTTTGGAGGTAATAAAGAGCTGGAAATTCAGGGGATGTCCATCAGTTGGGGAAAGGGCGAACAAATTATGGTATATAAATGTAATTTAATATTTCTGTGCAGTGAGAAAAAGACACAATGAAGGAGACAGTTTCAGAGAAAACTGAAAATTTCAATGAACTGATTCAGAGTGAAGTGAGCATGATCAGAACAATGCAATACAATAACAATAATGCAAAAAAAAAAAAAACAACTTTGAAAGACTTAAAGAACTCTGATCAATGCAATGAGTATCCAAGATGACATATGCCACCCACCTCCTGACAGAGAAGTGATGGGTTGACTCAGGGTGCAGGCTGAAACCGATTTTTGGGAGCAGCCATTGTGGGAATTCATTTTGCTTGACTATGCATATTTGTTACAAGTTTGTTTTTCTTCCTTTTTCAGTGGGGATGGAGAAGTTGGAGAGAAGACAGATTTTTGGTAAATGAGTATTTTTATTTTTAAAAAGTTCAGGAGTTTCATTACCCAATTGATAAATGGTTGGAGGATACGAACAGAAAGTTTCCACATGAAGAAATTAAAGCTATCTATAGTCACATGAAAAAAATACCCTAAATCACTTTTAATGCAAATTAAGCAGTTCTGAGGTACCACATCACACCTATCAATCAGATTGCCTAATATGTCAGAAAAGGGAAAAAGGTGTTGGGGAAGATGTGGGAAAATTGAAACACTGATGCATTGTTGGTAGAGTTGTAAACTGATCCAACCATTCTGGAGAGTGATTTGGGACTATGCCCAAAGGGTAATCAAATTGTGCATATCCTTTGATCCAGCAATACCACTACTAGGTCTGTATCCTAAAGACATCATAAAAAAGGGAAAAAGACCCACACGTACAAAAATACATATAGCAGCTCTTTTTGTGGTGGTAAAGAATTGGAAATTGAGGAGATGCCCATCATTTTGGGGAATGGCTGAACAAGTTGTGGTATATGAATGTAATGGAATCCTATTGTACTATAAGGAATGATGAGCAGGCAGATTTCAGAAAAACCTGGAAAGACTTGCATGAACCGATGCTGAGTAAAGTGAGCAGAACCAGGAGAGCATTGCACACTAACAGCAACATTGTGTGAAGAATAACTTTGATAGACTTGACTCTTCTCAGCAGTGCAATGATCTAAGACAATTCCAAAAGACTCATGATGGAAAATCCAATCCATATCCAGAGAAAGAACCATGGAGTAAGAATGTAAATTGAAGCAGACTATTTTCACCTTTTTTTTTCCTCTTGGGTTTTTCTCTTTGGTCCTGATTCTTCTTTCATGGCATGACTGATGTGGAAATGTATTTAATATGATTGTACATATACAACCTATGTCAGATTGCTTGCTGTTTTGAGGAGAGGGGAGGGAGGAAGAGAAAAAATGTTTGGAACTCAAAACTTATAAAAGTGGAAGTTGAAAACTTTACATGTAATTGGAAAAATAAATAAAATGCTATTAAAAAAAAAAGTTCTGGGGTCTGGCCAACTTAGGAAAAAGTCGAGTCTTTCCTGAGCAATGTTGGGGATTAGTGAAGGAATAAGCATAAGACAGTGAAATGGTGTACTACTTTGTCCCTTGGTCAGTGGCTGTGCAGTTTCAGTGGGAAGGGAGTTGCCTAACTAGGAGCACCCAGGTGTGTTTGCCTTCCAAGGAGGCCAGAGGGTGAAACCACGAGCCTGAGGCCTGTGTACAACCACAAGGGACAACTACAAATTCGCCAGAGTAACAAACTCTATTACCCCTCTGGCTACTCCGAGTTTGATTTCCTTCTGAAAGGAGCTTATATTGCAGTGAATGCTTTACATGTTTCCTTATGTATGGGTTCCTATGAGTCCTTTGTGCCACACGAATTTGTGATGGGAAACAGGCTGTCTTCTTCCCACTATGTGTTTCTTTGGATATTCTATATGGGAGGCAGTCACCTTATTACTCATGTTTGTCAAAACAGACACGTGTAGTTGGTGATTTCAGAGAGCAAAATAATGTGCCAAGAGAATGGCACATTATTTTTAAGAGGTCAGCCTCCTAAGGTTGGATTTGGCATATGTGAAAACAGAGCTATAGGTTACATGAAGTGCTTTTGCTTTCCTTTGTTAATGTCTCAGCACCCCAAACCAATCTCTTTTCATGACTTGTATTTCATTGTTACTTATCTTAAAGTTATCTGGGATCCTGAGAGAGGTTAAGGGCCTTTTCCAGGGTCACAATCCAGTATGTGCAAGAGGCAGCTTCTGAATCCAGATCTTCATTATCTGCCACCAACTCTATTGTTCCTACAATGTTCCCACCAGTGATCTCTCAGTTGCTAATTTTCCTCAGTCCTCATCCTCCTTGACCTCTATGCAGCTCTTGCTAGAACTATGACCTATTCCCAGGATTCTCTGTCCCATTGCCTTCTTCCATGACACTATTCTCTCCTTGTTTTCCTCCTACGTAAGTCACCTCTCCTGGCTCATCATCCTTCTCCTCCACTCTAAGTGGTATTATATCTCAGTTCTTGCCTGGATCCTCTCTTCTTTTGTGATCACATTGATTCCTGTGGGATCAATTGCAATCTCTATGCAAATGACTCCCAACTTCTCTCCTGGCCTACAATTAGGAATATGTTCTGTCACCATCTCAATCATAATATGCTCAAAACGAAACATCTTTTCTTCTAAACCTGCCCCACCAGCAAGCTTTCAGATTTCCACTGAAGACACCATTGTCTTTGCAGTAAGCCAGCTTCATGTCTGATCAGTTGCCAGGTCCTACAGATCCTGCCTCCACAACATACCCGTCTACCACTATCAAGCAAGCCCTCAGAACGTTTTTCTTGGTTCTAACTAGTTTCCCCACATACCTCTCTGCTTTTCCACCTACCCTCCACCCAGCTGCCAAAAATCTTTCTAAAACACAGGCTTGACATGCCCTACCCTGCTTAAAAATCTTCAGTGGTTCCCTATTACCTCTGAGTTAAAATATAAACTCATTCTGACATTTAAGGCCCTTTTACAATCTGGCTCTTACCTTCTTAGCCTTGTTTTACATTATTCTAACACTTGTTCTTGGTTCTTTTAAAATTCACCTACCACTTGGTCTCTAAACGAGACAGTCTACTGCCTGGCTCCATTATTTACCCAAGCTGTCCCATCTCAGAATATTTATCTATATTCAAGGTTAGGCTTATGAGCCGCTTTCTCCACAAGGCCTTCCCTGATCTAGTCAATGCTCTTTCTCTCCTCGGTGTTATTTAAGCTTCTTTAGCTCCTAGTGGGACTCTGTCCTGTCTTGTCTTTGGATTCCCGGGGCCTAGCAGATTGTCTTCCACGTGTAGGTCTCATGACCAGGAATGGACTAGAATCACATAGGATGCATGGAAGGGTGGACACATTGAGATGGCAGCAGCACACAAGAGGACACTTCACCTAAGTCTTCTGACAATTCTCTCAAAGTAACTGGGCTGCCCTTAGTATTGCACTCTTTACCCATCTTGGACTTCAGTTTCCTGTTGGCAACTTTTTCTCTATGCCTTTGTGGTATTTAGAATGTTATCCCTAGTATTGAATACAAAAGCTCAGTGTGGCCAAATTAAATTCATCCTTCTTCCTAAACCTGCTTTTCTCTCTGCCAACAGCCACACATTTGACTCTCCCCCCACCCCTTGCCCCCACTGTCTCACATGCTTAGGGAGGCACACACAGGGTGTCATCACCAAATGTAATGACTTACCCAGACCTACATAATCTACCTCTTTCCCAGGATTGTCATTTGGAACAAGTGATATCATCGTAAAGCACCTAGCAGGTGCCTGGCACACATAAGTGCTGTGTGTTAACTACTATCTCTTCCTTCAAAGTCTAATTTGTTCTTCCTTTACCCTTTACTGCCACCACCATTCAATGCTATGGATTTCTGCCCTGAAATGTGCTGTCCTGGGAGCTAATGTTTATGACCCAAGGTAGAGTCAGATCAAGGCAAAGGAGAAATCAACACTTTGAGGAAGAGGTTCTCAAACTTGTTTGGTTTCAAGACCCTCTTAAAAAATGAGGATCCCTCAGAGCTTTTATTCAGGTTATGTGTATTGAGGTTTACCAAATTAGACAGCATCCTAGCAATACAAAAGTTTTGACTGCACAGGATCTCTGGTATAGTCTTGGGAATCCCCAGACCACAAAATGCTGATCTGAGAAAACTTCAGGAGAGATTGCTTTTGGTGAATTGAAGTAGGTACAGGCCAGTAATGATACTGGATCTTCCTCACCTTGGACATCACAGAAGGAAACTAGATGTTCTCCCTACCTCCAATTCAGACTAGGCAGCATGACCAGATTCACCCACCCTGAAACAAAGAGCTGACTTATTCTCCTCTGGTTACATAAGCTCTGATTGCACTGTATTTAAGCCCAAGCCTCAACTCTGCTAGGCCTCCAAAGCCCTTCACAAGCAGGCTTCAGTGGTATCAACTGAATGGCTCCCTTCCTGTCCTCTGGCTGCTTCTCACACTCTCCATCTTTACCCTTATCATCCCCACAGCTGCTGTTCCCCGCCCTCCCCCATCTCTGCTGGCTTACTTTAATGACACTCACACCCCACCTTCTATAGGAAGCTGTCTGATTTCTCCCCAAATTACTTTGTAGCTATTGCACTTTCCTATGCATACTTTGTCTCCAACATCAATTCCTTGAGCAGGGACTACTACATTGTTGCCTTCATATTTGCCAAAAGCTTATGTACAAGTTCTTGGGATGGCTGGCCATACTTTATCTGCATGTTCCACGGCGTCTACTCGAGGCAGGCAGCATGCATCCAAAGTGACTCTGTGCAGGGTAGGTTTGTTTAACAAAAACGGGAATTAACTATCATCTGCTCTCTGAGGACCGATCCCTAAAGTGGCCATACCAGTCACAGGGGTGTGTGGACTGTAATTAACCACTATCAGGACACCTTTAATAGAGTTCCTTGACAAAAGGCAAGAGCCCAGTGTGCATCAGGTCCTGGTCACAGCCCAAGTTCAAACTGCTCTGAAGCCACATGGGCAAGGGGAGGCCCCAAAGGTCACCCAATCATGTGGCAGGTTCAGGAAGGGCTTGGGCAGCAAGTAAAGGGGATTACAAGGGGAGCATGGAAGCCAAATTCTACAAAGGGTGTTCTACTTCCTCTTAAGGGAGATGGGGCCAGGAGGAGATCAGGC
Organism: Phalanger gymnotis; assembly: GCA_028646595.1. Lineage (NCBI taxonomy): Eukaryota > Metazoa > Chordata > Mammalia > Diprotodontia > Phalangeridae > Phalanger > Phalanger gymnotis. The sequence goes on along the minus strand of CM053627.1, from coordinate 12,517,577 downwards.
CCATCTCTGGGACCCATCTGGACGTGGGCTGGATAGACTAGAGCTCCGCAGGCTGAAAAAACACTGGCCCCAATGCCTTCATTGACTCAGTTTCCTAAAGCAACTACTGCCTTCCCTTCCTCCCCTCTTCCAGCTGCAGCTCAGCTTGGCCATTCCCAGGGGCCTCCTCTGGTTTCTAAGCCTTCAGAGGACCAGAGTTTATTAATTCTCAACTCAGGCTGAAGGTGGCCCAAGGAGTCCACCCTTCCCTTAGGTGAAGATAAGTGTGGAGGTCAAAACGGCCATGCAAAGGGAGCTTGGAGAGGGTGTACCTGAGGCTCTGGCCCACTTCTTCAAAGTACGTAGGTGGAACAGGAGGAAGAGAATGGATGGAGAGTGGGCCTAGAGGGGTGGGGGGTAGGGGTGGAGGTGGTCAGGGACCAGAGCACTAGCTTGTGGGCCTGGCTGAGAAGGGAGGAACACCAGCCCATGCCTTCTATCTCATTTGAGGGCTAGATGGCTGACAGGCCTGGATTCATTGAGGCCACAGTCTCCTATGGTGACTTTGCTTCCAGAAATGTCGGCACAGGCTAGGATCCACAGCTGCTGTTACCTTAATCTGTGCCAAAGGCATTAGGAAAATCCAGAGCCTGAGAGCAGACATTACATAGGGCCCCAGCTCTCCTTCAAGGCAAGAGTCACAGGAGTCCACCTTAGGGGGCAGAGACAAGTCTGGGGGATGATGGGGGGCAGGTTTAATTTACATGATGGCCACAATGGACCTAGGCAGAGAGAGGGGAAGGGGCTATAGCCCCAGGAGCCTTCTCCACCCCATGGAAAACAATCCTCATAGCCCCTTCCACAGAGTCCCCTAGGATGTATGAGGGGAGCTTGTCTGAGGCAAGGGGTGGAAAAGAGAAGTTGGAATAAGGCTGTCCCCATGTTTGGGGGGAGTCCATGGCCCAGGCCTAAGAAGCAAGTCTGCCCCAGATCAGGCCTTCCAGCAGGAAGGTCCTAGAGGAAACCCTCCCGCCGGAACTGCTCCTGGAGAAGGTCCCGATAATGGTCAAAGCCCCCCTCGACCCGAGTGACACCACCGCCTTCACACACCCACAGCTCCTGGCAGACTAGGCGGATGAAGCGCTCATTGTGGGAGACAAGGATCACCCCACCCTGGAGAGAAAGAGAAAAGGGTTGCGGAGTTAGTGGCAGCTCTGGAGATGGGAAAGCCATTCAAAGGGTCTGCCGGTGGGTGGGGATACTGGGCCTCACCCTAAAACTGTTGAGGGCCCGGCCTAAGGCCTCAATCGTTTCCATGTCCAGGTGGTTTGTTGGCTCGTCCAGAATGTAGAAGTTAGGGCTGCAAAAGAGAAGCCCCAGAGGTTGATCCCATTGTGGGACCACCTTTGTTCCAGGCCGGGCAAGCAGGAAAGAGGGAACGACTGAACAGCCTCACCTTCCAGGAAGCGGGAAGGGTGGGCTGGGGGAGAGACAAGGGGAAGCACAGAAAGGAGTGTGCAGCAATGCTGTCTCACCAGGACATGGTCATCTGGGCAAAGGCCACTCGGCTTTTCTGCCCTCCAGACAGGCTAGCAACAGGGCGGACGGCCAGCTCCCCAGAGATGCCATAGCGTCCCAACTGGTGGCGATACTCCTCCTCGGGCCGCCCTAGAACACGTCCCTGCCCATCACGCGGGTCCCTGGTCTGGCTCGGAGCCCCTCGGGCATCCACCACACCTGCACCCACCCCTCCCCCTCCTCTTCCTCCACCCCCACGCACCAGGGAACTTGCGTGCCAGCAGCTCCACAGCACTGACATTCAGGTCGAGCTGCTCCACGTGGTGCTGGCTGAAGTAGCCGATCTTCAGGTTCCTACATGGAAGCAATGGGGGGGAGGGGGGGAGGAGGACACTGGGTGTGCTGTCCTTCTCTCCTGGGCTGGGCACAGAATGTGTCTGGTGGTGGGCGAGGGGGAGGTGTGCCAGCTACCTGTGGGCATGTCTGATTCCCCGCACTGGTGCCAGGTCTCCCAGTAGCAGCTTCAGCATGGTCGACTTCCCTGCTCCATTCTCCCCTACCTATGAGACACAACCCTCAGTGGGGGATGAGGCCCTGAGGCCTACAGCCTTCCTTTCTAATCTTCGTGATGGAGCTGAGGCCATGAGGAGGCCTCAGCTTCCCGGGTCAGCAGAGGCTGAGGGCCTGAGGCTAGAAGGGGGAGGAGGGGAGAGGGAGCATGACACATTTTAGGGCCCCTGGGGGGCCCAGACCAGAGACGGGGGCAGCAGCGGCACTCATACCACACAGATCCGAGACTCGAGGTCTGCTGAGACAGAAAGACGACTAAAGACGGGGTGCTGAGATTCGTAGTGGAAGTCCACTTCATCGAGCTGCAGCACGGGGGGTGAGAACTTTTCAAAGCCATCAGGAAACCTGCCCCAGATGAGGCGAGGTGATGAGGCCTCTCGCCTGGCCCCCACTGACCCATCCTCCAGCCCCAAACACCCAAACAAGGTACTTACTTTATCACCACCTCCACCTCCTTGTCCACAGGCTTCAGTTCCGGCCTGAGGAGACAGAGGGGGCGCTCAGTGTGGGGCTTTGGGTGAGACACGGGGGAGGGAGGGAGGAAGAAATCTCAGAGCCGGGGTCTGTCCAGGGCTCGATGGGGGATGCAGACAGCGTGGGCCCCAGGGCCCTGGTACTCACAGCTTCTCCAGCAATTTGAGTTTACTCTGCACCTGGGACGCTCTATTTGCATTATAGCGAAAGCGGTCGATGAACACCTGGAGGGAAGGCGGGGCGGGGGGGTGAGACTTTTGCCACCACGGGCCTCCGTGGGCCCAGATGCCACCAAGCTCGCACCCCCGCACCTGGATGTGCTGGCGGTACTGCTGCTGGGCCTCATACTCGCGCTGCCGGCTCTTGAGCCGCTCCTGCTTGCTCTTGAGGAAGGTCTCAAAGTCCCCACGGTAGCTATCCAACCGCTGGCTGTGCAAGTGGATGATATCTGTGGCCACCGCATTCAGGAAGTTTCGGTCATGGGAAACAACCAAGATGGTCGAAGGCCAACTCTGGGGGTCACGTGGAAGGCAGGCATGAGTTGGGGGGGCATCCCCAGAAGCCTGAGACTCCCCCCCTTCTCCTCATTCATCCCACCCCCAGCCCCACCCACCTGCAGGTAATTCTCCAGCCACAAGATAGCACGCACATCCAACATGTTGGTGGGTTCTGAAGAGGAAAAAGAAACATGCCGAATGGCTGAAGAAGAGCCAATGGTGTGTTGCTGCCCACCCTGCCGACCGAGCCATCAGTCTCAGGGTCACTCCTGCCCCTCTTGTGCTAAAGCTCCCCAAGGACTCACCATCTAACAGGAGAAGATCTGGCCTAAAGAAAAGAGGAGGGATACCATGACACACTGTCCTCAGCTGCCCCATTTCTTTCCCATGCCCCCTCCTCATGAGCCCTGTGGACTCACCGGGCAAAGAGGGCCCTGGCAAGGGCTAGCCGCATCCTCCAGCCACCAGAGAACTCCCTGCAGAGAGACAGAGACACCCAGATTCAAGGGTGGTGTGGGTCACACTCAACAGGCAGAGCCAGCGGGAAGAGGGGCCCTGAGGGCTGGCGGGGTAGGGGACACTCACCGTGTGGGCTGCTGCTGCATCTTTACATTGAAACCAAGTCCAGCAAGGATAACAGATGCTCTGGAGAGAGAGGGAAAGAAGGCGCCTGGAAGAGGGGACACAGGGAAACAGGAACAGCGAAAGAGCACAGCGAGGGGGGTCTGAGTACCTGGCAGGGGCTTTGTCAGCCTCAATCTCTTCGAGCTTGGCATAGATCTCAGTGAGCTGTGCAGCCTCTGGGCCCTCCGCTCTGGGGGAAGAGGCAATTAGTTGGGAGCAGATGGAACCTGGGGGCCCCTCCTCCACATGCCATCAGGTTGTTCGCTGGGCAGTTTGTCGCCTCCAAGGGCTGGAGAACGCTGGGGGACGCCACAGATTCTCACCGGCCTGCCGCGATCTGGGCACTGAGTTGGCGCTCCCGCTGTAGCAGCCCTTCTCGGTAGGTGTCACTCTCCAGCACGCTCTGCAGGGCCACGGTGTCGTCCCCAGCCACCTCCTGCTCCACGTGTAGGACGGAGATGTGGGCCGGGATCCGAAGACTCCGCGTTGCCAGCATCTTCAGCAATGTCGTCTTGCCCAGCCCATTCCGTCCAACCAGTCCATAGCGGCGGCCCCATGCTAGGTTCACATCCGCACCTGTCAATAGAACCCTGGTGGGGGAGTGAAGACGAGGACCCTCAAGGACCAGGAAGGAGAATATGGGCCGAGGTTTCAGAAGGGTCCCTCCACCTGCCCCCTGGTTCCAGCCATCCAACAGGAGCCCCTCACCGCTCGCCAAAAGAGACATCAAAGTTCTCAATCCGCACGTCATAGGATTTGTTTTTCCCTGACGACTCCAGCCGAGTCTCCTTCTTGCTCCCGGCCTGGCTGGCCGAAGCTTCCTCCAGGACTCTGTGAGGGTGGAACAGGGAGTCGCCCATGGTCCCCCTTGCTGCCTCACCCCCTCAGCCAGCCCTCCACCATTCCCTGGCTTACAGAGGACCAGTTGTCCTGAGTGTGTCCTTCTCAGTCCGCTTCTCCTGCTTGGCCTTGAGCCGAGCTTCTGCCTTCTCCAGCTTCTTAGCATTCACTGTCTGTAGCCAAGAGACACAGACATGGTCATGCCTCCTGGTGCCCAACGGAGCCAGGGAACCCAGGGCACCCCTCAGGTCAATGTTTCACACCAGCAGGAGCAATACACAGCAGGCCCAGGAATCCTCCCAAGTCCTACACTGGGGGACAGAGGTCATCCCTACACCCCTGAAGAAACAAAAACCATCCTCCACCACTCTGCCCTCCTCACCGAAGACTGGTCCCTCTTCATTAGTCCTGGAACCTTATCTCCATAATCTAGAAACAAGGCAGACAATCACCTTTGCTTCACACTTATATGAACAATGCACAGGACTGAAAAAGGGTCTGAGATCAGGGAAGAGCTGGGTTAAAGACACTCCCTGCACTCACCATAATTTTCAGTCATCTTAGACAACTGGATAGGGGCATCCAGTAACACCTGGCTATGTCCTTGGCTCTGGGGTTCTGCCCTGTGGAGAAAGAAAGAGGTGTGGTGTAACGCGCCAGATGGCCAATGTTGTTGGACCTTGCCCTCATATCCAGCAGCCATGGTATGGCTGTTTGATTGGTTCTGGTTCTGATAAAGAGTACTTTCTAAAGCTTTTGCACCTTATGAATAACAAATGTTTATTAAGAACCTGTCAGGCATGAGGAATTAGAGATATTTAAAGACGAAAACCGAGACTTTACCTGCAAGGAGCTTAGGGTCTAACAGAACAGGGGATGTAGGGGAGGGTTCAATCTGGGCAAAGGCGAGATCTCAAGTGCCCTTTCATGGGGATGGGGGAGGAATTCCTAGAGGAGGTATTTGAAGGAAAAGGGGAACACATCAAGTGTCAAAGAAAAAGCCAGATTTGGAGGCAAAGAACCTAGGCCCCTATCCCACTTCTGCCACCTACTACTACCTGTGTGGCTATGAGCTAGTCGCTTGGCCTGCTGAGTCTCACTTTATTTTATCCATATGTAAAATGAGGGAGTTGGGCTAGACTGCTGACCACCTCCTTTCTACTGCTAAACCCTATGAACTCAAATGTTGCCTCTCCTCTCTGGCCTGTGAAAGGGGAGGAAGCGGAATGTCAAACTAGATGATCTCTGGGTTCCCCTTCAGTTCCAAAGTCACACCTCAAGGTGTGAATTTCTCTAAGAGTAGAATGAGGCTCAATTGGCCTAGATGGTGTCCAAGTTCCCTTCTAGACGCTAATCAATAAATATAATAAGCTCCTATGGGCCAGGCTGGAAATACAAATAGGAAAAAGAAAGACAGACCTTACCTCCCCACTCTCCAGACCTCGACATCTCTAGCTATAGAAGTGGGCAGTTGAGGTGCACAAGGACCAAATGATCTCTAAGCTGCCTACCCAGATCTGTGGTCTCTGACTTTCTCTGTCTTCTCTGTCCCCAGGGGTTTGGTTTTCCCCATCAGTCCAATGGAGAATGAAGTTATCAACAGACTAGCTTGCAAAGCTCCCTCCCAGTTCTAAACCTCCAGATCTCCATCACTGCCTTCCCTTGGGCTTCATTTCCTGAACTGTAGAAAGGAGGGTAGGAGTGATGAAGGACTAAAGGATCTCTAAGCTATGGCTCCCTCCCTCCTTGGGATTCAGTTATTTAATCTGTAAAAATGAACTAAATAACTTCCCTATCCTAAGTTTCTGATCTTGTGTACGTTAATCTCTCCTCCCCGGGGTCCATCCTGCAGACAAGAGGTGGTCTCCAGCGTCCAGTGTCCTCTCCCCATTCTACTGTACAAGGAGGTGAGTCTCTGGCCCCGCCACCCAAGGTTGTCTGCCCCTATACTGGAAATGGGGGGATCTCCAGGCCCCCTCCCCTCACTGCTGTATAAGGGAAAGGGTAGGTGTCTCTGGTTCCCTCATTGCCCCTTCCTCCTAGAACTGTCTGCCCCCACATTAACAGGAGAGGGATGTCTCCAGGACCCTCTAACCCCCGCCCCCCCCCCCCCCCCCCCCCCCCCCCCCCCCCCCCCCCCCCCCCCCCCCCCCCCCCGCCCATCTTCGGCCCTGCGTGAGAACGGGAAGAAGTCTCTGGTCTCCTCCTCTGTCCCTACCACCCCCTCCTGTCCACCCCCTCCCGCCGTATGACAGAGGGAAGGTTTCCCTCCCTCCCGTACAATGGGGAGGCGGTGCCCCGGCCCCCTCCCCCCGCTGGTGCCTCAGTCTCCCCCGGTGCCCCGGCCCCCTCCCCGCCCCCCGCGCCCCATACGCACAGGCGCAGCGTGTTGAACATGCGCTGGCACACGGCCCTAATGCCCACGTCATCCTTGCTGTCCCCGGACACCTCCTGCAGCAGCTCCCCCACGGCCTCCACCAGGTCGTCCACGGACTCGAAGTCGGCGCTGCCGCTGTGCAGGACGCCTGCGGACGGAGGGGCCCGGGGGTCAGGCGGGCCAGGCCGGGCGCCCCTGCAGCCTTTCGCACACTAGTCGCCCGGGCCCCGCTCACCTGTCACGTAGTCAAACACCTGTCCGTCGATCTCGGGGAACTCGCTCTTCAGGATGTCGGCGCACGTCGCCATGTTCCAGCCGGGTTCCGCTCTGCGCAAGCGCCTTGAGGGCGCCGACGCGCAGCCACCGAGACGATACGCCCCGCCCCCCCTTTAGCGCCGCTCGAGCGCAGGCGCCATGCGGGTCCCGAACGGATGCCGACCCATAGGACGCGCCCCGTCGACCCTTAAAGCCGAACGCGGATCCCTGTGCGCAGGCGCCATGCGGGAACCGGCAGGGAGATTCCGTCCCGCCCCTTCCGACTTTTCAACGCCATTCGCAGATCCTCGTGCGCAGGCGCCGGACGGCCCCTAACACGAAGTCCTCCCTCACTAAGCCACGCCCCTCCCCTAACGTCACTCTCAGGCGCCGAGGCTAGATCCCCGCGAGCGGGCCACGGCCCCGCCCTGGCTTTACTGAACTCAGCTGATCTCCGCCCTGTCCTTCCCCACGCACAGGCGCCCTGGGGTGGTCGTGGCCACAACCCCTCCACCTTAGCAGTCTCCGAGTTCTAACACGCAGGCGCCGGCGTAAGGGAGCGTAGAACAGGGAAGACCCCCCTCCCCACGCCCCCCTGGCATTAAGGGGCGGAATGAAGTCAGCTGAGGGCACTTCTCCTTTCCCTCCCCCCCAGTCCCAGCATCCTCCGCGCAGGCATGTCCTCCTTAGCCCCTCCCTCCCGGGCAGGTTTAGCCACGTGAACGACGCAGATACCTCTTGGGACTTGTGGTCCCGTGGGGCGGGCACAGGCCCGGCAGGTGGCCCAAGGTCAGGCCGGCAGGGAGGGGCCCTGGCCTGGCCGGCCCCTTAAAGGAGCAGGGGCTGCTCCAGGCCGGCCCCTCCCTGGGTGGAGGCGCACACTACGGCCTAAGAGCAAAGCCTGGGGAAGAGGGAAGAGAGGGGCGCGAAAATGCACGCGGAGGTCAAGCTGAAGTTAAAAATGTAAAGGCGCCCCCCGCCCAGTCTAGGACGGAAGGGGGTCAACCTCTCTCTCCAGGTCACAGCGCCCCTTCCTCCCCGGGACCCCTGAAGGGCCGAGCCCCAGGCTGCAGAAGCCGAGGGCCAGAGCAGCTGCCGAGCCGGGAACAGCAGAAACTGGACGCCCCTCGGGCCGCGGCCCCCCCCCCACCCAGAAGCGCCCCTCCGTGGCCGATGGCCTCCTCGGCCAGGGCCTCTCCTCCAGGGCAGGCCGGGAGAAGGCTGAGGAACGGGCCCCCATGGCCAGCGCGGGCCCTGGGGAAGGGGCGCCCCCTGTTCCCCCCAGCCCGTCCTGAGGCCAGTCTCGTTGGCCGCACATCTGGCCTTTGGCCTCTGGGCCAGGTTTTTGTCACGTGAGGCAAAGCATGTTCACGACTAGGGCCCAGAAGAGGTTCCTACAACGCTAGGAGGCTTTTCTGTGAACCTCCCCCAGGAGCCCTGAGCCAACTTTCTCCCCAGTTCCCAGACACAGGCTTGGAGCCTCCGCTCTACAGAATTTATTGGGTTGATTAACTGGACAAGTCACACGTGTACAAAATGGAGCTCACGCTATCCCAAAGCAGGGGGCTGAGGTGGGGAGGAGGGGGCGGGAGGCAGTTACTGGCCTTTCAGGGAGGTGCAGAGGCTAGGGGCTCTGGCAG
>CM053627.1:12410364-12508303 GCA_028646595.1 Phalanger gymnotis | reverse complement strand
GTGAGACCATGGCTGGGCAGCTAGCAGCGGGTTTCATAGATGCCACTGCGGCCGATGTAGCGCACCCATTTGATGACATCGTGGTCGCTGTAGTTCAGCTTGGGTTCAAACACCTTTAAGTACCGCACCTTCAGGCCAGAGGGTGCAAACGGTACCTGGAGAGGAAGGAGAAAGTCAGGGGAGGCCTCTCACTCCATTCCAGCACTCCCCAGAGAAAGATGGGTAGCCCTTCCTCCCTGCATAGGAGGCCTGCAACACTCTCCCTTCAAGGCTCAGCCCCAGGGCCCCTCCTCCTGGAGGCCTTTCTTGATGTTGCCTTTGGTGAGACCTCCCACCCTCTGATTCTAGCATTCTGTGCACATGCATGGTCTTCTCTCCTACTCCCCCAGCAGAATGTAGATTCAAGATCACGGACTGCGGGTGTATGTGTGTGCACCCTCCTGTGCAAGAAAAGGGCCTGTCCCAAAATAAGAGAAGGAGGATTTGGAGCTGGAGGCGGGAGCTTGGGGGGTGAGGGATGGGGGGAGCTGCTCAGCACCATCTTAGTAAATGCTGATCAAATGAATCCCTCCTTACCTACATGGGCCTCATTACCGAGCCAGGCACAGAGGAGATGTGCCAGGCAGGCTTAGCAAGGATTTCAGGTACCAAGAGAAAAGGTATTTTCGAGCACTGTTTTCTCCACAGAGCCTAGATGCACAATTCAAGGCTGACCTAAATTAAGTTTTTCCAAAGCTCATGAGCAGAGAGAAGTCAGGAAGGATCCCAACTTGAAGGGCAATTGGCAACATGAGTCTGAAAATCCTGGCCAGAAAAGCTGCGGCTCAGGGCTGCCTGAGGCCTGGGTACTGCTGAATGCAGCAGGCCCTAGAATGAATTCCTACAGAACCCCAACGTGGGGGCATTTCTTTCTAAGATATTAAGACCAAGTGATGTAACAAAAATCCTCATTATTTGTGGCAATTTTTTCAGTACCAAAATTAGACTTAATTTTTTTTTTGCTCCCCAATTTCTTATTCCTAGAGTATTCTAAATCCCTGCCCCAGACCACCATATGTGGCCTCTATGAATGTATTACTTTGTGAAACACTAGCATTAAAGAATCTGGTCTTCTGGGTCCGTTCTTGTCCTGGTTCTGCCTACAACTGGCTTTAGCTGGGCCTCCATTTCCTCCCCTCCAAAAGTTGGGCTGGATAAGGTAGCCCCTTGAGATCAGCCACCAGGTATGGGGAACCTGTGGCCTTGAGGCCACATGGCCTTCTAGATCCTCGGGTATGGCTTTTTGACTGAGTCCAGGTTTTACAGAACAAATCCTTCTATTATGGGGATCTGTTCTGTGAAGTTTGGATTCAGTCAAAGGGTTGCACTTGAGGCCCTAGAGGGCCACATGTGGCCTTGAGGTCACACGTTCCCCACCTCTGAGCCAGACCCATTGGCTTCCTAAGGATCTCACCTCAAAGTTCATGGAGATAGGAGGCCGGGCCCACTTCTTCTTGTCATTGGTTGGCAGCAGCTCAATCTCCGCGCTAATCTGTGATTCCTTCATTCCCGCCATTCGCTTGATCCTAGGACATAGAGGCAGAGGTGGCTACTTTGACCCTACACTCTGGAGGAGTCTCCAGAGGGCTAGAGGTCAGAGGTTAAGGTGAACAAACTGGCAGAGGAGGCAAGGAGAATTGGAAGGAGGGCTCCAGACTGGGGGCCAGGCCTTTGGAGGTTTCCATACTTGATGTCTTTGCGCCTCAACTACCTTATCTGTCAAGGAGGTATAACATCACCTCTGTTTACCTTGCAGAGATATCTGCAGATGAATACCCAAATGCAAGCTAGAACTTTAAGGTGTTTTGGGGATGAGACCAGCCAACAAAGACAAGAGAGCAGAGGGAGACCTCGTGCTGGGGTCTGAGGGGAGTTTGAAGGGGCCGATGTGTATCGGCCCCCTGGGCACCCCCCAACAACTCACTTCCACACGATGGCGTTCTCGCTGGCCTTGTACTTGGCTTTCCCCTTCATGCAGATCACCTGAACTCCACTCGTGTTCAACGGGGTCGGGATCCGGACCTAGAATTCATGAGCCCGTCATGGACAGCCCCGAGCTGGCGCGAGCGTTCCCTCCTCCCCGACCCCTCCCAGCCCCCTTCCCGCACCTCGATTTTCTGGGCCAGCAAGGAAGGTTTGAAGTTGGACTTAATGACAACCTTGACCTCCAATTTGGTCCGTCCCACCTCCCGCACCAGGGGGATCACCCGGAAGGGAAGGATGATGTCCTTGGTGGTTCGGTACCTGGAGAAAGAAGGGGTGGGACAGTCATGGAGCAGCAGTGGTCCAGGGGAATCCCCACCCTGCACCCCGAGGCTGCGGCAAGGGGAGGTTAGATCCCCACCCTGCACCCTGAGGCTGGGCATTGGGGGTTTAGATCCCCACCCTGCACCCTGAGGCCCGGGGGTATCCCCACCCTACTCTGCCATACTTGCCTCATAAGCTCAAACTCTCCATCTGGGGGGATGAAGCTGATGCTTCGTTCAGAGTCAAACTTGCTGAGCCTCACACACTGGTGGAAGGTGCAGTCATCTATGGCGATGGACTGCTTCCCGCTGTGGGCAGAAGCAGAGGCATGAGTGAGAGAAGGGGGAGACAGGGCCAGAGCTCTTCTGGCCTAATCCGGTCTTTACAGGGAAAGAGACAAGCCTGGAAAAGGCCAGCCCTATTCAGCTGGGCGGAAGCTGCCCAAGAACCGAGCTCCCTAGGCCGAGGCTCTGCTGAGGCCCAGAGCAAGACAAAGAGGAACGCTGGAGCCAAACCTCCTCTCCACACCAAGAGCCTCCCTCGCACCTCAAGGGTATCTGCCTACCTCTTGCCCGTCTCGTCGGCCGTGCCCTTGCCCTGCTTCTCGATGACGATCTTATCGTTCATCCCGAACTTGCACTCGGGCATGCCGCTCAGATAGCTCTTCATCACCACCCGGCCAGACACGTGAGCACTGAGCACCTGCCCTGGGGAAGGAGGACGGGAGAGTCAGGCAGGCTGTCCGAGCAAAGGGCCCTGCCAGGGCTTCCACGTGAGGCCCGCCCTCTCACCTTGAGGAGACATGAGCAGGTTGACGCTCTCAAGCACATCCAGGAAGAGCTCGTTCCGACGATATTTGATGCCCTCACGCCGCCAACCGATCTGCCCCGTTACCTGGCTGGTGATCTGAGACTGTTCTTCCTTTGTCTGGATGGAGGGGATTGGGAGGGTCACAAGACACTCACCAAGAGCTCCCATTCCCACCCTTCTGAGTTCCCCTTGAATCTTGCCCGCCCAGCCTCCCAAATCAGGGAGGAGCCCGGAGAGAAGGGAACTGAGGCACCAGCCTACCTGATGCTGAAGAAACGCCACAGGGAAGAGGAAGGGAGCCGCAAGAGTCAGCATCGGAACAGGGGGGAAGAGAAGAGGAAGGAAGAACAGCAGGTCAGGCCCAGGCCCGTCCCCCCCCCCCCATCCTGGGGCCCCAGACCAAGTCACAGAAGAAAATCAAAGGGATCCCAGGCAAAGCAACTCTACCCTTCCCCTCCCCCAGCCCCCCCCAAAGGGCTTCGCTTCCTCTTCCCCTCCCCCTACCAGGAAGCAAAGAGCTAGAGATAAATTCCTCGAAACAGGGATGCAAACTCAGCTGATCTCCAACTGGGAGAAGGCCTAGCGGCCTCTCTGAGAAGTCAGTAACCATGGCTACAGGGCCTGAAGGCCCTGTCCTTCCCATCAGGGCACATGACCAAGCCCTGCCAAGGCTCTGGTACCTGGCTCTTAATGCCCTGCTGGGTGATGAACGTTTTCAGAGCGCCTGTTTCCGAGTTCTGTGGGTAGCCGAAGTCCAGGATCTCTGCAGGGGAAAGACGGCTGTCAGCGGCAAGAGGCTACCCTCTCTGAGGCGGGGCTGGGAAGAGCCTGCCCTCTAGCTGGCGGAGCCAGAGGTCCCCAGAGCTACGCCAAGAGGCACCAGCTCAACAACTCTATCTTTAGGTTTTTAACTTTTACAAAGAAATGTCATCAAAAAGCAGAGAGCCGAGAAAAGAGGGGGCAGCATGGCTGGGGGGGCAGGAGGAATCTGCAGAGCATCCTGGGACCTGCCTCCCGAGGGAGGCGCCACCCCCCTCAGGGCCCCCCTCACCATCCAGCAGCTCATAGATGAGCACAAAGTTGTTTTTGATGTTCTCCTCGCTGATCTTGCCGAAGTAGGCGGCCATGACATCACACATCTTATACAGGAACTCAAAGACCATGGCGGCGTTGACATTTTGCTTGGTGACAGCTGCCAGCCAGATGTTGGAGCGCTTGACGTGGAAGAAGCTGGTGCGGGCAATGTTGGTGACGGGGGAGCGCACCTGCTGCCGGGCGTGAATCACGTTGACGCGGAAGGCATCCACAGCATTCCGCCTAGAGGGGGGACACATGGGCTGCTCAGGGTCTAGCAGAGAAAGCCCGCTGGGGGGACGCCCCCAGCCGCTACCCCCCTACCCCCTCCCCGGCCCTCCCTTACAGGAGCAGCCTCCCTTCTCGCTGGGGGTCAAGGTCAAGCTGAAAAGGTATGTGGGATGACCAGCTGCCAGGGACTAGGAAAGAGAGAACACCCTCTGGGGAGGACTAAGAGTTAGTGACTGGCTGCCAGACCTGGGCCTCAGTGTCCTCAACACTGGCTGCATCTCCCTAGGGAAACAGGCCTTCAACTGCCCAAGACACTAAACATGAGGAGCCAGATAAACATTCTGAATGGCTGTAGCCTCCAGAGGCCACCCTGCTGTCCAGCCCCCAAAGGGCCAAGGAGGTGGCCCGTTCTCAGGGGTGCGGAAAGGGAACCTAGAGCTGCTCAGCAGGGACTGGAACTGCCCAAACTTGATCAGGATTGGATTCCTGGGCAAGTGAAGGGTAAGGGGGGAAGAGGGAGATCAAAAATCAGGGTTGCGGGCAAGATGCCCCATGCCCACCTATGCCAAAGGTTGCAGCTGGCAGGCCGCTTACCTATTGCTATGGCAGCCAATGAGATGGGATGAGAAAAATGGTGCCAGCGAGGAGAACAGTGACAGCAAGGAGAGAAAGGGTTAGACAGACACATGGACACACGGACACACAGACAGAGGAGGCCCACGGCTCAGGCTCAGGCCCTGGGTGACAGAGGGAAGAGGAGGCCCAGCAAAGCCCCAGCGGGCAGCAAGTCCTTCGGAGGGCACAACAAATGCCATTCTCCTTGAGACAGCGGCTGCCTTCCCACCTCTGCCCAGGAGCTCTGGCCCCCAGCCTCCTCAGGTGCACTGAGTCTGCCATGTCTGAGGAGCCAGGGAGCCTAGCCCTGGGCTGGGACAAGAAGAAGAGGCCAGAGAAGAATCCAGCTCCGAGCAGCGGGGCAGGGGTGGGATGGGAGGGACGGGGAAGCAGCTCTGCAGTCTTGGGGGATCCCTCTAATGAGACTGCTTGAGCCACAGAGTCAGTGACTGGAAAGGCCCTTAGGGTCATCCAGTCCAGCCAACCTCCCCCATTCTTACAGAAACACAGACAGAAGGTGACCTGCCCAAGGTCACATAGACAGGCCTGGAACTCTAGTCCCAAGACTCCAAATTCAGGGTTCTTTCCTCTCTGCTTGTTAGCTGAGTGACCTCAGGCAGGTGACCTCCCCTCTCTGGGCAGGACTCGATGGCCCAAGGGCTCTCCCAGCCCCCAGCAGGCAGCCAGACTCTGCCAAGGCCTTGCCAAGCGGGCCCGGAGTGCTTTGGCCAAGCTCTCGCAAAGCAACGGAAGTGCCCAGTAGGTGTCCTGGCTGTCCCAACCTGGCCATTCCCAGACTAGGCCCAGACTCCATGCTTTACAAGCTTTCCTGCCTAGCTCTTTGAGGGAGCCCAAAGAAGATTCCTAGCTGGGGGCGTGGGAGCTTCAAAACACGTTCCGTGGGTGGGGGCATGCACAGACCACCAGAGAAACACATACCCGATGTCATCTCGGTAGACCCGGGAGATGAGCACCTCCCCCTTGTGGTTGTAGATGAAAAGCCCTCCAATCATGGTGGCGACTCAGTCTCCTCCGCCCATGGCTCTGAGAACAGACCTAGGGAAGGAGATGAGAAGGTGAGGCCCAGGCCCCTGAGACTCCACTCAGGGCTGCAAGTGCCCAGCGGGCTAGCACTTGAGGCTCGTCTGCCTCACCCAAAGATTAAGGGAGGTATGGGGAGCGCAGAGACAGGGAGGAAGCAAGGTGCCACAGCCAGGGGAAGGTGCAGGGGAAGAAGGCTGCCTGATCCTTGCTACCAGTGTGACCCTCTCCCCCACCACCTCAGTGCCCTCATCTCTAACACTTAGGCCAACAGGAAAGAAGAGCTGGCACGTCCAGCCAGCCTCACCAGGATGGACAGTTACCTCATACCCCTCTCCCAGGTTCCCCTTGGGTCACCTGCACCCCTGAGTCGCTGAAGAGGCCCCAAGGCCCTCAACCTGGCACCAGCCCCTCCATGCCCCACTTTCTCAGGGGGAGCAGTTGCGGGGGAGGGGGAGATGCACAAGGAATCTCCTTTGCCATGAACGTGCCTCGCCCCTGTCCCAAGACCCAGCCAGGGCCATGGGAGTGTCTGATAGGAGTGGGCAGGGAAGATTAGAGAGGCTGGCCAGGCAGAGGGACTGTGGCCTCGGGGTGAGGCCCCAAAGACACCAGCAACTTAAGAAGCTTATTAGCGCTAACAGCTCACCGAGCAGCTCTCTAGTTTCCAGGGGCTGAGGAGGGAAAGCACAAAGTCTGCAGCTCGGACAAGGCTAAGGAGGCCAGAGTACTTGTACCTGACAAGTCCCCACTTACTATGAGCCACCCACTGCTGCAGCTGGGTGACCTCGAGATAGTCACCTTTTGGGCTTCAGTTTCTTAACCTGTAAAATGAGAGGGCTGAATTGGGCTTGCTATCCATGAGGCTGGTCCTAAAATGCTATGATTTCTCAGATGGTTTCTGGGTCTTTGCTGCTTACAGAAAGGGCCTACAATGCTGACAATTTAAGGAAGGGCCAACTTTACTCCTCCTCTCTGGGATTAAGCCTAGCATTGGTTACTTCCCCCCTGCCCCACCAGACTTCTCAGCTGCCTTCTAAATGGTCTGGGGTACAATGTGGAAAAAGGGGTTCAGGCCTATAATGATGAACAAAAGAGCCAGAGGGAGATGATGCTCCCTACGGCAAAGGGAGGTGAGGCCAGGATCGAGTGGCAGCTCTGGGCCCAGCATTCCAGGGTAGAGAGGAGCCAACCTCAAGGGTTTGCTTAAGGAAGGGAGAAGAAAGATGACAGATTTCAGCTTTGCCCCAAGAACCCACAACTGCCTCAGAAAGGCATGACACGGGCAGATTCTGAGCAGAATGGGGGAGGGGGGAAGGGGGATAGAGGCCTGGAGGAAGTTCCCTTCTTGAAAATGGACAGGGCAGGAATGGGCAGGGGACTCTTCTGGGAAATCCGGAAGAGTGAGAGTGTGTGTATGTGTATGTAGGGGTGGGGGTGGGGGGGATGGAGCCCTCTGAAGAGGACTGAACTGGGAGGGAGGGGGAGGGGGGAAGAGGACAGGGCTCTTGTCTGAAAAGAAAAGGACAACCCAAGTTGAACCTCTGTATTTGGCTAAGGGGAAGAAGAGCCCTGTCCTAGAGGGTGGGTGGGGTCAGTCCCCTGGAGGGAGGGAGAAACTGGAGAGGGCCTGAGATCTGATCAGGAAAAGGGACCCTCGAGGGACCCTCGTCAATGGAGACACAGGCAGAGAGGGTAAATTCGGTAGGGAAGAGAAAGGCGAGAAGAGAACTGCCCTGGAAGGCAACGGTGGGGAGTGAGCAGGGAAAGGGGGTTAGGGCAGGGAGTGGGTATGTCCCCTGAGAAGCTGGGAGGAAAGCGAGGCCTGGGATGGGAAGGGTTGGGGGGGGGGGGGGAGGCAGGAGAGGAGAAAGCAGAGGCTTTGTAAGGATGATAGGGCCCTGGCTTATCAGAACCTTCTCCTAGAAGGATTGGGATGGGGTAGGCCTTTGGTCCTGGAAACGTCAGTGGGAGCCCCGAAATGTGCAGAGTTGGAGAGAGGGGGCAGTTGTAACGGCCAAGGTGGTCTGGGGGATGGTGAGTGAAGCAGGTAGAAGAAAGGGTCCTGGGGGGGAAGGGCTCCTTCACTACCAGCCTTAGGGTTCTCAAGTGGGAGGAGGAGGAGAAGCAGATCAGTCACAGGCCAGGGGAGAGGGAGGCAGAGGTCTGGGCACAGCAGAGAGAAGTCTTTCCTGGCAGGGATGGGGTTGGGAGTGTCTGTCCTGGGGGGGGAAGAGAGATGAGGGAAGGCGACAGCAAGGTGGCATCTTCCTTGGAAAAGGGCATCAGCCCCACAGCTGTGGGGGTGGGTCAGAGGTGAGCCCCTTCTGGTGAAGGTACAGGCAAAGGGCACAGGAAGGAGCCGTGAGCTCCAGAGCTAGAAGGGTGAATTCCCATAGGGGAGGCCTGGTGTGGGCCAGGAAACGGGAGACAATGGCTCCCTCCTGAAAGAAGGGGGGAGGGGAGGGCAGGGTCCTTCCACACACAGCCAGTGGGTCTCTGTCCCTAAGGGGCCAGCCCCAGGGCAAGGGACTGTGGGGGGGGGGGGGCTGTTGTGCAAGGGAAGGGAACACAGGGTCCTAGGTTTGTAGCTGGAAGGGACCTTGAAAGCGATTTCATTTTAACTAAGACGGAGCCTTAACACCAGAGAGGAAAAGCGACTTGCCCTAAGTCACAAAGCTACTAAGGAGCAGTGGCAACATTCACACCCAGGACCTCCAAATCCAGGGCTGTCTCATAGTGCCCCAGGGGTACAGCAGGGAAAGGGGTCTGTCCTGGGGGGAAGGGCGGCTGCCTACAGGGAAGAGGAGAGGTGTTGGAGGTCCTAACCATGGGAGGTATGGGTGGAGCGGGGAAGGGGGCAGTCTTAATCAATGGGGGAGGCGGGGGTCTGGCCTTCTCCTGAAGAGGTCAGTCCGCTCCCGGGGGGTGGGTGGGGAAGGGCGGGATCGTCCTGGAGGTCACAGTCCTGGAATAGGGGAGGTGGGCGGCTGGGCAGGGCCAGCGCAGCTGGTGGGGGGGTCCCAGCCCGGAGACAACGGCGGCGTTACCTGGTGGGGTCCTCCGTGTCCTTGTCCCAGAGGGCTCAGCCCAGGTCTGGAGGGGGGTGTCCCGGGGACCCTCGGGGTGGGGGGTTGGAGCGGATGACCTGAGATCCCTGTTCGGGGGGTGGGCGTCCTGGGGGAATGGTGTCGGGGGGGGGGTCTCGGGTGGGGTCGAGTCCAGGCCTGCCTCCCCACCCCCTCCCCCGCGGCGCCCCGGGGCATCCATCGATCACCACTGCGCCCCTGCTCACCAGGTGCCTCCGCGGCCAGTCCGTCAGTCGGTCACTCGGCCAGTCAATCCGTGCGAGTGTCCGGCTCCGCCGCCGCTGCCACCGCTCCCAAGATGTCCGCCCGCCCCCCGCCCGCGGCCTCAGCTTTCACCGCAGTGCCGGCTCCTCCCCGGCCTGCCTGCCCCGCCCGGGTAGGCCTACTGCGCACGCGCGCCAGTCCCCCTCAGACTACAACTCCCGTCGGGCGCCTCGGCCCCGGCGCCGGGCATGCGCAGACCGCGCCGCACTACAGCTCCCAGCAGGCTCCGGGAGCCCTTCCCTCTCCAACCTCGCCTCCCTCGGGAAAAGAGTCTCCCAGCATGCTTCGCTCCGTTTTCTCACGGAGCTTGCTGGGAAATGTAGTCGGTGTGCGTCCGTTTCTAGCTCCCGTAGGAGCTTGGATGCAGAGCTCGAAGGAGCTTTAGAGGTCATAGATCCAGGGCTTAGGGCTGTCGGAGTCCTGCCCTCATTTCACAGGTGAGGAAACTGAGGCCCAGAAATACGAAGTGCCTGGCACCTAGTGGATGCCTGATAAAATGCTTGTTGATTGATTCTGCAAGGTCACGCAAGGAACATCCAACGCAGAATTCGAACCCAAGTCTTTTTATTTCAAATCCCCTTCTCGGGCCTCAAAAAAAAAAAAAGGCCCACGGATTTGGAAGTGGAAGGAAACTCTGAGGCCATCCAAGCCCAACCCTCCCGTTTTACAGGTGAACACAGCCCCAGAGTCCCCGTATCCGCTGTTACACCTCCCGGGCTCTGTCCTGACAGTCAGGCTTTCCTCCAGAAACGACCCAGGCACGAAGGATAAACTTTTCCAGACCTCAGATCCCTAAAGTGAACTTACACCAAGTTACTCCCCTGCTCATGAAGCTCCAGGGGCTCCCTCTTGCCTGGAGGGCAACTCTGGTTGGCTTGTAGAGCCCTTCAGGATCATGGCTCAGCACAGCTCGCCACCTTATGATGCATTATTCCCCTTTATGCATTTATGGTCAGGCCAAAAGTGTCGCCTCGGTGTTCCTCGAACATGACACTCCATTTCCCACCTCCTGGCCTTTGTATGGGCTGTCTCTTCCCTGAAATGCACTTCCTCCTCACTTCTTCTCCCTGGTATCCCTAGCTCCTCCCTTCCAGACTCAGCTTTCCTAGGCATCCTCTAATTACTTTGTATTTACTTTGTATGTATTTTGTATCGGTTATTTTCTGCTTGCCTAGTGTTTTCCCACAGGGATCTCCTTGAGGTCAAGGACTGGGAGGTTTTGTCTCCCTTCAGTGCCTGAACAATGCTTAATTAATGCTGGTCCAATGATTTATTGACCGGCCACCAGGGGTCTCCAGACCCCCAGTAATTCTAGTTCTGGGCTAACATGCCAACAAAAGCCCACTAGAGGCATAGGACTGGTAGGGACCCTAACTAGGGACCATCACTTTAGAGCTAGGATAACTTTGGCTGAGAGAGGGAGAGAGTGCCCAAATGCCCTTACTGTTCACCCCACCACACACTATCTCCCCCGATAGAATGGAAGCTTCTTGAGGGAAGGGACGTCTGTTATTTTTAATCCCCAGCGTCTGGCACATAAGTACGTAAGACATGTTTGTTGTTGGACTGTTTTTTGTTTTTGTTTTTTTTGTTTTTTTACCTCAGCGGGACTTACTGAAGCTCCGAAATCTAAACCCTTTTTTGGAGCAAGGAGTGTCTAATCCCAGATTCTTTCCTTCGAAAAGCCAAGCGAGCCATCCACCAACATCAAAGTCCTGTGTGGTTTGCACACTGAACTGAAAGAAGTTTGTTCTCTGGAGCTTCTCCGGGACCAGGGAAGCCATATCTCTTAGGCTGAGACTGCCCCCTAGGATTGCCAAGTAAAGGACGTCTGCCACCCAAGGGAGAGGGCCCAGGCAGAGGCAGGCTGCTAGAACCAGAATGCAGCCAGAGGGATCATTCTACTGCAGGGCAGCTGCAGAGATGAAGGCCCAGGCTTCAGTCCCAGCCTATCCTCCATCTGCCAACTCCCCCTGCCCCACCAAAAAAGGCTGCAAGCATTCATTTCTCCTTAGCCTGATACTCAAAGCCTTGCACTATGGGACCCCACATCTACCTTTGAAAGCTTACCTCTGTTCAGGTCAACAAACATTTATTTATTAAGCACTTGCTGAATGCAGAGCACTGTGCTATGCATTGAGGGGAGATCTCAAGGTTAAATAAACCTCAGCCCCTGCCCTCATGGAGGGATAGGCCACATACAAAGACAACAGAGGCAGCTGGTTGGTGGCACCAATGAGCCCAGAGGCAGGATGGCCTGAGTTCAGATCTGGCCTCAGATACTTCCTAGCCAGTCGTTTAACTTGTTTGCCTCAGTTTCATCAAATGTAAAGCAGAGATAATAATAGCCCCTTCAGGACGGTTGTAAAAATCAAATGAGATAATATTTGCACATGGTAGGAGCTCTATAAATGCTTATTCTCCACCCCCCAGGCCACATCCCTGAAGTACATAAGTGTTGACTGACAGTGGGAGGGAAGTCTGATCCCTTACATGGAGGACCATGGACAGCTTCTGGAAAAACAGGGCATTTAAGTTGGGCTTAAAGGAGCAGCAGCTAAAGATGGGGTGGGAAGTGAGCCGAGCCCCATCCAGGAAGCAGGAGAGGGCAAGGCACATTTGAGGGCAGTCCAAAATCCTGCTTGACATTGAGTACATAGAGAGGGAAGGAAACTGGGCAGGTTGGGGGTGGTAGGACCTAGGGTAACACCAGGTGGAATCTTGAATGCCCGGTGAGCTGGGTTCTGTTGGCAACAGGGAGCCATGGGAGAGGGATGAGCAGAGAAGGGAGAGGGCCAGACTTAATGTTTGAGAAAGATGAAACTGTCGTCCACTACAGGAAGGCAGGCAGGCAGGAAGACTAAACCGGAAAAGGTGGAGAGTGGAGTCAAGAAATGTGGGCTTCACTAGAATGGGGGCAGTGGGGATGAGGAGAAGGGGAAGGCTGGGAGGAAGAGTGTGAACAGGAATTTGACGGGGCTTGAGTTGGAGGCGAGAGGAAGGTGCACAGTCATGGGATCATAAATTCAAAGCTGAAAGGAGCCTTGGAGGCCAGTCAAGCCCTCTCATTTTACCGATGAGGAAAGCGAGGCAGATGGGTTAGATGACTGGTCCAAGGTCACATAGCTAGTAAGTGTCCACTGTGGGATTCCAGGTCCAGAGACCTATCTCCTACCCCATGATTTAACATTGGGAATAACCCCACAGTTTGGAGTGTGGGATACTGGGGGAATGGTGGGAGCTGCTGAAAGAAGGTGAAATCAGAAAGAAGCACGTTCTGGCCCAATTAAGGCCCGTTTCTAAATCGGATCCACCCTGAACCTTTCTTCCTTGTGGACTGTGTGTTCCACTGGACAGCCCTTCCCCCACACCTCCATCCGTGAAGGCTCAGCACAGGCCGCCATTTCTAGGCAGCCTCCTCTGATGGTCTCCGTCGGATGGCATCTCTTGCTCTGAATTCCGTTCAGGATTCTCTTGGTTCTGCTACTCTGAGTGAGGTCTTTATGTCATGCCTTCTTGCCGACTACAAGGTTCTTGGGGTCGCACCTCCCCTATACGTGTCTTCTTGTAGAATGTAAGTACCTTGAGGCCCGAGACTGCCTTCATTTTGTGTTTGTTTCCTAAGCACCAAAAGTGCCTAATACATGCTATTCGTTCATTCACTCACTCGCTGTTGCACTCATTTTGGTACTCTTATGCACAGGAGGCTGGAAAAATGTCTAGAATGAAGACTTATTGGACAAATGGCTCTGGTCTCCCACTTTCCTCATCTGCCTGTGCTGGTTCCAGGGACTTGAGCCAAAGCACCCGTGCTATTCATTGGGAGGGCATCAGCTGTTGCACCTGGGAGCATTTATTGGAGAAATGACCAAGATTCATACATACTGGAAGAACCTGAAGATGGGAAAGGGCCAGAGACCCTAAGGGACAGCCTGAATCTAGCAGGCAGGTGGGCTCTTGAGCCCTGCTGTGTCGCAGGAAGCCAAGAAGGCTCTCCAGCTGCCTACCGGCCCTTGTGGGGATTCCAGGATTCCAGCCCAGAAGGGAGGGCCTCAATCGGGACCTTACTGGCTGACTTGGGGAAGCAATACATGTATGGGAGGGGAATAAGAATGTCAGGGGGTTCATCAGAGGCTGAGTTGGGGTGGGGGAGGGGAAGGCAGGAGTGGGTCAGGGCCAGCCCCATAGTCTAGGAGAGTGTAGGGAAGGGGACCAGCCCTGGGTCAGTCACATGTAAAAATTGTCTAGAACCTGGAGAGGAGGGTCTCCGAGACACGGTAACCCTTGAGCTTCAGTCTGCAAGAGGCTGAGAGGTGCAACTCATCTTGAGAAGAGTGGCAGAGGGGGGACCTTGCCATTGGGGACCATGGGGGTCATGGGGAGGTAGGACAGGACATCTTCAGGGAACACTGAGGGGCCACAACTGTGGCTGCAGCAGGAGGGGCGGGACTCCTGGTCTCCTCAGGATCGGGGCCTCCCCACGCTGGGTGCTCAGAGAAAGTCAAAAAGCCCGAAATTCTTGGCTTGGTTGAGGAAACAAAGAAAGAAAAGATACATTTAAGGCCCAGGGGAGAGAGGCCTTGCTGGTTAGTGGGATTATAGGGATGGAGGCACCCAGTACATGGGCGTCAACAGCAGCAGGATGTTAGATGGGAAGGCTGGGCCCCATCTGGGGCATCACTGCCCGCTGGGCCCGCCTGGGGGGCGGGGAGGGGGAGGATGGGCAGGAAGCTCCATGTGCCTGGGGAGGGTTAGTGAGGACAGCAGCAGATCCAGGAGGTCGAGGGCCAAGGCTGCAGGCAGGAGGGGGAGAGGGAAGGGGCTGCTCCCTATGCTGGGAGGGAGCCCCCGGGATGGGAGGAGGGGTTGGCCATGCCTGCCAGGTTTCTGGCTGGGTCAGTCTGTGCCTTCCTGTGTCTGTGTCTGTGAGGCAGCTTGTCTGGAAGAATCGGCATGTCTGTCTCAGGCCGCCTGTAGGTCTGTGTCCGCCCAGTGTGTGTGTGTCCATCAACATCAGTCTGTAGGCATGGCTGTTGTCAGGCAGCTTGTGACTGTCAGAATTTGTATATTTATCAGTCTGTCCAGTGTGTGTATGTGTGTGTATCTGTCTCCTTGTGTGTATGTGTATCTCTGTGTATATGTATTTGTATGTGTGTCTGTCTGTGTGTGTGTGTGTGTGTCCATGCATGTACTCTGTGAGGCTGCCAGTGTCAGTGTGTGACACCCAATGATGTGGCATTCACGGAGCTGAGCCGGCACTTGGGTTTTCATGAATGGGGAGGGAAGAGAGCGCCCTTCCCACAAGGAATCCTGAGCATGCGATCTCCATGGAGGTGCAGGGGGCAGGCAGGGAGCCAGGCTTTTCTGAAGGTGCTGCAGGAGCCCTGGGGGGAGGGGGGGTTAGGGGACAAGGGAGCAGCCAAGGGAACAACAGGGGACAGGTGGCGGTGGCTGGAGGTGGGTTAGAGGCCCGAGGTGGCAGCGGCAGCAGCAGCAGCAGCCCCCCTGAGGATGCCCCCTCCCCCTGCCCCTCCCCCCACCAGTGGTCAGCTCCCCAGTTTAGTTCACTTTAGTTTATTTCCCTTTGTTTAGTTACCAGACAAGTAAAAAGAGCTGACTGGTGACAGCACCAGCCTTGGGGCCTGGGGGACGGGTTGGGGGGGCAGAGAAGGGACAGGGAACTGCTCACATCACATCCACAAAGAACTCACTGGGGTTTCCCATGGCCATGCGGAAGGACTGTCTGCTGGCGGTCAGTTCTGGGGGCACCGAGGCCAGGTCTCGGCCCGGGGGGGCTCCCGGGGGGCCCATGGCAGCGGGTGGAGGGGGCATCATCAGCATGGGTGGGCCGTATAGTGGGGGCACCCCCGGGGGCCCGTAGGACTGGTGTGTGTGGTGGCTGCGGAGGCTGTGGGCCAGCGAGTGGTGGCTGCGGACGCTGTGCTCGCTGGCGGCCGGGCCCGAGCGCTCGCTGGGGGCTCGTTCCCGTCTCAGGCTGCTTCGGCTCGTGTGGTCCGACTCACTTCCGCTGCCCCCTGACTTGGAGTCCCCGGCCTTTGGGTCTTTTTCCTTCCTCCGGTCACTGCCACTGCGGTTGGAACCACTGCTCCGGCTGCCTGATGGAGACATGGGGATGGGAAGGCGTGAGGGTCTGATCCCTGCCAGGCCCCAGTGCCCACCCCAGGGCCCAGGAGCAACTTACCTTCACTGTGCTGGCTGCCCGCACTGCCTCCACCGCCGTAGCTATACCCTGGTTCAGGGAAGCCAGGGTGGGGGTTATAGGGATGTGGGGGGGGTGGGTATTGGTAAGGGAAGGCCATGGGCCACGGGGCGGCCCCGGGGTGTGGGAGAGGAGCCAGCGTGTCTTGGTCCGAGGCCCCACTGGAGCCATCCTGGTCGTGCAGGGACAAGTTAGCCATGTCTGCAAAGGAAACCGGAGAGAATGAGCTTCAGGTGCCAGGCCCCACCCCTGCCTCTGTCCTTCCCACTCACATCTCAGCTCCCATGTGGCCCTTCCACAGCATGGCCCTCAAAGCTGTGCCTCCACGTCATACTTCCGGCTTGACTGTGTACAATCCAGACAAGCTAGACTCCAGTGCTAGAGTCGGAGAGGCCCTTGGAGGCCGCCTGACATAACTGTCTCCTTTAACATTTGAGGAAACTGAGGCCCAGGAAGGTTACGTATCTTTGGATCAAAGATCTTTTTTTTGGTCATTTTTCATTTGTATCTGACTCTCCGTGACCCCATTTAGAGTTTTCTTGGCAGAGATAGTACAGTGGCTTGCCACTTCCTTATCCAGCCCATTGTATAGGTGAGGAAACTGAGGCAAACAGGGTGAAGTGACTTGGCCAGGGTCACACAGCTAGGAAGTATCTAAGGACAGATTTGAACTCAGTTCTTCCCCAGAGCTCCACCCACTGTGCCACCCTAACTGCCCCCATCAAGATGAAGAGTTGTGTTTTTTTTCTTAATTTTTCTTATTTAAAAAAGTAAATCTCAAGTTATTTTAAAATGTTTTAAATTAAAAATCTTTTACTCACTAAAAGTCTGCCTTTCCTCTCTCCCACTGCTCTCCTTCTCTACCTCCTCACACTCCATTGAGAAAGCAAGAAAAACCATATCCCGTTACAAACACACGTGGTTGGGCAAAGTGAAGTGTTGCATAGGCCAGCCCCACCACGCCCCCACCCCAAATATGAAAGACATAGAAATAGAAAGATCTTCAGAGGTCAAGCAGACAACAACGTATGTCTTCTGTGTAGCTAGATATTCTGCCCATTGTTTCTCCTGTTAGAACGGAAGCTCTCTGAGGGCAGGGCTTGTTTTTTGCCTCTTTGTATCACTAGCACTTAGCACAGTGCCTGGCACACAGTGCTTAACAAGTGACTGCTCCATGATTTCCTCCCTCCGCACTTTGCTCACACAGTTCCTTATACTGAGGATGCCCTCTTCCTCTCCTATGGAAACCATCCCACAGCAACAAACAGGCCAGCTCAGAAGTCACCGCTCCTTAATGGATGGTGCAATGGTTAGGGCAATGGGCTGGAGTCGGAGGACTTGGTTGCAAACCTTGCCTCTGATGCTTCCTATCTTAGTTTCCTCAACTGTAAAATGGGGGGATTAGACTGGAGGCCTCTTTGAGCTCTATGATCCTCTAATAAATGTTGACTGACTGAATGATCCCAGATGACTTACACCTGTTGGAGAAAGGCATGGACTAAGTCTGCCGTCCCCACCCCTCTACTGGATTGCCCTTTCCAGCTGCATTTGGGGCAATGGAATTTGAGTTTGAATCCTTGGTTCTGTCACTTCCTGCCTATGTGACCTTGGACAAGTCACTTAAAATCCCTAGGCTTTAGCTTCCTATCTATAAAATATAAGGAGCTAGACAATATGATTTCAAAGGTCCCTCCCAGCTCTAAATCCTATAAACTTACTCCACTATGTGTGTGACTGTTGGCAGGACCCCTTTCCCCCCCTCTCTAGGCCTCAGTTTCCCCATCTGTAAAATGAAGGGGCACATGACCTTGAAGGTCCTGTCCAGCTCCAAGTTAATTTATGGAGTAGGGGGTGACATGGTCAGCTCTGCTTTTTAGGAATATTGCCATCATCAGCATCGCACTGGCTACACTCCCCTCCTTTCCCTGAACTGACTTCTTGGTGAAGCAGTTCAACGCTACACTGGCCTCTTTTCTTGCCTCCTTATCCTCTTGCAGTGTTGCCCCGCCAAGCTTCAGCCATAGATCACCCCAAATATCTGCCGCCTTCGCTCCTGTTCACATATTACTAGAGAAAATCATGAAACTGCCCTGATTGAGTCTGCTACAAATTTATGTTACATAACCTCAGGTGGGCCCTCACTGTGGCAAGGCAATCCTTTTACACCCTCTAATTCAACTCACTCTCTCACTCATCCCAGTGGCTCCTCCAAACCTTCTCATCCCTCCTCAGACCTCTCATGGCTTCCCTTCTCCTCACCTTCTCAGCTCAGGACTTTGCCTTGTATTTTACTGAAAAAACTGAGGCCCTTTGACATGAGGTCCCTCTTCTCCCCTCCTCCTCATCTCATATCACTCAGATGCCTTCTGTTAGTATGTCCTCCTTCATCCCTGTCTTACATGACAAGGTGGTCCTTCTCCTTGTGAAGGCCATCCCCTCTATGTGCACAAGTGATCCCCTTTCATCCTACCTTCCCCAGCAAATTATACCCTCTCGTTAATACTCGGTCTTCCCTCGTCTCCTAGCCACTTCCCTGTGGCCTACAAACCTTTATATTCCTAGCATTTAGTGCAGTACCTTGCACTGAGTAGGTGCTTAATAAATGTTTATTGACTGACTAAAACATGACTGTGTCTCCCCCATCCCCGCAAAACCCTCACTTGATCCATCCATCCCCTTTAACTATTGCCGCATATCTCTCCTGTCTTTTGTGGCTAAACTTCCCAAGAAGGCAGTCTACAAAAGGTGCTTTCATTTCCTCTGATCTCACTCTCTTAACTCTGTATAGTCTGGTTTCCAGCCTCATCATTCAACTGAAACTACCCTGTCTAAAGTTACCAATGGTGTCTTAATTGCCAATCCAGTGGTCTTTTTTCAGTCCTCATCCTTCCTGTCGTCTGCAGCCTTTGACACTGTTAATCACTCTCTCCTCCTTAGTACTCTCTTCTCTCCAGGTTTTTGGGACATCACTCTTTCTCTGGTTTTCCTCCTACCTATCTGACTGCTCCTTCTGTCTCCTTTGCTGGATCTTCATTTAATTCACTCCCATTTCTCCCACTATACTATCTTATTTGTGATCTCATCAGCTCCTATGAATTAAATGACCATCTCTATACTGATGATTCTCAGATACACTTAGCCACCTTTAACTTCTCTCGCGATGTCCAGACTCACAAT
The DNA here is from genome assembly GCA_028646595.1 of Phalanger gymnotis. NCBI lineage: Eukaryota > Metazoa > Chordata > Mammalia > Diprotodontia > Phalangeridae > Phalanger > Phalanger gymnotis. Next base: position 12,489,496 of record CM053627.1, on the reverse strand, counting down.
TTCAACTGCCTATTGGACATTCCTAACCATCTTAAAGCTAACCCTCTACAACTGAACTCAGTATCTTTCCCCCCAAACTCTCCTCTCTACTAAATTTCTCTGTAACTATGCAGGACACCAACATTCTCCCAGTCACTCAAGCTTGCAACCTAGGAGTCACCCTGAGCTCCTCATTATCTCATACTGTGCCCCGCTCAGGCCCCAGTATCCAATCTATGGCTGAGGCCTGCTGATTTTACCTCTGCCACATCTCTTGTCCATTTCACCTCTGCCACATCTCTTGTCCATTTCGCCTCTATAGCATCTCCCTCCTCACCTCTACCTCCTGCCTTTCCTGGCTTCCTAAAACCCCACCATCTACAAGAAGCCTTTCTCAGTCCTCCTTAATCTCAGTGCCTTCTCCCGTGCTGATTATCTTTAACTTACCCTGTATACATCATCTTTGTGCATAGCTATTTCCATGTTGTCTCCCTTTTTAGACTGTGAGGTTCCCAAGGGCAGAAAATATCTTTTGCCTTTCAATGTACCCTCAGTACTTGGAACAGGGCCTGGCACATAGCAGGTGCTTAATAAATGCTTACTGACCAAATGACTTCACCTTTCTGGGCCTCAGTTTCCTTATGTAGAAAATGAGAGGGTTGTACTAACTGGCATCTAAGTTATATCCCAGCTCCTAGTCTATGACCTCTCTGGGCCTCAGTTTCCTCCTTTGTAAAATGAAGAGGTCTATGGCCTCAGAGGTCTCTACCAGCTCTCAACTTATCCTTAAAGAATCCTTAAATCACTTCCCCTCCCTGGGACTTAGTTTCCTGATCTGTAAAATGAGGGGACTGAATTATGATCTTAGAGTTACTTTACAGTCTCAATTATCAGGGGAAATTCAATAAATAAATAGTATAGTAAATCTCATATGACATTTTTCTTGGGTAGCTAGCTCCACTGGGGTCAGCTAGTGGAACAGTGGATACAGTGTGGGGCCTGGAGTCAGGAAGATTCATCTTCCTAAGTTCAGACACTTGAGTAACTGCATGACCCTGGGAAAGTCACTTAACCCTGTTTGCCTCTGTTTCTTCATTTGCAAAATGAGCTGGAGAAGGAAATGGTCTTTGCCAAGAACCCCCCCCCCCCAAATGGGGTCACGAAGAGTCAGACATGACTAAAAAATGCCTGAAAACTAGCTCCATTCCAAGTTCAAGTTAATTTTCCAAGACTGGCCTTGGAGTTCCATCCCCAAGACACGGTAGTGTCCGCTTTACTCAGCATAAGTACAATTACCACCTAGCTCCTGTAAACCTTAGCCTAGGCCATCTCCCTTCTTTGCCTGACCAGGGTGCAAGCAGCTTCTTGTCAATGCAACTGGCAAAAATTTCTTTGTGTCAAGCAGTTCTCTGACTCGAAACAGATATCCATGATTTCTGGCCCCTAGTTTTCATGACTGTCTCTGAATGAATGTTTCCCCAGACTCATTCATACGTATTTTAATTCTGCATGCTTAATTTATGTATGGCTCTGCTTCCAAAGGAGGATCTAGGAGGGTATAATTTCATACGTTCTGAAATCCAGAATTGGCAGGGTCCTCAGAAGACCATGAGTCAGGATTTTACAGATGAGGAAATTGAGGCCCAAGGAGTATCATAAGATCAGAGATTTAGAGAAGCCTCAGACTCCAACTAGTCTAACCCTCCATCATGCCAAGTAGGATACATGCGCGTGCACACACACGCACACATACATATACACACACCCCCTCAGTTTATCAGCTCATGATTTTCCCAATGACAGGAAAGGTGGGGATGTGGGGGTAGGATAAGGCACTGAGGAAGGGAGGTTGTGGGAGCACGTACTACCACAGAGGTCGCCGAAGATATAATAGCATTGCTCTGAGAAAGTGATCTTGTTGACCGTGTGACGGATGAAGCCGGCTTTCAGCAGGTTGCTGGCGTATTTCCGGGCCTCGCGCCGATCCGTGAAGCCCTCCACATTGTGGTACAACCAGTCCACTACGTCTGAACCTGGAGGCAACCCGACCTCTTGAGACACTGGCAGGGAGGGGGTCCCTGACCCCGGCCCCAGCCCGCCTTGCCCCAGGATCTCAGGGGGATGGTGAAACCTGAAGCCGGCTTCACCTCAGTGGGAGTCATCAGCATCTCAGGTGCCGACAGTGCGCTGCTGAGACTCCAGCTTACCGATGAAGGCGTTAGGGATGGTGATTTTGAGCCACATACGGTCTCGGACCTCTAGCCCAGACTCCGGGGAAGCCATAGCTTTAACTATGGTGGCCATGTCGCTGTGGATGGACAGGTGAAAGTCATCGAGGCCTGGGGGGGGGCAGAGACAAAGCAGTGGGAGGCAGACAAAAACATGGCTCCGGAGTCAAGAGGACCTAGGTGCAAATCCCCGCCCCTCCCCTGGCTGCTTTCCATCTGTGAGAACTTGGGGAATCTCCTTTTCTCTCACTGTTTTTTCATCTGTGAAACAAGGTGGACACTAAGATGGCCCCTAAGGTCCATTCTAACGCTGAAAGTCTTTGTTCTAAGTGGGATAGAATAGAAGGGAGTGATAGCTGTTGACCCTCTAACTTCCATATTTCAGCTAAATTCATTAAGAAATTATTCCGCATCAACTATGTGTCAGGCACCGTGCTAGGTTCCAGGGAGACATAAGCCATGGAACGAGTTATTTCAGTTCCCTGGGCCGCAGTTTCTTTATCTGTAAGATGGGTACTGGACTAGATGGCCCCTGAGGTCCCTCCCAGCTCTAAACCCATATGCCTCTGACTCTGCCTTTAAGAAGGGCAGACAGTGAGGTTAGGGATGCCAGATGTCGAGGACTCGGAGGCAGCTGGTTGCCCCCAACCCCTCCTGTCCTCAGAAGCCTAGGAGGCTCAGTACTGATTTCTCATCTTCCTTTGCACCCTGCCCTCCCTCCTTCCTCACTTGGGGAGGCTGCTTCTGCAGATGAAGGCCCTCACGTTCCCTGTTTTGAGGAAGAAAGGAATGGGAAGCCAGGCAGGTACTCACGCTCGGTGTCAGGGATGGAGCTGGCGATGGAGGAACTGGTGGATGTGATGGTGCTGAGGGAGGGGCTCATGCCATAGGCTGGGAAGGTGCCTGTCATCGCTGCTGTGTGGGATACCCACGCTGCAGGGTCAATGGGGCGGATTGGCTCACCTGGGGTCGGGGAGACAGGTAGTAACTGCTGGTCACAAGGCACCAACCCCTGTCTCTTGTCCCTAGCCTCCCCCCCCGCCCCCGGCCCAAAGCCTGGGACAACTTCCAAGGCAAAGAGGATGGGAGAGAATGAAGGTGACTGACAGCATGACTTTGGCAGTCGTTTCCCTTTGCTGGACCTCAGTATTCTCATCTGTAAAGCAGAAGCAGTTGGGACTCTATTCTAGTCTTTTCCCACCAAAGGTTTTAGGGATCTGAAGGGCTGCTTCTGCTCCTGGCTCTCTCCCTTTCTGCCCGTAAAGCCTTCTTCTTGGCTAGGCCTGAGAATAAGCTGTTCCCTGGGGGTGTGGGAATGACATCCCCAGGGGTGGCAGATGTAGGAGGTAGGAGACACAGGGGCTCACATGTGCCAGGCACCAGCTTTAGGGATGACTCCCCCACCCACTTACTCCTGGGCAGGGTGAAGCAGCCTCGGGGGCTGGGGTCCCAGCATTTGGCCACTGTCAGGGTGATAGGCCTGCAACCAGGAGGCAAGGGGTCAGGGTTAAGTGTAAGATCCTCCCTCTCCCTCCCTCTCTCTTTCTCACTTTGCTCTCATCTCATCTCTCTCCCTCTCTCTCTCCCTCCCTCCCTCCCATCTCCTGTCCTCTCCTCTTCTCTCTCTCTCCCCCCCCCCCACAACATGCACACTCTCCCTTTTCCCAGGGACAAGTTGGGGACAGGTTACAAATCCTTCCCTGATACCCATAGAGTGTCCTCTCTGGTGCAGTGGGAGTGCTAGGTTTGAAGTCACGGAACCTGGATTCAAATCTCTGGCACTTACTAGCTATGTGACTTTAGGCAAGTCACTTAACCTCTGTTTGCCTTAGTTTATGGGTTGGCCTAGGTGGCCTCTTAGTCTGTTGCTTCTAGGTCTGTAATTCTATAATGACCTGTGTCATTGACTTGCCAATTGAGTGGCTGTCTTCTGTCCCTCAGTCCCCCTCTCCCTTCTCTCCCACTTCATACCCTGGTTTGTGCACAATTTCTCGAAGTACTCGGACAGCATCATCATTACTCATGTTCTCAAAATTGATGTCGTTTACCTAGGGGATGAAAGCATGGAAAGGGAACAGAGCTGAGCCCACCACCAGGTCTCCTCTTCTTTCCCCCCCAACTTCCATCCCAGAGTCATCTCAAGTAATGGGGCAGGGGGGCTCCTATTCAGAAAGGAGGGATTTGTAACCAGGAAACCCCAGCCTTCAAGGAATAAGGATGCAGGGCACCTGTAGGAGCATGTCTCCCGGCTCGATCCGTCCATCAGCAGCCACGGCTCCACCCTTCATGATGGAGCCAATGTAGATGCCCCCGTCACCCCGTTCGTTGCTTTGACCCACAATGGAGATGCCCAGGAAGTTGTATTTCTCTGTCAGGGTTGGGGTGGAGGGAGAGACAGGATGGTACAAGAAGCCAGAGTCATAATTCTGGCCTCTCACAAAATGCTGAGATTTCAACAACACCGATGACGGAGGTCACCCAGCCTCTAGAGGAAGGCAGCTAGCTCGGTAGCACAATGGGCAGAGGGGTGGGCCTGAATTTAGGGATCAGTTCAAATCTGGCCTCAGCCTTTTACGAGGTGTGTGACCTTGGCCAAGTCACTTAACCTTTGATTGCCTGTTTCCTCTTCGGTAAAATGGGGATGGTAATAGCACCTAGCTCCCGGGGTGGCTATGATGTTCAAAGGAGAAGATACATAAGGTGCTTTGTAAAACCTCGAGAGGCTGTACAGACAGATGTCAGCGATCATTAACGCTGCTTAAATCAGACAGCAACTGGGGAGATAGCGCTAACTTTAGGATTAAGGCTGGCAGGGACCTCGGAGCCATCTAGTATAATCCCCTCCTTTGACAGCTCAGGAAACTCAGGTCCATCTGAGCCAGCATTCGCACCCAGGTCCTCAGACTCCAGCGGCAGGGCATGACACTGAGCTATAATACACTGTACACATCCACCGTGACCGGGCCCTATCCGGGGCAGCCCATTTCCAGAAGGGCACTGACCAGCTAGAGAGTACATGTGGGAGGGTGCCCAGCAAGATGAGAGACTGGAGACCTGGCCACCTGAGGATAGCTTGAAGGAACTGGGAAATTGAGTCTAGAAACCAGAAGACTGAGCAGTTATAGATGGCTTTCCTGTTCAGGTACAGGAGGGCCCCTAGAACATGTTCCAAGGAAGCCAGGTGACCTTGAGTCATTAGCACAGGAGGGATGGTAAAAAGCCCTGAGGACAAGAAGACTTTGGGTAGAGGTGGGCCAGGGCAGGCCAGGACCATGGCTGCAATATGGGAAGGGGGCAGGGGACAGACCTCAGATGACGGCGAGCAACGGAGACAGCTAGGCCGAGGCTCAGTACAAAGGACAACTTCCTAAAACAATGAACTATCTAAAAGCAGGAAGGCCTGCCCCTCCCCAGAGGCCTTCGTTGGGGTGCTGGGGTCAGGCCGGCCCCTCCCCGGAGGCCCTCGTTGGGGTGCTGGGGTCAGGCCGGCCCCTCCCCGGAGGCCCTCGTTGGGGTGCTGGGGTTGGACTGGCTGGCTCTCAAGGGAGAGTAAGGGGTGAGGTGGGGCAGGATTCAGATCCTGGCTAAGAGGAGAGATGTGGAGGGCAAGGCTTGTGGGGATGGGGATGGAAAGAGAGGTGGGAGAGTATCCACCCTACTCACCCATGTTGAGCGTGACAGTGATAATGTTGAGGGACATGGTAGAATCAGTAATGCTGCTGAAGGAAGAGGACTGCAAGAGAAGAAGCCCTTGAGATGGGGAGTAGCCAGGCCCCCCAGGCCCCTCCCACCAGGGCCAGGCACGTACCCGCTCAATCCGGGCCACCTTCTGTTTCCGCCGACGCCGCTTGTGTCTCCTCATGAGGCGGGATGCACTGCTCTGCTCTGTGGAGCTGCTGAACCTGGAGGGCACACAGAGCATCCCCATGGTGTCCCCACCACCAAGGCTCTGAACCTTCTCACTATCCCCTGGGCTCCTGGTGCTCATTCCACCCCCTTGAGCTGCTAAACATGGGGGGGGGGGAAAGTCCATCCCCATGGTATCCTGACAGGAGGGCTCCAAACTCTGCTGCTATCCCTTGGGGTCCCCAGTCCCACCTGAAGTCCTCCCCTCCAGGCTCACCTGCTGGTAGAATCATCCTCATCAGAGTCAAAGAAACTTGTGGTTTCCAGCTCACTGCTCATGAGGGTAGAAGAGCTGTCATAACCCCCTGGTTCCCTCCTCCGCTCACCTTTGGCTGTGCCATTCATCCGGGCCACTACAGAAGAAGGGGCACGGGAAGGGAGAGGTGGTGGTGGGGGCAGCATAGCAAATCAATGCGGGAGACCCAGATTCCAGGTCAAGCAGGAGCAAGAAGGGGAGAGGCCAGGCAGGGCCTCTGGGAGGCAGAGTGGTGTATTCTGGGAAACATGGAATCCCAGGGCCTGAGTCTGTATCCTGGTTCTGCCATGGACTGCCCATGTGACCTAATGCATATTGCTTGACCTCTCAGAGGGAACTGGACTAAGCTCTGAACTGACAGCCCTGCGGGCTGAGCAGAGGGGCTAGGGGTCGGGGTTCGAGGGGTACGCACCGTGTTCTGGCCCATCCCTCCGTCGGGGCCGCTCCTGCTGCGCAGATACCAGGGAATCAGTCTCAGTATCATTGTCCAGGTTCTCCTGGCTCCCCCCACCAGTGTGAGGGCTGCAGGGGGAGAGGGACCCATGTTGGCGGACAGGAGCAGAGACATGCTGCCATTTTCAGGCCTGGCCAGAGGAGGCTCAGTCTCTTCTCCTGCTAGCTGGAGGCTGGATTCCTCTTTCCCGTCATCTCTTTTCCCAATGGGTGTCTTTCCTCCCTCCTCCCCACCTTCTCTGTACTCACTGGAAGGAGGGAGGCCGGGAGTCCCCAATGCCACCCGTGCGTTCCATGGGGGGCGGCAGCTCAGAAGGATTGTCAGGGCAGAAGGAGCCAGGCTCAGGGTGTGAACCCTCTGCTGACACCAGCTAAGCACAGAACAAGACCACAGAAATGAGAAAGAAGTCAGTTATTTTTTAGTGGGAGGGGCTGTGGACAGAGGATAAGAGGGGTCCAGTGGGCAGGATGGAGGTCTGGGGAATAAGATGGCATGGCATCACATTTGAAGAAGAGCTGGGTTTGAATCACAGTTTTGCTTTTGACTGGCTATGTGACCTTGGGCAAGGCACTCTGGGCCTTAGTTTCCTCATCTGTAAAATGAGGAGATGGTCTATAAGGCCCCACTCAGTTTTACTTTCAATGAAATGGGTGGGGAAGGTGAATGAGACAGGGCAGATTAAAGGGGACAGGCCCACTGGTGACCAGGGAGCTGAAGCAAAGGTCACCAGAGGCTTGAGGCCCAGTCCCAGGCAAGGAGATATCTTGTCCCCATTGGAGGTCCTTGCCCCTCTCCCCTTCTTCCAACCATGCTGCAGAACAAGCAATCCAACTCAGAGAGGGAACTTAGGGAAGACCCTGGCCCTGGAGGACCAGCTGCCACCCCCACACCCGGTGATGTCCACCTTCTTCCCAACACCGGAGGAGCTTGTGTGAGAAGTGAGTGGGCCATCTTAGAACACATGGAAAGAGAGAAGAGGAGAAACAGATGTGACAGCGATGGGGAAGGGAAGGCTGGGGCCTCTGCTCCTTACCCAGGACACCACCCGGCCATTGAAACACGGGAGCCGTGCGTTGTCATCAGAGATTTCTTCCTTAACCACCCTGAAGGCAATGAGGAGGCCAGTTAGCTGAGGGCAGTTACCTCCTGGAATGAAGCCTCCATCTGCCCCTGGGCTCTTTCTCCCCTCAGCTCTAGCACTAACCCCTCTGCCCAGTGCCAACTTGTCAACAGCAGAAGGCAGCCAGCACTCCTCTTCTCCTGCCCAGCCTCTCATCTTCTCCAATTTAAATATTCCCAGTTCTTTCAATTGCCTTTTTTTCAAACACAGGCAGCTGGTATCCCAGGATGGCTCGTTAGCACCACCTCAACACTCCAGATGGGCCCTTCTGCCTCCCCTGCCCCCCCCATGCCAGCCACCACCTGCTCCCAGGTACTCCCTGTTATCTTGTTGCCAGCCCTGTCACATCTGCCCCTTCCTTGTGGTTCCCTTTTGGGTCCTCCTCCCCAGCCCCAAGCCTGGAGCCAAACAAAAGGGTACAGCCACTGCATCTAGACAGAAGACGGTACTAGGCAAGGGGCCCATGGCTTCCCTGGACAGGAAACTCCAGACACCAGTGCAGGGAAGCATCTTCTCTGAAACTCAGGCTGGGCCAACTGGGTAGAGTAGCCTTTGTCAAACTGTTCATCTCAGGACCTCTTTTATGCTATCATGAAATAAAGAGGACCCCCACCCCACAAAGAGCTTTGGTTTATGTGAGTCAGTTACAGTATTAAATGAAAACATTTTAGAATCATTATTTGGGATCTAGGTGATGGGCCTGGAGTCAGGAAGACCTGGCCTCAAACCCTTACTATCTGTGTGACCCCCGGCAAGTCACTTAACACTGTTCGCCTCAGTTTCCTCATCTGCAAAAGTGAACTGGAGAAGGAAATGGCAAAACCACTCCAGCACCTTTGCCAAGAAAAACCCATGAACAGTACGGTCCATGGGGTCACAAACAGTCAGACGTGACTGAACAACAAAGAGAATTGTTATTAATACAGTTTTGACCTCACAGGCACCCTCGAGGAGTCTCAGGGACCCCCAGGATTCTCTGGACCACTCTTTGAGAAACCCTAGCTAGACACCAGAATCACTAAAGTAAAATGATTTGCTCAGGGTCACATGTACACATACACACACATACATTTAAATATTTCTATGTCTCAGAGGCAGGATGTTAACCCAGGTTTTTGCCTGTGGTCACCTCTAACAAACAGAAAAAGTGGTCACTGGCTCCCTCCCCTTCTCCAACTATCACAAAAGTACTCAGCATATACTTTGTATTTATTTGGAAACGTTTGCTATTTTCCCCAGGAGAAGAGAAGTTGTTTGTCGGCAGGGCCCATCTAATTCTTGTGTTCTCAGCTCCCAGGCCAGCGCCTGCACACAGGACGCACTTGATAAATGTTTGTTATATGACTGAATGAATTAGCTGGAAATTCTGGCTTGGGGTTCCAGCCGGGCAGGATGTGGGAGAACATAGAGGATCAAAGCAGGGATGAGAGGAGCCAGGGTCTGGAGGGTACAGGGCAATGGAAGTCTCAGGACACCCGACCCTCCCAAGTAACTCAGAAAGATGGGCACTGAGGACTTGAGGGTGGCTCGTAGGGAAGGTGGGTGGCAGGCATCTGGAGGGTGTGAGGTCTGGCATAGAGAGAGGGAGAGTGGAGGGAGAGGAGAAGGAGTATGTGGAGGGAAGGGTGAAGGCGACCCAATTTCTCCTTCAAGTTGGAGCCACTCTTGGTTGGAGAGGAAGTGTACTTGGCCGCCTGTGACCCTCACATTCCTGGTGTTTCGGCCAAGTTTGCAGAATGGGATGATCCCCAACCCCCACAGAATCCCTCTTTCTCCCAGCTATAGCCCCCTTCCCACCAGCTGACTAAGGTGGTCCAAGGCACCCTTTTTCAGGCCCTCAGGCAGAGGCAATAGACAGGGCCACACAAAGAGGAGCAAGAGCTAGAAGCTGGGGGCTGGCTGGGGGAGGGCCCGTGAAAGAGAAAGGAAGGAGGCTGGGGCCTTTGGCCTCCTGGGCCGAAAGGAGGCAGAGCAAAGCAGAGAGCCAGACCCAAGCATCTTCGAGGGTTCCTGAGACTGAAATCAGCACAGGCCCTCTCCTCTGGCAATCTGTGTCTAGCTCCCAGGTCCAACTTCCTGGGGCTCACTGGCATAGTGGAGACATTGAGTCAGGAGGCCTGGGGTTCAAATCCCGCCTCAGATGCTTACTAGCTGCGAGGCCCTAGATAGGCCACTCTCTAGGCCTGTTTCCCCTTTTGTAAAAGTGAGAGAATCACACCAGCTTCACAGGGCTGCAGTGGGGATCCAGTGAGATCAGGGATGCCGAGTGCTTTGCCAACCTTCAATCAATTTGTGAATGTCGGCCGCTGTCATCATCACTGACTCAGTGGAAGCCGAGAGGCTGTGGAATCTCTCGGGGTAGCCGATCGCCTTTTCCAAGAGAAGGGCACTGAGTTCCCTCCTTGGTCTGGGCCTCGTCTCCTCCTCAGGGCATTCCTAACCTGGCCCCTTCCTAATCCCAGGCTCCCCTTCACATAATTTGAGATTCAGTGAGTCCGGTTCTTGGCAATTCCTCAAACAAGATGCTCCATCTCTAGCCTCCAGGCATTTCTCCTGGCTGTGCCCCATGCCTGGAATGCTTTCCTTCCTCATCTCCCATTCTTGACTTCCTTCAAGTCCTAGATAAAATCCTACCTTATACAGGAAGCTTTTTCTGATCCCCCTTAATTAATCTAAGTGCTTTCCCTCAATTGATTATCTCTAATTTATCCTACGACAGCTTGTTTGTACGGTCATTTGCATGTCGTCCCCTCCGTTAGAAGTGTGCTCCTTGAGGGTAGGGACTGTATCCCTAGTGCTTAGCACTGTACAAAGTAGGTGCATAGCACATGGTAGATGCTTCATAAATGCTTGTTGACTGACTATAAAGTGAGGGGTTTGATCCCAAGCTGCTCTGAGGTCCCTTCTAGCTCTGTCACTCCAGGACCACCATGGCATCTGTCCCCACAGAACTGGGGCTGCCCCACACTTTCAAATAGATACTTATTGTTTCCCCAGTGAGATTATGGGTTTCTCAAAGGCAGGGAATGAGGGAGTCTCCTTCCTTCCTCTGTGTGCCCCATGAGCCCTAGCACAGGACTAGTCACTCCATTCCATCCACTCGACAAATATTTACCAAGCACCCGCTGTGGGCTGTTGCTGAATAAATGTGTCCTGTTCCGAGCATTTCAAAACCCCACCAACTCCTCCCAAAGCAGTGCCCGAGATTCCCACCTCTCCCCAGACCGCCCACGGCCAGGCTCCCGGCCACAGAACCACAGAGAACATCTGGTTCTGGCAGGTCTTCTGAGACCAACTCTCCCATGCTGCAGATGACGAACCTGAGGCTCGAGGACCAAAGAGGACTCCCCTAGGGTTAATGCTGGGAAGAGCTTTTCAGTCCAGTTTTCTTAGCATATTCTTTTCTGAGTGTGAGTCTCTCAGAGCCTTCTTGACATCTAGCCGAGTCTGCCATCATGCCGGCAGCTGTTCTCCTTCCCAGATCCAGTCTCTTCAGCCTGCCCTCAGGAAGCCACCCCCCACACCAAACGAGAGCGTGGGCACAATGAGTGTGAGGAGACTCTGGGGAAGGGGAGATGACACACATCATGGTTGCCATCAATCAGTGTGGAAGAGCTGATGGACAGCTGGGCTTGGAGTCATACTGTCTGGGCCTCCCAGTGCCCCAAGAAACTCTCTACAACCCCCAGGTGCACACACTTTCATGGGCGGAACAACTTTCCTCACCTGGAAGTTCTCTATAGTGGTCCAGTAAAAAACCACAACATTTACATGGGGCTTTAAGGTTTTCCAAATGCTTTCCATTAGCGGGCCTGCCACCCCATGAGGAGGCAATGTGGTGCAGTGGGCAGAGTGCTGGACCTGGGATCAGATTCTGCCTCTGACATTCCCTAGCTGGGTGACCACGTACAAATCACGGGGCCTCGCTATACCTGCTTCCTCATCCATGAAATGGAGCAAATATCTGTGGTACTGACCTCACAGGGTCATTCAGAGGACCAAGTGATACTAGGTAGGAAGAGGCTTTGTAAGCCTTAGCAGCAAACAAACAGCAGCCTTTTTTTTTTTAATTTTTGCTGGAGCTGGTGATTTTATGGATGTTAGGAACTCCCAGGTGAGGGAACTCCCTCTACTAAAGCGGATCTCTAACTACTCTATTATTTACAGGCTTAGAGAGTAGCCTGGGACAGTGAGGTTAAGTGACTTGCACAAGGTCACTAAGTCAGGATCTATAAGGGGGGGGCAGGGAGAAGGGCTTGAGCCCAGGTCTTCATGGGACCATAGAACTAGATTTGCCACCCAGGACTTTCATTTTCAATTTTTCCCCCAGTTAGATTATGGTTTTTTCAAGGGCAGAGACAGAGTGAGTCTCCTCTTGCACATCCCACAGAGAAGCTGCTTTTCATTATCATGAGAGATGAAAATAATTAATTTGCAGAACATTTGCAGAAGTGAAAGGTCGTACAGGTAGAAAGTGTCAGAGGCAGAATGTGAACCTGGGTTTCCCTTGACCCTAAGTCTAGCACTTGTCCATAGGCACACAACTGGGAAAGAGATTTCTAGACTGGAAGGAATAGGGTTAGATTTGGCAAATGTTTTTTAAGTGTGGGAGTGAAATGATACCATCGAGGTCCTCAAGGAGCTGATAGTCTAGCAGGGGGATGAGATATGCTCACAAGGAGAAAATGAGTGGGCTGGGAGCTTTAAGGAGGGCCAGAGAGGAGAGGAAATCAGAGATCTTGGGAATCCTGAGACATGGGGAATGGCCCCTCTCCTCAGCATTTGAGACCTCACCCAACATGAGAGGCTGACAATCTACCTTCATTCCCTCCTCCCCAGTGTCTTGACTCTGCAATTAAGGAACCCACAACACACCTCCCCACTGCCTGTCACCCTTCCAGCCCCTGTTCCATCACCAACACCTTTAATGTTCATTTCTTCCTCTGTCATCTTCCTAAGTCTGTCTGCTATCTTGGCTCCAAATTTTCCAATAAAGCACCACCAGTCCCTAGGGCCTTCCTCATCTCTAGAGCAAGTGCAAGATCCCTTGTTCTCACTTTCAAGATATTCAATAGCATTCAAAAAATCCTTTGTAAGTAGAGGGAGGGTGTGGGAAAGACGGGGTCTTCCTGATGAGGACGGGGTCTCCCAGACCACCCCAGCCCCATATTCCCAGGACTGCCCCCAAACTCGCCTCCAGCCCCTTGGAGTGCCTTAGCTGGCTTCCCTAGGACACACATCAATATCTCTCTCCATCCATCCGCTTTGCCCTTTCCACCACATCTTCCATCCATCCCTCGTTTTCCTCTTCTGCTTCTTTTCTACAAATCCTGTACATCGACAATGGGGACATCTCGTCCTGGAAATCTAGGTGGTGTTTCAAAGGCTCCCCCTTCCCCAAACTTGCCTTTTTCTGTAGAGGATGCCACCATTCCTCTACACCCCCAGAGGTTAGCTCACCCTCGGCCTCACAGGACACATCCAGTCAATTCTGCCTCCAAATCCCTCACGACAGGCCTTTTTTAAAAAAAAAAAAATCCCACTCAAAAGGCCCTCATCATCTGTCTCCCCTTTTCCTCATCATCCTCCACACAGGTGCTAAAGCAGTGCTCCCCAAAACACAGATCTGATCAGTCACTTCCCTGATGACAAACCTTCGCGAGCCCCCTGTTGCCATTAGAATAAAACACAAACTCCTCTCCTTGGCTTTTGATGCTGCTCCCCGTCTTGTCCATGACACACCAACCAAACTGGCCTACTAGCTCCATTACCTGCCTCTGGGCATTGGTCCCGGTTATCCTAAGCCTGAGATACCCTCCTCCCTCCTCTCTTCTTTTAAAACTCTTCTCTTCTTTCAGGAGCGAGCTCTTCCAGCAAAGCCTTCCTGAATCTCTCACTTCTCAAAAACACTCCAACACATCCATGAACTGACTGATGAGGTTGGCCTCTCCACTAATGCAAATCTCAACCCATTCATCCTTTCCCATAAATTCAGCCCACTGGCTCCCGGCTAACCTGCTGGAGACCTTCCTCAGTTTCTCCTCAAAGGACCCCACATATTTATGCGCCTTTATCATTTACTGTCTACCGTTCTAACGAGCAGAACAGAAGCTCCTTGAAGACAGGGGCTGGCTCCTTTTTTCTGTTTCCCTAGTGTCAGGCACACAGTAGGCACCTAATAAATGTTTGGTGAATTCGAGGTCTGTGTGACCTAATGAGTCAAACTCGATTGAAGGTCCTGACCCTGCTGGCTCCTCCCTGGAACCCTCTTTTCGCGTTCCTCTGGCTGCCTGGGCCAAGAGAACTGGAGGGGTGAGAATGGGAGATCTCCCAGGCCAGGGCAGGACACTGATAACGCCAGCTGACATCTGCAGATCGTTCCGAGCACTTAATATACATTATTATCTCAAATGATTCTCTCTGTTCGAAGGGCTGGGCCAGCCCGGAAGAAGAAGCTGGCTTGACGGTGAAGGACCCCCTCCCCACAACTCCAGGTCTTCCCTTCCACAAAGCAGGACCCAGGGGGGTAGAAAGAGAAAGAGAACAGACCTGGGGAGGGGGGTTTCAGAGGAGGAAGCCCATCAGGCCCGGGAGGCTGGGCTGTGGCCACCCCTACTGGGCCTCCTAGCCTAGCCCCCAGTCCCTTCTCCTGCCAGATTGAGTGGGAGCCCCTCCCCCATTCCCAGGGGAGCTAGGGGGGAGGGGGAGGAGGGAAAAGGGGGCCTCTCCAGGCCAGCTGCTACAAAACCTTCCGGCTGCAGCAACATTCGCTCCAACATTCCATCCCCTCTTAAAGGGGAAGTCTCTCTTCTAAATCCCCCCCATGCTGGGCAGTAGAGCTGGCTTGGAGCAAGAGTGTAGGCCTCGAAGGGGAAGGGGGGGCGCCCCAGCCAGCAGGGCCTCCTTGGTGAAAGGGATCCCTCCTCGCTGGGGACTCCCGCCCCTTCAGGCTCGGAGCGACCTGGAGAGAAGGAGCTCCCGGAGAGCGGCGGAGCAACTGCTGTTCTGAGCCCGGGACCCCAAACGAGCCTCCACTTTGGTGGGGGGGTGGCGGCGGCACCGCCCACCAGCCCGAAGCTTCGCTCCGGGCAGCCAGCTGGCAAGGGTGCCCGGCCGGGCGCACGGATGGAGCACCCCCGGCCTGGGCGGAGGCCCCTCGGCGCTGTCCCGCTCATGGGGCCCCCCGCTCGGCGCCCGCCGGGTGGGTCCCCCAGGCCCGCGCTCACCCGAAGTCGTCGTCCATAGACTTGAAGAAGAACTTGTAGGTGGGCCGCTGCAGGACGCCCTTGAAGTCGGCCAGGGTGACGCGCTCGGCGGGCAGGGGCAGCTTCACCAGGTACGGCGTCTCCTGGCCGTCCAGGTGGTAGATGATCTTGGTCTCCCCCATGGTCCCAGCCCGCGCCCCCCGCGCCCAGGCGCCCTGGCCTCGGACCCGGCCGGAGCGCTGGGCTCCGATGCGCTGCGCTGCGCTGCCCTGCGCTCCCCTGCGCTCGGCGGCTCGCTCTCCGGACCGCGGCGGCCGCGGCTCCCTTGTTCTCCGGCCGCCCCCGGGTCCCAGCGCCGCCCGTCAGCCTCCCCGCCTTCCCGCCTCCCCCCTCTCCAGCTGCCCTCCACAGCTTCCGCTCTCCCAATTTCCCTGGCTTTGGAGGCGACGGTGACTCTTCCGGCAGCCCGCTCCTCCCCAGCAGCCCCGCCCCGGGATTCTCCGGTCACTGTCCCTCCTGTGCACCCCGGAGCTGGCGCCGAGCCCTCGGCCTCGGTTTCCTAGCTCTGTAAAAGCGAGGGGATTGGACTAACAGACCTCCAAGGTCCCTGGCGGCCCTCCGATCCTTTGTGAGCCGATTGGAGGCTACCAGCCCGACGGGGCTTTGGGGTGGCCCAGGTGGTAGCTAAGAACCGCTGCTGTTAGAACTCGAACCGCACCCTTATCCCATTACCGACTGGGAGACGTGCCCACCAGATTGAGGTAATGGGCCCTTCTGCCAAGAGTCTAGCCCCCAACAGAAGCCCAAACCCTCCAAGTGACTGGTCCAGAATCAGCCGGGACGGGAACTCGGGATCCCAAAGCCAAGAAGAGCTCTGCTCCTTCCGCCAACGCCACCGACCAGCTCTTTACAATTGGCCGAGTAAGGTCTATTAGGAGGTGAAGACTTGCACTCTTGGTTTCCTACAGTCAATATACCTAAGCCTCCACTCGAGATACAAATCCCCATCTTACAGATGAGAAAACAGATGCTCAGAAAAAGTACCAATGGCCATCTGACGAACAGCAGGCAGTCAGGTCTCCAACCCAGTTTTTGGTAACAATCACACCACAGCAGGACCGTCCTACCAGAAACCAAGCCATAGCTAACTTCTCCCTCTCCTCCAGCAACTGACTCCCTCATGCCCAATGTTAGAATTCCTTCTTAAAGCCAAACCCCTTGTCCCAGCTGCTTTCCTCAGGTATATGGCACCATCTTGTCTCAGAATTGCTTTAAGGACTCTGTGAAGGCTAACCTGATTCCAGGCCCTCCATGGCCTTCTGCAAATTTTCCTCAGCTCCAGTGGGCTACTCACTTGTCCAACTACATCCTGCCCTTTCCTGGTTTGGTCCTTCTGTTCCTGCGGTCCCCTCTCCCGCACTTAGAGGCTTCCTCAGCTGGAAGCCCTCCCTCTTTCTGAATACCCTTAACACTCATCAATCCCCTTCCTCTGCCATTTACTTGCTGCTGCATGGCCTGGCTGGTCATTTGTGTTCCTGTCTTATCCTGCCCTACCAGCCTCCCGGAGAGTAGACCCGACCCTATTTTTCCTTTGTGCTCCTCACAGGGCTGCCGGAAGCAGAGGGGCTTAGAAAGGATGGAACAGTCAAGATTTATTTGTTTCCTGGTTGTGAGAGGCAGGAGGGGCCTCTCCTTAGAACCCCACAGCTGGCTGCTTCGAGAGCCGAGCCATGATAACCCATCACCCCCCTGGACTGGACACTCTGCCTGACGAGGCCCAGCAGGCTGTGCCAATGGCAGTATAAGATGTCTCACACAGGACCACCTGGCAAGAAAGCCACAAGTTTCACCTCCTCTGTCTGGCCCTGCCCAGGCTTCAAGCCCCACAGCTCTGGGGTTGGAAAGAGACTTCTCGACAGGCCCACAGCCAGCCCCATCACTACCCCCTTGCTCCCCCTGGTGGCTCTGCTACCCAGGGGGGCTGCCTCCACAACCCACACCTCAAGAGCCAGTTAAGGCAGAGCAGGGCAGAAACAAAACACACTTTTTTTCAAATTGTCAATACAAGCAGCAGAGGGCCCCCAGTCACTCACTGCCATCCCCCAAGGGAGGTCAGGAGAACAAAGGTGAGCCTGTGGTCTTCAGAAAAACGTCCTCCTGGGGCTGAGATTCTGACACAGAGCCAACCTCCGGACTTGGGAACTTTGTCCTTGGGCAGATGTTTCTTCCTTGCAGGCTGTCACCTCTTCCCTATGCCCTAGACCCCATTGCTGATGGGGGCCCTGGGGCTTCTGACTGGGAGGGAAGTACCCTGAATCCCAGCCCACAGGGGGGCAGCTCATGTCTGGGCTTCCTCATCCACACATGCCCTTTCCCAGGGATCAAGAGGGGAGGCCACATGCATGGGGTAGCCCCAGCAGAGCCTCAGGCTCGTTCATCTTCTGACGACTCCTCTTCTGCCTCCTTGAGCCACTGGATGAAATTCTGTAGCTGTGGAAAGCAGAGCAATGGGCTTCTGGAAGGGGTGCAACATTGTCCTTGGTCCCAATCTTGTGGATTCCCCGAGCCTTGGCCTGTTTCCCCAATGGGGCCCAACTTACCCGCTGATTCTTTCGGAGTTGTTTGCCCCTGTCAGGCACGTCCCTCTGATGGAACCACTGTAGAATGGTCTCCTCAGCCAAGATGTCCAGCTCATAGAATGTCATCAGCACCTGTGGAGGGCCACAGGATTGCAGCAAGCTCAGTGGGCCCAGCCACAGCCCCCCATCTGCAGGCCGCTCCCACCCACCTCCACCTCTTCCAAGACCAGCTTCCCTGGAGACTTGGTTCAGAGATCACTCCCAAGGCAAGAGACCCCCCTGGCTCCTCCAAGCTGCTAGTGCCTGTCTCCATCTACTCTCTGTGCATCCTGGGTATCATATCTGTATGTGTGCATATTGTCTTCCCCACTCAAATGGAAGCTTTGGGGCAGAGGCCATTTTCACCTGTCGTTATGTCCCAGCTAGAGCAGCACCTGATGCCCTTTTCTCTTTGGCTCCCAACTGTGGCCTCCTAAGAGGACAGTTGTGGGAAGGCCTCCGGCTGGCTTGGGAGCCACTCTCTAGCTGAGGGAAGGAAGCAGGCCTGCCCTCTCCAGGCTCAGCCTACAGACCTCTGTGGGCCTTCACAAGGACCACAGACGTATGTACGGGCGTGTGTGTGTGTGTGCCTTCACAAGGACCTTCTCTGCAGCAGAGACAGACGTACGTGTGTGTGTGTGTGTGTGTGTGTGTGTGTGTGTGTGTGTGTGTGCGTGTGTGTGTCTCAGACAGAGGCAGCTTCTAAACCACTAGACTTGGGTCTCTCTGTGCCCCAAGACCTCCCAAAGCCTCCCTCCTGCCGAGGCCCAGGGCTCCAACCACCTTGGCCAGGGAGGTAGCCAGGCCTTCGTGCTCCAGGAAGAAGTCCTCGATGGCCGCCAGGGCCTGCAGATGGTCTCCTGTGCGTTTGATGTAGTTCTTCAACACAGGGCTCCAGGCCCGGAGCAGCTGGGGAGGAAGGTGCATCACGTGAGGGAGGGAGCCCCGGCCCAGCCCCGGAGCCCGGTGGCTTTCCGCCGCCCGTGATCTCAACACTGACTCGCCTTGGGGAATCCTATTGAGCAGAGGTGTCTCTTGCAGCCCCCTTTGTTCTGGAGGTTCTGTTGGGTCCCCTCCAATCTATTTACCCCAAGCACTCCGCTCTCCCCCACACCTCATCCCAGCCCACACCAGACCCTGAGCTCAACGCTGAGGGGGAAGGAGAAACAAGTTTTCCTGAAAAGAACGGAAGGCGAACAGGAGATGCTGCGCTCTCCCGGCATCCACAGCCCAGGCTGGTAAGGACTGCCGGCCTCTCCCCGATCTGACACTCCTCTGTCTGGCTCAGCCTAGAGAAGGGGTTCTGCTCACGGGTAACAGGAGGCCAAAGTAGCAGTTGGGGTCCAGCTGGGAGTTGAGCTGCTCCAGGGGGAACTCCAAGACCACTTGGCTGAGCACCTGCATCACTTCCTTGAGACTGATATTGTAAGCATACCTGCCAGGGAGAGCAAGCGGGGGAGGCTACAAGCAGGTCTCTGTCAGCCCCCCAGAAATGACAGGCCTTCTCAGGATGGGAAAGGCCTAGAAGCAAGTGGCCTAGGAGATTGGACAGAGCTGCCTCCGCTGCCCCTCAGCTCCAGCGGGCCCAGGGCTCTACCCACTAATTGACCCCTTTCCCCACCAGGCTCCAGAGTTTCTCTGGCCCTCTGACCCAGGACGCTGAGGGGAGAGGGGACATTTCTGAGAAGACTGCTCCCTGGGAAGGGCTGCTCCCAGCTGCCACCCCACACCTTGCACATGGGTTTCCTGTCTGCTTTCTGGGAAGGGCTATCTGACCTCTGCCCTCTCCCTCCTGGCCCCCTCACAGCTACTGCCTGGCCAACCCTAATCCTCCTCAAATGACCTTTGGTCTCCTCTGCTTCCATGTTCTCCCCCAAAAGCCTCTATGGCCTCCAAGGTCCTTCCAGCTCCAGGCCCAGAATTCTCTCAGAGCTTTCGAGGGATACTGTTCAGGTTCATTTTTGTATCCCGGGGGTTCCTCAAACACACTAGAAGCTTAATAAAGACTTGTTCAACTAAACTGCTGCAATGCCTTGCTGAGGAGGGGCACGTCCTCAGACTGCCTGGGACCAATGATGCCAGCCTGGCTTCCAGAGGCCCCACCGATTCCACTCCAATCTAGAACCCTCTTCATGTCCTTGGCTCCTGGGGCAAGGTTTGGCACTTTGGGCATGGGTGAAGCCCGGGGCTTCTCTCCCCCACTGGCCGACATTCCACAGCTGGGGTGTTGAGTGTGTAGACACTGGGCCTCTCTGCCTTCATGCCATGTGTTCCAACAGTGACTCCATCTGCTCAAGCCACTCCCAAGCCCCAAACCCCTCAGTCGACCCTTCTCTCTTCTTACTTCAGGGAGTTAATTTCCAGGACCAGGTTGTCACAGGAGATGTTCTCCTCTTGGCCCCGCTGTAGCGTCCCTGCCACTTCATTCTGAAACACTGAAACCAAAAACAAGGACTGAGCCACAGCCCAGTTCCCAGAGGTGGCATTCAAGGCCCATACACCTCACACAAGATCTATCCCTCAGCCTCCTGTAATAGTCCAAAGTGGAAGACGGGAGGGACAGACTAAGAAAGTGTTACAGAGGGGAACCTGATGCCGAAATCTGCCTAGAGGAGAAAAGAAGATAACAAGGATCTCCTGGGGATGGCTGGGTCTGGACCTAAGGAAGGAGGTCTGGCCAGAGATGAAGACTTAAGTGGTCACTGAAGTGAATGAGATTGCCAAGGGAGAGCACAGAGAAGGAGGGCCAGAAGGCCCTTCAGGGAACAGTTTGAGAAGACGCTAAGCATTCTGGGAAGAACACAAGGAAGTGTCCAGAGGAGGCCCAGAAGAGAGGGAGGGCACTGCAGCCAAGTCTTCCAGAAGCTAGACACAGAATAGAAGGAGAGATGGTGCAAGGAAAGGTCCAAGCATTTCCTCAACAAAGGGTGAGTACGAAGACACGAGGGAAGGGCCACTGCAGCAAAAAAGTTGTGGAGGCGGCCAGACAGAGAACAGGATGGAGAGCACAGCCTTATTAAAGGACAAGGAGGCCGCTTCTGGAACAGGAAGGATGGAGAGGGGAGTGTGGAATGCTACTGCCGAGGAGCCCAAGGAATGGAGGTGCTATCATCTCCTATAAATCCGGGAGGGCGGCCAGGGCCAGACACTGCTTGGCAGTGAGAGGCCCAGCTGAGGCTGTGAACCTCAGCAGAAGGAGAAGAAAGCCAAGTCACTGGCGGTTTTCTCTACTGACTCACAGCAGCCCTGGGGGGAATGGAGAATTCTGCTGGGTGTGGGGGATTCTAACAGGCCAGAGGCTGCCCTAGCAGTCATTGTGGAGTCCAGTGGCTGGGAGGCATCAGAGACCAAGGGGGACTACCAAGAACTGAAGTGCTCGAGAGGCCTCATGAGAATAGAGAGGGGAGGCCAGGAGGTTACAGGTGGAGAAGGTCAGTTCAAAGCTGGAATTCCAAGTGGCGATGATTCTAATGTGTGACTACGGGATGGCTGAGAAGGGGAGGACAAAGAGGCTGCTGAGGCCCAGACCTCGGGCTTTCAGAGGGAGACTATGGAGCTTTTCTCCTGTGGGTGATGGTGGGGGGCAGCAACGAGAGGGAGCTATGAGCAAGTGCCTATGCCCCTAGAAAGGTGGCTATTACTGCTGGTGGCCAGGACAGTGAGAAGGCCCATACGGCCCGCCTGCGCCTCCAAAGATGAGAAGGCAGATGAGTGTGGAGGCCCACACAGCGTGGATGTGGCAGCAAAGGGCATCCTGCCTGCTGGGGGAATGGCTCCAAGGGATGTGGAAGAGCCTTCGGAGATCCCTGGGCTCAGCTTAAATCAAGATCAGAGGACTGGCTGAAAAGTCCTAGGACAAGGACAACGGTCTGGCTGGCACCACTGGAGTTCTAAACTGTGCCATGGAATGGGTTAGGGGAGGATGGACTGTACAGCAGAAGGGCTCAGGAAGATGGGGAGAAGGCCAGGGCAGGCAGCAGCAGCTGCTCATGCACAGGGTCAAGACCAGCTGAATGTGCAGAACGTGGTGGGGGCCTGTGTGCAGAAGGTAGCACGGTGGGCAGCACTAGGGCATCTCAGCCTGCTGCTGGTCCTCACGCCTCCTCAGGCCCCACTGTGATGCCAGGGCAGGGCCACGGGCTCCAGGGCCTCCATCCTTCCACGGACGGCTCACCACAGCTTTCTCCCCTTTACGGCCAGCTCCACCACTTTGGGACTTCCCTGGACCTTCCCATCAGGCCCTGGGCTGGGCACCTCCCCTCTTCTGCTTCCCACTGTGGTGTTTTCCCCCATTTGACTATCAGCATCTTGAGGGCAGGGACTATCTCTTTGGGCTTTGTATTTGTATCTCTAGCACTTAGCCCAGAGCCTGGCAGCTGAATGACCTGTCTGTCCCAGTAAAACAGGAGCTAGTCCCGGGCCCAGCCTGCCTCCCTCTGCTGCTCACCTTTAATGTCATCCAGCTGTGGGGAGCCTGCTCGGCTGTCCAGCTCCTGGGAGCCCACACTCTGCTCACTGTCACTTTCACTTTCTTCAGCCTCGTTGATTGTGAGTCCTGGAAATGGGGGGAGGGGGGAGGGAGGGATCTAGCTGCCCAGCAAGGAAAGACTCAGAAGAGCTGGGTTCCAACCCCACCTCTGGCCCAGGCAAATCCTTTAACTGTGAGCTTCAGTTTACACTCAGGCAGTAACGACCGTTGCAGTGCCCACCCCAGAATGCAAGGCCTCACCCCACAGACTCTGCCGCAGCTCCTCCTCTTCGTCATCTTCCTCCTCCTTGGGGCTTGCGCCTGCCGCTCTCCAGAGGTAGCCCTGTCCCGCGGTACCCACGTCAGACGAGTTATAACCTGAAAAAGGCCCTGCCTGTCAGAGGGGACATGGGGCAGCCATACCCCACGGCCGAAAAGCCAGCTTGGCAGCTCCCTCACCTGTCGACTTCACTCTCTCTTTTCTGTCTGCTCCAGAGTCATCGCTGAACTGACCATCATCGTCTTCCTCCTCCTCATCAGGAGGGTGCAGAGAGATGACTGAGCCCTCAGGCAGCTCAAGGTCTGGGCCCACCACCACCTAGACAGGAGAGGTGGGTCAGGCCCAGGCCCATGGGCTGAGGGTCTGGGCCAGGAGTGGGGAACCTACAGCTTCAAGGCCTTAATAAAAAATTGTTCTGGAAAGACTGGACTCAGTCAAAGGGCCACACCTGAGGACCTAGAAGGCCACATATGGCCTCAAGGCTACAGGTTCCCCAGCCTTTGCCCGGTCTGGGCAGAAGTTGGTCATTTTCCCTACAGATTCAGAGCAGACTGGGTGCACGTTTGACTGGGTCTGAGGATCAGGAAAGCACCTTTGGGATAGGTTGGCCACTCCTCAATCTAGGCAGGAAGTGAGACCTCACCTGGGAAGTAAGGACACAGCGTGGCTTCAGAGTGACCCGTTCCTTGACCTCAGAATGATCGCACAGGAGAGACTGATGAATCTGTGCCCCACTGGCCACCCGAACACCTTGCCACAAGTAGGCCCGGTCCAGTAAGACGTTGTCACCTGGCTCAGAATTGGAAGGATTTCTGGTCACATGAAGGTCTTATTCTTAACCAGAATTCCTCCTCACAAATGGCAAGGCTGGAGAGGGAGCCAACCAACTCCTAACTGGCCCTCGCCACCCTTCCAACCCATTCCAACTCAATAAGTATTCAAGTAGGGGCAGCTAGGTGGTGCAGTGAGTAGAGCACTGGCCCTGGAGTCAAGAGGACCTGAGTTCAAATCTGGCCTCAGATACTTGACACACACACTAGCTGTGCAACCTTGGGCAAGTCACTTAACCCCAATTGCCCTGTCTTTCCCCCCTCCAAAAAAAAAAGTACTCAAGTAGCCAAACCACCCTCCTTCCCTCACTCCAAACCTTACCAGTTCGACAAGGTTTCTCACCCACCCCTCAACTTCCCTGTCCTATCAGATACAAAGAATTCAAATTCTTAGACAAATAGGCTCCATCTAAGACTGTGGACAAGGTCTCCCTAAGTGCAAACACTGGACAGAGGCCCATGAAATGTAAGTATATAAAAGAGCCAAGGGGTAGCCAAGTCTACATTTACTGTACGGGCCTTCCTTAGTGCCCCCTTGAGAAGGAGGGGAGACATAGATGTCAAAGAGTATGTCGGTAGAGAGCAAGTTGTGACAGGTAGGGCCCAGCAAGCTGGAGGGGCTGGCAGGACAGGGCCACTGACAGACAATCCCTGCTACCTGAGGGACCCCGAGAAGAGGAATAAGAGCTGGAAGGAACCTCAGAGATTATTTAAGAGAGGAAACTGAGGCCCAGCAAAGACAAGCAACCTAACATCCGTCCTGAAGGGGGCAGTTGACTGGCACAAGGGGATTCAAAGGCAGGACCTCTTTCCACTAGATGACACTGTCTAGGCCCAATCATACACCATCCACTAAGGGGTGCACAGTCTGAGGCTTGCATGCACCAAAGGAATGCCCACCAGGATGACATCGCTGTGCCTGTCATCACCCCAGGGCACACTCTCTGCCCCTCAGGATCATGCCCAGAAGAGATAATTATGCTTTGCTGATGACCTGCCAGGTGATGAGGATGAGAGCACAAGGTTCCAGGGAGGCTGGAAGGCCACATGACCTGAGGGGACCCGTCCCTCCTGCGGCTGCGCCGCCAGGCTCACCGATGTGGCAGCCGGGGCCGATGACGCTGTTCCTGATGGAGCAGTTGCTGCCAATGACCGTGCCGGCACCGAGGAGCACGTTCTCCTCCAGGACGCTGCCATGGCCCAGGCTCACCTCTGGTCCCCGGTAGATGTTATGTCGGGAGTGAGTACAGCTCTGGGCCGGGCTGTCGGTGAAGTTCATCTCTGGGGTGAGGGGATAGACCCAGCGGCGAACGATGTCAGCACACACTGCCTCATACATGCGCAGGTTGGAAACACGGGCTCCATACTCTCGGGTTGTGACATGCATGTGAATATGGTTTCCCAGAACCTAGGTGACCAGTCAGGTGAGCAGCATCAGAGAGCGGCCTACGATCCACCCTGGAGCTCGTGCTTCCTCCACCCCTTTCTCTGACTGCTCTTTGGGCTTCCACACCTCTTCCCTATTCCCTCTCTCCCCAAGAGTAGCCATGAGCAGAGTCACCCTTTCCCTCCTTTACCTCCTCATTCACCAATAGGCCTCGTACAAAGTCATCCCGGGTTTGGTAGTCAAAGTTGTCAGTGAAGAGTTCAGCCACCTGTCAAGGAGGAGGGCCAGGAGAGGCACTGCTCACTTACCTAAGCTGGTGAGATGGGAGCAGCCTGCAGCTGCCCTTAGGCACCACAGCTGGAGAAGGCTTAGGAGAAGCCTCCAGAACTGCTAAGGGCTTCAAGTATGAGGAGCGGCAGCGGCCCATTGGGGCAGCAACGGGGAAAAGACAGAGAAGCAGATGAGCAGAGGGCTCACCTGAGGGGAGCAGATGCTGATGTGACAGTCCAACAAGTCATAGCGAATGTCCACTCCTTCTCCACTACCCTGGAACAGGCTCTGTGGGAGGGAAGCAGCAGGACAGGGTCTCATGCCTGATGCCTCCAGCCAAGGCAGGCTGATAGGCCGGTATGCCCGCCTGGCCCAGTTTCTCCCCCCACTTTCCCACTCTAGGGGCCTGAGATGGCCACGCACCAGGGGAAAAGAGAAGCGCCGGAGCCCATGAGTCTTCTGGTAGTGGAGAACCCGGTGGGTGGCACTGTCCATGGCCACCACGATGTTGTCCTCGGGACATCGGGTCGGGTGGCTGGGAGAGGACTCTTTGAAGATCATTGTCATCACAGACACATTCTTCTCTCGTTTCCTCCGCAATCTGTAAAAGTGAGGGGAGAAGGCTGCAGCCCTGCAGACCTAGGCCCTGCCCCCTGGCATGCCCTCCTTAGCCAGTCTCCCGCTCACACCTGTGCTCCTCCAGGGCATGGGTGATGTTAATGTTAGAGATGACATCCCCATAGACAAGCAGGAAGTCCGAGCGCACCAAGGCTTTGGCATCCACATCTCGGAGCACATCCCCCAGGGAACGGTACGTCTCTGAGGTCACGATGCGAATCACGTTGGGTGACGTTGGCAGGCACCACTTGGATTTCCTAGGGAGAAGAGAAGGGAATGAGACCAGCGGCAAAGGTGGCACGCATCTCTACGCTTCTCGCTCCTCACTCCTCATCCCGTGTGATGAGAATCCAATCCTATGGACATTTAGTAACCAATTACTGTTTGCAAGGCACTGGGGATGTGGAGATGAAACACAATCTAGTCCCTGCCCTCAGGAATCTAATGGGGGTCATGGGGAGCCAACGTGGAGAATGGGATGAAGCCAAAAGAGAGATCCGAAATACTCCAAGAAAATCTAAGGAGGGAGGTATCACTTAGCACTGAGCATAAAGAAAGCTCCCGGAAGACGAGGCGCCTGACTTAGGCCACGAGGAAAGGAAGGATGCCATATCCTACATCAAAGAAGAACGTTTCAGGCCTGACTGGAGGCCTGGGCAAACGTATGGAGGTGAGAGAGGACAGAAACACCAAGCAGTACAGTAGAGGCTGGAAAACAGACTAAAGGAAGAGGAAGGGTGGGAAATAGAGCTTGACTGTGGAGGCCTTCAAGGCCAGGGGGAGGAGGCTGAATGTTACTCTTTAAACAGAGAATCACTTAAGGCCCTAGAACAGGGAAGCTGCGGTGGCCAGACCCATGACACTTGGCCTGCAGAGAGAGCAGAGAGGAGCCTGGGACAGTAGCAGGTGAGAGGTGATGGCTGCCCAAGCAGGGAGGGGGCAAGAGAGGATGACGTGAAGCTGGCATTGGCCAAATGTGGGCCCCTGAATGGTCAACTTGGCAGGGAAGTGTGCATCCTCTGCCCAACTATGACACCTTTATCAATGACTTAGACAAAGCCACAGGTGGCTGAGTCATCCCACATGTAGAAGACACAAAGCCAGCAGGGAGGGCAGCTGTGATGGCAGAAGCCAAAGGCTGAATCCCCAATGAGCCTGGCTGGTGAGAATGCTGGGTCATGTCGAATTACTCAAACTGAACAGAGCTAAACAGTCCCATCCAAGCAGGAGGAGGAGGTGTGGCCAAGCACAGGTGACAATATTTGGGGGCTACTCAGGCTGTAAGAAGTGTGATGGAGTGACCCAGGAGGGTGCGCCACCCTGGGCTCTGCTTCGAGGACTAGGGAGGGACAGCCTTGGCCCACAGCAGACCACCATGTCTAGGAAGAACACCGAGAAGGTGGAGTATACAGGAGGGCAGCCTCAGAAGGTGCTGGGGATGGTT
The DNA here is from genome assembly GCA_028646595.1 of Phalanger gymnotis. Taxonomy (NCBI): domain Eukaryota; kingdom Metazoa; phylum Chordata; class Mammalia; order Diprotodontia; family Phalangeridae; genus Phalanger; species Phalanger gymnotis. The sequence goes on along the minus strand of CM053627.1, from coordinate 12,462,433 downwards.
CACCAAGAGCAGCCCCAGGGCAGGCTGTCATGTGAAAGAGGGAGAAGTCTGGGTCTGAATCCCAGCCCAGCTACCTGTCACCTCGGGCAAGTCACTGGGCATCTCTAGGCCTCTTCTCCTGTTCTACCATGTGTGGGCTGTTAGAGCTCAGAATCAAAGATGACCTGGCAAGCCTTCAGGCAGCCCAGTGCCTGAGAAGAGCCCTTCTCGGTGGTTTTCCCAGCTCCCACCCACTTGGTAGAGCATCCCCAACTTCAAAGAATTCTGCAGATTCTAATTATGACTTCCAGCTTCCTGGGTGTCACCAGCTTTCTTTTATAGGCTGGATAGAGAGCAATACTCCTATCCTGCCTGTGTGCCACAGCCCCTGAGGCCATAGGGCAGAGAGAGGGGGCTAAGAGCAATCTCTCAGCCAAAGGCAGGGGCCCACAGTCCAGTGGGGAAAGTGCTGGGGCTAGACTTCAGAGATCAGATTTTACATTCCATCTCTAATATTAGTTGTGACTTCTCGGAATCTCGGTCTCTTCATCTGTTAAATGGTGATGACACAGGGTGTCACAGGGTGCTGTATATACATACATGTCCCTTCTCCTCTCCCTGTGCTCTAAGCATCCAGGGACCTGCCCTTTCCCAAGGGACGAGAGGGGGAATGCAGGGAAAAGAAAGGCAAGGAGGTGGTCGCTGGCAGACCAGCAGCTCTGGGGGAGCCACCAAGACAGCCTCTGGGGTTCAGCACTCCTGTAGAGAAGGGCTCTGGGCTCCACTCTCCTCTGCCAGCGGCAGGCATCCTAAGGAGTCAGGAATGGACAGCCCTTTTCCTCACAACCTGTAGCTGTACTGCTCAGGAGCTGCGAGGTGAAGGAAGGGGAGGACATGGTGACAAAAGACAGAGAAGGGCCAGGGCCTTACTTTATGTGCTCTTTGATCTGGGGGGCCTTCCAGCAGCAGAAGACAAATGTTTCCTGCACCCCTGTGGCAGTCAGAAACTCCAGAGTGTAGTCGATCAGGGCCACATTGGCCAAGGGCAGGAGGGCCTGGGGAGGGGAGAAGAGAAAGCCTTAGTTGGGGCAGTGGCCTGTGAATACCCGCCTCCTCTCCTCAGCTTTCGCTAAGGCTTCCAGCCCCATGAAAAGGCCCAGAGCTGAATGCTAGCTTCCTGTGGGGAGGCCAGAACAAAGCAGCCACTCGTTCAGAGGCATCTGGGACGATCTCTCTCTATTCTGTTTCCTGAAACTCTGTAGACCAACTTCTGACTGAGCAGTCAGGGAAGCTGGGACCACATCATCTTCTAACATGCCCTCCAGGCCAGAGGACCATCCACAAGCCCAGCCACCTTGAGGCAGTGGGAGGAGGGGAGAGGGCATCCTCCCTTGCTCTTTTGACATGATCTCTTAGACAAAAGCAGAGCCCAGGGCCTCAGCCCTGTCAAGCCTCCTTCCTTGTCCTCGATTGCCAGGAACATCCCCTAGAGGCATGGTGATGCAGTGGGCAGAGATGACATCCAGGAAGTCATTCCCAGGTTAATGCCCAGCCTCTGCCCAAGCTGGCAGCCCAAGATTTCTTCAGCTATATGAAAGGACTGCAGTGCTGGGCATTCCTGGATTCCAGTTCAAATCCCAGCCTCATGCCTGACTTACTACCCATTTGGCCCTAAGCAGCACTGCACACTGTGGTGAGACTCAGTTTCCCCATCCACAAAAGGAGGGGGTTGGACCAGGGAGCTGTCCATGACCACTCCACCTCTCTCTGTAATCTATCATCATAGATCCAGAGCAGAACAGACTAAAACAAACCCATGAAAGGTAACGTAGGAGCTGAGGCAGGGGCAGGGGAGCTTTGGTCACCTGCAGGTGCTAAGGGCCAACCAGCACCGGGTGCTGGCCCTGGCACATTTCCCAACTGTCCAGCAGAAGGACTGAGGGAGTCAGAAATGGGCCTTTAACAGAGGGTTCTGGCAGCTGGGCCTCAGAAGCCAAGGTCAATTTAACCCCCTTACCAGTGGGAACAAACAATTCCTCCATCTGTTTAGAATTATAGCTATTTCTCCTACAGCAGAATAAGACTTTGTTTTCCTTCACCTTACAGGGGTGGGGAGCCGGCAGCCTCAAGGCCACGTGTGGCTCTCTAGGTCCTCAAGTGTGGCCCTTTGATAGAATCCACATTTCACAGAACAAATCCCCTTAAAGGATTTATTCTGTAAAACTTGGACTCATTCAAAAGGCCGCACCCAAAGGCTTAGAGGGCCATATGTGGCCTCAAGGCCGCAGGTTCCCCACGCCTGCAAAAGTTTCCCCATGCTGATGAACAGAGAAGCATGGATAAATTTATATGAACTGACAAAAAATGAAGTCAGCAGAGCCAGCAAAATCTACCCAGTGACTTCAACAACATAATGGAAAGAACGAAGCTGATCCCAGAGTTTTGAAATGATGACAAGCAAGGACGGCGTTGAGGAAGAGACAGAAGACCCGTCCTCCTCTGGCCATGGTGAGGAACACTGAATGCAGCAGACTTCTTCCATACGGAAGCTGGTTTCGCTGAACTTTTTTTATTCTATAACAGACAGCTCTCTGGGGACAGACACAGCTGGACATGATATAAAAAAGATGTCAATCATATTTGTTTTACAAAGTTTCTTTTTGGAAACTAGTACAAGCCACTCCTGGGCTAGCTCCTGATTCCCTCCTCCTTCATCCTGGGGTCTCCAGACTAGACTTTCCACACTAGAACATGTTTGCAGTGGGGCCCCTCTAGCACTCCCCAGTTTTCTCACTTATATAATTCCTGGCCACCTCCGTGGTCCTGCTTTGTAAACTGGTCAGCATCATGAAAAGGCGAACCATCATTGTGCTAAAAGCTCAACTTCCTCATTTGGATGGGGGGAGAGGGCCAGGGGCCGTCTTCAGATTGTTCCAAATCTCTCCCACCCCCAGACTTTCCAAGTGTCCCCAAGGCTGGAGGTCCTTCAGGTAAGGGACTCGGTCCTAGCCACCTGCTGTCAGGAGCCTCTCGGTCAGTGTGACCCTAGGAGCAGGTATGGGGGCAGGGAGTGCCGGCTTAAGGGGAGAGCAGTGTGCAGACCTGGTCAGCGCGTGGCCCAGCTGAGCCTCTTCTGCGGATGTGTGTGCATGGTGTCTGTGTATACAGTATAGAGGAGGTCAGAGGGCCGCTTGCTCCTAAGTCCGCCCCCCCACCGTCCCTGGCCAGGGACGCTCATGAACATATGTCCCGAGATACCATATGGAACTACCAGGAGCGCTCCCCTCCCCCTTTCACCTGACGCTTGGGGCCCCCCTCAATCTCTGGGGGTCCTGCAAGAGGGGGCTGCCTCGCTCTGTTCCTTGGGATCCTCTTCCCCACTGCCCAGGGGAGGGGGGCCCTCCTCCTTCCCAGCGCTTTACTGCCGGGTCACCCCACTCTCTCAGCTCCTACATGCCCCACCCCTTTAAGATCCCTGGTCTCCCACCAATGCATTCTAAAAGTCCCCTGCTCCTACCTCTATGCACTCCAGGTTTTCCTCACTGTGTTATCTGCTCCCCAGGTCCCTGCTCTGCGCTGCCCAAGTTCCCCGCCCTGTGCTCTCGGGGTCCCCTCCCTCTGCACTCCCGGGACCCCCCTTGAGCTCCCCAGATCTCCCCCACTCTGCGCTGCCAGGTTCCCCCCCTCTCTGTGCTGCCCAGGTCTCCCCCACTCTGCGTTGCTGGGTCCCCTTCTCTCTGCGCTCCCCAGGTCTCCTCGGCTCGGCTCTGCGCTCCCCAGTCTCCGACTCTGCACTCCCCAGGTCTCCCCCGCTCTGCGCTCCGCGGGTCTCCCCCGCTCTGCGATCTCTGCTCTCTGGGGTCGCCCCACTCCCTCCCCAGCGCTCACCCGGGGCCGGTCCTTGGAGATGGGGAAGAAGCGGCGGTTGAAGCTGTCCGCTACCAGCACGGCCTGCAGGGGAGGCGGCGCCTCCTCCTCGGCTCCCCGGCCCGCCGTCCCGCCGCCGCCCGGTCCGCCGCCACCGCCGCCCCGCTTGCCTCCCCGGGAGGCTGCCGCCGTAGCCGCCATCTTCGCCAACTGTTGCCGCTTCCGCGAGACCGGTCGCTTCCACCGCAACCCAGAAGGGACAAAAAAGAGCCGGGAGGACGAGCGCGCAGCGCTAGCGAAGGCAGAGCGCGTGTGCTAGTGAGTGTGAACGTGGGGATCAGGGAGAGAGGATCAGTCAGCGAGGCGCATGCGTACTCCGGCCAGGCTGACAGGCCGGCCTGCCTCCCGGCGAAGGGTGGGGCGGGGCTACAGGCTGTAGTCCCCCCACAAGGAAAAGCTGAAGTGCGCGTGCGTACTGCTGGACTGTCCTTGTGGATGGGTCCGAAATAGCATTCTGGGGATTGTAGTCCTTTGAGGTTCACGTGGCCGTTTATTTCTTCAACCCATTTGGCGAGAAGACTACGCGTGGAGAACGCTGGAGGAGAGAGTCAGGCTAGAGGCTTTGCGCAACTCTGCCCCACTTTGACGCATGAACGTGACGTCATTGGCCCACTTTTAAAACGAAAGACCAACAGCAGCGACTCCGTGCAGACCGTGCAGTGGGGACCACTCCCCTTTCGATGTCCATAGAGCGACCCTGGAAGGTTGGTATTATCCCCACTTTACAGGGGAGGAAACTGAGGCTCACAGCAGAAATCGAGGACTGGAAGAGACTTAAGTCCAGCCTCCTCATTTGACACGAGGGGAAAGTGGGGGAGTGATATAACAGGTAGTATGCTTCAGAGGCAGAATTTGAACTCAAGCCCCAAGATTCCAGTCTTTCCCATGTAACACACCTTGGCCTTCTGATCCCTCCCATGGGAGGAAACTTGCCAACTATTAATTGTTAGAGTTGGGTCACCTTACTCTAAGACCACAGGCCTTTCCCAGCTTATACCACAACCGTAATCGATCTGATTATACAAATCAATCAGTCGATAAGCATTTACTAAGCTCCTACTATGTGCCGGGCTCTCTGCCAGGCCTGGGAGATAAAAGGACAAAGAGTGAGATAGTCACTATTCTCATGGAGCTTATTGTCTAGGTAATTTGGAAGTGAAGGGGAGAAATTGTACTGGGAAGTAGTTGCTTATGCCCCTGGATGGACCTCAAGAATGATTGGAAAATAGGGCAGACTGGTCATGAAGGAAGAACATCAGAGACTCCCAGAGAGACATCTAAGCTGCTGCTCTAGAAATACAAACCAGTAAAAGGCCAAGAGAAAAGCCTCCAGCCCAGATCCTCCACAGAGGGGTTACGGAAGGACCAGAGTAGAAACTGCTCAGGATAAGAAGGAGGGGATGGGCTGTAACTGTCACTAGTGAATGAAGTGCTCACATGGATAAAGTCACGGATTTCTGGAAGTGTGGATATGACCTTGAAGGGGACAGGGTTTGGGAAGCCAAACTTCTGTTACAGTCTGTTGGGAGGCTGAGCCTTAAACCTCATCAGAACATAAAGCAGTCTGTGGCGCTGCCAAATAGGCATCCTGCATTTCACCTTAGCTCTGCACTGTCTCCCTCAAAGTTTGGCAAGCCAGACCAGAGACTTGGGCTCCTTCTCTTACCAATGGTTTTCGTCTGTGATGCAGAAACTTCCCTTGCCACCACTCCGCTCTACTCAATGGACTGAAGACGTATACACCTTTCACTTAAAGTAAGATATTATTACCAACTCAGGAAGAGAAACATGAAAGAGAAAAGGCGGCCGGGGCCCGGAAGCCAACTTGCTTGGTTGAGTCCAGACTCCATGTGGGAGTGGCTAAAGGGTGGGGGCGAGGAAGTGGGGAGAATACCACTGATTGCTCATCCCCTCACAAAAGTCTATAGACATAGACTGTCACTACTTGTCATATGGCAAAGTCAAAGGAAGAAAATGAGTCACAAGCTGCCTCTTCTTCTTAAGTGACATGGCACTCGAGGCCCATCTCACCACCACCCCGCCCCTTTTCAGAGTTTTCCACATCCTACCAAACCACCAACTCCTTTCAGTGCTGAGTTCCCACAAGGAGTTCACCATCTTGGAGGCGCCCAAATGTTGAGTCACAGGCGTGGTTGGACCCAAGCAGGAAAGACAGCTTTATGCATGTTCCATGAGAAGCCCTCATTACACCTTTAATGAAGCTCTCTGGTGTGGCTTTGAGTATCCATAATAGAGAGGAATGGGTGCTAATGTTCCCTAGAGGAAGTCTCAGGATGGGAGAATCCCAGAAGGTTTGGGTCTGGACCCAGGGATTGTGTCAGAAGGCACAACTTCTAATGGAAAGATGGGAGCAAAGTCAATCAGGAATCAAATGGAGAAGGTATTGGGCATTCCTGTGCTACTCTGGGTGGAGAGTCAGAACTGGAGTCAGTCAATAAGCATTTATTAAACATCTACTATGAGCTGATCAAATAGGCCTTGTCAGTGCCCTTTGCCCCTGGAACCCCTTTTATTTGAGGGCAGAGATGATGAACTCTTTTCCCAGACTTCCACTTAAGAAGCTCCCTTCCCCACCCCTGCACCCCCTGTATTTCTTCATTTCCCACCTCCTTGCTCTCATTTGGACTTCCCTGTCACACTCCCTCACCAGGTACTCCCTTCTCTCCCCCCATTGTTTCCTTTTGTGCATTGTCTTAAGCTCTTTGAAGGTAGGGAATGTTTCCCCCCCTCCTTTTTTTTTGTATTTGTATTCCCTGTGCTTTGTACAGTTCTTGGAATACAGTAGATTTACTAAATGTTTATTGCTAGACTGACTGAGTGCGAGGTTCTGTGCTAAGCACTAGCCATACACTGAGGGGAAAAAGATAAGACCCTGCTCTTAATTAGCTCAAAGCCTAATGGAGGAGAACTGGTACCCTCTGATCTCATAGGAAATGATCTACTAAGCTGAACATGCCATAGCCTACACTTGTCACATATAGACCCTGCAGGAAGGAGACAATCATTTATTAAATGCCTGCTGTGTGCTAAGCAGTGCATGAAACACTTTACAAATATCTCATTTGACCCATATAACAACCCTAGGAGGTAGCTGCTCTTATTATCCCATTTTACAATTGAAGAAACTGAGGCAGGGAGCGATTAAGTGATTTGCCTAGGGTCATACAACTAGTAAGCATCAGACATCGGATTTGAAGGTCTTCCTGACCTTGAGAAGGATTCCATTGCCTATTTTTTTTTTCTACCTTGCTGTTCTGTGCTAATTAAATGTTTTGCTATTTGATTTACCCTTTTCCGTGGTCTGTAAATAGAATGTGTTGCATTGGTGGGAGTCTAGACCATAATGATTTACATAATGAATCATTCTAAACATCTCATACAGAACGTGGGAAGAATAGAAAAGATTTCCAGAATTTTCACAGGGACTTCAGGGCATTCATAGGATTATAGAACCACAGACTTAGAGCTAGAAGAGATCTTAGAAATCATCTGGTCCAATCCTCTCACTTTACAGAAGAGGAAACTGAGGCTAGGAGGGGAAATAGCTAGCCAAAGATAAGTAGCAGCCCCAGGGTTAAAACTCAGGTCATCTGTCTCTAAATCCAGTGGTCTTTTTACTACAGTAAATGGTACTACTTTTGTCAGGGGCTTCAGGGAGGAAGTGGTTTTAAGGTCTTCAAGCATGCTTGAAGGGTCTTTTTAAAAAATAGTATTTTTTCAATTATATGTGAAGACAATTTTTAACATTCATTATTACAAAATTTTGAGTTCCAAATTTTTCTTCCTCCTCTCCCTTCTTCCTAAAACAGTAAATAATTGGATACAGATTATATGTGGGCAATCGTGTAAAACATATTTCCATGTTAGTCATAATTGTGGAAGAAGAAACAAACCAAAAAGGAAAAAAAAAACCATGAAAAAAATAAAGTGAAAATAGTCTGCTTTGATCTGCATTCAGAATCTATCAGTTTTTCCTCTGGATGTGGATGGCATTTTCCACCATGAGTCTTTTATAGTTGTCTTGGATCATTGTATTGCTGAGAAGAGCTAAGTCTATTAAAGTTGATCATTGTACGATGTTGCCGTTACTGCATATAATGTTCTCCTGATTCTGCTTATTTCACTTTGCATCAGTTCATATAAGTTTTTCCAGGTTTTTCTGAAATCTGCCTCCTCATCGCTTCTTACAGCAGAGTACTATTCCATTACATTAATATACTACAGATTGTTCAGTCATTCCCCAATTGATGGGCGTCCCCTCAATTTCCAATTCTTAGCCACCATAAAGAGAGCTGCTATAACTATTTTCATCTAAGTAGGTCCTTTCCCCCTCACCCCCTTTTTTAAATCTCTTTGGAATACAGAGCTAGTAGTGGTATTACTGGATCAAAGGGTATGCAAAGTTTGATTGCCCTTTGGGCATAGTTGGATCAGTTCACAACTCCACTAGCAGTATATTAGCGTCCCAGTTTTCCCACATCCTCTCCAACATTTATCATTTCACTTTTCTGTCATATTAGCCAATCTGATTGGTGTGAGGTGGTACCTCAGAGTTGTTTTAATTTTCCTTTCTCTAATAAAAAATGATTTAGAGCATTTCTTCATATGATTATAGATAGCTTTGATTTCTTCATTTGAAAATTGTCTGTGCATATCCTCTGACCATTTATCAATTGGGGAATGACTTGTATTCTTATAAATTTGACTCAGTTCTTTACATATTTGAGAAATGAGGCTTTTATCAGAGACACTTGCTGTAAAGATAATTTCCTAGCTTTCTGCTTTTCTTTTAATCTCGGTCGCACTGGTTTTGTTTGTATGAAAACTTTTTAATTTAATTTAATCAAAATTATTTATTTTACATTTCAAAATGCCCTCTATCTCTTGTTTGGTCATAAATTCTTCCCTTCTCCATAAATCTGACAGGGAAACTATTCCTTGCTCTCCTAATTTGCTTATGGTATCATCCTTTATGTTTGAATCATGTACCCACTTCGACCTTGTCTTGGGATATGGTGTAAGATGTTGATCTACGCCTAGTTTCTATTGTTTTCCTAGCAGTTTTTGTCAAATAGTGAGTTCTTATCCCAGAGTCTGGGGTCTTTGGGTTTACCAAATGCTAAGTTACTATGGTCATTTACTATTGTGTCTTGTGTATCTAATCTATTTCACTGATCCACAACTCTATTTCATAGCCAGTACCAGATAGTTTTGATGATTACCACTTTGTAATATAGTTTGAGATCTGGTACAGCTAGGCCACTTTCCTTCATATTTGTTTTCAGTAATTCCCTTAATATTTTTGACCTTTTGTTCTTCCAGATGAATTTTGTTGTTATTTTTTCTAGCTCTATAAAGTAAATTTTTGGTAGTTTGATTGGTATGGCACTGAATAAGTAAGTTAGTTTAGGTAGAATTGTCATTTTTATTATATTGGGTTGGCCTACCCATGAGCAGTTGATATTTTTCCAGTTGTTTAGATCAGACTTTATTTGTGTGAAAAGTGTTTTATAATCATGTTCATATAGTTCCTGCATTTGTCTTAGCAGGTAGACTCCTAAATATTTTATATTGTTTACAGGTATTTGAGTGGAATTTCTCTTTCTATCTCTTGCTGCTGGGCTTTGTTGGTAATATATAGAAATATTGATGACTTACGTGGGTTTCTTTTATATCCTGCAACTTTGCTAAAGTTGTTAATTATTTCAACTAGTTTTTTAGTTGATTCTCTAGGATTCTTGAAGTATACCATCATATTCTCTGCAAAGAGTGATAGTTTTGTTTCTTCATTGCTTATTTTAATTTCTTCATTTTTTCTTCTCTTATTGCTATAGCTAACATTTCTAGCACAATATTGTATAATAGTGGTAATCCTTGCTTCATCCCCGACCTTATTGAGAAGGCTTCTAGCTTATCTTTGTTACAGATAATGGTTGTTGGTGATTTTAGACAGATACTACTTATCATTTTAAGAAAAGCTTCCTTTATTCTATGCTCTCTAGTGTTTTTAAGAGGAATGTGTGCTGTATTTTGTTAAGAAGGTTTTTCAGTGTCTGTTGAGGTAATCATATGATGTCTGTCGGTTTTATTATCAACATGGTCAATTATGCTGATAGTTTTCCTAATATTGAATCAACCCTGCATTCCTGATATAAATCCCACCTGGTCATAGTGTAATAATCTTTGTGAGATATTACTGTAATCTCCTTGCTAGTATTTTGTTTAAAATTTTTGCATCAATATTCATTAAGGAAATTGGTCTATAGTTTCTTTCTCTGTTTTACTCTCCCTGTTTTAGGTATTGGTACTATAATTGTGTCTTAAAAGAAATTTGGTAGGACTCCCCCTATTTTTCCAAATAGTTTATATGGTATTGGAATTAATTGTTCTTTTAATGTTTGGTAGAATTCACTTGTGAATCCATCTGGCCCTGGGGATTTTTTCTTAAGGAGTTCATTGATGGCTTGTACAATTTCTTTTTCTAAAATGAGGTTATTTAGGTATTCTATTTCCTCTTCTGTTAATCTGGGCAATTTATATTTTGGTAAGTATTCATCAGTTTCATCCAGAATGTCAGATTTATTCGCATATAATTGGGCAAAATATTTCCTAATGATTGCTTTAATTTCCTCTTCATTGGTGGTGAATTCACCCTTTTCATTTTTTAAACTGGATATTTGGTTTTCTTTTTTTTTTAATCGAATTAACCAATGGTTTATTTCTTACTAGCTCCCCCCCCCCAAATAAAACTAGCTCCTAGTTTTGTTTATTATCTCAATAATTTTCTTACTTTCAATTTTGTTAATATCACCATTAGTTTTCAGGGTTTCCAATATGATGCTCAGTTGGGGGTTTTTAATTTATTCTTTTTCTAGTTTTTTTTAGTTGCATGCCCAATTCATTGATCTTATCTTTATTTTATTGATGTAAGAATTTAAAGAAACGAATTTTACCTGAAGCACTGCCTTGGCTGCATCCCATATATTTTGTTATGTTATCTCATTGTCATCATTCTTTTTAATGAAAATATTGATTGATTGTACAATTTGTTATTTGATTCACTCATTCTTTATTATTTGATTATTTAGTTTCCAATTAATTTTTAATCTATCTTTCCACTGCCTTTTGTTGAATGTATTTTTCATAATCATAAATCATAATTTCATTGTAATTCAAAAGGGATGCATTTAATATTTTCGCCTTTCTACATTTTGAGATTTTTACATCTTAATACATGGTCAGATTTTGTGTAGGTGCCATGTACTGCTGGGAAAAAGGTACATTCTTTTCTTTTCCCATTCAGTTTTCTCCAGAGGTCTGTCATGTCTAATTTTCTAAAATTCTGTTCACCTCCTTGATTTCTTTATTATTTATTTTTTGGTTGGATTTATCAAGTTCTGAGAGGGGACAGTTGAGGTCTCTCACTGGTATAGTTTTGCTATCTATTTCCTCCTGTAACTCACTGCATACATGTTTAGTGTTGATATTACTTCAGTATCCATGGTACCTTTTAGCAAGATGTAGTTTTTTTCCTTATCTCTTTTAAATAAATCTATTTTCGCTTTTGCTAAGGTCATGATTACTACCATTGCCTTTTTTTACTTCAGCTGAAGCATAATAGATGCTGCTCTAGCCCCTTACCTTTACTCTGTGTGTGTCTCTGCATCAGGTATATTTTCTGCAAGTAACATATTGTAGGATTCTGGCTTTTGATCCACTTCTGCTATCTGCTTCTGTTTTATGAGAAAGTTCATCCCATTCACATTCACAGTTATGATCACTGAGTATTTCCTTCCATCCTATTTTTCCTCCTCTTTGTCCTCTCTCTTGTTTTACCCTTTCCCTCCTCACCCAGGTTTTGCTTTTGACTAACACCTCCCCCAGTCTGCCCACCACCTCCCTCAATTTGCCCTCCCTTCTGTCAGTCTCCTCCCATCTCCTTTCTTACCCTCCTCCCCATCTACTTCCCTGTAGGGTAAAATAGACTTCTATACGCAACTAATTGTATATATTATTCCCTCTTTGAGCTAATTACAATGAGAGTAACATTCAAGCAATGCCCACTTCCATCCTCCTATTTCCCCCTCCATTGTAATAGGTCTTTTGAATTCTTCATGAAAGATAATTTACCCTTTTCTACCTCTCCCTTCCTTTTGCTCCCAGTGTAGTCCTCTTTCTGACCCCTTAATTAACTTTTTACATCATTCTGTCAAATTCACCTTATACCCATACCCTCTGTTTATGTATACTCCTAACTGCACTATCAGTGATACAGTTCTTAACAATTACAAGTATCATCTCCTCATGTAGAGATGTAAACAGTTTAGCCCTATTGAATCCCTTAGATTTTCTCTTGAGTCTTGATATCAAAAATCAAATTTTTGGTTCAGCACTGATCTTCTTCTTATGAAAGCTCGAAAGCCTTCCATTTCATTGAATGACCATTTTTTTCCCTTGAAGGATTATGCAGAATTTTACCAAGTAGGTGACTTTTGGTTATAGTCCTAGCTCCTGTGCCTTCTGGAATATCATATCCTATGACCGCCAGTCTTTTAATGTTGCATCTGCTAAGTCCTGTGTAATCCTGATTGTGACTCCTGGATATTTGAATTGTTTCTTTCTGGCTACTTGGAATATTTTTTCCTTGACAAGGGAATTTTGGAATTTGGCTACAATGTTCCTTGGAGTTTTCATTTTGGTATCTCTTTTCAGAGGTGATCAGTACATTCTTTCAATTTCTATTTTATCCTTTAGTTCTGGAATAGCAGGGAAATTTTCTTTGATGATTTCTTGTAGTATGATGTCCAGGTCCTCCTTTTGATTATGGCTTTCATGTAGTCCAGTGATTCTTAAATTATCTCTCCTAGATCTGTTTCCCAGACCAGTCGTTTTTTCAATGTCATATTTTATGAATTTTTCTGTTCTTTTGATTTTGTTTGATTCTTGATATATCATAGTCATAAGCTTCCACTTGTCCAGTTCTACTTTTTAAGAAGTTGTCTTCTTTTTCTAAGCTATTGACTCTCTTTTCATTATTCTCTTGCATCGCTCTCATTTCTTTTCCCAATTTTTCTTTTACTTCTCTTTGATTTTTAAACTCCTTTTTTGAGCTCTTCCATGAGTTCTTCCCGGGCTCGAAACCAATTCCCATTTTTCTTTGGAGCCTTTGCCTGTAGGCATTTTGACATTGTTGTCCACTTCTGAGTTTGTGTCTTGATCTTCCCTGTCACCATAATAACTTTCTGTGGTCAAATTTTTTTGGCTCATCTTTTCCAGCCTTTTTTCTTTTAAATTTGAACTCTGTTCCTGGGGTAGAAGCTTCTTGGGCTGGGGACTGAAGACCCTGGTAGTTTGCCTGATGCTGTACTGGTGTTGCCCTGAGGCCCCCCGGGGGACTTTTGTGCCTGGGGCTGTAATGAGGTGGGTGATGTGGGGGGTGGCTGGGTCTGGCAGCTTACCTGGTGTGCACACAGGGGGCCCTGGTGTTGGTGTTTGCCTCCTTGCCTGGCAGTGCACTGGGGCTCAGGGCCTTCCTCTGGCTTGCTAGCACACTTCCTGTCCTGCACTGTGCTACTTTTGTACGCGAGTGAGACATACCTTTCCTGCCAACCTCCCTAGTTTCTTGGGCTAAAAGATTGTTTCACCCCATCTTTTTGCTCATTGTGAAGTTCCAGAATTCATTTTGGGCTGCTATTTTATGGTTATTTGGAGCGACTACAGGAGAATTCAGGCTATTTCTTGTTTATTCTGCCATCTTGGCTTCCAGACCCATGCTTAAAAGGTCTTGAAGGATGCTATGTCACTAAGAATTTTCTATATGTACCAGTATTTCCACTTTTTTCCCCCCTATAAGCTTCAAGACTTGGCTTGCTAAAGAAGAAGAGCCCACATGTACAAAAACATTTATAGCAGCTCTTTTTGTGGTGGCAAAGAATTGGAAATTGAGGGGTTGCCCATCCATTGGGGAATGGCTGAACAAGTTGTTGTATATGAATGTAATGGAATACTGTCGTGCTCTAAGAAATGATGAGCAGGCAGACTTCAGAAAAACCTGGGAAGACATGTATGAACTGATGCAAAGCAAAGTGAGCAGAACCAAGAGAACATCATATATAGTAACAGCAAAATTGTAGTGATGATCAAATGTGAAAGACTTAGCTGCCCTGATAAAGTAATCGACTTTTAGTCTTAATCTGAATTATTGTTAACATTTTCTTCATCATTTTCTTAAGTCTAGACAATAAACAAAACAATAATCAAGCCCTGATTTATGGTGTTTGCTGCTTCCCAAGCTGTAGGTGCTCACACTGAAAATTTAACAACCAGCTCCCTTGAGCTGGTTTGACCTGGGTCCAGCACACTCCAGCTTTTCCCTAAACCAGAGCATGCATATGTTGAAAGCAAAAGATAAAAGTGAAATGGCAAGGCAGATAACAAGGAAAACTCAGTTTCTACAGGGACACCATTTCCCACGGTTTTCCATTCTAGCAGTAGGGGTTCAGAAGGAACACTCCTTGCCCCACCCCAATAATGGTCCTAGGACTGGGTCTCAGCTTCGATGCTTCTCTTCCCAAACTCCAACTCATTGCTTACCTGAAGAACTGTTACTACCCCCTGCCGCTTTTCTGCTGAAACACTGCTACCTACTGCCGCACCTGAGCTATGGCTACTGGGCTTCTTCCTCCCGGAAAGGCATATTTACAGCTCTTTGGACTCTTTTGTAAGTCATGTCCAAAGCCATACCCATCCAACAAAGTGTTTCTGGTCAAATCTGTCTTTTTGCCAATCTTATTCTCCCTCTTAGAGAATTCCCCTAAGCTGATTTAATATTTGGGTTGGGGATGAGCAAATCTCTTTTAGCTAGGGCCAGGGCCATTCAAATTATTAATATCACTGGAGGCATTGGGATGGGGCTGGGTGATTCACTCGCTCATTTCCATTGTCCCTAAATCAGTCAACCAGTCATTCAACAAACACCGTGCTCCTACAGTGTGCCGGCACTGTGCTAAATGATGGGCATATAAAGAAAGGCAAAAAATAGACCTTGCCCTCAAAGGACTCCCACTAGCTACAAACAAGACACATAGAGAGTCAATCAAGAGAGGGAGAATTTATGTGCATTTTAGGGTTTGTAAAGCACTTTTGATCCTTACCACCACCTGGTGAGGTAAGTGCTATTATTATCCCCATCTTACAGATGAGGAAACTGAGGCAGAGGTTAAGTGATTTACCCAGGATCACGCAGTTGTAAATGACATGGGCAGGATTCAGACCAGGCATTCCTGACTTCTAAGTCCAGGGCTCTCCCCATCGTGCCACTGAGCTGCCTAGTAGAGGACCCGACCCTTCTTATACTCTAACAAATCTCTTTCTTATACTAAGCTAGCCACCTGATTCCAGGAGATCAGCAATATGGGGGACATTCAGTGGTGCCCAGGGTGAAATGCTCTCGGTATTTCCCAGCTGGGGCACACAAGAGTTTAGGGCCCTCTATAGATTTTCCTCTCCTACTATCAAGGATTCACAGAATCATAGAATCATGAAAGTAGGAAGGGACCTCAGGATTATCTTGTCTGACCCATAAATCCAAGAAATCTCCACCGAGACTATCTTGCTAAGTGATCATCTGGTCAGAGAGAGAGAGAGAGAGAGCCCCTCAGCTTCTCAAGGTTGCCAGTTCCACTTTTGGACAGCTCTCATCATTAGAAGTGTTTTCTGATAAGTAGCTTTAACTAGCCTCTTTCCAACAGCAACAGCTTCCCATTGGTTCTGATTTTCCCCTCTGGGGCTAAATGGAACAATCCTAGGCCCTTCTCTATAAGACAGCCCTTCAAGTGGCTGCATCCCCTGAAGCAGCAGCTGCTCTTACCTGGCCAGATGTATGTCTAAAAGTTGGCTGAGGCCTCTAAGTCTATCAGAGTTTGAATCTAGTGTGCCTGACCTACTAGGAGCTTCAGGATGAGGCTCAGCATTCAGGATTGGGAGGAAGAGGAGAAGGATGTGACTGATTTGAATGGGCTCCCCCTCACTA
Organism: Phalanger gymnotis; assembly: GCA_028646595.1. Lineage (NCBI taxonomy): Eukaryota > Metazoa > Chordata > Mammalia > Diprotodontia > Phalangeridae > Phalanger > Phalanger gymnotis. Next base: position 12,446,475 of record CM053627.1, on the reverse strand, counting down.
CTCAAGTTTGTGTTTCCCTGGACTTTTGGCCACCTGCCTCGCTGTGTAATGCTTTTGAAGTCTCCAGTATAAGCACTGCTCTGACCATTCACCTCCCTTCTCACTACGTCATGGGCCTGGAGGGCCTTTTGGGCAGTGCTTTATTTCTTTTTAAATTTTATTTCTAATTTATGAAATAAAACAAACATTTCCATAACATAGTAGAAGAAAAATGCAGTAGAATAACATAGTAGAATAAAAAAAAGATTGCACATGAAACTGCAAGTCTATTATGTATGACTTGATATTACCTTTAAATATATAATAAAGTTATGTAAATTTCTTTTTTTCCATCATATTTCAAGCAGTGAAGCAATTGCTTTGGAAAGGAGAATCATTAAAATGACTGCTTACATAAAATCTCCCCCTGTGGTATGGTAAGGTCTGGCCTTGAGCTCTGGATCCTTTGCTTATGTATTCTCTGGGTGACCCTGCTCCCCATCCTGTTTCCTCATGAGTAAAATGGAATATTAAAGCTTGTTTCTCATACACTTGTTGTGAGATTCAAGAAACTGGGACCCTCTTGTTCTCAATATCATCATTAGTAAAATGGAGAAAGATATCCCCATCAAATGGTTGATGAGACAGTTTGACAACTGACCTCTAAGGTCTATTCTGACTCCAAATGTAGGACGTTCTAGACCTGAAATGGGCACTTTGTAAAGTTCTGTATAAATTGGGCTAGGGCAGGGGTGCAGCTTCTAAATCTGCATGGTTACTAAAGAAATCTCTTAGGAGAAGTTGGGGTGGTAGGGGTATATGTGGACCTAGGAGAGGCTATAAGTGGCCTGGCCAAGAGTTGAGGTGGGGAGGATGATGAGGTTTAAAGCTAAGACCTCTGGGCAATCTAGTTAAAACCATTTATTTTACCATTGAGGAAACTGAGGTCCATGAAGGTTAACTGACTAGCCCAAGATCACATAGGTATTTAGCATCAGAGGGCGGATTGGAACCCAAATCCTCTGGCTTCAGAGCCAGGGCTCTTCTTCATTCTTCTTCACAGGATCGTAGAGCTAGATCTGGAAGAAAGAGTTGGGAGAGGCCTAGCAGGGGGTGGAGGGGCCAGAATAGGCTGTGATTTCAGAGCAGCGTTGAAGCATGTCACAGAAGCCTGCCAGTCTTAAATAGGAGCAAACTTTCCATATCCGATCTCTAATTCTGTAGGGATAGAGGTAGGGACCTAACCTGTGATTTTATTGTTAAAGGGAACATCTAGATGAAGAAACTCCATCTGCCAATGCGGGCACCTTCCCTGCAACATTTAATCTTAGAGCAGGGCTGTCCAACCTTAGGTTATCTTAGGGCCGCATAAAAATAAAATGATTATTTGAGGGCTGCACCCAGAAGGAAAAATACAGTACACTAATAGAAAGTGGGGGAACACGTGTCATTAATACAATAGGCGAAGGCATGAAGCGTGAAAGCAAACACAAAACAACGAAGTGACAACATAATAGCGTAAAGGTAGATGCATAGTGACTAGTCTGCATCATACAGACATCCCACAGATGGATTAAAAATTCCATGCAATATATTCTATCTGTAATACTGCTTAAAAACACCTAAGAAAATGAACATCAATGAGATTATTTATTAGTGATGGAATTAAAATATCTAATACACATTCCATGAGAATTATTATTTTATTTTTTCCCTCGTGAAAATTAAAACCCACAGGCAGGCCGCGTGAAAATGCATCTTGGGCCGCATGTATGCGGCCTGCAGGCTGTATTTTGGACAGCCTTGTCTTAGAGGGTTATCTAGACTCTGCATAGTGCTTCTTAGACTGTGGGTTGAGACCCCATAAAAATATAGCAACAGTAAAAGGTTTCTGAACACACAACACCCAAAAACTAATTCAAAATCAAATGCATAATGAATCTGAGGTATTTCTGGTGGCACTTGCCAAAGTTGCATCACGTGACTTCACTGCAGCCTTGGTTTTGAACACACAGCATGAGCGCTTTGCACTACGCATGCCCTCATGTCATGTAACACCAACGAACAAAACACAAAAAGCAGTCATAAGTAGAAAAAGTTTAAGAAGCCCTGATCTAGAACAGCAGTCTTCAAAGTGAGGGCCCATGTCTTGCCCCAAGGAACTTATAATCAACCAATCAAAGAATGAGAAGGTGACTTACATTCTATTCTTCCTATTAGAATCAATCACAGGAATTTTCTCTAACACGACCACATCTACCGTTTATCCATTGCACTTCAACATTCCCTTCCCATTTCTCCTCAAGCCCCTAACTTTTTCTGCCCTCTCAAGGCAGTTATAACCTAACCCAAAACGCAGCAGCTATAATTACTGATAAAGGTACAGGGTCAAAATAGTTTGGAAACTACTGTAATGTTAAATAATTTGCCCAGGGTCACACAACCAGCATGTGCCAGGGGTAGAATTTGACCTCAGATCTTTCTGGCTCCAAGGCTGGCACTGTATCTTCTAGAGTGGTTGCCTTACCACATGGGATACATGTATATAAATCACGTTTATAAACGTGTGTTTGCTATTGGGGATTTTTGTGACTACAATGCTAACCTTTTGCCATGAATCAAAATGAAATTATATTTCTCTCTAAAGAACAAATTCAGCATATCCAGCTATCTTGTTCTATTGAATCTTTTTTCTCTGAAATGTTAGAATCCTTGTGAAATCCCCCCGGGATGCTCCTCCTGCCTTCTAAGTCGGCCTTCATATACAGGAGTCAAAGGAAAAGTTGGAACTCCTTAAAGCACCAGCTTTAAGGTCTCCTTGAGAAGCAACAGCTCAATGGTTTGATAGACTAAGCCCTGGGCCTAGAGCCAGGAAGATGATTCAGATTCAGCCTCAAACACTTACTAGCTGTGTAACTCTGGACAAGTCGTTTAGCTCCTGTCTGCTTCAGTTTCCTTAACTCATGAATATCATGCTGCTGGACCTAGATGACTCTGGAGGAAAAAGTGAGGCTGGTGATCTTGCACAGCCCTCCCTCATTCAAATCAAAGCCAACCACAAATCATGTCATCATCTCCCTGATGCTATGGTCCTCTTTGAAGATGAAGGACAAACACAACAACAATAACAAAAACATAAGCCTCAGTTTCCTCAGCTATAAAATGAAGATAACGATATTATCTAACCTCTCAGCATATTCAAGCTCAAGAATATAAAATCTGACACTTCTTCTATTCTCCCTCTATTTGCCAGGAAGTAATGGGACCATTTGCCAAGATTTTGGGGCTTTTTGATATTAAGCTTCAAGCCAGCTTTTATATTCTCCTCTTTCACCCTCATCAAGAAGCTTTTTAATTCTTCTTCACTTTCTGCCATCAGAGTGGTATTGTCTGCATAGCTGAGATTGTTGATATTTTTCCCAGCAACCTTAATTCCAGCTTTTGATTCATCTAGCTTGGTGTTTCACATGATGTACTCTGCGTATAAGTTAAATAAGGTGACAATGTATAGCCTTGTCTGATGTTAAACCAATCAGTTGTTCCATGTTTGGTTCTAACTGTTGCTTATTGACCTGCATACAGGTTCCTCAGGAGACAAGTGAAATGATTTGGTATTCCCATCTCTTTGAGGACTTGCCACATTTTTGTTATGATCTACACAGTCACAGGCTTTAGCATAGCCTGTGAAGCAGAAGTTGATGTTTTTTCTAGAACTTCCTTGTTTTCTTCACAATCCAGTGAATGTTGGCAATTTGGTCACTAGTTCCTCTGCCTCTTTGAAAATCAGTCTGCTGTTGTGGTAATTCCTGGTACACACATTACTGAAGCCTAGCTTGCAGAATCTTAAGTATAACCTTGTGGCATATGAAATAAGTGCAACTTTTTGGTAATTTGAACATTCCTTGGTATTGCCCCTCTAGTGACCACTGTAGTGTTTTCCAAATTTGCTGGCATATTGAGTGCAGCACTTCAACAATATCATCTTGTAGAGTTTTCAGTAGCTCAGCTGGAATTCCATCCCTCCACTAGCTTTATTGTTATCAATACTTCCTAAGGCCTACTTGACTTCATTCTCCAGGATATCTGTCTCTAGATCAGTAATTACACTATTGTGGTTATCGTGGTAATTGGTGATGTTAACCTCTTTCATATATAGTTCTTTTGTGTGTTCTTGCCACCTTTTCTTAATCTCTTCTACTTCTATTAAATCCCTAACTTTTTTTTCTTTTATCACGCTCATTTTTTTAAAAAATGAAACTTTCTCTTGATTTCTCTAATTTTCTTGAAGAGATCTCTTGCTTTTCCCATTTGATTGTTTTCTTCTATTTCTTGCAATACATATTTAAGAAAACCTTATCTCTTTTTGCTGTTCTCTGGAATTCTGCATTCATTTGGGCATAGCTTTCTTTTCCTCCTTTCTTTTTCACTTTCCTTCTTTCCTCAGCTATTTTTAAGTCCTCATGAGGCAGCCATTTTGCTTTCTTGCTTTTCTTTTTCTTTGGAATGTTTTTTTGTTGCTGCCTCCTGTATAGTGTTGAGAACCTCTGTCCATAGTGCTTCAGGCACTCTATCTACAAGATCCAACCCCTTAAATCTATTTTTTATTTCCACTTCTGTTTCAACAATCTGGCTAGCAGCTGTTGTGGGGGTGAAAGACCAACACAAGCCCAACAACAAGCATGCTACCAAGGCCCAGGTTCTTTTGCTCTGCTCTACTAAGGAAAGCAACGTTAAGGGGTTGACAAGTTTACTTTAATTCAGCATACAAATACCATTCACTTAGTTCAGGGAGAAAAGCCAGCACCCTGAACTTCAGAGCAAAATACAAACAGATTACAAACATCGACAGACAGATCCAATACAATTCATAGTTACCAACACCTAGGTTCAGCTTGGGAGCTCATAACAAGGGCTGGCCCAGGGTCACAAGCACCACCATGGCTGTGGGTAAGAGCTCTCAAAAAGAGAAAGCCAACCCCTGGTTTTATATCTTTTTCAGGGTCAAGGGCACTTGGTTGAACTGAGTGCTAAGAGCCCATTTTGTTTACCAACACAACTTCATATTTGTAAAAAATATTTAGGTCGTACCTGTGTGATAAGATGATTTTCCCTACTTCAATTTAAGTCTGAATTTTGCAATCAGAAACTGATCATATAACCCATAGTCAGCTCTAGGTCTGATTAGAACTTCTCCACCTTTGGCAGCAAAGTATATAATCAATCTGACTTTGACGTTGACCATCTGGTGATGTCCATGTATAGAGTCACTTTTCGAGTTGTTGAAAAAGAATGTTTGCTACAACCAGTGAGTTATCTTGATAAAACTCTGTTAGTCTCTGCTCTACTTCATTTTGTACTCCAGGGACAAACTTGCCTGTTAATTCCAATTATCTTTTGATTGCATTCTTTAGCACTCCAATCCCCTATGATGAATGCGACGTCCTTTCTGGATGTTATTTCTAGATGATGTTGTAAGTGTTCATAGACCTGATCCCCTTTGGCTTCTTTGGCATCAGTGGTTGGAGCATAGACTCGTATTACTATGATGTAGAATGGTTCCCGTCAGATTTGGACAGATATCCTTCTATCATTTTGAGATTATTACCCCAGTACTGCTTTTCTCACCCTTTTATTGACATGAGAGCTATTCCATTACTTCTAAGGGATTCTTGCCCACAGTATTATAGGTAATGATCACCCGAATTAAAGTCACCCATTCCCATCCATTTAAGTTCACCGACACTAACACATATCTCCTGTTTGACCACCTCCGGCTTACCTTGGTTCATAGCTCTTACATTCCAGGTCCCTATGCAATATTGATTTTTCCAGCACCAGACTTTCCTTTCATCACCAGACACATCTGCACCTGAGTTTGCTTTTGGCTTTGGCCCAAAGGCCACTTCATTAGTACTGGGACTACTTGTAGTTGTGCTCTGTTCTTCTCCAGTAGGGTAATGGTCACCTTCTGAGCTGAGAGGCTCATCTTCTGATGTCATCTCTTTTACTATTTTAGTACTGTCCCTCAGCCAGATGCTGAGTGGTTGATCACTGAATGGCTCCGTGGCAGGTTGGAGGGAGTTTCCTAGTAGAATGCCCTCTGGACCTGTCCTTGGTCCTGTGCCATTTAACATTTTCATCAATGACTTAGATGAAGACATGCTTGTCCAATTTGGAGATGATAAGAAGCTGGGAGGAATAGCTAAGATGGTAGCTGACAAAGTCTAGATCCAAAAAGATCTTAGCAGACTAGAATAATGAGTTCAGTTGAATAAGCTAAAATTTTAATGTGTGTCAATACTTGGATTCTGAAAATCAAATCCACAAGAGCAGGACGAAGATGATATGGCTGGACAACAGTTTCAACAAACATGATTTATAGGTTTCAGTGGACTTGCCTTTCACTATGAGTGAGCAGTGTGATGTAATGCCCATACAGCAAATGCTATTCTGGACTGCTTTAACAGAGGGACAATGTTCAGAATGAGCAAGATGGCCATTTCCCAGTGTTCCTCTCTGCTCAGAAAGCATTACATCTAAAGTAATGTGTTCAGCTAAGGGTACGACGATTTAGGAAAGACACAGAGCTGGAGTATGTCCACAAGATGTACCGGATAGGGAGAAAGCTGAACACCAGTTGGTTGAAGGCCAGGATAGTTGTGTGACTTTTAAAAAGATTCAAGAGTCATAATTCTGGGTATTAATCATTTTATTAATAATGCCAGTATTTTAATAAAAAGATAGTCATTTGACTGTCTCTCTCTTAGACCAAAGACAATCTTGGCAGTGGGCTCATAGCTTATATGCTCATTGGAAGGGAAGTGTTCCTGAGGGTGGCAATCAATCTGATTGGATAATAATTAGTGAGAAAATGAGGGGCTAGACCTGAACTGTGATTATGTCATTTACTTCTAAGTTATCTCCAGCCTTGGGCAATCTGTTCAAAGCATTTGTCCCTACCCAAACCTTAGTACTGCACAATGGCTTCCCCACCTGGGTGGGGTTTGGATAGAGAAGATTAACTTAACCTTCAGAGACTTTGAGGTTTTCTCAGAAACAGAGGTTTTGAAATGAGGATAAAAGAAAAAGGGGGAAATCTGAATCTCTGCAAATCGTTGGTTATTAATAATAATTTTTCTCATTTGTCATCAATTATTGAAGGGCTGCCATGTGCAAGAAGGGGTTACATTTCTGCTATTTGACACCAAAGACTACAACAAGGAGCAACGGGAACAAATTTACAGAGGAGCAGCTTTCTGTGTGATGTCAGGAGAAATTTCCTAATGGAGAGAGCTATCCCAAAATGGAATGGGCTGCCTCGGGAGGGAATGGGGTCTTGTTCAGTGGAGGCTTTCAGGCAGAGACTGGATGGTCACTTGTTGGGAGTGCTGCAGAGGGGATTTGTGGTCAGGTATGAGTTAATAGGCTAGATGGCCTCAGAGGTTACTTCTCCATCTTAGAGTCACTGAGTTTAGGAGTCTGTTAGCTCTGTTGAGCCTCAGTTTCCCCATTTGTAAAACAGAAACAATAATACCAGCAGGCTTTCTTCATAGGGTGGTTGTGAGGGTTCAGTGAGATAAGGCACGTAGAGTACTTTGTAAAACTTAAAAGCATTGTACAGATGTGTTGGGAACATTCTGGCTTTCATGATTCTAGGGTCAGAAGACTTGAGTTCAAATCCTTCCTCTGATGCTGTCTGTCTGACCATAGTCAAGTCAGTTGACCTCCACTGGCCTCAGTTTCCTCAACTGCAAAAAGAAGGAACTAGACTCGATCCCTCCTAGGGTCCCTCGAGATTCTACATCCATTATCTTCCTTGTATGTGTAAGGACAGCTCTGCCTCACTTTAAATCCAATGCACGCACAAGTCATGATGTCACTGGTCCTTTTTGAGATTGAAGGTTGAACAGCAACAAGGCAGGTGTCCAACTTTAGACTGAGCCCTTATTCCTGACTGGGGAGACCAAGTCCCATAAAATACAAACTGTTTATTGAGGAGAAAGAGGAGGAGGAGGAGCTCACTAGACCCTGATGATGGGTGTATGTCTGTGAGATCCTAGAAGACTTAGCCTTCCAGTTTGATCCTGAGGATCTTGGACAAAGGAGCATAGCTTTAAGATTGCCTGGAGGCCTAACCCTGGGAAAGGGGATGTCCCTTTTAACCACCAGGAAACTTCAAAGAAAGGGTGTAACCAATGGAAAAAGACTAGGGATCGGTTGATTAAAAGCCTTGGTTTGCTCTCAGACTCTGCCAAAGGAAGACCTTTGCCCAAGAGTTCTCAAGGGTCCTGGAAGCTTTTCCCTGAAGCGTTCTGAGAAAGCAGGCCACTATTATTGCTTGTCTCCACTAGCCTTAGATCTAGCCTTTCAGACTTCAGCTGCCCCATATGCTAACCATCTCTTTCAATCTGCCTTGGATTAGCCACTATATTTTCAATTTATTTCAAGACTGGTCATAAAAGATCTTCAAGGCAATGCTGGTTTACACCCATGAGAGGTGGCATGGCATAGTGGACAGAACAGAGAACAGGTCTTGGAGCCAGGAATTCTTGGGTTCAGAGGCTGCCTCTGATCCACACTGACTATCTGGCTCTGGGAAAGTCACTAGATAGTTCAGCATTCTAAGCAACTCTCTAAAACTCTAAGTGGGGAAGGTGACAACCTACATTGGCAGAGGGAGTCTCTTTACCTGGAAGTTCCCTATACTAATAAAATCCCAGGTCTAGTCCCTATACTCTCACTTGTGTTTATATATACACACACGAACACATATGCATTGTGCGTGCATGTATGCATGCATGTACATACTTACACATGTATGTATGCGTGGTGTGTATGTATGTACGTGCATGCCAGGGTGCCCCTGAGGAGTTGTAGTGTCTCTTCTCTAATGCTATTGGCTCAAGCATCCATTCCAGTGTGATCTGCCTACGGTTAGCTGTCTGTGATTAGCATGCCCAATCAATTTAACCAATTATCATCAGTTAGCTTTTGCAAGAGATATTTACTTCAGATCAAAGCAAGCACAGAAGTAGAAAACAGACATCCCCCCCACCCCCACAAAGCACATACACACATCAGGGGCACATTCTTCCCTATTCTAGTTTAGTCCCTGGGGAGAGTGGGTTCAGACTTAACATCATTTCTGCATGGCATTAGTCTCATCACTTTCATCTCGACATGCAGGATTGTGGCTGCATGACTCCTTGTGTCAGCTACTGCTGACACAGGTCCTGAAGGTTCTTCATCATTTCTCAGGGTCTCAAAGCTGAACTGCCTTCTGTAAACTCTAGGATCGGCTCCACTCCTGGATGTCCTGGTGGCTTTCTCTCCTGACCTCTCAAAACTAACAACGTTGTGACCTCTAATATCCTTTACCTAAAATAAAAGAGTAAATTCTGAGGCAAAGAATCAAGGACATTTAATAGGCCATAAGTAAGGCTAGGATGGGGAAGGTCCAAGGCCTCTCCTTGCACAGCACTATCTCTCTTCTCTTAATGGAACACAGACCAGAAGAAGTAGATGTTGTTGTGCTTGACTAATGCCTTTGAACTGCGCCCTGGGGCTTCTGGCTATGAGCCATCTGAAGAGACTCCCCTGTACCACAGCAGAATGAAATCAGCTACTTGTACTTCAAAATCCACATGGAGACTGCATCGGCTAAGCACTCTTGCATAGGCTTATAAGGACTACACTTGTACTCCCTTCTATCCAGTGTATACTCTTGGCCTCATGGTGCTCGCTCCAGGAGAGAGCCAGCTCCCCCATTACATGTATAGGCACACACACATGCATATATAAGGATACATATACATATGCACCCCTGTCTGGGGCTTGAGGTATATCCGTATAAATAAATACAGATACATGTATATACACATTGTATATACATCTCCGTGTGTATATGGGTATAGATACACATATTTTGTGTGTATACTCATATGTAATAAGTATGCATGCATGTATGTGCATGCACACACACACACACACACACACACATACATACACACACCCCCTAGGCAGGTGGAGTGGTTCCCTGAAGGAGAGCCTTCTAATGCTGCACTCTACGGATGTGGAAAGAAATGGGACTTCTCACTAATGGAGAGCCCTTTGAGCTGTATGAGTGCAGGAAAAACTTCAGAGGAAAAGAGAGACAAGTTGAGTTGAAGAGTAATGGAGTGATGAGTGAGAGGCAAGGGGGACCTTTGGAACGGCTTGGGGGAGTCAGCTGGAGAAGGCAGCTCCACCCCACCCCAGACCTGTAGCAAGATGCCCCTTGATGGCCCCCACCTGGGCTCCTGGAGACTGCTCCAAGCAGACTTTCCTGGGCAGATTGTTCTCTCCTAGATCAAGGTGAGATTTAGTCTTCCAAGCCGAAGAGCACATTGACTCTCATGTATTCTATTGTCTATGCTAATCTCAGAACTTCCCTGATTTCTGTTTAATGTTTGCTTAGATAAATATGTTTGCTCTATGCCTGAGATTACTTTGTATACAACCAGCATTTGGTTTGGAGGAAGCTGCGTGGGCTGAGAGTAAGTCACCTGGTGCCCTGCCCTTCAGCGAAGGTGGCTTTTTTTCTGAACCCGTAAAAGAGAGCACAATACCCCTTGGTAACAAATATGTGAAATGTCACAGGTATAATTCTGTTTCTTCAAAAGTTTTATTCATGTGTTTACCTTTACATTACAAACATAGATTACTCCTACTTCATGAAAGGTGTTTTGTAACAAAGAAAAAAGTTAAGTAAAACTAGTAATATATTGATTCATGTGAAAGGACATGCAACATTTTACATCTGTGGCACTTTCTCCCCTCATTTAAAAAAATTAATATAATTCTATTTTCTCTCTCTCTTACACCAACCCCATTAGAAAAAAAAAAAACCTCTTTCCTCTAGCCAACATGCGTAGGCAAACCAAACAAATTCTTCACTGGCCACATATAAAGACTGATGTTCCCCTGCGCACCTTAAGTCCGTCTCTGTAACAGCATGTTTCCTCCTCAGTCCTCTGGAATGATGGATGGTCATTGTAGTGATGCTAGTTCTAGCTCCAAAGTGATTTCTTTGGACGGTTTTGTTGCCAGTATAAATGCCGATCTCCTGGTTCGGTTCATTTCATTTGTACTATGAAAATGTCAGTCCTCTCTACAGAGCAATTTATTTCAAAAACTTAATGAAGGTGGCAAATTGTTGCCAGTAGGCCGGAGGCTTGAGCAATAGAGGAACTGGAGACCAACAGAAGGGCTGGGGAAGCTGGAAAGGATGAGAACAAGAAGCCGAGTTTTGGGGTAGACGAAAGTTTTCTTATCTACAGGACAAGAGATGGGTGTATAGACTGAGACAAGGATATGGGAGATTATTAGGAATGGGAATGGGCCATGACTGGCTGCCAGAGGAGAGCTGAAGCTGGAAGCTGGCATTAGCAGGTACAGGGGGAAACCCTGTTTCTAGGTTCTCCAGAGGACAATGACTGTGATTAAGGCGGTGCTCATGAACAACAGGTAAAGTCGAAAGAGCAGTGTGTCCAGAGCGAGGCTGAACTTCACCCACATGTCCATGGTCCTGTGCCTCTGGATCTGTTGTTCTGACTCTGCCCATGTGGATTGTGGGTCTCCATTCATCTCAGCCTTAGCTGGGCCTGGCTCCCATCCTGCCATTGCCACCGGGTCCTTCAGACCTGTAGCAAGCATAGAAACTCAGACAGCATCACTGGAAATAGCCAAGTCGAGGAGTTTAGAATGTTGATTCAACAAGACATTCCGAGTAGGGCTAATGAGGCCACTTACCTGGTAGATGGATGGAGTTGGGCGCAGAGGCCCTGTTCTCTTTCAGAGACCTCTTGTTGCAGCATTCCGTAGCTTTGATATATCTCAACATGAGTGAATGGAGCCAGGTCGGCATGGGAGGGGGCTGTGTAGTGACCATGTGTAAGAAGTAGGTGAGGAGGACTGACTCCAGCAGGCTGGTTACCATCAGGGTCAGACAGAGGGCAAAGTATACACCTGAGGATCATATAGGGCTACAGTGAAACAAGGCCAGAGTGACTTTCACTTTCATCTTTCCCCAGTCCCAACCTGGCTAGGACAATCCTTTTTCCCAAGAGCCCTTGTCTGCTTGAACTCCCTCTTCTCTTTACTCTCCTTTTTCTCTCAGCAGTGGAAGGAACCATACTTATCAGTGGGATGCCACTGGCGGGAAGTAAGTCATCCATCATGAGCAGGAAGACGGTATAGCCCAGCAGAAGGGTCATCTTGAACGGGGCTCGGTTCCCGCTTTCAGCTGGCAGAAGGAAGCTCAGGGCATCGATCACTATCAGAAATCCACTGGGCACCAGCAGGTTTATCACATAAAGGCCAGGTCGGCGTTTGATGGTTACCTGGATGTGAAGGAGGAAGGAGGAAATAGGGCATTTTGAAGAAGTTGAGCTCAACAGGAAGAGGAGCATTTATTACAGACTATACTGATCTCTTTGTCTAGAGCCCAATGGGAGTATCACTCCAGACAGCATTGAACATGAAGTATACATGCATGGCTCCCAGAGGTCACAGGTCATGAGAGAGGTCTCAGGAAAGACGTGTAAACTAGGCCCTCCCTGGAGTTAGCCGTACCTTGGGCCTCACCTTAGTTGCCAATCCACACCCACTTAGGATTTACACCTAATAGGGGTTTGAGCCTGGGGCTTAGCACTTAGTAAGGCTCAATGAAGTACACTGAATTACTCAAAACAAACAAAAGCCAAACTTTTCAAGGGCACTTGTTGAACTAAGTGCTAAGGAGCCCATTTTGCTTACCAACACAGTGGGTCACAAGATGGGGAAGTGTGGGCTTACATGAAACATGATCTGGTCATAAAGGCTAGACCCCACTGCCATCTTTGGGGTTGCTTTGCTGATGCCCAGGAGTTCCCACTCCCCTTGGGTCCTGGTAAGATTGCGCGATGTGCTTGCAATCTCCCACACTTCCTTTTCCATGCCCAACAGCATGTCGTCCACTGTAAAGAGAACCCATCAATCAGTCACTAAGAATTTATTGTCTACTATGTGCCAGACACGGTGCTTGGTGCAGGGAATACAAAGACAAAAGTAACACAATTCCTGACCCTAAAGAGTCATTCTAATGTGGGAAACAACATTTATAAAGTACAAGACATATATGCAATGAATACAATCACATCCCGAGATCCATGGGTTTTGATCATTTGGTTTTAGAGTATCTTTCCTAAGGCTTATGAGGCATTTCTTTGTATTTACAAAGACAAGTCTGGATTTTCCTTGCTTCTCAAACAACAGAGATAAGAATTGAGAGTACCACATCATTCTCGGCTGCATAGTTGACACATGGTGCGTTAACACCTCAGACTACTAGAGGCTTCCACTTCATAGTAGTGACAATCTTAGTATCATGCATAGCACTGGTTCTCCTCAAGGTCTCCCTCACCTCATCTTATTTCCCACCAGAAGTCCAGTTGTTTGGTGAATGTGATACTATCTGCGGTTTGGTTTTTTTTTTGCAGGGGGGAAGGCAGGGCAATTGACTTGCCCCAGGTCACACAGCTAGTAAATGTGTCAAGTGTCTGAGGCGGATTTGAACTCAGGTCCTCCTGACTCCAGGGCTGGTGGACTCACTGTGCCACCTACCTGTCCCTCTGCATTCTTTTCAATGACTTCTTCGCTTTTTACTCAGTTGTTTCTTTTTTGTTTTTATTTTTGTATTACAGGATCAATTACATAGACTTTGATCTGTTTTAATAGGATTCAGTGTTTTAGTTTAAAACAAACATTTAGTTTAGTTTAAAACAAATATTAAATTAAGGGCTCAGGAACAAATAAAAATTTGTCCCACTGTAGTAAATGGTAATTATGTTTTTAACTTAATACAAAATTGATTCACAAATGGCTTTTCCAGGATGAATTACCTTCATCAAGCAGTAAAGCTAGGGAAGACTGTACAAGGTACTTTGGGGAAAGGGGATTAGCATCTGGCTAAAGGAAGCCTTTATGTACAAAATAGAGCTTTAGCTGTCTTGATGGAAAACAGATTCCAAGAAGCTTCAGCCAAGAGAGAAGGAGTATATTCCAGGCATAGAGGATAGCCTCTGCAAAAACCCAGTGATGGGAGATGGAATGTCAACTATGGGGAACAGCAAGGGCACCATGTCTGGGCCAAAGGATGCATAGAGGAGAGTAATATGGAAGGAGACTGTAGACATAGCAAGCAGAGCTTTAAGTGCCAAACAGAGGATCTAATATTCGATCCTAGAGGAGGAGATCTCTCTAGACCTGGAGATCTTAGGGAGCCACAGGGAAGTGACCTTGTAGGACAATCCCTTTGGCAGTTGAGTGGAATCTGGCCTGCAGTGGGGGAGACCAAAATGTCTAGTGCAGAAGTTCCCGAACTTATTTGGCCTACCACCCCCTTTTAAAAAAAAATACTCAGTGCTCCCTTGGAAATCTACTTTCTTTAACCCTTTAATGTTTTTCTTAAAAATTTGCATCATTTAAGAAGCATAAAATATATTTTTAAAATGGTGCATCTTAAATTTAATAATTTATTGTAAATTTGTGGGATTTTTTCTTGCACTGGAATTTTGATGATGCAATATTATGTCATATAACCATATAGTATCGTATTGTGAACTAATCATTAAATTCACGTATTTCTGCCGATGTATGCTAGACTTCCCAACAATGCACAACAGGTTCTCCTGCCAACACTTGCTTGTTAAGACCTGTTGGCAGACTTGACCACTGATTGGTTGTAACTTGCATTTTGTATGTTTATTTGGAAAAAATGTAATTACTACAACTTTAACCCTGTTACACAACAGATGAAACATGTATGGATGTTTTTCTCAAAAATTTCTTCTCTTCTTTCCTTATACTTTCACTGCCCCCTTATTTTTATTCAGTGCCTTCCAATTATACCCGAGACCACTACCACCCCTCTGGATCATTCCAGCACCCCCTCCCCCCAGGGGGTGGTATCGCCCACTTTGAGAACTTCTGAATTAGTCCAGATGACTGTGGGAACAAACACAAGAGATTTCTTCCTTGTGTTTCAAGGGATAGTTTATTTTCTCTCCTGTCCCAATAAATTTGACAGACCCCTTAGCTGTCCATCCATCTGAACTATCTCCTGCCCCTCAACTAGCCCCTGCCATGGGCTTTGTCACTGCTTCCTCTATTTCCTTTTAGGAACCCCAATTCTCTCTCTCTCTCTCTCTCTCTCTCTCTCTCTCTCTCTCTCTCTCTCTCTCTCTCTCCCTCCCCCTCCTCCTCCCCCTTCCCCTCTCCCTCTCCACCCAGCTTTCTTACACACACACCTCTCCTACTCACCTGTGTAGAGAAAGGAGCTAAAGGTCAGAGTGCAGTTCTGCTGGTCAAAGGGGAAGCGGAAGATGTCCAGGTTACAGATGGTGGTCACTCTCATTGGTTTCTTATACTTGATGTGACCTTCATTACTCACATACACAGTGAGACCTGTTGGAGTCTGATCCACATCTACACTGTATGTAAGAGGTTGTAGGAGATAGGAGCTATGAATTCTACCTTCTACTTGCCCCTTCCCTCCTCTTATCCTAGGTCATACCCATGCTGGGCTCCCTATCCTTCCCTTTCATGCTCGGCCCTTGTGGCATGTGTATCATTCTTATATATACATATAAATATGTACATATATACATATAAATGTGTACCATAGTGTATCATTCCCCTCCATCTGTGCTTCTGTGGAAGCTATTCAATTAGGTTTCTATCTATTTCTCTGTTGTCTCTCCTTGACCCAAAGGATGCCCTGCTGAAATGCCCTCCCTTCCTTTGCTGGGGATGGAGTGGGTTTCCTTCAAGGTTTCCCTAGGTCCAATACTTACGACTCTACGATGAAGATGTCTGGGAGCCACAGGTTTTGAGCTGTCATAGAGATTCTCTGAATGCCCCCACACTCCTCTGGGTTCCAGCTGATGAAGTCATTGTCCCAGACCTAAAGTCCAGGGAAGCAGAGCTAAAATGAGTCTGCTCATGCCTCTCCTCCCACTTTTTCTCTTTTTAAACCCTGATTTCTCCCTCTCTCACATCCATTTTTCCCAAATGAGGTCATCTTCCACTTTCTGTCTAACAAAGTCTCGTTTGCCATTCCTCGCCCCCCTCGTTGGCCTCTTCTCTGGGGAGATATTGACCATGGGCTTGGATGTTTCGGAGCAGAGCATCTGTAGTTACTTCTCGACTTCCTCCCCCCTTTCCTGTGTGAGCTGTTCTTCTTCTCTCTGGGGTCCCATTTCTGCCTTCCCAGTTGGCTGGCTGCCCAGGAACCTTTGTGCCCCCAAAGCTGGACCAGATCCCAGCAGCCTTGTCTAGTTCCCAGGACACTGTCAGCTTCACAAAATATTATTCGAGAAGCAGGAACAGAGGAAATGGAATGTCCAAGGGGAAGCAGAATGAGGTTGAGTTTGCCATACCATGTCCAGCCACAGGAATGATGTCAGGAGCTGGAGCTGCTCGTCCTGTTAAAAGAGATTCCTGTTCCAGGCATATGTCTTGGTAACATACATGTCCACTGCCATCTTATTCTCTGTGCTATCCTCTATGGTGCCCTCAAAGAACACTTGTAGCTAGGCTATATGATGGAGCAGTGACAAAAGCTAGATAACACTGAATGCTTCCACTTGAGGGGAGGCGTAGCTAGGCTGACGCTGCAGTCTTTGCCGATGGCTTACCGATGATAGATGGTTCAGGTCCTCAGGATGGACTGGAAGGCGAGCCTTCTGGAATATGGCTTTGACTGTGGGCTTTCCTGGATTATATCCTCACCCCAAATTGCACCAGTTCAGTCCTTCGAAGGCACGAGGACCATTCTTAATCTTAAGATGGTCCCTTGTCGATATTAGGGTCTTTATGGTGGTTTGGGGGGAGGGCATGTGGGGAGGCAAGGGCTTCAACGGATTACGGAGCGAAAGAAAGGGCTGCAGAGCTAAATACTCACCACGTCCAAGATGGAGGACATGGTGAAGGAGAGGTTGACCTGGGTCGGGACGCTGTAGTTGAGAACAGGACGAAAGTCCTTTCTCATAATCACAGAAGCAAAGACAGTGGGGTTCACACCTTGAGAGTCAAATCCTGTACAATTGATGATGAAATTATCCCCCTTGCCTGTTGAGGATGAAGAAATTATGAGATGTACAATAGAAATTTCACATTCTGTATGTGATAGAGGTACTAGAGAATAGGCCATTGTTGAGCCCACCCCAAGAATCCTGGGGAAGAACGTGAACTCCTCCTTCCTGTTCCCCAAATACAAATGACTAGAGAGTGTCGATGTCCGGGGGCCCTTCCTTCCTGGGGCAGGAAATAAGGAATGTGATTGATAGGGAAATGACTGATGTGGTAAGCTCAATCAGTCAGTGCTCAATTCTCAGTTCCATTGGGTTTCTGTCCCCATGCAAAACTTGCCCAAATCTGCATGCAAACTCAGCCCAGGAGTAGCTCCTTTATTGACTTCTGCCCTAAGGACCCCAAAGGGAACATGCCAGGTACCTCTTTAATTCTACCCTCACACATATCCCTCCCCAACTACTCCTCAGCTCAGCTCCCTGAACCTTCCTGTCTGGAGTGGCAAGATAACTGCCTCAGTTCTTTCCCTTTGACATTTTTCATCTTTTAACAAGGATTTGTAAGATAGGGGGTGTGGAAAGGGAGAACAAACATGAGACATGTAAGATGGCATTGCTGCCTTATTCATTCCTGGTTACGGGTCCCCCAAACATCCAAAAAGTAGCCATTGTTTGCATGACCAGGTCACAGTAGCTATGCTGGTTCTTGGGTCAGATACAGAGAAATAGTGACTCCACTTTGTCTGCCCCCTCCCCAGACCACTTCTGGTCCAGTCTTCCCCCCCACCTCCATTTTGTGGAGGTCATGTGGCAACACAACAGAAGCAGTCTGTGATGCCCTTTAGGGCAGAGACTGTTTAGCTTTTACCTTGCATCCCTAGGACTTTGCATACCATTGGTGCTTAATAAGTATTCAAATCAAGCTCATCCCTTTCATATGAGGCATTTGCCATTCAGGTATCTTAAGATCATGAGATTATAGAGTTAGAGCTGGAATAGACCCTAGTAGTTGTCAAAATATTTTGGAGATGCCCTGTTTTCCAGAGCTAAGGCCTAGCAAGCAGGCTGTGCCCTAAGCATGGTATGATCCTTTGCATTCTGGATGATATCACCCCTTGGCAAAGCGCATTGCTTGGACCAGCAGCAGGTGTTCACTGAGGGATTTAGCTCTCTCTATTTCCCAGAGCTGTCCATCACATATTCACAATCCTCGTTCCTTGTCACTGACAGGTACTGCATTCCTCTGGTTCTGTGCCCTGCAGGGTGTGTGTGGCCCCAGGACTTGAGACACTACTGTTTTCACAGGCCCTGTGGGAACAGTTAACTCAAGACCTAAAAATGGTTATGTCAAGGTCTAGGTTAGGATGTATATAAGACCTGCCTTTAGTCTAGCATGTAAAGTCCTCCTCTGGGGGCAGGGGCGGGGTGGGGGGGAGTTTCCACATGCATATGTCATTTCTCTCACTTTGAAATTAATTAAACTTCTGTTTTGTGTTCTGACTTGCCTATCTTTGGCCTGCTCTATTTGCTTGGTTCTGGCCACTCCCAGGTTAGAGACCAGTTCCAATCCATTTGACAAAGTCACTTAGCCCAACCCCCTTATTTTATAGATGAGGAAAGCAAGGCCCAGAGAAGGGAAGTGGTTTGCCCAAGATCAGGCAGGTAACAAGTGGAAGACTAGATCAAGGTCCTCTGATCTGAGGCAATTTAGTGTGGTTGAAAGAGTCCTAAGAGTCAGATAACTTGAGTTTGAGTCCTGGTTCTGCCATTTCATATCTGCATGACCTTGGACAAGTCATTTTACCTTCTCTATGATTCAGTTTCCCCATCTGTAAAATGGTTTGGACTAGAGGACCTCTAAGGCCCACGATCCTATAATCTGATTACTCCTAGTGACATAAGTGTTACTGCTGAGGTCTTTGGGCATTTGACTACTGTGGGGATAGAGGCACAGGCTCTTCCTTCAGTTATCAAGAAGCATTTACATTGCATTCAAATAGTAAGTCCTTTTTGCAGTGCATTCATTGTATACAATAACTAGTTGAAGTATATAGTGTAAAGTATATAGTAACTATTTAAAATATGAGTGAATATCATGAATATGAATGAATATCATGCCTGAGGGTGAGAACAAGAGATGTGGCATAATACAGCAAAGGATCAATCAATCTCCAAGCATTTATTAAGTACCTACTGTATGCTGGCTGCTGCCCTTGGTGCTGGGGATACAAATTCAAAGAATAAAACCATCCCTAGTCTTGAGCTTACCTTCTAATCAGGAAGAGGTATGCATATATAAGTATCTAGGGATGTGACTATAGAAGGAGAGACTTCTGAATAGGCTGCTTGATGCTCAGGAGTTGTTAAGGACACATGCACATAAAATTGTTTTTTTTTTTTTCCTCAGAAAGAAAGTTGACCTAGGCATTATGGAAACCTCATTATAGGAAAATCCAAGTTCTCAAAGTTGGATGCATATTTGACGACCTCCAGTGGCTGGAGACTGAGAGAAGGTAGTGAGTTTTCCTCAAAGGCCACCCCACTTTTCCCTGAACTCTTGCCCCTCCCCCTCTTACCTGGCAGTAGAAAGCTGAGGAAGAGACAGCTGAGAAATCCCAGGGGCCAGTGCTGCATTCTGCAGTCCTCTCTCCTGCTCCTTAGTGATATGCCTGGGATGAGAGCTCCCTTAAACACCTGAGTTTGAGGGAGCACAGGCCACACCTCAAATCTCAGCATTTAATGTTGCTAGTGTCAGGTGACCATTAGTGTTTCCCAATTCCCTGCCAAGTCTTGGTGCCCAGAAAAAACTTGGCCTTGGCCCAAATCTGGCAGCCTTTGACTAGAGGATGCTGGCTGGGCATCCTCAGAGAGAGCTATTTCATTGGCTGAGGGGTAATCACAGCAATGATCAAAGTCTCATCATGCAATAAAGAACTCTTCAGGTAGGAAAGATAGACTATAGATAAAGAGGGATTGAGCAGTGGTCCCCAGCTGCATTGGCTTACAGTTTGGGTGGATTACACTTAGAATCAGAGACTCTTGGATTTTCAGGGGTCTTCCATTCCAACCTGCCTTCCAATGTAACAGTCCTTTCTACTGTGTTCCTGACAAGGGGGCTATTGATTCTGGACTTGAAAATGGCCATTTTTTCAAATGCTGATCCTGCAAAAATAGCATCTGGTAGTTGTTGTTGTTGTTGTGTGTGTGTATGTGTGTGTGTGTGTGTGTGTGTGTACACACGCATGCATGTGTGTATGAGACAGACAGACAGACAGAAAGAGACAGACAGACACAGAGAAAGAAATCCAGAAGGCCAGGCCAAGCAGCTGTACAGAGCAGGTAGATAGAGCTGATTAGGAGTGGAATTACCAGTGCTGTAGCAGGGACCTGTCTAATGGAAGGGCTCTCTGATGCTGATTATGGTCCCCACATGTGAGGTTTTCCATTGTGACAGCATGAAGCTCCTTCTGGTACTTTTTGCCATGTTCAGAATGTTTTTGGCTATAATGAATATCCTGGGAGAATTGTTTGTCATTTCTCTTGTGTAACATCCCGTTTTGCTTCTTATGTCTGTGTGAGTTTTGTGGACCAGCTTGTCCCGTGGCCCAGATGTGGCTGCCCTGCTTCGGCCTTGGGGGAGGAAGGAGTATGATTTCTTAGCAGACTCCACCAAGAAGCTCCCCTCTCTTTCAGCACTGTGAGGGCAGGTAAGTTAGAGGCTGGACGACCACTGATTAGGTATGTTATAATGGGGAGTCCTTCCAGGTGTGGTTGGACTGGATGTTCAAGCCCATGTCACACCCAACTTTAAAATTCTGTGATTCTACCTTCCCTCCATTTGTCTTATGTTTCCCCCCACCCAATCTAAAAAACTATAAAAGTTCAGATTTTTTTTCAGGTTTTGGCACTTTTAAGTGTGTTCATGATTGTTGTATTTTCTTACACGTAAAAGACATAAAGAAAGTCTTAGACAAAAAAAATGGTGAGGACTGAGTCAGTTCTTCAAGAGGATGGACCCTGGTGAAATGAAGCAATGGTTTGTCTTAATCTTGTCCTTCAGAATAGTTAGGATGTTCTCCCAACTACATCAAATATCTGCTTCCTCACTTTGACCAAGTTTTCCCTAGACTCAGTCCCAGATTTAAAGTATTTTTAAAAATCAATCTCAAATAATACTTCATAGATCTATCACCAGTCTGGCTTGTACCTCATTTCTATCCAGTCTGAAAGTACAAAGAAATCTCCAAATAGGGCCCCTGTCTGATTTTCCATTAAGATTCTTACTTCTATTCCAATATGAATAATCACAGATATGGTATTGAAATTCCTATGTAGCTACTTTGCTTCTCTTGGTATGTGGGACACCTAGCCTAGCAAGATGAATTCACACATTTATTCTTCCCAAAGGAATCCTGATGTAGCCTGGTCTGGGCTCTTCCTACAGGACCCAGAATACCCAGAAGCCATTATCAAAGAAGAACAGTCCTTCATTCCCCTACCCTCTCCTCCATACCCCAATACTACAGCTAGAGAAAGAGGAAAAGGCTCTCCTCCTGTTTGCCTCATGACAGCCCCCACTGAGTCCTGCAGATCCCTGGTATATTGCCAGGCTATGCTGGAGCCCCCTCATAGGTACAGACACGTCTCAATATGGGGTAGGAGGTTGTGGCACTACTTGACTTATCATGTCTGCTAACTGTTCTTATGGAGTATAATCTCTAGAAAGCAACCATGGGCCCTCAACCATCTGCTGCCCTAGTGACATGACTATCTTGTCTGGCTCCTCCTAGAGACAGCCCCCATATGAGTGCATTCAGTGAGAAGGAATAGGGAAGCTGGCTGTAAGATGCCACAGCTCAGGACAAGGATGATTTTTTCCTCCTCATCTTCATGGGGTGCACTTATATATTATTAGGTTTTCATATTCTATCTCCCCCACCCAAAAGAAAGGAGCTGAGGACTTGCCTAGATTATAGGGACTTGAATGTAGCTATGGCTCCAAGATGGTGCTTGCTGCATGTTCCTAACTGGGGTCTTGTGAGAGGATACTGAACAGCAAGGTGTCTACCCAGCTGGAGAATGTAGAACCTGGTGTGGATGGGAAAGAACAATGGTTACAACCATTACCAGAACCAGATGATACCCTTTGGCCTGGCCAACGGCCTCACAATATTCTCACACTTTGTGAACTTTGTGCCTGCTAGCTCTCCTAGGTCAGAATGTTATCATCTCCTCAGAGGATATCTTGACCTTTCTTTGGTACTTCATAGGGCACATGAAAAACGTATAAGAGGTTCTCTACCGATTGTTAGATCATGGGCTGTATTATAAGGCAGCGAAAGTCAGTTCCACCAGATGTCTCTATTCTTTCTAACAGTTGTCCCAAACCCAGAAAGGACTGCGGAGAGACTCATGCTCTGCCATGGCAATTTGGACATGGGTGCCATCGTGAGTAATATTAATATGAACCATCGTGCACCCTATTCAGACCAACTTCATCTTGACAAAGCCTTTGAAAAAGAGGACCCCCTTTATGTTCTCTTGGAAGAAGATTGGACTTTGATGTCGCTGCAATGGGGATCCTAATGAGAGGGTCACATCTATACCACTCATTCAGCCATAAACATTTTCTTATTTGTGGAGAAAGGGGTCAAATCCAGGGAGGACAAATAAGTAAAATCAGCAGAGTTAAGTTGGGCTGGTGAACTCTAACCTTCAGATTCAGGCTTGACCCCAGCCTGCTTTATACTACCCAGTGGGTGTGGGAAGGCAAGTAGCTGAGGTGGAAAAATCAAAGACTCGACCGGGATTCTGTCCCAGACTGAGACAAAATCCAAGTTTCGGAGTTAGCTCACAGTGCTTGCCCTCCTATTAGGGGGAGCCTTCTCAAGCTCCAATGGGAGGACCATTTTTTGCAGGAATGTGGATGTGTTCTGCAGACTCTCAGGTCTGGTCTTCTGGCGATAGCCCTTATAATCTCATTGGTAACGGAGGTATTCCTGCATCGGTCAAGGGCGTGTTGGACATGATACTGCCCTTTTCATTGTACAGTCATGTGGAAGAACAAGAACAAAATAGCCATGAAAAGAATTGTTCAGCAGGGTTCAAGTTTGGAGAAATATGCGATATGTGTCTCCTCTTGAGCCACACCCACTAGTCCCCAGGCACAGAGGGAGTAGCTTGGAGAAGGGTCTGTGGCATGCTAAATCTGTGCAGTCCACCAGATGGCGCTCAAAGCTTGAGTGATTCCCCGGATGTCAAAATGGGCAGGTGCCTGCCCCAACCTTTCCCTAGTCCCCTGAAGTTCTGTGTTTAAAGCTCGGGGGAAAGACTGTTTCTCCAAATAATTACTAACCCTTTTGGCTCATGTAACTTCACCTCCTTGGAGTCCCAGGCTCACTTTTCTTTTCAGCCTAACTCCAAAGAACTCACTCTCTTGGCATATAGGCTAAAATGCATAGAGTATAATAAAATAAAACCAAATTTTAATCAGTCAATAAACATGTATTGAGCATCTGCTCTGTGCCAGACATTGTGTTAAGTGTTGGGGATACAAAGAGAGGCACAAGACAGTCTTTGCCCTCGCAGATCGGGAGCCCTTCACTATAGAATGGGCTAAGCATACCATTGCTAGTAAAGTTTAGATTTCCAAACCCAAAGTTCCACCCTTTCACCTGCATTCAGCCCCCTTATTTTTAAATTGTTATCCCTGTCTTTTGTTTTTACGTCCTCTTCTTTTCCTAACGTGTTTCTCCCCTTGCCCCGCCCAGGGGTCATCCTTTTGGACAGAGGAGGAAAAAAAACCCAGTTAGCATTTATGTAGCACCAGCTGTGATCCAGGTACCTTACAAAGAGTGTCTCATTTTGTCCTCACAGCAACCCTGGGAGGTAGGTGCTATTGTCCTCAATTTATAGTTGAGGAAACAGTTTGCTTCTAGCTTTTTGCAAAGTTAGAAATAAATTACAAGTCACTTATTGCTATGAATATTTTGGTACGTATAGTTCTTTTCTCTTTTGCAATTGCTGGATCAAAAGGCACAAACAATTTAGTTGTCTAATTCACAGTTGCATTCCAGAAATGGTTGGCCCAACGGGCAGTTCCACTAATAATGTGTGAATGTGTCTGTTTCTTCCTCCAATATTAAATTTTTCCATCTTTTGCCACCTTCATGAAGATCCTACTTTGATAAGAAAAACTATTTTCCAAGACCTCTTCATGATAATAGTTAGAGTTCAATAGTCTTCACTGTTTGGGAAAATGCTTAACTGAAGAGTTCCTCTTTGGAGATAACTCTGGTCCCCCAGGAATCTCTGCCTCACACATATTGGGAGTCATTGTTGAGGGAGAAGGTCTCTACCTTGTTAGAGAGATTCTCCATGAAGGATTTATGGAAAGACATTGATAAGAATCATGCAGGATGAGGAGAAATTGATGGGCCATAATCTGTATCCGGGAGGGAATAACCACATTAGGCCACAGATTGATTCAAATTGAAGAAATGATTTTAAGTAATTTTGAAAAAAGCAATAACATGGGATTACATTTCCTCTCCTCGTTTCAGTGTAAGAAGCAAGCATATTGGTCAATATTTTGGGATAATTTATTTAAAATCTGTTTTTACAATTAAAATTCTATTTTTAACTCACAAATAGATGCTAGGAGTCTTAAAAAAAAGCCATTTGATTCTTATCTGTCTGGAATAACTGAGCTTCAGCTGGATCCAAGAATTGTCTTTACCAGTAATATTCTAAGGAACAAATATTCCCTGCAAAAGGATTAATTAGGTCAATTCAATTACAGGGCAGCTGAGGCTTGGGTCTGAGCTGAATCACTGGGCTGCAGGAATCTGTAGTAGGTGAGAAGGAAGGACACTGGGTTTGAGGCAGATGGGGTGGAGCTGAAGCTGGCTGGAAGGAAGGGATGGAGTGGTGTGATGTGGGAAATAGCTGGATTTTGGCTAAGAGGATGAGTTCTGGCAGTCCACAAGGTCAGGGAGAGTGGAAAGCTGGTGTTGGCATGTGCTGGTGGGGGGAGGGGAAGAGTATATTTCTAGTTGATCCAGAGGACAATGACTGTGATGAGAGAAGAGATCATGAATGTCAAGTAGATGCAAAAGAGCAGAGTGTCTAGAACAAGGCTGAATTTCACCCACATGTCAGCTTTCTGCTGATGTTCCAGCTGTGCCCATGTGGAATGGGAGTCCCCACTCAGCCAAGCCTTAGCTGGGCCTGCCTTCACCCCTGGCTCCTTCAGGCCTGTAGTGAAGATGAGAACTTAGCTTAACATTGGAATGGACACCATAATCGGGAAGGAGCATCACTGGGAAAGAGAAAGTAGAAGGATTAGGAGTCTGGAACAGAGACAAAAGTGGTGCCGATGGCACTTACCAGGCAGGTGGCTGGGGTTGGGGTCAGGACCCCCATTCTCCTTGTGGGACCTCTTGGAGCCCTCTGTTGCTCTGAGGTAGAGCAGCAGCAGTGAATGGAGCCAGTGGGGCATGGGTGGGGGTTGTGTAGTAACCAGATTCAGAAGGTAGGTGAGGAAGATAGCCTCCAGCAGGCTGACCACCATCAAGGGCAGGCACAGAGCAAAGTACACACCTGTGTGAGGAAGGGCCAGAGTGACCTCCAACCTCCTCCTGTGGCCTCTTTCCCCAATCCCAACCCCAATCCTCTAATAATACTCTTTCCCAGGATCCCTCCCACTTCTCTCCTTCCCTCTCTTGTTCCTCCCCACAGTGGAGAGAGCCATACTGATGAGGGGGGTGCCACTGGGTGGCAATAAATCATTCATCATGAGCAGGAAGACCGTATATCCCAGCAGCAGGGTCATCTTGAAAGGGGCCCAGTTGCCACTCTCAATTGGCAGGAAGAAACTTAGGGCATCGATTGCTATCAGAAATCCACTGGGCACCAGAAGATTTATGACATAGAGTCTGGGCCGTCGCTGGATGGCCACCTGGAAAAGGGGAGGGAGAGAGGGGTAATGGGGGAATTAAGAGGAAGCTGTTCTTGATACAGAGAACAATGATTGTTCCACAGACTACCCTCCATTTTGACTAGAACTCAATGAGAATATTGCCCCAAACTGAATGGGACACAACATATAGCCAGTCCTCAGAAGCTGCCTAGACATGCTCAAGGGATTCAGGTTAGGCACAGTGGACCTGGGGGAGGGGATGGTTTGGTGCCATAGGGTAGGGCAGTGTTGAGATGTCTTTCATGGGAGAGGAAGCTGGTCCTAGGCATGAAGCAATAAGAAATTCTGACTGAAGGCTTCTGGGACTGGAGGGGCTGGTTAGACTATAAGCTCCTTGAGGGGCTTTGTATCCCCAGCAAAAGGATTGTCTTTGTATCCTCCTGCAAAAGGATTAATTAGGTCAAATCAATTACAGTGCAGCTGAGGCTTGGGTCTGAGCTGAATCATTGGGCTGAAGGAAACTGTAGGAGGTCAGAAGGAAGGACATTTGGTTTGAGAGAGTTGGGGCTAAGCTGAGGCTGGCTGAAAGGAAGGGATGGCACAGTGCCAGACACATAGTGCTTGTTAAATATATACTTGTGGATTGATTGATTGAAGAGGTATGGTTTTGGTAAAGATCCTAGCAAGGGTGGGATTGGGTGTTTGTAAGGTCCCAAAGTCATATACTCCAGGCCTACATAGAACATGATCTGGTCATAAAAGCTGGATCCCACCACCAACTTTGGGGTTGCTTTGTTGATGCCCAGCAACTGCCACTCCCCTTGTGTCTGGATGAGATGGCGTGAAGTGTCAGTTATCTCCCACATGGCCTTTTCCGTGCCCAACAACATGTCATTCACTGCAGAGGAGAGCCAACTCATTTAGTTTCTCATATCACCACTGTTCTCTGTCTTCTTTTCTCTCCTCAAGCAGTAAACTGGACAAACCCTTCATCTTCTTTGCTCCCCCTCCATCTAAACCCCTCCACCCACCCACCCAATCCACTCAACCTTTGTCTGGGGTTTTGTCATTGGAATTTTTGAAAATTAAATTTTGCTTTTTTCAATTAATTAACTTGGTGGTTAGTTAACCACTTTCTCTTCCTCCTACACCCCCCTCATAAACTATAAAGAAAACAAGAAAAACAACCTGTATGATAAATATGAATAGCATAGCTAAAGAAATTCCCACATTGGTCATGTCCAAAGTATTAAGTCTCAATCTGAACCTGGAGTTTATCACTTTTCAGTCAAGAGGTGGGTAACATTTGTCATTGAATCTGCCCAAAATACTCCTTGCTGACTACCACTCCCCATGTGGGTGGTCTCCCCTCATAAGAATATAAAATCTCTGGGGACAAGTACTGTCTTTGCTCTCATATTTGTATCCTTGGCACTGAGCAAAGTGCTTGGCAAATAGGTAGTGTTTAATGAATGCTTTTTCATTCACTGGTTCATTTTTTCTCAATTCCTCCACTGGTCACCTTGATTCAGATGGCCACTCCAACTCTAGCTCACCTGTGTAGAGGAAAGAGCTGAAGGTCAGAGTGCAGTTCTGTTGGTCAAAGGGGAAGTAGATGTCCAGGTTACAGATGCTGGTCACCTTCATTGGTTTCTTATACTTGATATGACCTTTACTATTCACATATGCAACAAGATCTGATGGAGTCTGATCAATGTCCATGCTGTATGAAGAAAGTAGCCAACAGAGCTTTCTTCTCCAATTCCTCTGATGCCAACTAGTCCCACTCCCTTGGTCCCCATCTCCACCAGTGACTCTCCCTTATCTCCCCAACACTCAACTATCCTAGGCTAGGTTTAGTGGAAGTGATCTCTCCATAAGTTACCATCTTTTGTATGTGTAGAGTCTCATCGTTGTCCCAATATGGTGGTTTTCCCCTACCCTTGTATAAGATGCTTTGCCTAGGGATAGTTTCCTTCTTGTTTTCCCCAACTCTGGTACTCACAACTCTACAATGAAGATGTCTGGAAGCCAGAGGTTATCAGCTGCCACAGCGAGCTCCGTGATTCCCCCACACTCCTCTGGGTTCCAGCTGATGAATGGGTTGTCCCAGAACTAGAGCCCCAGGCAATGTAGAAACAGGCATTGAGGAGTGACTGGAGCCTAGGGTTAATCTGGGAAAAGTAGCTTCTCCCTTTTGCTTTCCTCTTTACACTTACAGCTAGAATCTCAGAATTTTAGGGGAAGGACAGGACCTTAGAAATCATCAGGTCCCTCTAGTCCAACAGGACCTTAGGAACCGTCTAGTCTAACTCCTCATGTCTAAAGATGAAGAACCTGAACCTAAGAAAGGTTAAGTGATCTGCCCAAGGTCACATCTTCAATTATTATCAGAGTCAGGACTAGAAACCCAGGCTGCTAACTCTTATCTCAGTACTCTTTCCACTAAGGCTCTGCTCCCTTCCCCTTACTCACTTCTATTCCTGATGATTCCCCCTTTCTCTAATGCAATCTTATCTACCTTCCATTGATCCCTCAATGGTCTTTATCATAGAGAGACTCAATGTATTCTATATGACATGTGAGCCTCACCTTAGCATGATGCTCCAGAGCTAAGAGATTATTCTCACTTTGGGGGTTTCTGCCATTTTGATGATACTGTTCTCCCTCTAAGGTTTTCATCACTGTCTTTTGAGTTGCCTAGAAACCTTGTAGCCTCAGATCTGAGCAGACTTGTCTAATTTTCAGGGCACTAATAGCTATAGAAAATGTGATTTGATTAGAAAAAGCAGAAGAAATTGAGAAGAGAAGGGGCCATGGGAAGAGAGGGGATCTTACCAACTCAAGCCAGATGAATGAGGTAAGGAGCTGAATCTGTACATCCTGACAAAAGAGATTCCCATACAGGATTATTAGGTCAGTAATCAGAATCTAGCCATCCTTCGCTATGCCCATCCCAGGTTAGCTTTGGGATAATTCTGATTTTCAGTGATTAACCAGGAGAAAAAAATGTAGGTCCAAACAAATAAGTCACAGGAAAGAGATGGAGGGCTAGAGAGAATAGGCTGACCGTGGGGTATGGGTGACTGGTGGAGGATTTCTGACATGTTCAAATAGAGAAAAATTTAATTTACTCTAGAAATGTCACCTTAGATTATCTCTTCCCTAAGTTTTAGAAAAATCTCTCCAATAGATTGGGACCTACTAGGTCAATGCTCAACATTGGATCAGACTAATTTTGGCTGAGGGGGTAAGAGGGCAGTCAGGTTTGGGTGCTGTGTTCTGGGCCATGGCAAGTTTAAAGGGCTCTGTACTTACCACCTCCAGAATGGCAGATAAGGTGAAGGACATGTTGACCCTGGTGGGGTCACTGATGTTGATAACCGGTCTGAAGGCCTTTCTGTCAAACAGCAACTGAAAAGCAGTTTGGTTCCATCCATGTACATCAAACCCTGAGCAGTTGATGGTGAAAGTGTTGCTGCTTTGTGTGAAGGTAGGAGAACCTGTAAGACAAAAGATGTTGCTCTTTACATGAGAGGGTTGCCCTCCCATTCAAGCCCATGACCCCCCATAACTAGAAATTCAAACCCCTGAAATCTTGTATTAGACTATGGGAATAGCCACATGGAAAGGGAGATGGAAGACAAAAGAGACACACTATTGTTCACAATCCTTGATCGCTCCTTGGATTATAAAGGTGTTAAAACATTATCCTGATGCTGGTAATCGAAGTAGGTGTGTTAGGAAGCTGGTATGTGGGTGTCTACAATGAATTGTAGAGGCTGAGTGTTCCAAAAGGTGGAAGGTCAGTGTTTGGTTTGTGAAGTGACTGTGTGGAAGTGGCCATTATGTGGGAAGAGGGGATTGTGTGGATGAGATGAGCATGTTAGCAGGAGTGAAGGCGTGGTGTTAGGTGCCACCCTCAAGAGCATTCAAGGATTCATTCCAGGACTCCAGGTGAGTTATCTAGACCCAATTCTGTGTTCATGGTGGTTGAGTCACTGGAGTTGTGGGAGCAACTCATGGAGACAATGGGAAGTGGGAGCAGAGGTGCCAATCACCGTGGAGAAATATGAGCATCTGAGGACATTGATAGTAACTCTTGAGAGATGGTAAGATAACTAAATAGTTCTCAGTCTCCAGTCATTTCTGTCCTGGAAAAAAGAATGTCCAAAGGGATGCAAATGAACCCAGAGCCAACATCTCAGTGGGTTTGAATGGGTACATGACCTCTTCCTACCTGGATCAAAGAATGTGGGATTTGCTGATAGGCAAATGGCGGAAGGCACTGTGGTCTGTGCTCAGACCGTACTTCCCCTATATGTAAAACTCACCCACATGCAAACTCAGCCTGAAGCCAGTGACAGCCCCTGAACTCAACCTTCCCTTCCTTCTTTCCCTTCTCCCCAGCCTTGTCTGCCATCCCTCCATTGCTTTCTTCTGCCCTCAACCTTCCCTCCAAGTCAGAGATAAGTTGTCCTGGATCTCTGAGTCCTCTACATCCTAGAAAGGAGAGATGCAAAGCAGTCACGTAGTAGAAGGGCTCAAGATACATGAGAGGCTAAGTGACATCCCTAGTTCAGTTCCACAAGTATTTTTCAATACTTTTTGTTCCACTGCCTGTTGATTTCCCAGACTCCTTGACATCGTTGACTTCCTGAAACCCCTGAGGGTTTCAGCTTTCATGTCAGCATCCCCAGCCCTACCCTCTCTCCTGACCTCTAGTCTTGCATCTCCAACTACCTCTTGAATATTTCAGATTGGATGTACTGTGGGCATCGCAAAAATAGCCAGTCTTAATCAGACCTTGTCAGCGTTGCCCCCACCCTACCCCAAGCTCACTTCTCTTTGAACCATCCCATCACTGTTGCTGTCTATTTTTCCAGTCATCCGGGCTAACAGTCATGGTGCCTTCCTAGACTCCTCTCTTGTACTCAGCCCATCTATACAATCCGTTACCACATTTTATCATTTTCCCTTAGTGACATGCTCATTAATGTCTGGTTCAGGTCTTATCACCGCTTCCCTGGACTCTTGCAAAAGCCCCGTCACTGGTTTCCCTCACTCCCATCTCTCCCTACTCCAGTACATCCTCCATTCAGTGACTTTCTAAAGCATGAGTCTGACCATAGAACTCAATAACCCCTAACAGTTCTGTATTATTGCTAGGATCAGAAATAATCCCGGTTGGCTTTTAAAGCTCATCACAGCCTTTCCAGCCTTCTTACACTTTATGCCCCCACGCTCTATGATCCAACAACACTTTCTTGCCCTCCTCACGCATGACCTTCTGTCTCCCACCTCTCCCTCTTCTCCAGCTGACCTCTAGCTCTGGGATGATTTCTTTGCTCACCTCTGCCCCTGGCCTTCCCTGACTTCCTCTAAGAGTAAGCTCAGATGCCACCTTCTGCATGAGGCCTGTCCCATTGCTGGCACCTTCCCCCTGAGATCACCTCCCATTGATGCTCTATGGATCTGTCTCCATGGTGGCGGGCAGCTCGTCTTCCCCGTCAACGTGTGAGCTTCTTGAGGTTAGGGACTGTCTTCTGCCTTTCTCTGAATCCCTTTGGATCCCACACAGTGCCTGGCGCATAGTCGGTACTCAGTAAATGTGTGTTGACCAGCAGACCCTTAGAATTAGGCTGTAAGGGCCTCTGGGACAAGTGAGGGTTATTGTAAGTTGGCCACTGTGGGGATGGCAACTGTACTTGGAGGAAGCTCTAGGTGTGTGCAGAGGAAAGGACCCAGGGGGTGAGGCTTTTAGGTGGAAAGAGAGAAGAGTGAGCCAGTGTGCGTGTTGGCAAGACAGCAGAGAGGTCAGAGGGCAATTAGAAGAGGAACAGCTCTGGGTCTTACAGGGTAGCACATATATGACCTAGATCAAATTGCTTACCATCTCAGGGAGGGGCGAGGGGAGGGAGAAAATGTGGAACTCAAAATTTTATTTAAAAATTAACATAAAAAAGAAAAGAAAAATAGCTCACCCTTATGTAACATTTTAAGGTGGGCAAAATACTTTACAAAATAACCTCATTTGATCTTCACAACAACCCTGGCTGCTAGAGGCTTTTATTATCCACATTTTACAAATGAGGAAACTGAGGCACACTAAAGTAAAATGACCTGTTCAGTGTGCCACAGGTAGTAAGTGTCTGAGTTTAGATTTGAACTCACGTCTTCCTGACTCCAGGGTCAGTGCTCTATCCACTGCCACTTTACAGAAGAGGCTTTTCCTGACCTTCCCCTTCACTAGGCTATGTAGCTGCCCCTAGCGCCTGGGTAAATACTCTATGGCATGGGAAGCAAGAAGGCCTAGAGAAAAAGAACCTGAAAAAGAGGCCTGAGTCTCAGCCCTGCCCACACTTATTACTTCTGTGACTGCGAGGGCAAGGTGGTGTGGGAAGGATGAGTGCTGCCAAGGGTGAGGAACTGGGTTTGAATCATACTTCCAGCCCTTGCTTGTTGTATGAACTTAGGCAAGTGTCTGATCCTCTCTGTGCCTCAGTTTCTTTGTCTGTAAAGTAAAAGTATCAGGCTAGGTGGCCTCCGAGGTCCTTTCTGCTTCTGGATCTTTGATTCCAAAGCCTATCCAGCTTTTGCTTGAAGGCCTCTGTTCAGAAGGAGCCCACTCCTGATTAAAGCGACAGCCAAGCCTTAGTCTCTTCATTTATAAAATGGCCAGGATCATATTTTTACTCCCTCCCTCCCAGGCGATTGTGCAGAAAGTGCTTTAGAATTCTTAAAGCCTCAGAGAAGCCCCTGTTATCATTATCCTTTCGGGTTTTCTTCTTTTTAGACTAGGGAAGCTGAGGCCCAGCCTTCAATTCAGAGCATCACCATGGAGATGCGAATTCTAAGTGTGCTCCTTGGCCTGGGGGCTAAGAGAGCTTCCCAGGCACTCCTCAGAGGCTCCTCCTAGCTATAACAGTGAGAGCATTGGCACTTACAGGACCTAGGTTCAAATCCTACCTTTGATGCTTATCAACTGCATGACTTTGAGCAGATACTTGCTCTCCTTGAACCTTGGGTCCCTCACCTATAAAGTGTGAGGTCCCTTCCAGCTCAAGATCTAAGGTCTTATGGTCCTACGAGTTTAATCTCCCTGGCCTCACTTTCCTCAGCTGTAAAATGAGGGGACTGGACTGGAGGTCCCTTTCATCTCTAAATCTATGATCCTATGTCTACACTTGACCCCAACTTACCTTGAAGGAAAAGGCTGAGAAGGAGACATAGGATCCATCCCTCCTGGTGAGGCCAAGCTCCTTCCATCTTTTGTGATTTAGCTTATCTGGCGATTCAGCCAGAGCTCAAGAAGCCTGGGGCTTAAAGGAACACAGGCCACACCTTGAGTTCCGGCTTTGAATATTGCTGGTTTCAGGTGACTGCTCCCTGGGGAATGGCCTTAGTGGCCAGAGAAGGTCATGGAAAGAAGGTCCGACCTTGTCCCCAGCTTGGACCATAGCTCTGGCTCTGCTCCAAGATGGAGGGGGTTTGGGTCAACACTGGGCCAGCTAGGCCTCTGTCTGGCAGCCCTGACTCATCACTGGACCAAGCAAAAAGTCTAATTTACTGTAGCCTGGAGCCGCTGTTCTTGGGGGGAAAAAGCAAAAAGCACGAAGGAAGGATTGTCTAAAGTTTTCCAGGCAGAGAGTCCCACAGTCCCAAGGGAGGCCTCTGTATGGATTGGTTTGACTCTAGGCATATATAGATATATTGTATAGGAATCATTGCAAGAAATTACTTTTGTTGCTTGTTAGGTTTCTTAGGCAGGCACAGAAACTGTCAGTATTTAAATGTTCCCGTGCCCTTCTGCAGTCTTTCAATGTCTCTCCTGCTCTCCCCAATCTCTCATGGTGGCTCAGAAATCATGCTCCCAGTGCTTTGAGGACACAAGGACCGGGTTCACCTGGGCTGGGTCACGTGAACTGCTCAGGGGCTGCCCAGTGCTCACTGTCTGTCTCTTTCATTATCGTGGGCATCCACTCCTTAATTAGGACTTTATTTTATCCCTTCCCACCCTTGGCTGAGAAAGCAGAAGCAAAATAAAACTGAGCAGCTCTGTTTTCTCCTGGTGCCTGGCCCCCACTGTACCATCCCCCTAGGCAGTGACCTCCCTCTTTTCTCTGGTACTTCTCTTTCCCCTAAGACAGCCTTAAAAAGCCCCTGTCCTTGGCTTTCTGGCCTGACCTCTGCTCATTCTGAGCTTTAGTATTGCTGACACTAGCCTTATGCAGCTAGGGGGTGCGATGGAGCGGTAAGTCTAGAGTCAGGAAGACCAAGTTTGAATCCTCCGTTTATATGGCCATGCCACCATGCATGTGTCCATCCTGTGTCCACACATCTTCATAGAATCATGGGATTTTAGCTTTAAAAGAGATTTTAGTGGCCAGCCAGTTAAACCCAAGTCCCCAAAGGGTTTCCCAGCTGACAGCTGATCCTCATTCCCTCGTTATCACCCATCTTTTGGCTGTGGCAGCAGCCTTCCCATCAGCCTCTCTGTCTAAAGCATCTCCCTGTTCCAGTCCCTCTCCCACACATCTGCCAGAGTGATTTTCCATTAGTTCAAAACTAGCCATGTCAATTAAAAAAACAAGACCATTTCAGCAGTTTCCTATTGACTCTGAGATCACATGTCTACTCCTCTCTTGGGCTTTTAAAGACCTTCACAACTTGCCCTGCACCCATCCTATCTTTCCTGACTCATTGGACACTATTGTTTTAGCCACACTCTTCGGTCCAGTCATATTAGCCTTCCTTCCATGCATCACACATGCCCTTCGTCTCCTGCCTGCACCTTTGCCCTGGTCAGCTCCCAGTGCCCAAAGCGCACCCTTCCTTCATCTCTGCTTCTTTGTTGTCATGCAGTCATTTTTCAGTCATGTCGAACTCTTCGTTATCCCATCGGGAGTTTTCTAGGCAAAGATACTGGAGTGGTTTTCCATTTCCTTCTCCAGCTCACTTTACAGATGAGGAAACTGAGGCAAACCCTGACTTGCCCAGGGTCACACAGCCAGTAAATATCTGAGGCTGGATTTGAACTCAGGAAGATGAGTCTTCCTGACTCCAGGCCCAGGGATCTACCCACTGCACCACCTAACTGCCCTGCCTAACATATAGTAGGTTCTTAATAAATGCTTGTTGAGTGATTGATTGTTATGGATTGTAGTCAAGGTTCTTTGTCATTCTGGTTGCTCTAAAGCTTATCAGCGCTTATTTCAGCTTACTGTCGAACTGTACCTTGTACTGAACACAGCATTCTACGTGTGGTCTGACTGCGATAGAATAGAGCAGGACGCAGCAGCTAGATGGTGCCATGGATAAAGTGCAGGGCCTGGAGTCAGCAGGCCCTGAGTTCAAATTTGGCCTCAGCTATTTACTAGCTGTGTGACCCTGTGCAAGTCACTTAACCCTATTTGCCTCAGTTTCTTCATCTGTAAAATGAGCTGGAGAAGGAAATGGCAAACCACTCCAGTATCTTTGCCGAGAAAACCCCAAATGGGGTCAAGGAGAGTCAGGCGGGACCGAACAACAGCAGCAGCACATTCTCACTGCGGTAAGCTCTGCCTCTCCAGGCAGCCCCAAATCCCATTAGCATTGTTTGGTTGCCGTATCATCCCGCTGACTCATACTGAGATTTCAAGTCCACCGAAACTGGCCAGATCTTGTTTCAGGCCAAATGTCATCTGCCTGTGCCTTCCCATCTCATACGTGGGAATTGACTTTTTGAGCCAAATACAAGACTTTAAATGTGTATCTATTGACTTAAATCTTCTTAGATTTGGCACAATATTCTTGCCTGTCTAGATGGTTTTAGATTCTAACCAGAGGCATGCAGGAGCCAGCTTGAATGAGCTCTTGATGGTCAATTGTTGAATTTTTAGTATGAATGTTACATAAACAGGTAAATGCTACAAAACTAGGCTTGATTTATTTTTGTTGCTGTTGATTGTCTAGGTTTAAGAAAGTGATGAATAAAATGTTAATGATGCAAATTAAACTTAAAACGTACATGTGAAGATTTTTTTTGAGAATTAGTTTTTAAACGTTTACCAACGCACCTCTGATTCAAACAATATCCAATATTTAAATGATTTCTCTCAGCTT
>CM053627.1:12387182-12410264 GCA_028646595.1 Phalanger gymnotis | reverse complement strand
GAGAGAGAGAGAGAGAGAGAGAGAGAGAGAGAGAGAGAGAGAGAGAGAAAGAGAGAGAGAGAGAGAGAGATCATGACGCTCATGTGAGATCACTCCAGCAGATGGCCGGACAATTGAAATCCCCTGACCATTACTATTAATATCATGCCTCAGTGCCAGACTTGTGATCCATTTCCTAAACCAATTTCCTCTTTCTGGTCAGCTGGTCTATAACACACTCTGATGTCAAAATTACACCGCTGACCTTGTCTAAAAAGCCCTCCCCACTCTGATTCCTAGATTTGCTCCCTTCTGAATATCCAATGCTCTTCTACACTGCCCTTCCCCCTTCCTATAATTAGGGGACAGGATTTTCCTTAAGCCATCAAATGGCCACCGTCCTTCACAGTGCAAGTGTAAATTAAACTGAAATGCTTGAACATTGCGCTTTCGTGCTGTGAAAGCTAGCTCACATTGCTATTTAGCAAGATGGCTAGTGAACAGCATCTGTGGTCCAAAAATACCTCCATGGTTGACATCCCAGATTTTTCAGAGCCTTGGAGGCTTTATGGCTATGGAGTCTTGTCAGAGAACCAGGTGTTCTGTTCAAATCCACTTTGTTGGTTCTTTTTGGGGGGAAGAGAGGAAGGAGAGATCACAGATGAGGAAACTGAGGACCAGAGAGGTTGAGTGTTTTGCCCAGATTCACAAGCAGTAATTGGGAGAGCAAGGATTCAAACTCAGGTCTGACTCCAAAGTCCTCTGAGCGGTTCTAATTATTAGGAAGTTCTTTGGGGTTTTTCTCCCCAATAACAAACCTAAATTCACCACTTCCACCTTTCATTTTTGCTCCTGCCTTTTGGGGTCAAACAAAACACATTCAGCCCACTTCCCTATCTCCTCTAAACATGTGGGAACGCTGAGCTTTCTCTGAAGTCTTCTCTTTTCTGAAATACACATTCCTGATTCATGTCCAAATGTATTTTAGATTTCCTTTACCTCCATGGTTTTTCTCCTCTGGGTGTGTTTAATCAATGTCCCTTCTAAGATATGACACCTAAAATGGAATACGATGCTGTGGATGAAGTCTGATCAAAGCAGGCATCTCTTCTAATCCTCGGTCCCCTTCCTGACTCTATCCCACTTCAGTAATCATTTTATTCTCAGAAAACTATTATTCCCCCTAAAATGCTATCCAAAAGACTACTGCCATTCTACACTCCCCCCACCCCCAAAAGGTGCAGGCATTTCGATGGGGAATGTCCAAAGAGTCGGGCTGCTTCCATTGAATCACAGAGTGGTGATTAGAGCTCATCGGGGAGCCCCTGATCAATTCCCTTTCCCTTGGCCTAATTGATAAAATCATAGAATGTGTTGGGAGCAGGGCCCAGGAGAGAGTCAAGACAGGAAGTGGCCATGAAGGGTGTGACCTCTGGCAGGAGCAGGGAACACCAGCTAGGAATTCAAGGGAGAATTTGCTCTGGCAGTTGGGAGCTAAGATGCAGAGGAAGCCCAGGTAGCTTAGTTGAATGGCCTGCTCAGCCAAGCTGCAACCCACAGGGGGAGTAGTGTGAGGACCCCTGAAGCAAAAGAGGCCAACATGGCTCTGCTGTGCCTGAGGTGTGAGTCACATGGACCATGTGTGTTGTCTATGTGTGTTTACCCGTGTGCTGCACACTCTTCGTGGAAGCTTCTCTTCTCACTGACACTGAAAGTCCTCGTAGGAGAGCACACCATAGGTTTATGGAGTAATATTTTGTTCCTATGATGTTATCTCTGTAAATGCCTTTACTTTGAGCTAATTATGTCTATTAGGAGCTGGGTACTGCCGTGGACAGAGTGCTGGGCCTGGAACCAGGAAGACTCATCTTCCTGAGTTCAAACCTGGCCTCAGATACTTACTAGCAGTGTGACCTGGACAAATCACTTAGCCCTTTTTGCCTCAGTTTTCTCATCTGTCAAATGAACTAGAGAAGGAAATGGCAAACCACTCCAAGATCTCTGCCAAGAAAACCCCAAATGGGGTGACAAAGAGTCAGACAAGACTGAAACAACTGAACAACAGTAACAAAATTATATCTATTGGGTGACTATAAAAAACACACAGGGGTGGGGCAGGGGGAGGTCATGAGCTACACAGTTTTAGGAATAAGGACCTGGGGGTGGCTGGCTCTCTGGAGAACCAACATCTGTGTGTATGGGTAGGGGGTAGTACCCAGGAGAGGAACTGGGGAGGAACCTATAGTACCATAGTCAGCAGAAGAAATGTGCCAAGTTAGCATGGGATTCCTTCTAGCAACAAAATCCAACACTCGGGGTAGGTTTGGTTTTGCTTTTAATCATTTCTAAAATGTCTAAGTATACAGAAGTGTTCTGATTTGTGAAACGCCTTTATTCACTAGATTTGAGTAAACTAGCTGTTTCAGATGAAAGAGAAAAGAACATAGGGTTCTCATTAGTTTTTCCCCTAACATATCTCCTTTGTTACCCAGGAATCCCCTACTGGAAAGTGCCAGCAGAGAAGGAGACTCAAGGAAGGTCAGGGGAAGCGTTATAACTGAAGAAAAGGCAGCTAGCCCCCGATCTGGGGTCCTTGATCCATTTTGTACATGAGCCTTTTTCGATGGCACGCCTGAGTGTGGTAGCTCATAGCCCACTGACATACAATAAAAAGGGGGCATCTCCTCCTGGTAAGGGGGATTTTCTAGCTACTACACCCTAGTAGATGGGAATAGACATAGGAATAACTAGACTTGAAAAAGCTGGCAAAAGAAAGCCCAACAGGCATTAGGAGATCAGAAGATGATGATAGCTAGCATTTATATTGATAGAAGATACATTCATCAGAGACAATGGGCTGAAGAGACAGATAACACACCCAGCAGAGAGGCTGTCAGAGACTTCACTTCCAAGGTCAAAGTCTGCCCACCAATGAATGGTCCCTGTCCACGTGCGTTCTTGGGGTTCTCTCTCCTCCATGTTTCCTGGACTCACATGTTCCCCAGCTGGTAGTGTAGTGCCCTCTCTGCATGTTCCCTGGTCAGGTGTCTTGTGTTAATTTATCCCGAATCAGGCATGCTCTCTGCACACATTCCCCACCTCACTCATAGTGTGGTCACCCGGAGAGTGCGTGCCTCATGGTGAATGACAGAATAATGTTTTTAGCCACTTCATTCACTATGCTATTTGATTTTTTATTAAATTCAAGTTAAAATTTTAATTTTTAAGTTTGAAATTTACCAAAAAGTTGTGTACACTTGTAAATACTTGCTAGGAATTTAAAATTAGAACAAAATAGTTGTTTTCCCAAGAAAAGTCTGAAAAACAATCAGAAATTAAAAAAGATTCTTGTTAGTCTGGGACAGCAGATATTTTGCCATAATAAGTGGACAAGACTCTCATCCCAGGAGTCTCAGCTCGTCCCTAGCCTCCCAAGCATTTTGTGCATGCTTGTGAGAAATACTCTGAGGAACCAGCGCTCTCTGCAAAATGATTTATTAGGACAACTCAATGATGGGAGGCTCCCCTGGGCAGGGTTCGCCAGGGATAAAAAGGTTAGGTCTGGCTGGAAGGGGCAGAGGAAGCTATAGGAGGGTAGGAGCAAGGATATTGGCTTTAGAGGAGTCAGGAAACTGCCCTGGGTCGGGCTGAAGCTGGTTGGTAGGACTTGACTTGGGCTGAACTGGGGGAGGCATGGGCAGGAATGGCCATTAGGACAGGGGAAGAGGGGATGGTTTATTGTTTGCCGTAAGCAGAAGTTGGGGGGGGGCGGGTTACCATATTTCTAGGAGCTCCAGAGAACAATGACTGTGATGAGAGAGGAGCTCATGAACAGCAAATAAACCCAGAAGAGCAGTGAGTCCAGAATGAGGCAGAATGTCCCCCACAAGTTAACCATCGGCTGCCCCTGGGCCTGCTCTTCCAATGGCGCCCTTGTTGATCTCGGGTCTCCATTTAGCCCAGCCTCACTAGAGCCTGGTACCCATGCTGCCATAACCACTGGCTCCATCAGCCCTATAGAGAGAATCATAGATTGTGTGTGTGTGTGTGTGTGTGTGTGTGTGTGTGTGTGTGTGTGTGGAGAGAGAGAGAGAGAGAGAGAGAGAGAGAGAGAGAGAGAGAGAGAGAGAGAGGGAGAGAGAGCATAATCAAGTCACTTAAACTCTTTGGGCCTTACTTTCCTCATCTTTAAAATGGGAATATGGGAATTTTGCCTGTAGGACCTACTTCAAAGGATCATTTGTGCAGCTCAGATATGTTTTGTGAAATTTAAAGGGCCATGTAAATTCCAGCCACTTTCATTAATTGAT
The DNA here is from genome assembly GCA_028646595.1 of Phalanger gymnotis. Taxonomy (NCBI): domain Eukaryota; kingdom Metazoa; phylum Chordata; class Mammalia; order Diprotodontia; family Phalangeridae; genus Phalanger; species Phalanger gymnotis. The sequence continues at coordinate 12,405,975 of CM053627.1, read as the reverse complement.
TCCCTCAGAACCAGGATTTTGTGTCCCTGTACCATCCTGGTTGCATCTCTGAGCGCTCTTGTGCTTATCAATGTCCTTCCTAAAGTGTGGGACCCAGAACTGACCAAAGCATCCCTGATGTGCCCTGACTAGAGTGAAGTCAGCTGGACAGTCATCTTTTTGTTTGCAATGCTATGCTTGAATTAACACAGCATCAGATGACATCCACTTCTCGGACAATCCTGTCAGAGTGTTGATTCATATGGAATTTGTGCTCACCTAAGACGCCCAGATCTTTTTCATGTGATTTATTATCTTGCTGTGGCTCCCCAGTCCTGTGCTTGTTCATTTGATTTCTTTGAACCCAAGCGTAGGGATTTATGTTTAAACTCCTTGTGTTTCACTTTGCTTGAACTGGCCCATTGTTCTTAGCTTCCCATAACCTGAGGATAAGGGCTCAGTCACAGGTTGGGAAGAATGTCACAATTAGCGACAGAGAAGTGGAACTATTTAGGTGTCAGGGCAAAAGAAGACTAGCAGTGTGGCTATATTGGTGCCAATTACCAGGCAGATGGATGAGGTTGGGCCCAGTGCCCCTGCTTTCTTTCTGGGACCTCCTGTAGCAGTCTGTTACTCTGAGATAGCACAGCAGCAGTGAATGGAGCCAGTGGGGCATGGGTGGGGGTTGTGTAGTAACCAGATTCAGAAGGTAGGTGAGGAAGATAGCCTCCAGCAGGCTGACCACCATCAAGGACAGGCACAGAGCAAAGTACACACCTGTGGGTCATATAATGAGGAGGCTCAGTGAGGAAGGGCCAGAGTGACCTCCAACCTCCTCCTGTGGCCTCTTTCTCCAATCCCAACCCCAATCCTCTAATAATACTCTTTCCCAGGATCCTTTGCCTTCCCCCAGACCCGCCCACTTCTCTCCTTCCCTCTCTTGTTCCTCCCCACAGAGGAGAGAGCCATACTGATGAGGGGGGTGCCACTGGGTGGCAATAAATCATTCATCATGAGCTGGAAGACCGTATATCCCAGCAGCAGGGTCATCTTGAAAGGGGCCCGGTTGCCACTCTCAATTGGCAGGAAGAAACTTAGGGCATCGATTGCTATCAGAAATCCACTGGGCACCAGAAGATTTATGACATAGAGTCTGGGCCGTCGCTGGATGGCCACCTGGAAAAGGGGACGGAGAGGGGAAAATGGGGACTGAAGGGTGTCTGAGCTTGATGGGGGCAGCAGTTAGGGCTAGTCATCATCAAAACTTCACAGTAAAGAACGATTCCTTCCAACTCTGACTAAGCTAGTCCCTCTCATCTCAGGTTCACTACCGAAGGTCTGCTTTTCTATGAATTAGCACTTAACAGAGTGCCTGGCACACAGTGGGTGCTTAATAGGTGTTTATGGACTGACTGACTGACCTTGACCATTGTGTGAAACATATTTATCCTCTATTTTTGCCACTGCCTGCTTTTGGGTCTTTCTCCCTCCAGCCCCATCCCCACACAGACACCAGAGATAACCTTAAAGTCTGGATTGAAACATGCCCTGCTTGCTCAATCGTGGAGACTTCCTTGAGGCTGAAACATGAGCTCCTATCTGATCTCAAGAGTCCCACACAGCCTGGCTCCAGCCACTTCCTATTGGCTTATTTCCCATTCCTGGCCTTCACCACTCTGTATTGTATCCAGACGGGGCTATTTGTTGTTCCTTGGTTATGCTATTCTATCTCCAGGATCTCTGCCTTTGTACCAGCTGTCCTCTCCTTCCTCCTTTCTGCCTCATAGGATCCCTAGGCTCCCTCAAGGCTCAGCACAAGGACCACTACCTGCTTGTGAACAATCCTGAACTCCTCCCCCCACTCCAGGTGCTAGTACTGTCCTCCCAAAAATTCCTTTGTATTTACTTTTTGTGTGTTTTGCGACTTGTATAATCCCTATGTAAAAAGCCTCCTCTACAGTGGCTTTAGAAGCCAGCACTGTCTCTCTAAGAAGCAAAGAAGAGTTATAGTTACAACTGTTATTCTATGAGGGGCTTCTTCCTACGGAGTCAAGAAAAGTTCATGTTTTAACTTTGATCTTCGAGGAATTTATAGAGAAGATGAGGAGGGGAAGATGAGGAGGAACTTCTTTCCTGTTAGAACTCTTATTCTATGAAGAAACATTATAAAAAGAATTTTATGGAGAGTGAGTATAGAGGAAGACTCTTAAGAGTGAGGGCTCGAGAAAAGCTGAAGAGGTTGTTTTCCTATTGTGGCTGGAGAAAAGCTGAAGAAGATGCAAAGAAAGAAGATGAAGATGCCCTTTGTAGTACTGGAGACTTTATTTTGCAAAGAATATGAGGGGGATCCTTGTAGAGACGTCGTTATCCTAAGTGTACTAAATGGTGTGGGACTATGTTCTCGGAAGTGAAGTGAAGTCATCTGCTGCCACAGGGATGGTTTGAGATGACTCTAGCTGTGATAATTTGCACAGTTAAAATAATTATTATAAATTATTATATTACTATAAATAATTGTCTGTCTTTGCTTTATAATTAATAACATTATTAATAGGATAGGGATAGGAGTTGAACCTCTGATTTTATTGGCATAGGAAACTCTAAGATGAAAAAACTCCCTCTAACAATCAATGTATTTGTACAGTTAAAATAATTATTCTAAGTTATTATATGATTAAAAATAATGAACTATGTCTTTGTTTTGTATTTAATTACATTATTAATAGGATGAGGATAGGAATTGGACCTGTGATTTTTTTGGCATAGGAAATTTCAAGACAAAGAAACTCCCTCTAACAATCAATGCAGGATTATACCTTTTCTTCAACTTACAGGCTTAGAAATTTGCCTAGACAGAACACTGAGAAGTTACATAATTTGCCTAGCATCACACAGGAGGGAATACTTGAACCTGTCTTCCTGGCTCCAAGGCCAGCCTTGTCTCCACTGTGACATGCTGCCTGTTGGCATGAAAGAATTTGCTATTTAGAGAGATATGATAATGACTACTAGGAAAAGTTTCTCCAGTTGATTTTATGAACTGGGGTAGGGATTCTAAACTCATTTCATTGAGAGACATGTTGAAGTTTTATTGATTAACCTCCGGATTACCCTGCGCCTCAGGATTATACAGTTAAATATGGGAATAAGTCCTTCAGGACTCCACGTGCCAAGTTCCTAAATGGAACATCTCATCTCTGGCAATGTGCTGATAGGCAGAACTTTAGATCCCTTATAGATTACCTAACTAATGTACATTTTCACCGTGGCTTCTGGTGACAGCTCCTGACTTTGTTGTCTAACCCAACATTTATTGTGGACTTTTCTAGTAAGGGAAGGAGGAAGACTGTCTCACAGCGTTTACTACACTTGTTAACACAGTCTCGTAATGACAACCCTCTTCCTCTTCACAAGATAAAAGTTACGATCCTTACAGAAACGAAGGGCATTTTCATCTTCACGCTTTGTGTCCTTTCCAGCTTTTCTCTTGCCTTTCCAGGAAAACTACCTCTCCAGATGTTTGGGGGCCAGACAGGACCTCATTGCTCATCTAATCTGGTGACGATTTTCTACTTTCATAGATTTAGAAAGGACTTCAGAAGTCATCCAGCCATTTTCCAGATGAAGAAACTGAGACCACAGAACTTAAGTGACTCATCTCAGCTTATATAGGAAGAAAGTCCAGACTTGAACCCCAGGACCTCTGACTTTGGGCATCTAGGCGGCCAGCTCTCACATTTGTGCTGCTTTTAGGCCCTTCCCTACACTTTCTGCCCATCTCACAGTTCTCTTCTCATACAGATGGGAAGGAGCACGCTTAACTCATGGGACCTGCCAAGATGGATTCTAGCCCTCTGTTGGCGCCTCAGGAACAAGTCACAATGGCATTGCTTGGGGAGAGGGAATCAAAACAAGGATATCTGGACTCACGTAGAACATGATCTGGTCATAAAGACTGGAGCCCACTGCCAACTTTGGGGTTGCTTTGGTGATGCCCAGGAGTTCCCACTCCCCTTGGGTCCGAATGATATCACGCGAGTTGTCTGCGATCTCCCACGCTTCCTTTCCCATGCCCAGCAGCAGGTTATCCACTGCAGAGGAGACCCAATTGAATCAGTAGAGCTGGGACTGAGGGTACGTAAGGTAGATCAGCATTTGGCTGCTGTGTTCTCAGGAAGACGCTTTCAAAAGCCATTTTCTACAAATGTGCACACTCTTCACACCTGAAAGTGACATTCTCCATGGCATGTCGGCATGGATTTGGGGGTCAGCAGAGTCCCCTGTGCTTCAGTGAAGCCTCCAGTGGACAAACAGGGGTATAGATTTCATCCTAGTTTTGGGGTGCAGATGCCTGGTTCCCACTCTGCAATTCTGTTTCCAGAATTGCTCTTGGCTCACCTACCCACCCACACCATTTTGGGCCTTCCTCCTCCCTTCTAACTTCCATACCTCCCCCTTCAGCACATTTTCAACATCATCTCTTGAGACCCTTTCTGGGTCTTTACTAACCCTTGTGATTTGGAGAGTGTCAACCAAAATTAATAATAATAATTAATAATAACTATCATATATAGTGCTTTAAGGTTTGCAAAGCACTTCACACACACACACCATCTCATTAGATTTGACCAGTCAGTCAATAAATATTTATTAAATGCCTACTATATACTAAACACTGTGCTAAGCACTAGGGTGTCTATGGAAATCCCACCACACTTACCTGTGTATAGGAAAGAGCTGAATGTCAGGGTACAGTTCTGTTGGTCAAAGGGGAAGTAGAAGATGTCCAGGTTACAGATGCTTGTTACCTTCATCGGTTTATCATATCTGATCCGGCCAGTGCTTTGCACATAGGCAGAGAGATTGGGTGGGGTCTGGTCCACATCCATGCTGCATAGGAGAGGCATGGGAGGTGGGGTCACAGATCCTAGAGCTAGAGCTGGATGGGGCCTCAGAGGCCATATAGCCCAACCCCCTCATTTTACAGATGAAGAAACTGAGGCCCAGAGGGGACGTGACTGAGACTCATATCTCTATAACTGGAAGGAATCTCAGAGACCATCTACCCCAGCCCCCTCAATTTTACAGATGAGGAAACTGAAGCTCAGGAAGATTGACTTGCCCCAAGCATTGGGGTTGAGATTTGAACCCAAGTCCTCTGACTCCAAAGCCATTGTTTTTTCTATCACTCTGTATGCTTCCCTTGTAGTTCCTTCTCCCTTTCTATTTTTGCCAAGACATCATACTCTGGACACCCCGTGCTCCCCAATCCTCCCTCACTCTCTGGCCTCTCTTCCATCCCACTACTCTAGTCCTGGAAGGCCACACCCTCTTGGTGTGTTCTCTTTAGGACACTGTCCTTTTCTTCAGGACACTTATCTTCCTCTTCTTGGCCTAATACCCACAACTCTACGATGAAGATGTCCGGGAGCCAGAGGTTCTTCGCTGTCACGCTGATCTTTTTTAGGCCCCCACACTCTTCTGGGTTCCAGCTGATGAATGGATTGTCCCAAAACTAAAGTGCAGAGCAGTGAAAGATGGGTAAAGATGACCAAAGCCTGGTGTCCGTCCAGACAAGTATCTCTTTCCCTCATTATACCCCCTCAAACTCTGATCTCAAATCCCACCTGTTTCCCTTGTGGCTTCAATTCCAGGGAGACCCTGAGTGGGGTTTCTAATGCCCTCAAGTTGGGAGCCTGTACTTACCTCCTGCCTTGCAGTCTCTTGGTTTGGGCTGCCCACCCTCTCCGGGCCTTCCTTTCGTCTCTGCCTCCTTGGCTGGCTGGCTGCCCCAGAAACTTTGTTTTCTCAATCAACAAACCTCAGTACCAGGCACTATGCTAAGCACTTAGAAATCTGAAGAAAAAGCAGAAGCCATCCCTGCCCCCAAGGAACAAAGGGGAGACAAAATGGACAGAGAGAATTCTGGCTAGGTAGACAACTGACTCAATGTGGAGTGGCCTTGTCTAATTCCCCAGGCCCCACCAGCCATAGGAAATGTGATCCGAGGAGCAGAAGAAATGGAACTCGGCAGGGGAGTCGGCCTTACCATATTCACCCAGAGAAAGGACGTCAGGAGCTGAATCTGGGCATCCTAAGGGAAGAGGATCCCATCAGGCTCAAGGAGCCTGGGAGGACCAGCCCCATGCCAGCCTCCTTTCCTGCTCTTAAGTTCCTGGGATATTTATCCCATGTGACAAATTTGTCTTTCAGCCATAAGCCAGTGAATAAAGGTGAGTCCAAGCAGGTAAGTAAGCCAAAGAGATGAGAGGAGGGTTTGGAGCAGGGGGTGACCATAATAATGTTTGGCATAATTGTAGTGATCAAAGGTTTGAAAAGTATTTTAGGCATGATATGCTTTACATGATGTGTTTTATATGTTTATATGTTTTACATGATATGCTTTACAAAATGTTTCATACTTTTTACAGGTGGGGAAACTGAGACCAGAGAGGCCCCATAATGCATATAAAGGGATCCCCTCATGTAGATATCTTAACAATTGCCATTTTACAGATAAGGAAACTGAGTCTCAGAGATTTCAAGGGACTTGCTGGTTGTCACAGAGCTAGTAAGTTTTAGAGGCAGGATTTGAGTTCATTTCTCAGCTCACTCCAAGCCCGGTGTTTTATCTGCTGCCTCCCAGAAGCCATTGGGTCTGGGTTGCTGGTGGTAAATTGCTGATAGAATCCAATTTGGGAGAAATTGAATTCATTGCAGAAGGGTCATCTTGGACTAGACCTACATGGGAAAGTGACTTTTCCACCACCACATAGGTGACAGGAGGGCCAGAAAACTGGAACCACTTCTCCGACATCAAGGCCAAACACTCTTTCCATTTTCCTCCCTCCATATTTGGGGCCCAGGGAGTTTTGGCAGGGGTCAGGACTCACCACATCCAAAATGGCAGACAGGGTGAAGGAGATGTTGACTAGGGTGGGAACGCTGTAGTTGATAACTGGACGGAAGGCCTTTCTATCAAACACTGACTGGAAGGCGGCAGGGTCCACCCCATACAGGTCAAACCCTGTGCAGTTGATAGTGTAGGCATCACTGCTCCCAATTTGGGGTGGGGAACCTGAAAGACAGAGTATGCCACTCCTGTGGTTTCCTACCTGAGATGGATACAGGCCTTGGGTTATGATGACCTTTTCAGAGGGAAGGACATATTGGGGGATCCATACAAATTCTCCCCAGTCTCCAAGTGACCCCTGATTTACAATGACCAGATTCTCAATGCCCTAAGACCACAGCACATGAGATTATCTCACAGGCAAATGGCAGAAGCTGTTGTGGTCAGTTCTCAGACCTCTCTTCCTGTAGGGTTCCTGCCGCTATGCAAAACCTACCTGAAAAGTCAGCCCTGGGCCAGTGACGACCCCTTAACTGTCCCACCCTTAACCTCCCCAACCTTGCAGACCATCCCTAGGATGGTCTGTCTTGCCACAGACCTTCCGTCCAGGTCAAGGAAGAATCGGCCTTCATTTGTTCTCACCACACAGGTCTGTCATCTTGTGCAGGAATGCAAAGAAGCAAGGATGAGAATACCTGGGCAGCTAAGGCACCTAGATACTATTATTGTTGTGGTTACAATTCAGGGTGTTACCTGGGCCATGCACTTAGAGAATCCCATCTCAGAAGGAGAAGGGGCCTCCAGGGTCATCCCCTCTGACATAACTGAAGCAGAAACTGCTCTACGCTTTTTGGTTTTGTTTTTTTTTTTCTCATTAAATATAAATTTTATTTAATTTGTTTTTTTTAGTAGGCATTTCTAAAAATTTAATTTTTTTTTAAATTTATGGACTAAAATAAGCATTCTGATAACATAGTACAATAAATAAGATGCACACAAAATCACAAATTTACTATGTATAACTTGCTATTCCTTTTAAATATACAACAAAGTTCTCATGTAAATTTCCCTTTTTTTCCCCTTTTTCCCTTCCTCTTCCCCTTCTTCACTATTGTTTTGATTAAATATTTTAGTTTTCAACATTGATTTCCACAAGATTTTGAGTTACAAATTTTCTTCCCATTTCTACTCTCTGCTCCATTCCAAGATGGCATATATTCTGATTGCCTCATTCCCCAGTCAGCTCTCCCTTCTGTCACCCCACTCCCCTCCCATCCCCTTTCCCCTTACTTTCTTGTAGGGCAGGATAGATTTCTATGCCCCATTCCACATATATCCTGTTTCCCAGCTGCGTGCAAAAACAACTTTTTTTGAGCATCTGCTTTTAAAATTTCGAGTTCCAAATACTCTCCCTTCTTCCCTTCCCCCCACCCTCCCTAGGAAGGCAAGCAACTCACCATAGGTCACACATGTATCATTATGTAAAACCCTTCCACAATGCTCATGTTGTGAAAGGCTAACTCTACTTCCCTTCAACCTATCCTGTCCCCCTTTGTTCAATTTTCTCCCTGCTTTTGGCTTGTGTTTTCATGGGGACAGAGAACATTTTTACTGATGCAGATCAGTCGCTCGAGGGACAGAAAGGTGAAGTAATTTGCCCATGGTCACATGATTAGAAAATGTCTGAAGTGACATTTGAAACCGTGTCTTCCTCATCCCAAGTCTGGTGCCCTATCTCTTACTCCATGGGGTATAATGGATAGAGAACCAGCCTCAGAATCTTGGAGACCTGGGTTCTAGCCCTGTCTCTGACACACGCTGGATGTATGACCCTGGCCAATGCCTTCGTTTTCTTCTCTGTGAAAGGAGACAGTTCGACTTTTGGCTTCTTCGAGCTCTAGATCTAGGATAATGATAACAGCTAGCATTTTCAGCTTTGCAAAGTGCTTTACAAATATGATCTCATTTGCTTCTCACAACACCCATTATCCCCATTTTACAGATAGGGAAACCAAGGCAGCCTGAGGTTAAGTGACTTGTCCAGGGTGACACAGCTATAAGTGCCTGAGACTGGATTTGAACTCAGGTCCTCTTGACCCCAGGACCAGGGCTCTATGCACTGTGCCACTTCGTCTATTCTAGCAAAAGGTTATCTCACTTATATCCAAAGACCCTCTTTCCTTGGGAAGGGCTCACTTCTCCTGAAGTTGCCCATTCCACTGCAGAAGTGCTCTGATTGTTAGGAATTTTTCCCCCTGCTGCTAAGTCTAAATTTTCTGCTCTGCCTTCTCTAGTCATTTCCTCCAATTTCTAATCTCTGGGACCAAAGAAAACAAATCTAATCCCTCTTCCATATGATAGCCTTTCAAATACTTGAACCTAGCCAGCATGTCCTCCCTAAGTCTTCATAGAATTGTAGAATGAGATATGGAAAGGTGGTCATAGAGTCTACCCTCCCCCCCATTTTACAGATGAGAAAACAGAGTCCCAGAGAAGAGGTGAAGTAATTTGCTAGAGGGATAGCTAGGTGGTACAGCAGGTAGAGGGCCAGACCTGGAGCCAGGAAGACTTGAGTTCAAATCCAACTTCAGACACTTACTAGCTATGTGACCCTGGGCAAATCACTTCACCCTGTTTGCCTCAGTTTCCTCATCCATAAAATGAGCTGGAGAAGGAAGTGATAAACCCCTCCTGTATCTTTGCCAGGAAAACCCAAGAAAATGGACATGACTGAAAAATGACTCAACAAAAATTTGCTCAAGATGGACACAGCTGAGAATTGAACACAGTTCCTCTAACTCCAGAGTCAGCATTCTTTCTTCTTCAAGTTAAGTCTCTACTTCCTTTAACTGTCTCTTGAATGACATGGTCTCCAGGCCCTTCCCTTATGCTGGTTGCCTTCCTCAGACTGCATTCTGTTGTGGCCTTGCTCTTTCTAAAATGAGGCAGCCAGAACTGAAGTCAACCCTCATGGAGGTAAGCTAGTCAGATTGTCCTCCCTCCCGTGTTCTGGCCCCTGAGCCTCTCTTCATGTAGCCTTGGCTTACATTAACTTTTCTGACATTTGTGACATGCTATTGACTCATGTTACTCCTACATTCCACTAGACACCCAGCTCTTCTTCACATGAATTGTTTTCTTGCCACAGCTCCCACCCTCTACACTGGGAAGTTGGTATTTTGAGTCCAGGAGTGGTATTTGATATTTATCCCACATATATATATATTTCTAATTAGACTTGCCTCATCCTTCCATTACTATTTTGGGGAGCCAATTGTGTTATCTAATATAGCTATCTCTCCTAGTGCCATTTTATCTATGAATTTAATGAACATGTTATTTAGTCATTCATGTAGTCATTTGTAAAGATGGTGAAGAGAGCACCAAAGGTGAGAGCTTTGGGTCACTCCTTTAGAGACTTTACTCCAAAGGGTTCGTAGACTCAGTCATCTTCCCAAGGATCCATGGAAGTCACCATCACTAACATCTGGCGCCCTTACGTCATCATCATCATCAACATCTGGAGCCCTCACTGACTGGTTATTTTGTGTCCAATTCAATGAAACTCAATTAGCACATAGTCTGTGCCAGGCACTGTGTTGGGTGCTGGGCTTACAGAGACAAAAATGAAACAATCCCTGCCTTCGAGCTTACATTCTGCTATGTAGATGGATCCCATCAGACGAACTAACAGATCTACTGTCTTCTTGGGCCAGGGGCAGAATACCTCGAGGGGTGTCTTCTAGCAGCGTCTGTTACCATGTCCCATTTAATATTGTCTTTGACCCTCCTCCTGCCGTATCCTCCTATCCCCTTGTAATGGCAAAAAAGATCCCAGTGAACACAATGGGATTCAGAACAGAAGCAGGAAGACCTGGTTTGGGGACTCAGTTTCATCACTTGTTAGCTGTGTGACCTCAGCCATCATTTGCTTTAATTCTCTGTATCTCCTTTTTCTGATATGTGAAGTAAGGATAATGAGACCACACAAAGCTGTTGTGAGTAAAGCACTGTGTACAGCACAAAGAGCTTGGGGCTAGAGATAAGACTGGGTTTGTGATTTCCTCAGTAAAGGGAACTCCTAAGTGAAGAAGCTACTGTGAGAGTTGCTGAGGATGTTGGGAGATTGTGACTTGTCACACAGTCAGTTCCGAGGTCTCAGGGTGGCTCTCTATCCTTTTCATAAAATGCATAATAACTATGATAGATAAACTTGTAAATAATAATACATTTATAAACCAACATATTTGTAGCAACCCTCTTTGAAGGAGCCAAGAACCAGAAATAAAGTAGATACTCCTTGTTTGGGGGGGATGGTGAAACAACCTGTGGCTCATGAATGTAAAGAAGTGTTACTGTGATGTAAGAAATCATGAATATGATGGATACAAAGAAGTACGGAAAGAGCTACGTGAAGTGATACAAAGTAAAATACACAGAACCAAGAAAACAAATATCCCCAGTGACTATACCAGTGTAAATAGAAAGAATAACTACAACGAATCAACTGAAACAGAATGCTACATGATTATAATGACTAACCTTGGTAACAATGAAGCGGTATGAGAAGGCCCCTCTCTTCCCCTATAGACTTCTTTGCACAGGCAGGGACCTAAAGGTGTGGAGTGCTTCATATATCGTCATACTTTTGGGGGGTATGTTGATTAATATTGCTGATTTCCCCCCTCTTTTTATCCTTTGTTATAAGATCGCTTTCTGGGAGAGCAAAGAGAGGGATGGGTGGTTTTGTTCAGTCGTTTTCAATTGTGTGCTGCTCTTCATGACTCCATTTGGGGGATTTCTTGGCAAAGATACTGGAGTGGTTTGCCATTTCCTTCTCAGGCTCATTTTATAGATGAAGAACTGAGGCAAACAGGGTTAAGTGACTTGCCCAGGGTCACACAGCTAGTAAGTATCTGAGTTCAGATATGAACTCAGGAAGATGAGTCTTCCTGACTCTAGGCCTGGCACTCTATCCACTGTGTCACTTAGCTGCCCCACTAGAGGGATGGCTACATTTGGAAATATAGGTGATATAAAAACAAAATACATCAATAAAATGTTTTTTTAAAAAAATGTTTCAGTATCATTTAACCCATATCATTTGTCTCCAGAGGCTGGGAAAGGGCATAATACAGGTGCGTTAGTTTTAATGTCAGTGGACACCTGGACACTGTGGGTATGGGTGCTTTACCTGGAATGAAAGAGAATTAGAGAGGTGGGCAGCAGAGATGAGGTGGTTAAATAGAAGCAGAGGCAGGTGGTCAGGAAGGGTTGAGGCCCAGCATGATTAAGTTTCTATCTGAAACAGAAGCAAAGTGAAGGGATAGGTATGATGGGGGGGGGGGGAATCAAATGAAGGGCTTAGGGTGCTTCTGGGAAGCCAGCTCTGTTCCATCCCCTGCCTCTGCTCCTGTCTTACCTTGAAGTAGAACATAGAGAATCAGGCAGAGGAGAAATCCCTCCCTGTGATGCTGCCTCTCTTCCATACTTCTGTTCTCAGAGCCACTCTAGGGACTTGCCAGGGGGCAGGGGCACAAAAGAAATAAAGGACTAAAAGCCACACCTCAAGTCCTGACTTTGAATACTGCTGGCGTCAGGTCACACTTGCCTCCTCATTGGCAAGTAAATTTGGTGACTTGAGAGTGTCACCAGAAGAATGTCTCACCCCGGGTTTGCAACTCAGAGGCCAATAGGAAGCTGGGGAATCTGGGCAGAAAGCAGCTTGGCTGAGGGTTATATGGTTATTGGATCATGACCAATGGGTGGCACAATGAATACAATACTGAGCCGGGAGTCAGGAAGATCTGAGTTCAAGTCCATCCCCAAGTCTGTTTACCTCAGTTCCTTCAACTATAAAATCGGGATAATAATGGCACCTACCTTGAAAGGTTGCTGTGAGGACCAAATGAAATGTTTGTAAAAAGTGCTTAGCACAGTGACTAGAACATAGTAGGTTCTATATACATACTTATTCCTTTTCCCCTTCCTCCAAAAAATGGCCTCTATGTACTTGACAATCACATATAGAGTATGGTTATAAAGTCAGGGAGGCCTGGAATCTTAGGTTGGGATTTGAGCTCAGAGTCTAGTTAGTTTAACTTCCTACCTGAATAGGAATCCACTCTGTAATACCCTGGCAAGCAATCCACTAGCCTCCGCAAATGATCTGTCTTAGGTGAGTCTCACATCAAACTTTTTATTGACTGACTGGCCTTGCTACCACTCTCTACATTGTTTTGTGAACTGACCTGCTCACAATCTTCCACCATCCTCTTTTGTCATGTTCTGCAAATGAGTTTTATATTCCAAACCCGTTTTGTCCTTGGCAGAGAGATCAAGTATTTCTTGTTGGCTGGTTTGTTTTCTGGGATCTTTTGACCTCCTTATTGTGATGATTGCTTTGTATCAGTTATAGGACATGGTAATAGTTTTGTGTGTCTTTTTCTTTGTCGATTTCCCATTTTTTGGTCACAGTGGATGTTTTCGGAATAAGTCAGATTAGAACTGCTATAATTCCACCCAATGTCTTCTCAAGTTTATCTTTTTTTTTTGGTTTTCTATTAATTTTTAAACTATGCTCTACAAAAACTATCATATTGGTATATGGTATTTCCTATTTGGTAAGATATAATCAATCATTTGGGGGAAGGATTGATGAGGTTTAGTATTCATCCTATCTAATGTCTTCTGACTCTCTTCTAGAAGAAAGTATGAGGCTTCTGAGCTTACAAGTCTTACAAATGGCCTTAAGGCCATTTCTTAATTCTCTTTTTTTTTTTTTTTTGGAAGGGGGAGGCAAGGCAATCAGGGTTAAGTGACTTGCCCAAGGTCACACAGCCAATAAGTATCAAGTATCTGAGGCAGGATTTGAACTCAGGCCCTCCTGACTCCAGGGCCAATGCATTTTGCCACCTAGCTGCCCCCTCATTTCTTAATTCTCAACCATGTTTTCTAACATTCTTTTTCATCATCTTCTCTTTGCACCAAAGTCATTGAGTATAAATCTGGATGTTGACTCGGTTTAGAAGATAGTGTCAAACTCTTGGTGGACTTTCTGAGCCTTTTCATCTTCTGCAACAAATGCTGACACGAAAGCTGCATTTGCCCTCCTGGTGGTCTATTTACTTATGCTAATGATGCGCTCTGTAAGACAAGATGGAAGGCCAAGTGTTCCAAGACATGACGGTTTTTGTTTCCCTTCAGTCTCGTGATGCCAACTGTCAACTCTTTCATTTAATTTTCCAAAGAGGACCTGTAACCCACCCTTCCCTTTGTCTGCAACTTTCTTATGTCTTTTGGATTCAATGATATCATGAATATTAATGTTGCTATGGCTCAGTTTCTCCAGTAGGATTTGATTCCATGGTAATGAGATCAGGGTCTCACATTGAGATAACCAGCCATTTAGTTACTAATTATAGATGATCTAAAAGCTCCATTATCTGTGGACAATAATATAATAATTTCAGTCAGTCAATCACTAAACATTTATTAATACCCTACTATGTTCCAGGCACAGGGCTAAGTATAACTTAACATGGGTATAGATCTTTGTAATTTACAAAGCATTTCCACAGATATGATTTCATCATCTCAAGAGCCCTATGAGGTAGGCAAATCAACTATCATTATGACTCCCATATTACAGATGAGCAAACCAAGACTCAGAGAAATTAAGTGGTTTGCTCAAGGTCATTGCAATTGGCACATGGCAAAGCTAGCATCCTGGAGACAGCATGAAAGCTGAAAGGAGTTTGGGCTCTGGAGTCAAATCTCGATTCAAATTTTACCTCTGGTGCCTACTACTTGTGTGACCTTGGGTAAGCCACATAGCCCTATTTTTGTCAAATGTAAAATGAGGAGGCTGGACTGCATGACACATGAGATCCCTCAAACTCTAGATTCAGGAACCAAAATCACTTAACTTCCTTGGGCCTCAGTTTCCTCCTGCATAAAATGAGGGAGTTGGACCAGATAGTCTCTCTGAGGTTCCTTCCAGCTCTAGACTCATGATCCTATGACCCCAACTGGGATGATAGTTCAGGTGGATTTCAACACCAAATCTGATGATCTTTGTCCTAGTCACAGTGTTGACAGACAAGAAGTTATCAGGGTGAGCAGCTGCTTTGATGACTGAAGGTCTTTTATGTTGACCAAGTCAGAGCCTCTCAGTCGGTCATATTCCTAAATATGGTAAGCACTCTCTGTTATTAAAGGGCAACTCTGGTACCTCCAATTTCCCTGGGGGGGTGGAAGAGAATAGTCTTCTTTGTTCATGCAGAAGGGTCCTTTCATATTTTTTGATGAAGCTAGAGGGTACTTTTTTTTAAATTTTTATTTTCAGTTTCAAATTCTTTCCCTTCTTCCACTCTCTCCCCCACCTGTTGAGAAGAGAAGAAATATGATATCCATTATACATATGAAGTCATGTAAAACATATTTCTACATTAGCCATGTTATTTAAAAACAAAAACAAAACAACCAAAAGGGGGCAGCTAGGTGGCGCAGTGAGTAGAGCACCAGCCCTGGAATCAGAAGGACCTGAGTTCAAATAAGGCCGCAGACACTTGACACATGTACTAGCTGTGTGACCTTGGGAAAACCATTTAACTCCAATTGCCCTGCTCCCCCCCCCCCCAAAAAAAAAAACAACCAAAAAATAAGCTTCAATCAGTACTCAGAGTCTATTAGATCTCTACCCAGATGCAGATAGTACTTTTTATCATGAGTCCTTTGGAATCATCATGGATCTGCTGTGCATGAAATTTAACAAAGAGGTAAACTGAGGTAATTTTCCAAACAACATATCATTTATTAACAGGGGCATGTGGCCTGGTAATAAATGATAGGTCAAACGGTCCTGCCTCTGACTAGAAGACCCTGAATTGAGGGTGCCATACATTTTTATAAGCATAGAACAAAGAACAGAATAGAAATTATTAATTGGCCAGCATTATAGAGATGAAAAATCATTATTGCTTGCACCAAAGGAAGTGGGCATAGCCTCCAGATGTCATGAGGATCACCCCTAACTCTAAGGAATGCCTAGCTGCATCCTGAGGTCACTGATAAGGGCAGAATTGCTGGTGAATAGGGAATTAGACAAGGCCATTTTAATTGACAAAGTCAGATTTGTCTTGGCTTCTCAGGTGATACCCCAAAAACTTCAAAGGAAATGCTAAGATAATGTTTCGTGAGAGCATTTAACTAGCAGCAATTGTAAGAATTTTTTGATAATTTGAGAACTTTTGATGTCCAACTAAAGAGAAGGAGAGGCTGAACTTTAGCACAAGATTGTTACATAGCATGCAGATTATGGTTATAGAATAAAATCACAGAGTAAAATAAAATGTAAAATACAAGATCAAGAATTAATTCCCTCAGATCATTGTATTGATCAGAGTTTCTAAGTTTTTCACTCAGTGAATTGTTACAATATTCCTATTACTGTATACATTGTTATTCTGGTTCTGTTCACTGCACTTTGCATCAATTCTTAGAAATCTTCCTGGGTTTTTCTGAAACCATCTCTTCCATCATTTTTTCTTTATAGCACAATAGTATTCCATCACAATCATATGCCATAACTTGTTTATCCATTCTCCAGTTTATGATATCTCCTCAATTTCCAATTCTTTGCCACCACAAAAAGAGCTGCTATAAATACTTCTCTACATATGGGTTCTTTCCCTTTTTCTTTTATCTCTTTGGGGTATAGAACTAGTAGTGAGATTGCTGGGTCAAAGATATGCCCAATTTTATAGATCCTTGGGAATATTTCCAAATAATTTTCCAGAATGGTTGGACTAGATCACAGTTCCAACAGTAGTGCATTAGTGTACCCAATTTCCTACATCCTCTCCAGCATTTGTCATTTTCCTTATCTGTCATCTTAGCCAATTTGGGGGGTATGAGGTGGTACCTCAGAGTTGTTTTAATTCGTATTTTTCTAATTATTAGTGATTTGGAGTTTTTATATAGCTATTGATGAGTTTGAGTTCTTCTGAAAACTGCCTGTTCATATCCTTTGACCGTTTATCAGTTGGGGAATGGATCTTATTTTTATAAATTTGGTTCATTTCTCTATATATTTGAAAAATGAGGCCTTTATCAGAGAAACTTGCTATAAATCCTCCCCTCCCCCAGTTTCTTGCTTTCCTTCTAATTTTGGCTGCACTGGTTTGTTTTGTTTTTTTTTGCAAAGCTTTTAAATTTAATAAAGTCAAAATTATTCATTTTATCTCCCATGATCCTCTTTATCCACTGTATGGTCATGAGCTCTTCTTCCCCTATCCAAGGATCTGACAGGTAAATTTTTTCCATACTCCTAATTTGCTTAGGATATCACCCTTTATGTCTAAACAATGTATCCATTTTGAGTTTATCTTGGTATACAATGTGAGATTGTTAGTCTATATCTAGTTTCTGCCAGACTGTTTTCTAGTTTTCCTAGCAATTTTTGTCAAATAGTGAGTTCTTGCCCCAATAGCTGGGATCTTTGGGTTCATCAAATACTCAATTACTGTGCTCATTTCCTTCTGTATATTGTATACCTAATTTATTCCATTAACCAGCCACTCCATTTCTTATTCAGTACCAAGTTTGTTCTGATGATTATTTCTTTGTTTGAGATTTGGTACTTCTAGTATCACAGATTTTTTTTTTCACTGATTCCCTTGATAGTCTTGACTTTTTGCTCCTCCAGATGAATTATTATTATTTTATTTTCTAGCTCTATAAAGTAATTCTTTGGTAATTTAATTGGCATGGCACTGAATAAGTAAATTTACTTAGGTAGTATTGTCATTTTTATTAAATTGACTCAATCCACCCATGAGAAATTAATTTTCCCCAGTTTGTGTGAAAAGTGTTTTCATAATTACATTCATAGGGTTCCTGTGTGTCTTGGCATATAGACTCCCAAATATTTTACACTGTCTGCAGCTATTTTATCTTTTTTTGGTTTTTTTTTAATTTTTATTTTTAGTTTGCAACACACGATTCTACATAATTTTGAGTTCCAGATTTTCTTCTTTCCCTCCCCCCTTCCCTCTCCCTCCTTCCTCCCTTCCCTCCCCAAGACAGCATGGAATCTCATATAACTTCCATGTATAACTTGGCATTGAATTAATTTACACACTAGTCAAGTTGTGGAGAAGAATTATGACCAATGGAATGAATCATGAGAAAGAAGAAACAGAACCCCCCCCTCCAAAAAAAAAACCACAACCCAACAACAAACACAAAAGAGAGAAAAAAAAGTGTGGGGGGAGAAAAAGGCAAGCATGAAGTGGGCCTCGATCTGCATTCATACTTCATAGTTCCTTCTCTGGATGTAGATAGCACTCTCCATCGTGAGTCCCTTGGAGCTGTCTCTGCATATTGTGTTGCTGAGAAGAGCAAAGTCTGTCAGGGTTAGCCATCACAGAATCCATGTATCTGTGGTTGTGTATAATGTTCTCCTGGCTCTGCTCTGCTCACGCAGCATTATGTCGTGTAGGTTCTTCTAGGTTGTTATGAAGTCCGTATCATTCACATTTCTTATAGCACAATAGTATTCCATTACCTTCATATACCACAGCTTGTTCAGCCATTCCCCAATTGATGGATATCCCTTTGATTTCCAATTCTTAGCTACTACAAAAAGAGCCACTATAAATATTTTTGTACATATGGGTCCTTTTCCCACTTGTGTGATCTCTTTGGGATATAACCCTAGGAGTGGTATTGCTGGGTCAAAGGGTATGAACATTTTTATAGCCCTTGGGCATAGTTCCAAATTGCTCTCCAAAATGGCTGGATCAGTTCACAACTCCACCAGCAATGTAACAATGTTCCAATTTTCCCACATCCTCTCCAGCATTTATCGTTTTCCTGTTTTGTTATTTTAACCAATGTAACAGGAGAGAGATGGTATCTAAGAGTTGTTTTGATCTGCATTTCTCTAATCAGTAGTGA
>CM053627.1:12294322-12386682 GCA_028646595.1 Phalanger gymnotis | reverse complement strand
TGCAGAAAATGATTAATGAGGCAGGGGCCCACAACCAGAGCTATAACGAAGAGGAGGAGCGGGCCAGCCAGGGTCGTCACCAGGGTAGTGAGCCAAGGGGATCTACGGAACAGGGACTGATACCAGTTCTCAGAGTTTTCCAGCTCCCTTTGTCTATCGGCAATATTTTGGCGTACCAACTTCAGGCTTTCCTGCACCACCCCAGAGTTGTTAGCATAGAAACAACAAGCCTCTCCCAGGGCCACGCATAGGCCACCCTGCTTGAGAAAAAGAAGGTCAAGGCCTCTGCAGTTTTGGAGGGCCACCTCCACCAACGAGTCCACTTGTTTTTCTAGGACTGTGTTCGAGTAAGGCAAAATGGGCTTAGTTTAATGGGTGCCCTTGAGGAGTTTGGCTTCTGTTTACCATGAAAGTACTTTCACCTGTTAAATGCTAAGCCCCAGGCCCAAAGCCCTATCAGGTGTGAAACCTGTGTGGGCGTAGATTAATGACTTAAGAGGGGCCAACTCTGGAACCAGTTGGTCTCTGGACTCTGGTCTCTGGTCGTTGAGGAGGGGCTGGAGAACACCAGAGACTTGGCTGCGAGGAGAGGTGAGAAACTACAGCTGAAAAAAGCCGAAGCAGAGTCAACCTGTGTGGACCCAGGAGTTCGAACGAGGACTTGAGGCCAGTGAATATGATTTATGCCATCTTATTTTTCTGTGGCCTCCTGGCTACTCTTGTGAGGCGGGCCTACTGGGCCTGGAGGCTTGTGTTCACAATACTGGAATGGGGAGGTTGGTTCACTAATTTGTTGCTCTGGGCCCTGAATAAATTTTTTGATGCCTTCTGTTTAGAGAATTCTATATACCCAATGGTTTCGAACCATTCAGATATATATATGATCCTTTTTGAGATCATAAATTCGGCCTTCCTACTACAGACTGAGATGGACTGCTCTATGTGGGAGAGGTCAGTGTTTACCTGTGCACTTAAGGCCTTATAGTTGAGATCCCCTTTGACTAGGGCTGCCAGTTTCAGTGGCGGCAGAGCCTACAAGCCCCAGGTCCACTAAGATGGGGATGAGGAATGGTATTGCTTGCCTTTGATGGTAACTTGGTTGCCGTTCGGGGGAAAAATAGTGCCAGCCTTCCTCATCCGGGAGGAGGGAAACCTGGGGATTTATGGCCACCAAGATGCACAGGGGGGCCTCTGGATGTTATTGGTGTCTGAGGCACACAGTAGCAGAGACACACTGGGTAAGGCTGTCATGACATGCCCACCAGGCTCCTGCCGGGGCCGGGAAGTAGTCTGAGCTGGAGGCCTGCATTTCCTGAGTTTGTTTGCAAATGGAGCCATACTGAGAACTGGATAAAGTGGTGTTAGATGATGTAAGGCAAAGGCCTGTTCCCTGCACATCCCCAAGGGTGAGCCGTGGTTGGTTCCACTTGCAGTTCTCCGTGTTGGAGGTAGGGGTGATGGAGGCATTTAGTGCCACTACTACATAGTAAGGAGGCTGGGGCTTAACACAGATCTAACAATTTTTGCCCAGTATGTGGTTAGAACTGTTAAGTGTCTTATGAACAGCTGATTAAAAGGCAAGCAAGGAAACCTGATAGGTGTGGGGTTCCTGAGTAATAGGTATTGGGGCAGGGATGGCTAGGTTCCCTAATGGGGCAGGGATGGCCAGGTCCACTATTGGGCCAACGGGATGGGGACCTGGTAAAGGCTTCTTGGTCACAGTCAGGGTCACCGTCTCTCCTACGTGTGGCAACCCCATGGTCACCTAAGGGATAATAATTAGTCCCAGTACCCGAGAGATTGGGCCTCTCCAGGCAGGGTCAAAAAGATTTAGGACAATAAGATCAAGTTTGGGGTGCCAGGGGTCAGACTTGATTGTACGGATACAGAGTAATGGGTCCAAGCATTGGTCCAAGCCCCTAACGCTGCCCGGCGGGACACACAGGGAGTCACTAGGGTCAGTTGAGGGGAGGTTGTAGGCTGTGACACAAGGGCAGGCACATGTGGTTGGGCATCCTGAAGTAGAACAGAGCAGGTAGCCTGTGTCTGCTGGTGGGCCCTCAAAAAGGGTACTGAGGGGGAGATGTATGTCTTTGTAACTTTGGAAAGTCCAGGACTGTTTGTTCCCTGTAGTGATTACCCAAGTAGAGCTTGGTTTGGGGGCATGGGGATTACGAAAGACCATGGAAGGGGTTAATAGGAAGATTAAGAAGGGGGTCAGAACAGTCTTAGCTTTAGGGGGTCGTCGAGGGGCTCTGCCTTCCATTGTGCGGATGTAGCTGCTTTCACACGGCTGTGGTGGGGCCAGACAGGAATGGAGTTAACCTTGAATGCAGATGGGGTGGTCAGGATGACAGTGTAAGGGCCCTTCCACTTAGGTTCGAGACCAGAGGCTGTATGTTTTTGGACTAGGACAGAGTCCCCAGGCTGGAAGTGGCGGAGGAAGTCAGAAGTTGGAGTAGGTGAGGCTTCCCAGACAGATTTATGAAGCTGAGACTGGGTATGTTGCAGACACTGTAGGAACTTAATGAGGGAAGCGTTAATAGGAGGGGGCCACCCAAAAAGAATTTCAAAGAGGTCAAACCTAGTTTATTAGGGGTGCATCTGTTGCAGAGCAGGGCCAAAGGGAGCTGAGTGATCCAGTTCTCCTGAAACTCTTTAAGGGTGCAGTTTGCTTATTCAACCTGACCAGAGCTCTGGGGCCATGGGCACACCCTGAAAAATTTTGGCAACAAAGCTAGGACCATTATCTGAGCCAATGCTAAGGGGAAGTCTGAAACAGGGGATCAATTCATTCAAGAGTTTCTTTACAACCATCGGGGCTGTCTCTTTCTTCAGCAAAGACCAAGAGACATTTAAAACCTGCTGCTGGTGGTTTGACTCCATTTCCCAATGTGCCCCTGGTTGCACCCCTGGCAGCCCCACCCCCAGTGGAGCTGTCTCTACCTGTTTGGCATTCACTTGGGCTCAGGACCGCATCTGGTGACTGTGCTGGTAAGGATGTTATCTAGGTTTAGGGTGTAATATCTGTCCCTGAGTAGCTTCCCCACCCAGGGGTGTGATCTGATGGAGTCTTCCCACCCAATCCCTCCCCAAGACCTCAGGAACAAAAGTTTGACCATCTCCCAAAACTCACCACCCGGATTCCTTCTTCCCCCCACTTTTTTCTTTTGCCCGCGAAGGAATCAACCGAGGATGAATAGGAGAGAGGACGGTGGCAGAGGGGAGGGGGTCCCCATTCTTTGTATATAGACAGAAAAATCAGTGGATTCAGGAAGGAGTTTGGCAGGGTTAAGGGCAGAAGACTCAGACAGGGTAGGGCAGGGGCTGATCTGCTACAAAAAGATGAAAGGGCTTAGTGATGTCAGGGAGAGCAAATGCAGGGGCTGAGGTGAGGGCCCTTTTAGGGAGTCAGGGGAGTTTTTGTTCCACTGGGGTCCAGACTAGAGGGCCAAACCCAGCAGTAGAAGAGTAAAGGGGTTTAGCAAGGTCAGCAAACCCGAAGATCCAGCAGTTCACGGACCTGCTTCTTGGTAGTAGGAACAGGAATGTTTAGGATGGCCTGGATATGAGCTCGAGAGAGAGAGCAATTTCTGGCCTCAAGACAGTACCCAAGGTAGGAAACAGAGGTGCAACAGATCTGTGCAGCAGCCCAGGGAATTTAAAAGAGACAGGAGAGAATGAGTGGCTTGAAAGCAACCACCCTCAGTGGATGTAGCTAACAAGAGATCATTAACATACTGAACGAGGGAGTAACAAGGGTTAGATTCCTGGAAAGGCAAGAGATTACAGTGGAGGGCTTCATCAAAGAGGGTGGGAGAATTTTTGAAACCCTGACGCAACCTTATCCAGGTCAGCTGGCCAGAGAAGGAAAAGGGGCTGACTTGCAGGAGCCAAAGGAATGAAGAAGAAAGTGTCCTTAAGGTCCAAGACAGTGTACACAGTGTGGGTGGGTGGCAAGAGGCTGAGGAGGGTATAAGGATAGCTTATCAACCTCCGGAAGATCTTGCACTGACTGAAAGTCAGAAGTGCCAGGCTGTCTAACAGGAAGCAGAGGGGTGTTCCAGGAGGACAGGCACGGGACAAGGATACCAGCCTCCTTGAGGCGGGAAATATGGAAAGCTACTGAGGAAAGAGAACTAATCTGTCTGGAAGCTAGAAAAGCAGTTCTGGGTCCTGGGGGAGGGTCACTGGAAGAGAAAAAAGCAGAAAGCTATGGCCCTGTGGGCTTCAGAAGATATGGGATATTGATGAATAGAAACTGGAGAGGCTGTGGCTAGGAGCCAGGAGGGTTAGATTTGGCCCAAACCCCAGGGACCAGGGAAAAAAAGGCAGTCCAGGTGGGGGCTGGCAGAAGCTGACTTGGTTGGCTAATGAAGGAGGAACTCAGCACAAGAAGGGCAGGTTGAGAGGGGAGGGCCTCAGGGGGGAAGTGGGGGCTAGGTCCAGGGAGGCTGACTCGCCATAGTCTATGGGTATCACAACTTGACAATAATAGCAGTTTCTAACAAATACCTTTTCTTTTTGAAGCTTTTTACCTGGACCTAACAATCGAATTTTAATATTTTAAAGAATATCCTAAAAGCCAATTGTTAAAAATTAGTCCTACTGACTTTAAAAGCCAGGTTCAGAGGTCAGCTAGTTTCTGACTCCACTGTTCTCTTTCTTTCAGTAAAAAAAACTTCCACTTACAGGCTTTTTCCAACTTATTGTACAAATAGGTATCCCAGTACTGCTGCTACAAAACCTAGAAGTTTATACCTCCTTAAATTAAACTTCTTTAAAAGACATGGTCATATGAAATGACTTAACCCATTCATTATTTTAACAGTACAACTGTCAATCTAACAACACTTAGAAAAATTGTTTCTCTAACAACACAGATGAACCTGACAGTTGTTACCAAGCAACATGAACTTCAGTTGTTACCAAGCAATATAACAAAATTTTAAAAACACGACAATACCATAAACAGATGTAAACCTTTAGAATCATGATTAATTAATTACCAATCTGGCTGAATGTATTTCTACTTTCATCTTATCACCATTGACATAAGCTTTACATCTGAGAAAATTCACATATGAAGCAATTCTATTTAACTTGAACATTTGTTTTTGCCAATTAATATACTAAATACTTCTACAATTAAGAATACTATTACAATTTGGAATCACCTGTTATAACCAGATCAGTTTAAAGTGACATACTGGACCAATATTCATGTTAAATTTAATAGAACCTACTCACAGATCTTGTCCAAAAGGGTGGGTGGACATAATCCCTTCCATCTCTCTATAACTTCATCTATTGGGTTTTTAACTCAGGCTATCAAGCCTTTTACTCTAATCTGCTTGTTCAAGATTTTAATTTACTAATCTTCCAATTTTATCACAGTCTCTCTTTTCATTTTCCCATAAACTTTAGTGACAAGCAGTAAAATGAACTCTAATTTATCTTAAGCATTACATTAGGAATGACACATCTTCACTTTTCACTTTTTTTTTCTGGTTGGATCCCATTACACAAAAACTTTTTTTCCTTTAGGTAGGCAGAAAAAGGGTTAAAATACTTTTCTAGCTGTTTCCCTTTTGATCTTTAGGGAAGAGTTAACCCTTCCTTATCTTGAAACTTTTTAGTGCAGAGAAGTTCAAAGGAACTTCTCCCATGTACCTTTAAGTCTTTTTCTTGAGCGGTTACCTTTAAGTCTTTCTGCTCAGATAACTCTGCCTTTTTTTTGAGTGGAGGTTATGCCAGAGCCCTGAGAACTTGGTCTTAACACTTCTCAGGCTTTCTTTTCTCACATACCCTGTTTTCTCCTATCTTCGACATAAATCAATCTCCCCCCACAATTTGACTTTAACTTGTGGGTATTTCTCCTTATGGTGTTAAACTTTAACCAGACTACGGACACATAGCCTGCTCTGCTCCATCCTCAGGAATGCCAGTGTGATAGAGAGGGGCAAGGGGAGTTTACTGCCCACTGCTGCTGCAGTGGCTGACAGGCTACTCTCACTCATTCATGGACACACACACGCACAGGCACAAACAGGCAGACAAAAACACACAAAACACAAAACAGAGAGACACGCTGGGACAGATACCAGAAACCAGAATGGGCAGAGGCTAGACCATCTCTAGCATGCCCGGGAGATGGGTGCTTATTCAGCCGCGTTCAGCCCCGAATCTCCACCAGAACCAGAAGGGAATTCCTACCAGAAACCAGAAAACAGAAACCTGACTCAACTTACCTTCTGGGGCTCTGGAACATCTCAGAGATTGGTTCCCCTAGAGGTCTGGATCCACAAAAGTCTGAATAGAGGGCAGGTCGGTGTTGGGGAGTGGGTTAGTTCTCCTCCCTCTCGAGCTCCGGGGCTTTGGGACATCTGGCTTAAAAGCCAATTATTAATGTCTCAGAGGCCGGCTCCCCTAGGAGACGCCCACTACCTGAGGACAAGACCCTACCTGGCCCAGATCTGGGGGGGCGGGGTGCCACAGGCCACCCCCAAATCTCACTGCGGCCTCTAGAAATGTGCTGAAAAAAAGCAAGCGAGACCCGGATATAAATTTGGATGTGGATTTATTCAAGCATGCGACTGTTCAGAGTAATTACTCAAATCAAACAGCCCCGAGTAAGGGAAGAGAAAGAGTATTTAAAGGGAAAGAACACAATAAGATTTCTGTGGAGATGGGGACACAAACAGTGGGACAAGCTGAGGCAGGATTATTTCTGTGGAGAAGGTAACACAAACAGTGGGGTCCATGGAGATGGGAGCAAAAACAGTGGAGTGAGCTGGGGCAAGATGGAGAAACTGGAGGGGGGCAGGGCGTAACAATACATAATTCATCCAAAAAAGATTTGAGAGTCTTGGAAGACCACAAGCTTGACATGTACCAACAGTATGATATGGCAGCCAAGAAACTGAATTCCATCTCAGTCTGAATTAAGAGAGAAATAACATATAGTCCTTAGATGTTAAAGAAGGTAAGGCTTAAAGCCTTACTTTACTCCATCCTTATTAGATCACATCTGAAGTATTGTGTTTAGTTCACAGGAAGTGAACCAAAGTTACTGCTGGAAGTAACCTTGGAGTTCATAGAGTTCAACTTTTCTCATTTTACAGATGAAGAAACTGAGACTCAGAGACATGAAGTAACTTGGACAAAAGCACACAGGGAGCAACTATGAAAGCCAGAATTTGAATTAAGGTCTTATGACTCCAGATAGCTGGGTGGTGCAGTGGATAGAACGCCAGGCCTGGAGTCAAGAAAACCTTCATATGTTCAAATGTGCTCAAATGAGTTCAAATTTGATCTCAGACACTTACTAGCTGTGTGACTCTGAGCAAGTCACTTAACCCTGTTTGCCTCAGTTTCTTTATCTGTAAAATGATGTGGAAAAGGAAATGGCAAACCATTCCAATATCTTTGCCAAGAAAACCCAAATGGGATCATGGAGAGTCAGATGCAACTGAAATAACTCAACAACAGCAACTTCTGACTCCAAATCTAGCCCTGATTTGGCTGGGGGCAGAGATTCCTTGGTCCCATATATACTAATGTACCACTATTGTCATCATCATCATCATTATTATTAATGCCAAAATGTTTATAGCAGCTGCTTTTGTAACAGCAAAGAATCATAGGTAACCCTGAGCATTTATACAACAGCACTCAAACACATCACAGCATTTATACAATATCACCATATTATATATGTAGGCGTTGTTTACATTGCTGTATTGTCTATGTGATATACAGTATCACTGTATTTATACAATATCACTGTATTGTGTACATGTATACATTGTATACATCACTGTATTATACATATGATACACACTGTCACTGTATTTATATAACATCACAGTGTTATATGCATGTACATATTGTATACACCACTGTATTATACATATAATATGTACAATATCACTGTTTATACAATATCACCAGATTAGGTACATGTATACGTCATATACACCACTAGATTATACATATGATACATAATATCACCGTATTATATACATTGTATATATCACTGTATTGTATATATGAGATACAGTACCACTGTATTTATACACTATCACCATATTATATACATGTATACATTGTATACATCACCATATTGTATATATGATACCCAATCTCACTATTATTTATACAGTTGCACCTCTTAGAACTTAGCTGGGTTGGGCTTCAGACAACAGACACAAAGCCCATTTCCAGGCCTTTTCTGCTCAGCAGGACCTTCCAGAATTCCTAGACTCTTACTCTAGAGCTGGAAAGGAGCTCAGAGACCCTCTTCTCCCATTTTCTCCTTTTACAGATGAGGAAATAGAGGTCCCCAGAAATTCAATAACTTGCTCACAATTCCCCAGATGGTGAGTAGCAGAGTCAGGATTTGAACCCAAGCCCTGATTCTAATTCTAGTCTACTTGCCACTGTGCCCTGCTTCCTCCTGTATGCTCTACTGTCATAATCTTCAGGACCCCAGGGTCCCTCCTGGCCACTGGGAAGCTCCAGAGAAGGACTTCTGTGGAGGGGCAGTAGTCATTGGTCATCAACATTTGATATAGCTTTAAAAAGCATGCTTTCTGTCCAAACCCTACAGTAGAGGCTCAGGGTCTTCTCTTTTGTTTTTAATTTGGTATAATGCATGTAGCAGGGGGCAGGTACACTCCCCACCCACCAATCCTGGCATGGCTTGGGGTTCATGGTGTCCATTCTCATGGGCTAAAGGCAGTGTCTGTGGACTTCACCAAATTGACCAGGGCCTTCATTCAGAGTAGTAAGGAGGTCATAGTCATAGAGTTATTTATGGATGAGGAACGTGAGTCATTAAGAGGGTAAGGTCACACTGCTAATGAGAAATCCCAGGTTCAGAAAGTGTGAGAGGAATCACTGGGCTGGAGATCCCCAGATCACAGAAACCTAGATTTAGGACTGAAAGGGACCTTAGAGATCACCTAGTCCAACTCTCTCATTCCACAGGTGAGGAATCAGGCACAGAGAGCTTAGGTTAAATGACCATCCCAAGGTCACCCAAGTGGTAATGGCAGAGCCAAGATCTGAACACAGACTTAGATTTAGAGCTGGAAGGAACTTTAGAAGAACTTTATGAGGAAACTGAGGCCCAGAGAAGTTAAGGGACTTGCCCAATGGCAGAGGTGTTATTTGAACCCAGATCTTCTGAATCCCAACAGCCGCCCTCCCTCCCCCAGGGGACTCCGTCTACACAAAAGAGTGCCATACCCAGCTCACTTTTGTTGACTGTCCCACAATAACCACAGCTATTGCCTCAGGAAGCTTGTTTGGCTTAATGGGGCAGGATACTGGTACACCCAGAATGGAAGGACACTGGCCTACTCCCAGAGAAACATAAATGGAGCTGGGTGTTCTCGTCACAAATCCTGCCAGGCCAGAAGAGAAAAGTTTTCTTGCAAAAAGGTGCAATCTTCCCAACAAAGGCTTTGCTCTCAGCCCATGGGCCCTGGAGGGGAGTCTAAGGGTGGTCTAGGAGGCTGGGTTGTTGGAATGACAAAGGCCAAACAGGGCAGAGCTGGCCACTGCACACCTGAAGGTCCTGCTTTGGCCAGCAGAGGGCAGCAGCAGCATGGCTGAATGCACTGGCCAGCCCCTGGAATTGCTAACCAGAGAGGTTTGTCATACTCTGGCCCTCTGAAACCTGGGAGTAATGAGCTAATCAATGCTAAAGGCCCCTGAACCCCTCCGGACACAAAGCATGAGCATGTTGGGGTTTATTTAGTGCCAGCAAAATACAGCATCTGATTCAGTCTAAGCAAACAGCCTCTGTGAGCTGAGTGAATCAGTACTAGGGCTCACACTGGGAGAAACAGTAGGGACCACAGATCTCCTTGGGGAAGGGAACTACTGCTAAGCACACGTGCTCTGCCCATGCAGATCAGCCCCTTCTTCACTAGTGACTATCAGGGTTGACACAGGCCAGGGTGCATTAGAGGATGGACCTGACAGATCCCAACCATGGCAACCTCTACTCTACAAGCTTCAGGGGCTCCCTTCCACCTACACAATCCAATACAAAATCTTTTCGTGGGTGTTCAAAGCCCTTCACAGCCTAGTACTGCCCTCCTACACACACACACACACACACACACACACACATACACACATACACCACACCACACCATACCACACACACACACACAACACCACACACACATACACCACACTACACCACACCATACCACACACACTACACCACACACACATACACTACACCACACACACATACACACACACCACACTACATACACACACTATACCACACACACACATACAAACTCCACACATACCACACACACATACTCCACACATAAATACACATACCACACCACACACACACACCCCACCACACACACACACACACACACACACACACACACACTCCTTTCCTGCCCACTGCATACTTGTACACATAGTAACAGTGTACTCCTTGCTGCTCTAGTAAGAAGGCACCCATTTCTCAGCTCTGGACATTTTCGCTGACTGTCCCTCATTCCTGTATTGCTCCCCCTCCTCATCTCTGTCTCCTGGCTTCCCTCAAATTCCAGCCAAAATCCCACCTTCTACCTTCCCCAACCCTTACTTAATATCTATCATTATTGCAACCTTGTGGGCAAGCCACTTACATTCTTGGAACTTCAGTTTCCTCATACATAAAATGAGTTGGGAGAAGATGAACTCGATGGCCTCTAAGGTGACTTTCAGTATGAAATATCCTATCCTGTCCACTGTGGCAGGCCGCCAATCACCGATGTGGCTGGGGGAAAGGATGGTTTAGAGTAGCAGATCAGTGGGGGTGGGGGGGGCAGTCTGAGGCAGACAGATGGCTTGATGATAAAGGATAGATAGATGATAAGTAGATAGAAGGTAGAGTGATAGAAAGAGAAGAGAGAAAAAGAAAGGAGAGACAGAGGGAATGAGGGAGAGAGAGAGAGAGAAAGGGGGGAGGGGGAGGTGGAGAGAGAAGACAGATTTAGATACCA
The DNA here is from genome assembly GCA_028646595.1 of Phalanger gymnotis. Taxonomy (NCBI): domain Eukaryota; kingdom Metazoa; phylum Chordata; class Mammalia; order Diprotodontia; family Phalangeridae; genus Phalanger; species Phalanger gymnotis. The sequence continues at coordinate 12,375,655 of CM053627.1, read as the reverse complement.
CTTTCTTTGCCTCCCAGTTACAAGCTCTTAAATGGAACTGGAGGAAATCATGCAACCTTCCCCACTTCCCAGTAGTAAGAGTAGTAGGTAATCTAATATCTACTGGACCCTCCCTCCAGCAAGGCAGATATTCTATTCCTCCCTAATCTATCCCCTATCCCATTCTTAACAGCAGCTGTTCCAAACCATCTGATTTTTCCTCAAGCCTCCTGGCGCCTTTTGTCCCTACTCTTTCAGCTGAAGAACTCACTTCATACTTAACCAAAAAAATTGTTGCCATTCCCCTAGAACTCCTCCTTCTCCCTCTCTCCTCATCTCACAGGATTCCAACTTCCCGTACTATCTCATCCTCACCAATCTGCACTGAAGAAGGTAGCCCTTCTCATCGCCAAAGTCAACCTTTCTACATATACAACTGATCACATCCTTTATAGGCTTTTCCAGCAAATTGTCTCTTCCCCCTGCCCCCATCTCTCCACTCTTCCTCTTATCTTCCATATTGTCTATCACTCAGTACTTTAAAAAGAAATCCTCATTATGTCCTATTATTCCAGCTATCTCTCAATATCACCAGTCCTCTCATCATCAGCTAAATTACTTGAAAAAGTTACCTACATTCAATGCCTTGACTTCCCCTCCTCTCATTGTCTTTGTGATGTCATCACTCAACTGAAACTTCTCTGTCAAAGTTCCTAAGGATTTCTTAATGGCCAAATCTAATGGCCTTTTCTCAGTCCTCATCCTCCTTGACCTCTTGGCACCTTTGACACTATGGATCATCCTCTTCTCCCGAATATTCTCCCTTCTTGGGGATTTTGGGACACTGCTGTCTCCTGGTTCTCCTTTCTTCTGGGTCTCCTTTGCTGGCTCCTCATGTCATGGCCACCAACTCTGGGAGTTCTCTTAGGCTCTGTCCTGGGCCCCTTCTCTTTTTCTCTGTGCTATTTTGCTTGGTAATGTTCTTAATTCCCATGGACTCACTTATCATCACATGACTCAGAGATCTACATTCCCATCTGAAATGTTCTCTTGAGTCCCGCACTTGAGTCCCACTCCATCCCACACATCACTAACTACTCATTGGACATTTAGATGCCCCACAGGCATCTCAAACTCACTGTGTCCAGAACAGAACTCATTGTCTTTCCCCCCAAGTTTTATTGAGCTTTGCTGCTACTACCACCATTCTTCTAATCACCCAGGTTTTCAACCTCAGTGTCATGCCCAGCTTCCTTCTCCCTCACTTTGCATATCAAATTCGTTGCAAAATCTTGGCCTTCCTTTCACCTCAGATATGCCTCTTCCTTTCCACTCACATAATAGCAGCCTAGTTCGGAACCTCATCACCCATTGTCTGGACTTTTGCAGTAGCCCATTGGATCTCCCTGGGTCCAATCTCTCCCCATTCCAATCTGTCATCCACAGAACTGCCAAAGTGATTTTCTTAAAATGTAGGTCTGACCCTATGACTCCATGCCTCCCACTCAGTCACCTTCAGTGGCTCCCTCATACCCACAGGGTCAAATAGAAAATCTTCTGGAGGTGAGCTAAAAGTCTTTAGCTCCAATGATGGAATAAACAGTAAATCGCTGTCGCTTTCCCAAATGCACCTCCAAACAACCAAACAACCATAAAATGGTGCCCCAGAACAAATCCTGGAACAGCGGAGCCAGCAGAAAGACAGGGTGAAATGGTCTTATAGCCCAGGAGACTTGGAGAATTGGCAAGAAAGGTCTATCTCCCTTGGGCAAAAGGGCAGTGCAGTCTAGGACAGGAAGCAAGCCAGGAGCAAGCCCCACATCAGCAAATCAGTGGTAGAGTCAGAGCCCCAGGGTGGTAGAACAAGCAAATGCCAATACTAGGACCTCCACATACCTTAGCATAGCCAGTGAAACTGGCAGACCACCACATGTTTCTGTACAAGCCTGATGGGCAGGTGTTCTGTGGTGATCAGGCGTCTGAGTATTTTCAGTGTTGCCCCAGGTGGGCATCCTACGGCAACTGGACCTCCACGTGCTTTGGTGGACAAACAGTCATCCTCCGAGGCCAGACCTCCCCATGCTACATTGTAGCTCCAGGGAAACAGAAAAATCCCACCAGGCCTCAGCAAATGACAGATACCACCACTAGGACCCCACCTCAGAACCAAATAAGCTGCCAGACTCCTACGGCCTCCAGCAGCACAAGCCAACCACCACACCACCCCATCAGCAAAGCACCAGACATGAGGGTCCCCCCTGGGCCACAGGGCAACATCAGTACAGCACCAGGTAAACAGCCAGAGCCTGTAGCCAGTAACACAAGAAGCTGAAGACAGTGCCCCTTCCACCCTGGGAATAGAATACAAATATAAAAGAAAGGAAAGAAAGTCAAAAACAAAAAGGGAAGGGGCTGAGCATAAAACAGCAAAAAAGAATCTGACCATAGAAAGTTATTATGGTGACAGGGAAGACCAAGACACAAACTTAGAAGAGGACAACAATGTCAAAACACAGGCAAAAGAAAGATGGAGGAAAAAAGAAAGAAAAATGGGAAGTTGTCTCAAGCCCGGAAAGAACTCACAGAAGAGCTCAAAAAGGAGCTTAAAAACCATTTAAGAGAGGCAGAAGAAAAATGAGGAAAAGAAATGAGAGTGAGGCAAGAGAATTATGAAAAAAGATTCAACACTTTGGAAAACTGCTTAAAAAGTAGAATTGGACAAATAGAAAAGGAAATACAAAAATCCACAGAAGAAAACAATTCCCTTGTGAACTGATCTAACCATTCTGGAGAGCAATTTGGAACTATGCCCAAAGGGCTATAAAAATGTGCATACTCTTTGACCCAGCAATACTACTTCTAGGGCTGTATCCCAAAGAGATCATACAAATGGGAAAAGGACCCACATATACAAAAATATTTATAGCAGCTCTTTTTGCAGCGGCAAAGAATTGGAAATTGAAGGGATGCCCATCAATTGGAGAATGGCTGAACAAGTTGTGATATATGAATGTAATGAAATACTATTGTGCTATAAAAAACGATGAGCAGGTGGACTTCAGAGAAATCTGGAAAAACTTATATGAACTGATGTTGAGTGAAATGGTAGAAACAAGAAAACACAGTACACGGTAACAGCCACATTGTGCAGATGACTAACTTTAATAGACTTAGCTCTTCTCAGCAATGCAAGGATCTAAGACAACTCCAAAAGATTCCTGATGGAAAATGATATCCACATCCAGAGAAAAAATTATGGAGTTTGAATGCAGATGGAAGCATATTATTTGCTCTCTTCTTTTTTTGTTTTGTTTTATTTTGTTTTTTCTTTCTCATGGTTTCTCCCATTCATTCAAATTCTTCTTTACATCATGACTAATGTGAAAATATATTTAATGAGAATGTATATGTAGAACCTTTACCAGATTGCATGCTGTCTTGGGGAGGGGGGAAGGGAGGGAGGAGGAGAAAATTTTAAACTGAAAAGATTATGGAAGTGAACACTGAAAACTAAAATTAAATAAATCAATTTAAAGAGAAAAAAGAAAGCAACTCTTAAAGAGTATAACTGGCCAAATGGAAAAGAGTACAAAAGCTAATTGAGGAAAACAACACCTTAAAAGTTAGAACTGGGCAAGTGGAAATGAATGAATCAATCAATCAAACAAATTTAAAAAATGAAAAAATGGAAGAAAATGTAAACTACCTCATGGGAAAAACAACTGACCTGGAAAACAGATCCAGGAGAGACTAATATCAGAATCATTGGACTACCTGAAAGCCATAACCAAAAGGAGGACTTAGTATCTTTCCAGAAATTATCAAGGAAGACTGCCTGATATCCTGGAACCAGAGGGTAAAATAGGCATTGAAAAAATACACCAATCACCTCAGAAAGAGATCCCCCCCAAAAACCTCAAGGAACGTTACAGCCAAATTTCAGAACTATCAGCTCAAGGGAAAAATGCTGCAAATGGCCAGAAAGAAACAATTTAAATACTAGGGAGTCAGGATCACATAGGACTTAGCAGCTGCAACATTAAAGGATTGGAGGTCATGGAACATGATATTCCAGAGGGTAAAGGAACAAGGACTACAACCAAGAATCACTTAACCTGGCAAAATTAAGCATAATACATCAAGGAAAAAATAGTCATTCAATGAAATAGAAGGATTTCAAGTTTTCATAAGAAGATCAGAACCAAACCAAAAATCTGACCTCCAATATAAAGATCCAAGAGAAGCATAAACAGGTGAAAAGGGAAAAGAAAACAGAAGGGATTCAATGGAGCTAAACTGTTTACATCCCTACATGGGAAGATAATATTTGTAACTCTTAAAAATTGTATCAATGACAGGACAGATAGGAATAAACATAGGCAGATGGTATGGGTATAAGATATATTTGAGGGAATGACGTAAAAAAATAAGAGATGAGAAAGAGGAGTAAAATGAGTACAGAAGGAAGGGAGAGGTAGAATGGGGCAAATTATCCCACATGAAGAGGTAAGACCTATTATAGTAGAGGGGAAGATGGGAGGGAGGGGGCAATGGGCATTGCTTGAACCTTACTCTCATCAGTACTGGCTCAAAGCAGGAATAATATACACAATCAGATGAATATAGAAATCTATCTTACCCAACTGAAAAGTAGGAGGGGAGGAGAATAAAAAAAGAGGGCATTGATAGAAGGGAGGACAGATCAGGGGAGGTGGTACACAGAAGCAAAACAGGTGATATGGGAAAGGGTGAAAGGAGAGAGGACAAACAGGAAGAAGAACAGGATGGGGGGAAACACACAGGTAGTAATCATAATGGTGAATGTGAAAGGGATAATCTCTCCCATAAAACAGAAGTGAGTAGCAGAGTGGACCAAAAAGCAGTATCCTACAACATGTCACTTACAAGAAACATACTTGAAGCAGAAAGACACACACAGAATAAAGGAAAACCTGAAAAAACTTGTACAAACTGATGCAAAGTGAAATAAGCAGAACCAGGAAAACACTGTATAAAATATCAGCAACATCATGTGATGATCAACTATGAATTACTCAGATGTTCTCAGCAACACAATCATCCAAGCCAAGTACAGAGGACTCATGAAGGAAAACGGTATCCACATTCAGATAAAGAACTGATGGACTCTGAATACAGATCAAAGCATATACTATTTTCACTTTTTTGGTGTTTTTTTCCTTTTGATCTGTTTCTTCTTTCACAACAAGACAAATATAGACATATGTTTTACATGGTTGCACATATATAACCTACATCAAATTAGGTAGAAGAGGGGGAGGGAGGGAGAAAAATTTGCAACTCAAAATTTTGTAAAAATCAATGTTAAAAATTGTCTTTACATATAATTAGAAAAAATAAAACACTATTTTAAAAAAGAAAATCTTCCATTTGGCACTTAGAACTCTTCAAACCCCAGGGTCCTTCCTATCTTTCCAGTATTCCTACGCATTATTCCCCTCAAGTCACTCTGACACGTCATACTAAGCTACTTGCCATTCTTCAGACTAACTCACTAACATTACCCTCCATCTCTACTCTCAGGGTCATTTACTGAGTCTCCCATTGTTGGAAGATTCTCCCTTGTCATCTAAGCTTCTTAGTTTCCTTATTTTGCTTCAAAACCCAGCTAAGCCCCCACCTTCTGCAGGAAGTCCATCAATAGCCCCTCCCCCTCCCCCAGATGCGACAGCTTTCCCCTACGAGTCTAACTTAAATCTGCATTGGGTGTACATTACATACGGTCGTGGATTTATGGTTATCTTTCCTCTTGCAATGTAAACTTCTCAAGGGCAGGAACTGACCTGGCTTTGCCTTTGTACCTTCTCCAGGGTGTTCTACTTAGTCATTGGCATTTATTGTGTGTCTGTCCTTCATTCTCGAAGAGGACCGTGACATCAGGGAAATGATGACATGACTTGCAGTCGACTTTGATTTGAGTGAGGTCACCAGCCTCACTTTCTCCACCAGACCCATCTGACTTTAGTGGCCTCATATTGACCAGGATGACTGGAGATGGCCCAGGATGCAATGGGAGACCCAGGCCCTTTCAGGCTAAGGCCTTTTCAGGTTCTCACTTTGAGTAAGATAATGTCCATTCAGTGAATAGGCCTCTTTAAAAAGGTAATAAAGGGACGCCCCTTTAATCAAAACTCAAAAAAATCATACTGAGAGGAGAAGACCCTCAGGGTTCCTGGCCAAAAGAGAAACAGTTACTATTTGATATTTACATACCCCTGTGCTAGGAGGGCAGGAACCAATGTCCAATCTATCAGCTCCAGAGTGAATTGGGTTTAAGGCTTGGTTTTTGAGAAAGAAATCTAGCCAGTAAACCCAAGGTTAAGGAGGCAGCCTTTAGCCATGGAAATGTACCTTCCATTGGGCAGAGCTCGGAGAGGGAGAGGAGGGAGAGGGGAGAGGGCATTTTTTTTTTTACATGAAAATTTTTTTTTTTATTTTTAGATTGAAAACACAGTTCTACACAATTTTGGGTTCCAGATTCTCCTCCCTCCCTCCCCCCCTCCCCAAGAAGGCATGGCGTCCCACATAACTTCCAGGTATAACTAGGCATTGAATTAATTTATACATTTTCTCCTGACTCATGAGAAAGGCGAAACAGAACCAAAAAAAAAAAAAACCACAACCCAACAACAAATACAAAAGAGAGAAGAAAAAAAACAAGTGGAGAGGAAAAAAGGCGAGAATGAAGTGTGCCTCGATTTCCATTCATACTTCGCAGTTCTTTCTCTGGATGTAGATAGCCCGGGGAGAGGGCATTTTTTAAGAACTTACTAAGTACCAAGCCCAGTGCTAGGGCCTATCAAATCAAAGTCAACTGCAAGTCATGTCGTCATTTCCCTAATGTCATGGTCGTCTTCAAAAATGAAGTACAAACACAACCTGCGAGTAGACTGAGCTGCCTGAAAGGGGACCCAGCTAGTTGGGTAACTCAGCTCATTCTCTCCCTCTCCCTCTCCCTTTCCTTCTCCTTCTCCTTGTCTTCTCCAAAGGAAGGTAAATTTTGATGGCTAGAAGCTGCCCACTTAACTTGGGGTTTACTGGCTATATTTCCTTCTTTCTTCCTTCCTTCTTTCTTCCTTCCTTCCTTCCTTCCTTCCTTCCTTTCTTTCTTTCTTTCTTTCTTTCTTTCTTTCTTTCTTTCTTTCTTTCTTCCTTCTTTTCTTTCTTTCTTCCTTCTTTTCTTTCTTTCTTTCTTTCTTTCTTTCTTTCTTTCTTTCTTTCTTTCTTTCTTTCTTTCTTTCTTTCTTTCTTTCTTTCTTCCTTCCTTCCTTCCTTCCTTCCTTCCTTCCTTCCTTCCTTCCTTCCTTCCTTCCTTCCCTCCTTTCTCCTTCCTTCCTTCCTTTCTTATTAAGATTTTTTATTTTTAGTTTACTCAGTTCTGCATGATTTTGAGTCCCACATTTTCTTCTCCCCCTCCCCCACTCCCTCCCCAAGATGGCATGGAATCCAATATATTTTCAACATATAACTTTACATTGAACTTATTTACACTATAGTCAAGTTGTAAAGAATTATGACCAATGGAATGAATCATGAGAAAGAAGAAACAAAACCAAAAAAAAGAGAGAAAAAAAAAAAAAAGGAGAGCAAACAGTTTGCCTCAATCTGTATTCAGTCTCCATAGTTCTTTTTCTGGATGTAAATAGCTCTCTCCATCATGAGTCCTTTGGAGTTGTCTTTGAACCTTGTATTGTTGAGATGAGCGAAGTCTATCAAGGTTAGTCATTACAGAATCGATGTATCTGTGGTTCTGTATGATGTTCTCCTAGTTCTGCTCCACTCACTCAGCATTATATTGTGTAGGTTTTTCCAGGTTACTATGAAGTCCGTATCTTCCTCATTTCTTATAGCACAATAGTATTCCATTACATTCATGTACCACAACTTGTTCAGCCATTCCCCAATTGATGGGCATCCCCTTGATTTCCAATTCTTAGCTATTACAAAAAGAGCCACTATAAATATTTTTGTACATATGGGTCCTTTTCCCACTTGTGTGATCTCTTTGGGATATAACCCTAGGAGTGGTATTGCTGAGTCAAAGGGTATGAACATTTTTATAGCCCTTTGGGCATAGTTCCAAATTACTCTCCAGAATAGCTGGATCAGTTCACAACTCTTTGGAACAGCAACCCTGAGGGTCTTCTCCTCTCAGCTTGATTTCTTTTTCTTTTTTTCTAATTAAAGGGGCCATCCCTTGACTCATTTCTTAAAGAGGCCCATTAACTGAATGGGCATTATTTAAGTCAAAGTGAGAACCTGAAAAGATCTTATCCTGAAGGCGCCCAAGTCTCCCAATGCATCCTGGGTCATCTCCAGTCATCCTGGTCAATATCAGGCCACTGGACCCAGATGGCTCTGGAGGAGAAAGTGAGGCTGGTGACCTTGCACAGCCCTCCCTCACTTAAATCAAAGTCAACTACAAGTCTTGTCATTATCTCCCTGAGGTCATATGAGGTCCTCTTTGAAAATGAAGGACAAACACTATGAAGATAGGCAAAAACAAAAAATCAGAACCTAGTCCCTTCCATATAGGAAACTATATGGATAAGTAGGTATATGCAAGATTTTCAGAGTAAAGGAAAGGTGAGATGGGAAGGCTTTAGTAACTGGGAAGAGAGAGAAAGGCCTCCTGCAAAAAATGGGATTTGAGCTGAGTATTGAAGGAATCTAGGGGAACTAAGACGCAGAAGTGAAGGTATAGCATATTCTAGTTGTCAGTAAGTCAATAAGCATTTATTAAATTTCTACTATGTGTTGGGATAAGTGTCAGGGATACAAAAAGGCAAAAGATAGTTTCTGACTTCAAGGAGCTCACAATCTAATAAGGAAAACACCAAGCAAACAAATATATATGAACTATATATATACATACATATATACATAATATATATAGAATCAATAGGGGGTAATTAATGGAAGGAAGGCACTAGAATCAAGAGGGGTTGGGAAAGGCTTCCTGTGGAAGATAGGACTTTAGCCGGAATTTGAAGGAAGACAGGAAAGCCAGGAGACAGAGATGAGGAGAGAGAGCATTCCGGGGGACAGTGAGTGAAAATGTCAGGAGCCAAGAGATGGGTGCCCTGTTCCCAGAACAGCCCCAAGGCCAGTGTCACTGGATCACAGTGTATGTGTATGGGAATAAGGTGTAAGAAGACCAAAAAGGCATGGGGTGGGGAGGCAGCTAGGTTATGAAGGGCTTTGAACATCAAACACTGAAGGTGATAGGGAGCTACTGTAATTTATTGAGTAGGGAGAGAATGACATGATCAGACCTGGGCTTTAGGAAAATGAGCCACTTCTGTGGCTAAATAGAGATGGATTGGAGTGGGGAGAGACCTAAGGCAGGCAGGCCTGTCAGCAGGTTATTGAAATAGTCCAAGTGTATGCAGACTATGCAAAGGAACTGAGAGGAGTGATGGAAAGGTAGAAAGGAGTGCGGCTGCAAAAAGCTTAAAAGCCAAAGGACTTTATATTTGAGCCTGGAGGGAATAGAAAACCATGGAATTTATTGGAAGAGGGAGGAAATGACTTGGTTAGACTTATACTTTAGGAAAATCAACTTGCCAGCCAGCGGAGGCTAGACTGGGGTGGGCGGAGACTCAAGGCAGTGACAACAACCAGCAGGCATTATAATAATCTGGGTGAAGGGTGCTGAGGACATAAACCAGGGTGGTGGCTGCATCAGTAGAGATTAGGGGACATGTAGGAAATTTGCCTTTCTAAAATCAGAGGCCACTCTACCCTAGGCAAATGGACTGGTCAATGAGATAATGAAATTCGAATAGGCTGATCAAGAAATGAGTGCTTCCCCCTGGGCAAATGGGCCTAACAATGGAATAAAGATGTGCCTAGATATGCATAAAATTTCGAGCCACTGTCCCCTTGCCTAGCGTCCTTGGTTACCTCACCTTCCTGTCCCTGACTACCTTACCTTTCTGCGCCTGATTACCTCAACTCTCCACCCATGGCAGCTTTTCCTCTATAAAAATCCCTAGCTTCTCTTGGCTAGGGAGCCATCTCCCTTACTGGGTTGCCTCCCTTAGGGAGTGACCTCCCTTAAAGAGGAGCCTGCTTGGTGTGTTATCCAGGAATAAATGTCTTTACTTGACTTGGAGACAACCTGAGTGAATTCTTTTGAGATGATCCCGCCATCCACATACCTTGCACCCCAAAATTTTGGGGTAACCTTGCACTTCATCATTGTGTTGGTAGACATAACAAGGTTTGGAAACAATTGGCTACTTGGGGCATGTGTGAATGAGTTGAAGATGAGACTGAACCTGGGTAACCAAGAAGATAGTGGTGCCCTTGACAGAAATAGGTTAATTTAAAAAGGGGAAGATTTGGCAGAGACTTGGCCATGTTTACTGGCATCAAGCAAAGAATCAGGAGGGAGACTCTCATTAAAGATTAGAATGAAAGAAGAAAAGTTGCACGGCAAGTTACTTTTGGGTGTAAGCCATGTTCCCTTGTATCTGTGTGTAAACAACATCACAGTTCCTGAAGTGCTATAAAAGGAAGTAAAAATGGTACTAAAGATAACAAAGATGGGTGGGCCAGCTAGAATAGACCAAGTGCTCACAGAAAGAAGAGGAGGGCCTTTGGAGAAGAGATACAGTTGATATTCCCCATAGGCATTACCATTCCCCTCTCTAGGAGCCATTGGCATAAAATACTTGGGAGTCTACCTGCCAAGACAAACCCAGAAACTATATGAACACAATTACAAAACACTTTTCATGCAAATAAAATCAGGTCTAAACAACTGGAGAAATATTCATTGCTCATGGGTAGACTGAGCCAACATAATAAAAATAACAATTCTACTTAAATTAATTTACTTATTCAATACCATACCAATCAAACACCAAAATTTATTTGATAGAGCTAGAAAAAAATAAGAAAATTCATCTTGGAAGAAGAGACAGTCAAGGACATCAAGGGAATCAATGAAAAAAAAAATGCGAAGGAGGTGGTCTAGACCAGATTTCAAATTGTATCACAAAGCAGTAATCATCAAAACAATCAAGTACTGGCTAAGAAATAGAGTGGTGGATCAGTGGAATAGCCTGGGTGCACAAGATACTGCAAATGACCAGAGTAATCTAGCATTTGAGAAACACAAAGATCCAAGCTTTGGGAACAAAAACTCACTATTTGATGAAAATTGCCAGGAAAACTGGAAACCAGTTTGGCAGAAACTAGATTTAGACCAACATCTCACACTATATACTAAGATGATGTCAAAATAGGTACATGATTTAGACATAAAGGGTGATATCATAAACTCGTTAGGGGAGCATGGAAAATTTTACCTGTCAGATTTATAGAGAAGGAAAGAATATATCACCAAACAAGAGATAGAGAGCATTAAGGAAGTAAAATGAGTAATTTTGATTACATTAAATTAAAAAGGTTTTGTACAAATAAAACCAATGTAACCAAGATTAGAAGGAAAGCAGAAAAGCGGGGAGGGGGAGAAATTTTACAGCAAGTTTCTCTGATAAAGGCCTCAAATATATGGAGAAATCAGTCAAACTGATAAGAATATGAGTCATTTCCTAATTGTTAAATGGTTAAAGGATATGAACAGGAAGTTTTCAGAAGAAGAAATTGAAACTATTTATAGTCATATGAAAAATAGTCTAAATCACTATTGATTAGAGAAATGCAAATTCAAACAACTCTGAGGTACCACTTCACAACTATCAGATTGGCTAATATGACAGAAAAATAACAAATACTGGAGGGAATGTGGAAAAAATTGGGAGACTAATGCATTGTGGTAGAGTTGTAAACTGATGCAACCGTTCTGGAGAGCAATTTGGAACTGTGCCCAAAGGGCAATCAAACTCTGCATACCTTTTGGTCCAACAATAGGACTATTAGGTTCATACCCCAAAGACATCAAAGGAAAAGGAAAAGGACCTATATACACAAAAAAATATTTATAGCAGCTCTATTTGTGGTGGCAAAGAACTGGAAATCAAGAGGATGCTCATTAACTGGGGCACGGCTGAACAGGTTGAGGCATACGGTTGTGATAGAATACTATTGTGCTGTAAGAAATAATGAGCAGGATAGTTTCAGAAAAAACCTGGGAAGACTTACATGAACTGATGCAAAGTGAAGTGAGCAGAACTAGAAGAAGATTGTACAAAGTAACAGCAATATTGTATGAGGAGCAACCATGAATGACTTAGCTATTCTTAGCGATACAATGTTCCAAGGCAATTTTGAAGGACTTATAATGAAAAATGCTATCCATTTCCAGAGAAAGAACTGATGGAGTCTGAATACAGATTGAATCATACTATTTTTTAAAACTTTCTTTACTTTTCTTGTTTTTTGTCTGTGATTCTTTCTTAACATGACTAATATGGAAAGATGTTTTGCATGCCTGCATATGTATAATCTACATTGTTTGCCTTCTCAAGGAGGGGGAAGAGGAGGGAAGGAAAGAGGGAGAGAATTTAGAACTCAAAATTTTGAAAAATGAATGTTAAAAATTGTTTTTACATGTAATTGGAAAAAATGAAATATAAAAATTTCCCCCCCCCAAAAGAAGTCAGTGGCTCCCTTTTGCTTCTATAATAAAATATAAACTTTCCTGTTTGGCTTATAAAACCCTTCCTAGTCCGGCTCTAGGATCATTACTCTAATTACTCTCCTTCACACACTCCTGGACCCGGTCAACCTAGAATTCTTGCTGTTTCACTTTCCTCTCCTCCCTCCATTCCTTTCCCTCAGGCTGTCTCTGATGCCTGGAATGCACTCCTTTCTCACCTTCACCTTGTAAATTCCCTCACTTCCTTCAATGCCACCTCCTACAGAAAACCCATCCTAATCTCCCCAGATGCTTGTTCTCTATCCCCACCCCCCAAAAATTACTTTGTATATACTTTGGGATAATATTCCCTGTGTCAATACTTCCCACCAATGGAATAAATTAGTAGTATATGTTAAGTGCCTACTATGTACCAAGCACTGGAATGTAACTGTTTCATCTTTTGTGTTTGAATATTCAGTGTCTAGCACAATGCCTGGACACTTAATAAATAGTAGTTGAACGAATGAATGGTAAAGATTTTCCCCCACTCACTTCTCACTATCCATTTTTGGATAGAGAAATGGATGGCATGATGATAGATGTGCAATTGAGAGAGTTAGCAAACAGGGAAGATAGGATTCCAATAGCTCTTGTGAAGTTAGAACAGAGGTCCTTATCTTTCTTTACCCAAATGATTGTAGCACAGATCTCTTGGATGGTTAGGGGAAGCTTTGGGAGCACCTTCTCAGAATCACATTATTAAATACATGCAGTAAAATCCACATGATGATGAAACATGGCAATTAGACTGAAATGCAGTTATTGAAATGTTTAAAAAGCAAATTCATGGACCCCAGGTTATGAACCCCTGAGTTTGAACAACGGGCCAACTTCAGTAAGACTAAATTTACTATGGATAAATGTCAAGTCTTTAAAAGTTCAACTTCACAAGTAGAGGATGGAGGAGGCTACAGTACACTTGGTTCATCTGAAAAAATGACCTGGATCTGAAAGATTTCAAGGATCGAAGGCTTAATATGAACCAATGGGGTTATATGGCTGTTAGGAAAGAGAATCATTATTCTTTTTCTGTAGCAAAGAACCGGAAGCAAAGCGGGTGCCCAGTGCATGGGGAATGATTGAACAAATTGTGGTACAGGCACATAATGGAATATTTTTATGCCATAAGAAATTGTGACTGAAAGATTCTGAGAAACTTCAGAAGATTTATATGAATTGATGCAGAACAAAGCCAATGGGATCAAGAGAGCAATTGTCAGATGTTCCTAATAATGTAAAGGAAAACAACGTCAGATGTCAGAACCCTGTCTACACCACAACTAGTCATGACCTGAAAAGACTGAAAATTCTAAACCATGTCTCCTTCCTCTGGTCAGAGAATGCATGGACTAGATAGATTTCAGGGGGTCCATGCATTTGGGTGGAATAAAAAAATGTACATCTATTTCAATATGAATGCTTTCCTTGGTAATTACTGTATTTTATTTGAATCATCTAAAAATATGATTCTGAAAAGGGGTCCATTCATTTCTCCAGACCGCTGAAGGGATCCAAATTACCAAAAAGGTTAAAAACTACTGGACTAGAGGTACAGAAAAAGACATATTTTCAAATGGGATCAATGTGTTGATTTGTTCTGCTTGAGGATATTTACTTGTTATGGGGGTGGGGTAGGATGAGAGCAATGAGTTAATGGGTGGTGACAGAGATGCAGAAGGGAAAAAAGCATGAATAAGACATTTTAAACACGAAGAACTTTTACTCTCACAACTATCCTGGGAGGTAGGTGTATTATTATGCCCATCTTACAGATGAGGAAACTGAGACAAGCAGAGGGCAAGCGACATGGCCATGGTTGCACAGATAGTAAGGCTCTGAAGCCAGATTTAAACTCAGGTCTTTCAGACTCTAGGCCCAAAGGTCTACCTGCTGTTCCACCTAGCTGCCCCAGGGTTGTTATGAGGATCAAATGAGATAATATTTATAAAGTGTTTAGCATGGTGCCTGGCACATAGTAGGTGCTTAATAAATGCTTGTTCCCTTCTCCACATACCACGTATGTACTTTTCTTTTTCTGTTTTACTTTGTATGTGGAAATGTTTATTTCGGGTATTTATTAAGTCAGAATTTTTTAAAAATTAAAAGAAAAAACACACGGAAGATGACTTTGATCCTTCTCTATAGTGATTGTTCCCCTCACTGATGACTTTGGGTCTGGCCTAGAAAGAGGGCTGGTGGTCTGAGGAGTATTGCTATTCCTAAGAGTCTTGGGTTCAAGAGCCTAGGGACTATCTCCATTGGGACAGAAGAAAGGTGCTGGCAGTGGTGGTGGTAGTAGTGGTTTGACTTGCCTGGCTCGTGACACCTCCTGAAATGTATGAGTGGGAGAAAAAAGATAAACTGGTCTTATGGTGAAGGTGGTGGATGGTCCATGGATAGCCTGAGTACTTCAGTGGTACTTCTCAGTATAAAAAGAATGTATGAAATCCCTCTACCACCACCATCAGTAGACCTCTTGTGATGAATTTATGGGAAGACAGGGATTCGAGGTGCACAGAATGGGCCAGGCATGCTGGGATTGCTTCTACAATATCCAAACTAAAGCCATCACGGATCCATGGGAGGCTGGTGTACATGGCACCTTTATCACAGCAATAATCTCTTATTGTTATGTAGGCATTTTTCGGTACACCATTTTATAATTTCCACATAAATCTACACTTCATTTAAAAATCTATCATTATCATTATTTGCTTTTACTATTAGATAGTATGGTGGAGTGAATAGAGAGTAGGCCTCTAAGTAAGGAAGATCTGAGTTCAAGTTACACTGGCTGTGTGACTGCGCAAGATACATCACCTCTCTGGGCCCCAAGGAACTCTCCAAGGGCAGAGACTGCAGAGCAGGTGTCAACTGAAATGAATGAATGAAAAGCATTGGTAATGCTGGTAAGCTGGTAAGCAAATGCTGGTAAGGGGCTAAACCTTGTGCTAAGCATTGGGGATACAAATGCAAAAACAAAGAGAGTCCCTGTCCTCAAAGTGTTTACACTCTAATGGGAGAAACAACACATGCAGGGGAACGGTGACCAGGGAGGGGCATCTTGGTTTGGAAAGGTGCGGGACCTTGTTAGTCACTTCAGTTGTTCCTGACTTTTCCTGACCCTGTTCAAGGTTTTCTTGGCAAAGATACTACATTGGTTTGCTTCTTCCTCCTCCAGCTCATTCTACAGATGAGGAACTGAGGCAAACAAGGTTAGGTGACACTCCCAAGGCCACATAGCTAGTACGTGTTTGAAGCGGAATTTGAACTCAGGTCCTCCTGACCTGATAGAGCCCAACGCTCTATCCACTGCACTCGATGCTCTAAGGAGAGTTCTTGGCCTCAAAGAGCTTACATTTTAATGGGGGAAACGACATATGTGGGAGAGTGATGGTTAGGGAGGGGAATCTGGATTTGGAAAAGTACAGAACTATGGCTGTAGAACTGGAAAGTTTTGAAGGTACAGGACTATGATTCTAGAATTAGCAAGTTCAGAAGGTACAGGACTGTGGTTCTAGAACTGGAAAGTTTAGAAAGCATGACTGTGGTTCTAGAACTGGAAAGTTTAGAAGGCATGACTGTGGTTCTAGAACTGGAAAGTTTGGAAGGTACAGGACTATGGTTCTAGAACTGGAAAGTTTAGAAGGCATGACTGTGGTTTTAGATTGGAAAGTTTGGAAGGTACAGGACTATGGTTCTAGACTTGGAAAGCAGGGGGTTCCTCACTGGGAGTTTCCTACCCAAATGAAGTCACAGATCCAGTCCAAACATCACCACAGAAGAGAAGCAGCCTGATTACTGGACCTGGGGTCAGGAGCACCTGGGTTGGAATCCAGCTTCTAACATTTAATAGAGCAGCTGGCTGCACGATGAATTTGCTCCCTGGAGCTTCAGACAATGCTTTAAGACATTCATCTGCTAAATTATAGCAGATAATCTATCATATCTGCATCTGCATAGGGAGTTCCCAGACTGAAGAAATCAGATTTTCCATAAGCTGCCACCACCACATTCCTAAAACCCACATTCCTAAAGCAAGTCTACACCAACAAACAGGAAACAACCAGTATTGACCTGAGAGTTGTTTCACAATCAGCTGTGTGCTGACTGATCAGAACAAAAGAGACACAAAATTAGGACACATGAGGACATTGAATGTAGAAGGATTGATTAATCCTCATCAAGGAGTTTACAATTCTTGACCTACTCTTTTTCTCTCAGGTCAGGAAAAGAGGTGAGTACTGTAATATGGGACAGGGAGGTGTCGAAGTAGATAGAGCATGGGACTTGAAGATAGGATGACCTGATTTCAAATTTGACCTCAGACACTTTCTGGCTGTGTGACCCTGGGCAAGCAACTTAACTTTGCCTTAATTTTCTCATCTGTCAAATGAGCTGGAGAAGGAAATGGCAAACCACTCCAGTATCTTTGCCAATAGAACCCCACAAAGAGTCAGACACAACTAAAAAATGGCTGAATTTTTTTTTCACTACAAATGTGCCAGGGAGCAAGCATTGCTTTGGGTACATCCCATATGACTTGTTATATAAAAAATGAATTGAATAAAGCATTTATTAACCTCTTGCTAAGTACAAAGCATTGTGTTAAGTACTGAGGATGCAAATGGAAAAATTAGGCATGGTCCGTTGATCGTGATTTGGATGATAACATGTGCCATCAGGGACAGGTAACAGGCAATTTCTCCCCTTAGGAAATATGCTCTTTGTGAGTAGGGATCTTTTCATTCCTTATACTTCTATCTCCAGGCCCCATTCTAGTTGTCTGACACATAGTAGGGGCTTAATTAATATTTTCTGATTGATTAAAGAGCTGGCTTTCTCAACTGTCCAGCTTGATTATTAGTAAGTAGCAAGGTCTGCTCCAAATAAAGCACTCCTTCTCAGTCTAAATCCTTTTACCAGGTTCAGCTCAAAGTTGGAAAAGGTCAAGTCCTTAGGGCTTATTGTCAGCATTACCTGTAAGCATCATATAAGAATTACATTCTTAATTTCATCAAGAGGATTAGGATTCAATTGACAACAACAACCTGGCCTATTTATAGAAATTATTGCCCCTGAAAAATTATTGTGTTGCTGTTTGTCCTTCGTTCTCGAAGAGGACTATGACATCAGGGAAATGATAACATGACTTGTAGTTGACTTTGATTTTGAGTTTTGATTAAAGGGACCATCCCTTGATTAACTTCTTAAAGAGGCCTATTCACTGAATGGGCATTACCTCACTCAAAGTGAGAACCTGAAAAGACCTTAGCCTGAAAAGGCCAGGGTCTCCCAACGCATCCTGGGCCATCTCCAGTCATCCTGGTGAATATCAGGCCACTGGAGCCAGATGGGTCTAGAGGAGAAAATGAGGCAGGTGACCTTGCACAGGCCCTGAAAAATAGGAAATGGATAAAAGCAAAGACATTGCTTCTGATTTTCATCAATTCTTAGAGGAATTTAATTAATGTAAAACAATGAGGCCTAAAAAACTGAAAACCCTCTTCAGTCAGCAAACATCTGGTCACCCAATAAAGTGGAAGTAGGTAATATAATGATAGTGCCAGCTTTGTAATCAGAGGAACTGTGGTCAAATACTGTTTCTGCCACTATTAAATTGAGTATTTTACTTCTTTGGGCCTCAGTTTCCTTTTGTGTGAAATAAAAGACTGGATTAGGGGGCCTCTGAGGTCCCTTCCAGCTATAAATCTGTGACCTTATGATTTTCTTTTGGGCTAAGCTGTCATTAAAACATCATAGCATTCAGTTTTGATCGTTTTATTCTTTTTTTTTGTTGCTCTTTCCATACACACTGTAGTCATCTTGTATATTATTTTCCTGACTCATTTGGCTTAGGTTTGTATCTGTTCACATAAATCTTTGTTTAGTTATTCCCCAATTAATGGATATCTACATATATTTATACATATACATATATAAATACACACACATATGCTGTTGTTATTCAGTCATTCATTTCTGTCCATTGACCCCATTGACCATAGCAGGCCAATGCTGTCTGGGAGGCTTTCTTGGCAAAGGTACAAGAATATTTTGCCATTTCCTTCTCCAGTGGATTAAGTGGATAGAGGTTAAGTGACTTGCCCAGGATCACACAGCTAGTCAATATCTGAGGCTGGATTTGAATTCAGGTCTTCCTGACTCCAGATCCAGCGATCTGTCCACTGACACATATATGTAACAGGGTATAACAGAAAAGTTTTTATAGCAGTAGTTTTTGTAGTATTAAAAGAATTAGAAATAATATATGTGCATACATATACCTGTGTGCATCCGTATGTATGTACACACACACATCTATGTATAGATACACATGTGCACAAACATACACATGTATTTGTGTGTGTGTGTTGGCTTCCATTTCTTTATATGACAATAACTGCTTCTACAAAAGCTTTCCTATGTCTACCCTGGTACAATAATTAGCTTGTTCTAAGCCTCTGGGAACAATGGAACGGCCCCTAAGGTCCATTTGGTTCCCTTCTCTGGCTTTGGGGAGTTTCCTTTAGTTAGAAAGTTCTGGGTTCAGACCCCACGAGCGAAGTAAACCTGCTAACACTTAGACCAAGGTTGGGTCCTCTGCCTAATTTTACATTGACATCTCTCTCTAGACAGTGCTGATTTCTTGGTGGTTGAGGCAAAATTCAGTTTATAGGAAACATTTGGGTTAGGAAACAGCAGATTATATTATGGTATCTGTGGATAGGGATCAACTGGGGAAGGTGGGAAAAGAAGTGCCCTTTTCTTGGGACTTTCCTCAGCCTAAGAAGACTTTCCTCTCTGAGTACAGCCTTCAAGCCAAGGGCCCTCCCCCAACACCCCTTCTCAGCCGCAGCGCTGCCCTCTCTTTGTTCCATGCTCCCCCTAACCTCTCAAATTCAGACAAGCTTGATTTGGAGGGAGCTTCTTCCTTTTATACAAATTGCTGAGGGAATAACCTAGTCTCCCTCCCTACTACCCCTTCCACCCTTGACCCTTGATTGAGTCAATCATTTCCAGATTATAGAAAGCAAGGGTTATTATGGTAAGCCTGTCTTTGCCATTGTCTACACCAGTGCCCATGCCCCTGGGGCTCATATCACTGCCCACTGTTACTGGGGTCCATCCACAACCTTACTGTGACTAGGACTGGCATCACTGACTATTCCACTGCCCTGTGCCCCAAGGGCCATCACTCTGTTCTCCTGTGGCCAGACCTAGCAGTGCTCCCCTGGTCTGTGGTGTTCCTTCCCCCTCTAGGCTGGTATGAGTACTGTCATGGGCCACTTCTTTCTCAGCTAGGGCCCAGTTGGAAAGGCCAGTTGCCCACTCTTCACAAGTCCCAGAGAAGAGTGTTATGTTTTATAAGAGCCTTTGAGGAAGCTGTTTCTCCTTTAAAATTGGTTAAATTGGGGCTATCCCCCTACCCCAATCTTACCAAGATGGCCGGAGTGCATTTAGCACATTTGCCCCCATCCCTAATTCTAGAAAGATCTCAGGGCTCCTTTCATGTGCCTCCTCTTAACCAAGTCCATGTGACATAACTCTCACTTGGCTCTGAAATGCCATATACAAAGTCCCAAGCAGTTCCTTCAGCATATGGCTCTTAGAAAATTCCAAAATTATGGTGCAGTTCATTGAGAGCCCAGGCCCAGCACAGATGATGGGCCAAAAAACCAAAAGTCATCCAACATAACATATGCCAGTTTATACCATGTTTTACCTTCAGGGCACTACTCTTAAAAGTGCAGAGCACATTTATATTTGTCTGTTAAACTAAATACCCACAGACAGTTTATTTGCTAATTCCCCCAGGGCAATTTGGAAGGTGCCTCAAGGCATTTGGCCAACACTAGCAAACACCGAGGGCCCTAAGAGCAGAGAATCATTGAGTTCAAGTTGGAAGGAAGCCTCTGGTCTGACCCAGGCATGAAGGAATCCCCAGTGAGGGTCGTTTAACTCTGCGTGAAGCCCTCCAAGGACAGGGAACCCATCACCTCCACAGGCAGCTCATTCCACTTTCCAACTTAATTGTTAGGAAATTTTTCTTGACATCAAGTCTACCTTGGGTCCTTGATGGCTCCTATGCATTGCTTCTCATTCTGACAAAGAGAACAAGTCCTTCCCATGAGAGAACACAGCCGGCAAATCACCTTCCTTTGCAACAGACTTCTCCAACTTCCTGAGGCCAGTCCAAGCTACTACTATCATCAACTCTTTGTAGGACAAGCCCAGTTCAGGCCAGTCTTCAGGTTCAGAATTGGAACAAAATCAATTAACAAAAAGGGGGGGTGGTCTATACATTGGAGAGGGTAGCAAAGGATGCCCATCTGGAGCTAGCTGGAAAATGGAGGGAGCGTGAGAAGAGGTGCTTTCTAGCTCGAATCTGATTCTAACTTAGAAAGAGATCTGAGATGTTTGTGAACATAAGTCACTGCCCTACGTTCATACTGAACAGGTTTAAGCTTGAAGGCTTATCAATACTTTTCCCTTTGACTTCCTTCTAGCTCTTACCAAAATGTTCTGAGCTTCCATACAAACATTAGTCTTCCAAGGCATGGAGTCAAGTTTGCCAAATGCAATAAGAAATGCATAAAGGACTTGTACATGAGCCCTTAGCCTCAGGGATTCTTAACCTGAGGTCCATGAACTTAAAAAAATAATAATTCAATAAGTGTATTTCAATACATTTTGTTTTCATTGTAATCCTATGTATTTTGTTTTATGCATTTAAAGACATGATTCTGGGCAGAGGTCCATGGAAGCCTTACCAGACAAAGGTGTCACAGGTGTCTTTGACACAAAAAAAGTCAAAAATACTTCCATAGAGAGTAAAAAAAAAAACCCTTTCCCTTTGGCCCACCCTACTTCTTCCTGGCACCTGTAAACACTTGCTCCGACTCTGAATATCACCCTGAGGTTGAAGTCCTTTTTGCAGGAAAAAGAACTTGGGGTTGCTAATGAGTCAAGCCCCATGTGGCTCTGGTGGGTTTCTCCTCCTCCAAGGATCTACACAGTCTCTTCGGGCTTGGAGTAATACCCTAGGGCTCACCATCCACCTTGAGGTTAATAACTCTCGGTCATTAGAGAGGTGACTTTTTCTCCCCTGGACCTGCACAACCCCCATGACTCACAGTACACTGAAGGGCAAGATACTAGTTTGGTCCTCCATGTAATGGCTTCAATATGTTCTCCTCCCACAGTTCATTACTTGAACCAGGAGTTCATTGGCTTGGTCCAGGAACTCGTCAGTGCTTTCCTGGTAGCTCATGTTCCACTACTGTTGCTGTCTTAGTCTCTACTATCCTCACATCTATCTTTTTCACAGAGATATTGTTGGAATCATCCAGCCCTGGTCAATATGTCTCTAGATCAGTTAACACCTTTCTAGAACTTCTGTTCATCAAGACCCACAGCACCAGTTCAGGGTGGAGTCTCTTTACTGGTGTCTTTTTCTATCTCCCCCCAGTCCCACCTCAGCACCTTTGGAGGTTTTTCTAATGCTTGGTAAAAACACTCACATTTTCCCATTCTCCTTTCTTATTCTTGTGATCCCCACACTGTTCCGACTTGGTGGGTGATTAGGCCATGAAAATTATCCTTTAGGCTTGGCAAAAGCCTCAAGAACCACAGAGAAGGATGGGCAGGGCTGAGGAAGTAGCCAGTGAACTATTTCTACCAGGTGACCTTATAGGCTCCCAACAATTCAGTTATCCTGTCTGGGCAGTTGATTTTCAGCTCCAAACGTCCAATCCTACTTAACCTCTCTCTTGACCAACCTCTCTCTCTCAGATTGGTGTCCCATAGACATCTTAAACTCCACATGTGCAAAATGAAATTCATGAACTTTACCCCTAAATACTTTCTTTTTCCTATCTTCCTTTTTTTCTGATGAGGGCACCACCATCTTGCCAGTCACCAAAGCTCATAATATAGGTGTCATCATCAGCTCATTTTCTCTCACCTGTATCCAATCAGTGGTCAAGTGCTACAGAATCTCCCTTTGAAACATCTTGTCTATATTCCTCTTTCTCTATTCCACCATCACTCTAACACAGGGCTGTCCAAAATGCAGCCTGTGGGCTGCATGCGGCTGATTTAGGTGGTGTGCATAAAAAAAAAATCAAGCATAGAAATTTACATAAAGGCTTTAGTAAATGAAGCAGAGCTACCGCAGAGCTCTCACTAACATGGCAAATCAAAACATATTGTCTATTGTTTCAGTAAAAACCTAAGGTTGGACAGCCCTGCTCTAACATAAGCCTTTATGACCTCCTGCCCAGACTGTGATAATAGCCTGCTGATTGGTCTGCCTGCCACAAGTCTCTCCCCACTCCAATCTACCTTCCACTTGGTGGTCAGATTAGTCTTCCTAAAGTGTGATCTCACCATGTCATCCCTTTCTAAACTTCAATGGCTCCCTATTGCTTTCAGGATCAAATCTCACATCTGGCTTTGAAAGCCTTCCACTCACTCTAGCCTTCTGACACTTTCCTCACCTCCAGATGCTCTTTGATACAGTGTCGCTGGCTTCCTTGCTGTTCCTCCCACATGCTCCATCTCCTGACTTCAGGTACCTTTACTGGCTCCCTCCCATGCCTGGAACTATCTCCCTCCTCATTGCTGCCTCCTGGCTTCCTTCAAGTCCCAGGTAAAGCCCCATCTTCTACAAGCCAACTTTTCCAAGCCCCCTAAATGCTGTGCCTTCCCTCTACTGAGTCTCCTATACATAGGTGAGCCTGCCTCAATTTCCTGTACATGAATGTACAACTATTGCACACAGTTGTTTGCATGTTGTCTCTCCTATTAGAATGTGAACAGGGACTTGAGAACAGGAATTGGTATTTTGTTTTTTTGGGGAGGCCATTCTTAGTGTCTTCAGCACTTAGCACTGTGCCTGGAGCATGGTAGGTACTTAATAAGTGCTTGTTGACTTGTCTAGAGTATACCACCTGCTTAATAAATGCTTATTGACTTGTCTGGAGCATATTAGACACTTAAATGCTTGTTGACTTGTGTCTGGAGCATTCTAGGTACTTAATAAATGCTCGCGGACTTGTTATCTTGAGACAATAGCAAAGGATTGTAGAGGGCCTAAAAGGAGGAGGAGAAGTAAGATTATAGGGACTGAGGTGAGGTAGCACTAATTTGGAGAAAGATGAGGTCTCCCTCCAGTAGAGGCAGCTGGAGAAAGCAGTTTTTACCTAGGCAGTGCTGAATCACCATGGTTAGGGAAACAGTAGCTAGAATTGGCTGGAGGGGACACAGGGAGGGACTAAGTCAAGGAGAAGCTGTTGGACTAAATTGGCCCCAAAGGTTCTCATTAGGATGTTGTTACGAAGATGCCTTTACCTTTGCTGTCTCCCAGGTGGGTGGCTCACCCCTTCCCCCAATGTAAGGCAAAAGAACAGGAAAGAGAGGGGAGGGAGGGAAAAAGGGGGAGGGAAAACAAGGGGGAAGAAAAAGAAGGGAGGAGGGAATGGCCAGGCCAGGCCAGGAGGGTCTTGAAGAAGGCCCATGGATAAATGAGTTGTTTTCATTGTTCTTTTGTTACTTTTGTTCCACAGATGTATAAAGGAGTATTGCTAAATCAAAAAGTAGGATTTCTCTATCTTCTGCTTTCAATCTTAAGTATCTCTAAAAGCCAACAGCATCCCTTCCCTGCCCCGCCCCAGCTAATCCAAGATAGGTGCTTTGCCCCTCCATTTACCTGCCTTTTATATTTTCTCCCTTATGATTTATCTGCAGTCATTCTTATTCTTTTAATCCCTTCTCTCTTTCTAAAGCAGTCTAGCAGCAGAGTGGAACACTCCAAAGTTTCGTCTGATTTCACCACCCCATCCACTGTGCCCTCTGGAATGCCTGTTCCAAAGGCAATAAATTTCCCTTCATACTGAATCTTTTCCTCTCCCCCTCCTTCCATCTGCTAGCTCTTACTAAACTGGGCTCCCCCCCACCCCATGACACAGTCTCCCTGGCTACCCTTTACAATATTGGCTACACCTTCACTCGTTCTCCTCAGCTCACTGGTCAAGGCAGGAGAGCTGTAACACACCTTGCTCCCTTTTGCTATTTCCAAGTTCTCCCCCTTCTTCCATCACTCAGTAACTTCTCTTCCTTTGAGTTCATGCTATTCATATCTATGACTCAATTAAAATCCTGGTGTCTATTGCCTGCAGACCCCTAGGTCACTTCCTTTCCTTCCTCAATGAATTCAATACCTGGCTTATAATTTTTCTCTCTTCCCCAACTCCTGACCTCACACTAGGTGACTTCAACATATATATCGACTCTCCCCCAAATACCCTAACTACTGAGCTCCTCAACTTACTCACCTCCCATGAGCTACTACTCTACCCCATCAGGGTCATACCCTGGATCTTGCCATTACCCACAAACGGACCATGTCCACTTCAAGAATTCTGAGATATCTTCAGCCAATCATAATCTACTGGCTTTTCATCTCTCCCTCTGCTTTCCCTTATGTAACCCTATTTTTCATCCTCACCCTGACCTCCAATGCTTTGACACCTCAGTTCTCTCCCAGGCCATTTCTCCTGCACTAAGCACTCTCTTTTCTTCTCCACATCTTGACTCCTTGGTGAACCAATTCAATTCCACACCATCCTCCTCTCTTGTATCCCTGGCTCCCTTTTATCATATTGCCAATTATGCCCAGCCATGCCTCAGCTTTGGATAACCCCCACCATTCATCACCTACACATGTGCTGCTGAACAAAGAGAAAATCACATAACCATTCTAATTGGGTCCACTACAAACTTATGTTACACAACCTTGACTGGGCCCTCACTGCCACTAGGCAATCCTACTAAACTTCCCTTATCAACTCACTCTTCTGTTCTCCACAGAAGTTCTTCCAGACCTTACATCTGTCCTCAAATATCCTGTGGCTCCCCTTTGCCCTACTCTCTCAGATGAAAAAGTTGCCTCATTTAAAAAATATTTTATTTTTTCCCCCAATTACATGTAAAAACAATTTTTAACATTTTAAAAATTTTGAGTTCCAAATTCTCTCTCCTCCTCCTTCCCCTCCCTCTCCCTGAGACAATAAGCAATCTGATATAGGTTACACATGTGCAGTCATCTAAAACATTTCCATATTAGTCATTTTGTGGAAGAAAACTCGAACCAAAAATGCAAAGAAAGAATTCAGACTCCATCAGTTCTTTCTCTGTAGGTAGATAGCATTTTTCATCATGAGTCTTTTGGGATTGTCTGGGATCACTGTATTGCTGGGAATAGCTAAATCATTCACAGTTGATCATCATGTAATATTGCTATTATTGTGTACACTGTTCTCCTGGTTCTGCTCACTTCACTCTGAATCAGTACATGTAAGTCTTTCCAAGGTTTTCTGAAAGTATCCTGCTCGTCATTTCTTATAGCATAAAAATATTCATCACAATCATACAACACAACTTATTCAGCCATTCTCCAACTGATGGGCATCCCCTCAATCTCCAATTCTTTGCCACCACAAAAAGAGCTGCTATAAAGACTCTTACACAAATTGACTCATATTTTACAGAAAAATTGAGGCCATTAGCCATGGGCTTTCCCTTCTCCCCTCTTCCTCATATTCCTATCAATCAGGTATCTTCTGCCCCTCTCTCTTCCTTCACTCTTGTCTCACATGAGGAGGTGACCTTACTTCTGACCAAGACCAAATCCCTCTATTTGTTCAATCGACCCCTTTCCATTCTGTTTCCTACAACAGATGGTCCTTCCTGGCATCTACTCTTTCACCTATTTGCTATCTTTCCCTCTCTACTCTATCATTTCCTACTGCAAACACACATGCCTACATGTCCCCCATCTTGAAAAAAACCTTCCCTCAATCTTTCCATGTGCTAGCTATCATGCTATATTTCTGCTGTCCGTTGTAGCTAAACTCTCTTTTCTCTTCTTCGCTCCCTGCCAACCTGGCTTCTTCGAGTCTTATTCCACCAAAGACTCTCTCTCCAAAGGCACTAATGATCTCTTGGTTGCTGAATCCAATGGCCTTTTCTCAATCTTCACCTTCCTTGACCTCTCTGCAGCCTCTGACGCTGTTGGACACTCTCTCCTCCCACTCTCTCCTCCTTGAGGCTCTTCTCTCTAGGTTTTTGGGTCACTCCTGTCTCCTGGTTCTCCTCTTTCCCTCTGACTGTTCTTTCTCTGTCTCCTTTGTTGGATCCTTCTCTAGATCGGGCCTTCTAACCACAGGTGTCCCTCATGGTTATGTATGTCCTGGGTCCTCTTCTCTTCTCCCTCTTTATTACTTTACTTAGGGACCTCATCAGCAACTATGGATTTAATTAGCCTCTCTCTGATGACGCATTCTCAAATCTACCTATTCTGCCCCCGTCTCTCTGCTGACCTCTAGTCTCCAATCTCCATTTGCCTTTCAGACATCTATAACTGGGTATCCAGTAGACATCTTAAACTCAGTCATGTCCAAATCAGAATCCAACATCTTCTCCCCCAAAGCCACCCCTACTTCAATCTTCCCTGTTACTGTAGGAGCCCTATCATCCTCCCGCTTCTTCAGGCTCACAATGTGGGCATCATCCTAGACTCTTCACTATCTCTCATTCCACCTCCCATATCTTGGCTGTTGCCAAGGCCTGTGGATTTCACCTTTGCAGCATCTTTCCAATGTCCCCCCTTCTCCCCTCTAACATTGCTCCCCTTTGTGCAGGCACTCATCATCTCCCACTTGGACTGTTGCAATAGCTGCCTATGTCAAGTCTCTCTCTACGCTAGTCCATCCTCTCTCAGCCATTAAGGTGATTGGCCTAAAACGCAGGTCCAATCATGTCAGCCCCCTCCCTCCCTCAATAACTGCCAGTGGCTCCCTCTTGCCTTCAGGATCAAATACAAAATGCTCTGCTTGCCATTCAAAGCCCTTCATAACCCACCCCCTTCTCCCTGTCCAGCCTCATTACACTTTACTTTCTGACACACACTCTTCGATGCAGTGACGCCAGCCTCCTGGCTGTTCCATGAATAAGACCTTTCATCTCTCAGCTCTGGGCATGATCTTTGGTTATCTCCCAGGCCTGGAACACTCTCCCTCTTTCCCTCTTTCCCTCTGACTATTGACCTCCCCACCCCTTCCTTTAAGTCCCAACTAAAATCTCCTTTTATTGAGAGCCTCCTTTGTTCTAGTGCCCTCCCTTTGTGGATTACTTCCTACTTACCCAGCTACAGCTTGTTGGTGCATGTTGTTTGTATGTTGTCTGCCCCATCAGATTGGAAGCTCCTTGAGGTCAGGGGCTGTCTCTTGACTCTTTTTCTAACCCCAGCTTCTAGCACAGCACCTGTTACGTAGTAGGTGCTTAATATGGACTGACTTAATAACGTGTCCAGAGTTCTGGGTTCCACCACTCCCTCTGTTAGCCCTGTGGCCTTGGGCGAATCACAGGGAATCAGAGACTTAGAACTAAAAGAGCCCTCAAAGGTCATTTAGTGAAACCCTTCTTATTTTACAGATGAAGAAACTAAAGTCCAGAGAAGGGGAATGACTTGCCCAGGTCAAAGAGGTTCTGAGTAGCAAAAACAGGATTCAAATCCAAGTCCTCTGATTCCTAATTCAGGACTCTTTCCACTGGACCTCTGAAACCCTTTATGTCTCTAAGTCTCAATTAACTAATGTGTAAAATAACACCCCCCCCCCTTTCTTGTGAGAGAAGCACTCTGACAACAAGAGCGCTGAGAAGAAACATGGGTTAATGCCCATTGGCACCATGTGGCGACTTAACTGTGATGGGCAGGGGGTTCTAGGAGCAGGCCTGGTCCCCTTCAGCCCTCAGGACCTTGTCATGGAGGTCATGCCCACACTCTTGCTGTCGTCTCCTTTACTTCTTTGGGCTTGATCAGTCTACAAGCATTTATGATATATTTACTGGGTGCCCGGTCTGGTACTAAGCCTGGGCAAACAAGGAAAAGGCCAAAAGGATCCTGACCCTCAAGAAGCTTACATTCTAGTGGAGTTGACAACCCCTATAAATCAGTACACAAGAGAAGTATAGAATGGATGGAAAGTAACCTCCAAGGTGATGGCCCCAGGCCTCCTGTAGAAGACAGAGCTTGAGCTGAGTCTTGAAGGAAGCCAGGAGGCTGAGCCGAGCAGGGATGGAATTCCAGCCACAGGGAATGCTGCAAAGACAGGAGAGGAGCCAGGGTTTGTTTTGTAAAGGGTGGGGGGAGACCTGGATGTGTTTGTAGGCAGCTACCAATAATCAATAGGGAAGGAACTAGGAGAGACTGAATATTAGATAGTGGTGTAGGTCAATTTGTTGGAAAAGATGAGAGGATGAAGTAATAACAATAATGATGATGATGGTGATGGTGGTGATGATGATGATGGCGAGGGTGAGGGTGGTGATGATGATGATGGTGAGGGTGGTGATGATAATGATGGTGAGGTTGATGATGGTGGTGATGAGGATGGTGGTGATGATGATAACAGCATTTTATAGCACCTACTATGAACAGGGCACTTGCAAATATCTCATTTGATCCCCACAACTACCCTATTCCCATTTTACAGTGGAGGAAAAGCTAAGATTAAGTTTCTTGCCTGGAGTCACACAGCTGCCAAGTGTCCAAGGTCGGCTTTGAATGTTCTGTCCTGTCTGACTCCACCCACTGGCCCACCTCACTGACAAGTGCTGGGCTGGCCTGACCAAGGGGAGGGTCAGAGGGGCTTGGGCTCAGGGCTGGCCAAGGCCACAGAGAAGGTGCTAGCTCTTATCTGATCTGTTTGACCTTATGGGGGGGGGGGGGGCTGGAGCCATGCGCACGTGGTGGCTGATGGCCTTTGCTTTCCCGCCTTCCACATCTATCGCTCTCTGAGGGGAAAGTCAAGGCTTTAGTAAGTGGTTTAATTGGAAATAAAGAGGACTAAAGTGCAAAGGGAACAGCCACCTGGACCCCAGAAAAGGTAATCACCTCATGTGCCTGCCCTTCTCTCAAAGTAGAGTGGACTCTGGCCGGCACCCAACAGCCCAGGTGAGTCACAACAATGCACGCTGGCAGGAAGGTGTAGACTCCTTCCCTGGGGGCCAACAACTGTAGGAAACTTAATCACCCCCCCCCCACTCCCCCCCAGGTAATACAAGGGGGTTGGGGGGAGGGGTGGCAAGGCAGATGCTCCTGGGAACTATCAAGAAAGGCTTCCTGGAGGAGGTGGCGCTGGAGCTGAGTCTAGAAAGAAGCCCAGAATCTCACCGAGTCCAGGTGAGGAGAAGGCGCGTTCTAGGCTCGTGGGGACAGCCCATACCTAGGTAGGGGGATGGCAGTCTGAGTGTCCTATGTGAGGTCACAGGGCGAAAAGGGCAGTTTGGCCGGAACGTGGTGTGCGTGCAAGGAAGTGATGCGAGGAGACGCGAAAGGGTAGCCCCGGAGATGCCCGGGGTCAATGGGGAGCCATGAAGCTTTGGGAGTGGACGAGTGACTACTTAAAGCAGCTTTAGCGACCTCACTTTGGCAGCTGTGGGGAGGAGGAATAGCAGAGAGGGGCTGCTGGCAAGACCCTGCCCACCCAAGGTCGGAGGTCTGGGGGCTTTTACGCAGGCGTGTCACACTTATTCACGCAACAACCCTCCAACAAGGAGCCAGACCTCCTCCCCCGCCCCAGAGAGCTGCTGGGGCGGAGCGCTGTGAGGGCGGAGCCGCCGACCCCTCTTCCAGCCCCCCCCCCCAGCGCCTCCTGGGAAATGTAGTCCGGCACTAGTGGGGCTTAGCGTCACGCCGAGCTCCAGGCCTCGACCCGCTGAGACTACACTTCCCGGCAGCTAGCGGGGAGCGATCTGCGCAGGCGCGGTGCGGTGGCATCGGCGGCCGGGCCGCTATAAGGGCTTGTTTTTGCTCCGGGGCTGATGCTCGGCTGTCGGTCTGACGGCCGCTGGTGGGGACAGGTAGGTGGCGCTCGCCGGGCCGGGGCGGGATGCAGGGCGCCCCCGATACCCGTCTGCGGGCTGAGTCCCACGGGCCTGGGAGCCCTCTAGGTTCTGGGGCGGGAGGCGCGGGTAGGGGCAGCGGCCAGAGCCGGCTCTGGCTGGGCTCCTGCCGCGCAGCAGTCCCCTTCCCCTTCGGGTACTCAGCTGGGCCACGGCGGCATCGGGCCTCTGGGCGCGGGGCTCAGGGGCTCCTGGGTCTCGAGCCGCGGGGAGGGGCCCCTGGCCGGGCCTGGGAGGCAGGCTAGAGAGAGAGGGGGGCCGGAGGCACGCTCCTGTCCGCGGCCGCCAGAGGGCGCCGCGCCCGCGGCCATTGCCCATCCTGGGGAGGCGGGGGCGGAGGGAGCTCGAGTGAGGGGCTCACTCCGCGCACGCGTCCCCGCCTTCGCCCCCAACCCTCTCCGACCCCCTCCTGCCAGCCTGCGCACGCGCCACCTCCCCGCTGCCTAACCCGGTGCGAGCCCCTGGACCGACCCTTTTAGCCCCTCCCCCACCCTTCCCTTGCGGGCCCTCCCGCATTTACGGGTGGGGAAATTGAGGCCCAAGTAGAGCCTGGGGCCCACGGGCTTCAAGGATGGCCCCCAGGGGCCGTCATTTTTAGAGGGGGAAATTGAGGCTCCTGCACACATCTCCCCCCCCCCCCTTTAGATACCGAGGCTCGGAACTCGTGAGGTCCTGAATGGCCCCCTCATCTTGTGTCGGGCCTGGTTCTTCAGTTCCTAGGACGGGGGGGGGGGATCTTGAGGACCTTCCAGGCCCCCTCCCCCAAAGCTGGGAAGGGCCAAGGAGCCCGTAAGGAAGGGGCCTCCCTGTCCAGGGTCACGGCTGTCCCCAGGAAGGGTGGGGGCGGAGACCCGCTGGCCGGTCCTTTGGACCCGGACCAGACCGGGCCGGTGCACCTTCATCCCGGCATGGGCGAGTGCCAGCAGCTTTGGTTTCTGCCGGTGGCAGCTGCAGGTGCCAGTGCTCTCCTTCCACCTTCGGGAAGGCGATGCGGCCGACCCTAGAGGTCCCCAGGCAAACTCCTTTTAAAGGGTCCGCCTGGAAGGCTCGGCCGGCCTCCCTGATGCAGATCCTGCCCCGGGTGGGGAGAAGAAAGCAGAGTTCCAGGCTTGGGAACAGATTTGGGGCTGGATGGAAGTGATGGGGACGAAATATGGGGAACTGGTTTGGAGCCGAGGGCACAGAGTCTTTCAGAATGATTGACTTTAGTTTGGGTTCATTAGGGAAGCCTTCATCCAGGCGGGCAGGGAGGGAGGGTGGTAGAGGTAGATCGGTTCTAGATGGGGGAAGCATGATGGTGGAGGTTCTAGGATGACACCCAGGGCTTAAGGGAGAGAAAGTCCTTGAAGCCGGGGACTGTTAGCATTTTGGCAATTGAACCCCCAGCTCCTCGGAATGCCTTCTTCAAAGCAGTGTAATAAATGCTTGTGTGGACTCAGAGCCCTCACTAAACACCACCACTCCCGCTAGCTCACTTCTGGAGCCAGCAGTAAGGGAGCAGAGAGAATTTGCTTGGCTCACTCCCTTTCTTCGCCCAGGCTGCCCCTGCCCCTCCTTCATTACCTCCACCTCTTGGGGCTCCCCAGCCTCCTCCAAGACTCAGCCTGCTGCCTTCTCCCCCCAGGCCTATTACGATCTTCTCAGGGTCCTTTTTAGTGGCAGTGGCGGTGGGAGCCCTGTTCTGTTCCGTGGCTAGTGTCCTGTCCCTACCCCCAATTATTTTTTTAAAGTTAAATTTTTTTGTCTACCTTCCCCACCATGAAAAAATGACAAAGTCTTTGTAAAAATATGTGTAGTTAAGCAAAACAAATCCCCACAATTATTTTGTATTTGTTTATTTGAGTTTGTTGTTTCACTTCTGTGGAATCTAAGCCCGCTGCTCTGAGGGGGCCTGGTCAGTGGCCCCTCGTCAAGTTTGGGAGCTTTTAGCAAGTCCTAACTAGGTGCACCACACTGTGCTGAGGGCTGGAGAGAAATAAATTGTCCAACAAAGGGGGAAGTAAGTGATGCGGTCCTCTGCCTTCCTAACCCCTTGCTTTCTCCATAAATGTGGAAAGCTTCAGCTGATGTTGACCTTGGCTTATTTAGATGGAGAACATCTTGACTTTGGAATCTGGGATGAACTGATAGACATCTGTGTGCTTGTTCTAACTTGTAGAACAAGATGTATTTTTGTGTGTGAGAATTAGAGTGTTTTTTCAGAAGGAGCCCAGTGTCTGCCCTTTCCCAGGAGGTCCTCTTGGTGAGGAGAGAGCTTTCCAGGGCCAGAAGGGTTACTGAGACCTTGAGCTGCAGTTTGGCTTGGGTCTGGGCACACAGGCCAATGAGCCTGCTCAGGTTATAGTTCAGACTTGGCTGATTGGCGTTGGGAATCCTGAGCAGTGTTTGAGCTCTCCCAAGCAGTCTGGCCAAGGTGACCCTTTTTAAGGCAAGCAGCTTCACTGAATCAGATTACGGCCATTTGGCGCTGACCTCTGCAAGAGAAGCCTTCCTTATTGCCGTTCACGTTGGTCCAGCACCCTGTTTCTTCGAGGAAAAACATTCTGAGATTTTGGAGTCTGGGCTGTTTTATTTTCATGAAGAGGAAAAAGAAACAGTGGAATTATGAACCAGAATGCTACCAAGTACTTCCTGTGTCAGTCAGGGGTTGCCGTAGACAGGTGCTGCTTTTAATAACCTGGGGCTTTGGGAGTCTGGCAGAGTCCAGAGATGGGGAGGGGGATGAAGCCTTGGGGAGATCAGGGTGCGCTGAGGGGCTCAGCGTTGGGAAGTAGCACTGCATAGATGGGGGGGGGGGACAGGGAAGAGCCTTAGGGTGCTCTCCTTCCTTTCTTTTTTTTTTTTAATGTGAAGTAAATTGTCTTGGGTGATTCTGCTGGAGTCCTGTAGAAGATGAGGCTCACCAGGCTTGAGGGTACTCCTTGTGACATTCTCCCCGGACATTTCTGGAGGGAGACCTTGCGATCAGGAGTGGAGTCCTGAGGGAGCTTTGGGCCCAACTGGCCTGCTGTGAGAGTGGGGTCTGGAAGGTCAGCTTGGGTACTTTTCCATCCCAGGATGATTCCAGCAGTTCTCAGCTCCTGTCATTAGTCATGCTTTAGGCCGATTTTATTTCAGTCTTTCAAATATGCTGATGCATGAATAATGAGATTTGGGACTTTTCTAGACATTTTTCAATTTTTTTTTTACTGGTAATTGGCAATACCTAACCTCCTTGACTGACTTATTAATGTATTTTTTCACACTTTAGTGTTCATCTAATTGGGATACATGTAATCAAACTTAATTTGATCTGGGCTCCATTTTTCTCCCCTTTTAAAATGAGAAGATAAAAGTGAAATGATATTTGTAGAACTTATGTAAGGACAACAGCATCAGCTTTTCTTGTGGATGGGATGTATAAAACCTTACTTCTTTGATAGGAGCTGTAACAAATTCCACTTTTAATAAAATCTTTTTCAGAAATTCTGAGGCAAAACCAAGTGTCTGTGAACCCCAGGACTTTCTGTCTAAGAAGATGAAGGACATCGATATGGGAAAAGAGTATGTTATACCCAGTCCTGGGTATGGGAATGTGAGGGAGAGAACGGGCTCCTCTGGGCAACGCCGAGAGCAAGAAGGAGCTGAGTATGAGCAGACACGTCCGGTGAGTCCTCCCCTCTCCCTTCTCCTTTTTAACTAGCTGGGGTCCTGGGAAGTACTCTGCATTTTAACAGATGTTCTGAACCTGTCAGGTCACACTGCTAACATTGTACTTAGCTATGCATGGGAAGGATGTCAAATGCAGATGTGTTGATAATTGGTTCTTTTTATCACAAACTGGGGAGTCTGTTGTAGGGAATTCTTCTATCAATGATGTCGGCCTCTGTTCTACCCGAGTCTTAGAGATGCCTGGATTACCCAGTCTGTCTGGGCCAGGCTTGAGACCTGTTGACTGCAGGTCAGTGTGTCCTGCTCCCCATTAGTGGTCATTGCAGTGGACACCCAGGTGGAGCTCTCATCAGTGGCCCCCCCCCAAGGCCTCCTTGGCCCTCCTCCCCTCCCCCAAATTAAAGCAATAAAATCTATGAAGCCTAATTTTTCAGAATTTTAATTTAAAGAACAAAAAACTGAATGGGCGAATAACATCTGTAAAATAGTAATTTAGAAGAATAGAATTTGCACCCAGATTGTTCTGTGCTTCCCTTGTCTTTAACATACAAGCGGTTTACAAAACCCTGTTATCTAGACAGGGCCACATTTATGGAGCAGTTACCTTATCTAAGTAAAATCTAACCTTTTTGACTCTTTCCCAAGGTAAGTGCTGCGGGTGGTTTGGTATTGAAGCATTTGGAGAAAAGTGCAAGAAGATTTGAGTTTCTTTGGTTAAAAGTCCTCTTTTTTGGGTGAAGATTAATGATTTAAACATCTGACCTCCGTTTTAAAAGGATTGTACTTTTCTTTTGGAAGTAGCTGAGTTTGGGAAGGGGGAGCATGGAGTGGAGAGGAGGGGAGTCTGTGACTTCCTTGGTGTAAGACCCCCCCCCCCACTCTGCCCTCCCCCAAGACAGATCAGTCTGGGGGTGGATGGAGTTGAGAGGCTGACTAGGCAAGATGTGTTTGAAGGCTTGGAAGAGCTTGATTTTAAAGTCCTATCTCCAATACAGTTTGCCAGAGGGCATTTTCCCTTGCTTGTTTTGGATTTTTAAGATTTATAACCACACTAGTCTGGTCCTGAGGTTCCCTCTCTCTCTGCTCGAGTACCTTGGAGTCTCTACCAGAATCCAGCAGCTTGTCTCAGTGAGAGTCTGCACTTGAACCCAGGCCTCAGTGGCTCTCTCACCACGATGCCATGCTGTTCATTAACTGACAGAAAATCAGTGACACAGTCCAGTCCCCTTTGTCCTTGACAAAAGAGCACATAAAACGCAGTAAACAAACTGTGTGTTGTTCCAGTTCTTTTGGGGCCTTATCTTCAGCTTAGGCATCTTTACTGAACAAAGAGAGTTAGTTTGGATGGTCCTGGTCTTCAGTTTCAGATCTGCTGAGGCCTGTTGGCATCACTTGGTGGAAGTATTTCTGTGTTTCCCTAGACCGAAGTTGTTATTTTAACTTCACGAGAATCTGTTATGTTACTAGGCCACCATTTACTCAGTTATTCTTCCATTGTTGGACAGAGATTCTCTTTTTTTCTTGCTGTTAGAAATGAGGCAGGCGGGGATTGATGGCGGTGTGGTGGATTAGGCCTTTTCCTTTTGGGGAAGGATATTTTTAGGGTGACCTCCTAGGAATGGCATCACCTAATTCTGAGCTCTTAATTCTTAAGAATTTATTTTTACAATTCATCAAGCCTTGAAGCACCTACTATGTGCAACGCACCATGCTACTCTCAGGGCTAGCTCAACCTTGCTGAGGCTAAACAGTTGCACATGCACACACACATGCAAAGCACAGACAAAGGAATCTGGCCGGCTACAGGGTAAGGGGCAAGGGGCGTCTCCCCTTTTAAAAAGCAAGAACTCTTGTCTTGGGCTGAGACCTGTTTCTGCTGCTGCTAAGAGTGACTTTTGTTATCAGAAGTGTTCAAGTAACAGGAATAAGGGAAGACCCTCATTTTTTTTTTACTAAATGTGCAACAATTCTCAACCTTTCTTTTGTACCCTGACCCAAGAGGCTTCATTTCTGTGACATGTAAAATAACTGAATTAGTTTGGCTAGAAGCAACTAACATGATGATTGGGAAATAGGGAACCCCAAGTAGTTATGTAAACAGACAGTAAAAATCTGTCTTTAAATGGTAAAAATCTGTTTGGATTCTCCCACTCCAGTTTGGAGATGCAGCATCACCTCTAGGCAGATTCAGTCTGTCTTGCTGTGTGTGGTGTTTGACAAATGAATTATTTCCTGGCCCAATGACCAGCCATGCTGTGAGGGCCAGAGGAAGGAACAAGGTGAAGCCCCTGATTGGGCCAGGCAGTTGTGTTCCCAGAATCCTGAGTGTTCCTGTTGAGTCTGTTCCCTGTGGAGGAGGGGTGGGGGAAATCCTGGGAGGTTTGCATCTTCAGCCTTTGTAGCACTTTGTTTTCTTTTGGCTGCTGCCAGTGACACAGCAGAATGGCTTTTAGGAAGAATGATCCCTTCCCACCCACGTGCAGGTGTCCCCAGGGCCTCGGGAGCCCAGTGAATCGTGAGCAGCTCAGAGTTCCATGGGATGGGCCTGTCTCCAAAGCCTGGCTCTCACCCAGCAGGGTGGCTGTGGGGGAGAGGCTTAGGGGCTTCCTCCCTGAGTGTTCAACTCAGGGTTCAGGACAAAGCGGCTTTGGGGACTGGTCTTGATCACAGGCACGCCTTTTTATCTAGCAGCAAAGAAGGGCAGTTGAAGGGAAATGGTGAGACCTGGTGTGCAGAAGTGGAAGTTTCCTACCAGAAGATGGAAAACCACTGAAGTCAGCAGCTTGTTCTTTTAAATTAAGACAGTCTCACTAAAGCAGCCATCTGGGCTCCTGTGGGCCCTCTTTCCTCAGTGACCCGTAGGTCTTCATTTTCACTAAGTCCTCATTGTCCCCCCCCCCCCACTGGAATGTAAGTTCCTTGAGGGTAAGGGTTGGTTATCTTTGTGCTGTGTCCCCCAGCGCTTAGCACAGTGCCTGCCTTATTTATGCAAGTATTTCATAAATGCTTGTCGGCTAATTGAATGATATGAAGTTGACCAGACAGTGATGAAACTAGGCTGAGCTTTGTAGCTCTTGAATGCCGGCACGGTGTTTCCTTCCACTGGTCTGGCTTGGGGGGCGTTTGTAGATGAGGAAACAGCTGGGAGTCACTTGCCTCTAGGCTTCCTGGATTGCAGCCCAGGTCCTGATCATCCCAGCTCTGCTTGCTGACTCATTCTGCCTCAGTTTATAGAACATTCAGGAACATTCAGTTGCTTTTAGGTGCTTTTAGATTTGCTTAACTCAATGCTTTCCTCTTATTTTTTTCTGCCACAAAAAGCATTACTGAGAATATTGTTGTGTACAAGTGGGCGTCCCTGTCTTTTCCCTCTTTGGTCAGTGGTATGTTCCTGGCGGTGGGAGCTCAACCGGTGTAGGTTTTGGACATTTTAGTCACTTCTAGCAGCGTCTTCAGGCCTTGCTTAGCCTTTGAGCAAAGTTTCCCTTCTTTTCATGTCTGTCTTCACATTGAGCCTTTCTAGATCTTCTTCTGTGTGTCTCATCCGTCAGGCCATCAGACTCATCTCTGAGGAGCTCTAGAACAGGGTTCTTAACCTTTCTGTCATCTACACCCTTCAGAGTCATTATTTTTTGTTTATTTTAATCCAGAGTTGAAGGAAATGCTAAATATCTGATACAGATACAGAGACTTTCAAAATGTTGCTCCTGTAAAATCTCTCCATAAACCCCAGCTCTGTGGCTCTGACCCTCATGTCCCTTCATAACACAGACACACCTTTTATAGGCTATGGCAGCTTTCCTTCCATAACCCTTTGTGACTAGGATGTGAAGGAGTAGAAACCCACACCTGACCCTTCTTGGAGTAAGCAGCAAATGATGCTGACTGCGTGCCTGTTGATTCTGATGTTCCAGACATGCTTAAAATGGGAACGTACCGGACCCCTCTTTCTCTCCCATCAATCTCCTTTGACCCTCAGACAAGCTTCTAGGGCTCCTTTCCAGGTCCAAGCTGGGGTGGGGGGGGGGGGAGAATCTTACAGCCCTGTGGCCAATTAAGAGTTATTAATCCTGCACTAAAGCTTGGATTAGTTCTTAATTAGCTCTGCATCCAACAGGTGCCTTTGATTTCCGGCTTCTTAAATAAGGATGGACTTGGCTGTAATGAGCTTTTTTTTTCCCTTTGAGAGGAAATCTAATACTGTGGGAGTGGGGCCTGGGGGATGGGATGAGGAACTTGGCTGTGTGTGTGGAGGAGGGAACATAAGCAGGCCTTGGACACCCCACCCCCGCCCCACTGGCCCAGTGAGTGCTCTGCTTTGAAGTAGAAGGCACCAGAATGAGGCTAAAAGCCTTTTATTCTCTGGATAACAAAATAAATTTACCCTAATTGCCGGTTGGATCATAGAAGTAAACAGAAGGGGAAGAAAAAAATATAAAATGGGAGGGGGGGAGGCCATAATATAGTTAAATTACAGATGCTAGATAAAATTTAAAGTATTGAATTAACGAAAAATAAAATTAGAATGTTAACAACCAGTTCTTTATTAAAAAAAAAGCAACAAGAAGAAGAGAGGTTTCAGAAAAGTATTTAGCCCAGATGAAATTGACAGGCCGTTGTCCTTGGTGCCAGTTCTGCCTCCTGGCTCAGTAGGCACGGGATAGGAGCTGTGGTTGAGAGACAGTAAGGGGGCTAAATGATAAGCTGCCCTCCCAGATGGTGGGGTCCTTAGGGCAGCTTGTCACACTGGGCCATGGGTGGATGGACCCTTTTCTGTTGCTGGGAGAATTACCCAAGGCAAGAGGCACAGAGGTCATCATCTCCTTTGACCAGCTAATTGGTCACATCCTCAGTATCATAAAGGGGAAAAAGACTTAGCTCTTCAGAAATATATAGGAGAAATAGTTTTCAGAAGAGTTGTAAGTGAACTGAGCCTGTTTCAGATCCCTGAGAGACAATGAAGATGAAAAGGACTCTGGGCCTCTCTCCAGCCTCTGCCACCCTGAATCCTCATTTCCTTCCAGTTTCCGCTGGTGCCCTCTGTCCTGAGCCCCCCTCTCTTTACCCTTTGTTCAATATCTATGTTCAGTTCATGGCCTGTCTCCCTGTCCCCGCCTGCCCCACTCAGCCCCAAGGCTCATAAAGGCCTTGTTTGCCTGGCACATCCACAGAGGATGAGAAATAAATGCTTGTGGAGTGATTGGCTGTGCAAACTGGCAAAGATGGCAAACACCAGAAACTGTGAAGATCGGCCCTTGCTAGTGGTTCTGGGAATTGGGCTTGACCTGGGATGTGGGAAAACAAACTATCTGTCCATACCCTTTGATCCAGGCAGCTCAGCACTGGTTTTTTAATGGTGTAGAATTAGAGGCAAAGACTTGGAAACAGAGTGGATGCCCATGGCTTCAGAAACAAGCACGTGGGAATGTAATAGATGACTGTGGTCCAGTTAAGAAGGCAGGAAGATTTGTATGAACCGATGTCATTTTATAGATGGGGGAACAGAGGTGCAGGCAGGCGCAGAGAGGGAAGTCTTCTAGAGTGGCCTGTGCCTAGCCAAAGAGATGCCAGCTGAGCCTCGCCAGGCCCCCCTGGACTTCTGTCAGAGAGGCCCTTGGGTCTGGCCAGGCCAGTCCGGAGGGATTTCCTTGCTCCTCTTCTGGGCCTGGCAGAGAATTCCTTTCCTGAAGGTCACTGCATTTGGCCTCCCTCCTTGCTCCCACCCACCCTATCTGTAACCTCCAGTCAGTGCACCAGCTGCTCATCTGCCCTCTTATCCCTCAGTTTTAATAAAAACATTCTAAATGCCAATTATGTGCTGGGCATGTACTGGGCCAGGTGCCAGGGATAACACTCTGCCTACCCCCCCAAAACCCAACCTGCTTCAGCATCCAAGGAGCTTCTAGGAGTTTGTGTGGGGTACTGTGGACAAATTATTCTCCTGAAAGGTAAAGGAAGAAGGGGGTGGGGGTGGGGTGAGGTGCAGCGTGGAAGGATAGCAGGAAGATATGAGCTAGAGAAGGGTGCATTCCAAGCATGGAGGTGAGTCCATGGAAAGAGGAACACCAGGGGTCTAGCCCACGCCCTTCCTTTTACAGATGGGAACATTGGAGCCTGAGAGAGTTGGTGAATATGTCACCCATGTCCTAAGTGGGGGAAAAGAGGACTGTGCACAGGCAGGTCTTCTGATGTTGGATAAAAGCCATTGGATATATTGTGAAAGTGGACACTCCTGGCAGAAGTCTCTCCCTGTCTTAATGCATAGTCACAAAACCCCTTGGAAATACCAGGTGCTTCCAATATTATCCCGGCTCTGTTATCAAGCTGCAAATAAAGATTTTGGGGCTGATAATCAGCCCTTGTTTGTGGTAGATCACGCATGTGATTACAGTTTGTTTATAAAACAGTGGGAAGGAATGCTATTTGCTCTCCTTGGGTTTTTCTTTTCTACAAATTTGATCCCAGCACCCGGTAAGATTAAGATTAAAGCTTTCAAAACAAGGAAGTTTATTTTTTCTCATACCTGCCAACACCGGGGGGAAGGCTGAGTAGGTAACATTGTTTGTACCAAGTGTAGGCAGGATGAGTACCTTCTGTATGGCAGCTTTTCTTACCAGAAGCCCTGGCAGCTTCTTTGACAGTAATTTGGCCGGAGAGTAATTTGGCCACATAAAACGTTGCTTCGAGCTTCAACTTCTTAAATCAACACATCTCAAAGCCAGTTCTCTGAGGGGATCAGTGGCTTTATCAGGAGCCCATTCTGTGCCAGGCACCATTCTTGATCCTGGGGACAGAAAGACAAAAATAAATGGTCCCTTCCCTTTGGGAGCTTACTTTACCGAGGGTGATGACAAGACAGATATACACATCAGTATATTCAAAATAGAAAATGATAGTTTGGGAGAGCACATAGCAGCAGTTAAGGTGGATGGGGAAAGGTCTGTGTTCGAGGGGGATTTGAATAGAGCTTTGAAGGAAATAGGGTGGGGTGGGGGCAGGGCACAGCCTGTGTAAGCCCCCAGGGAGGTTGTGCTTTGGGGGAACAAGGTACAGGTAGGGCTGGGTGGGTCAAAGTGCAGAGGGGAGGAATGTGTATGCCTGGAGTGCCCTGCTCCAGATGGAGCAGAGGACCTCCCACCACTGCTACCTGCCCTCCTAAGCCACCTGGGATTTCACGACTTGATTTGTGGGTACACACTTTTGTATGTGCTTACTGGCTTTGCCAGTGGAATGTAAGCTCATTGTAAGTAGGCATTGTTTGGTTCTCGGGTGGTGCTAGGATCTCGGACACCTGGAGCAATGCCTGGCAGTCACATAGGTGCTTAACGGATTAAGACTGAAAAGGTAGATGGGAGTCATGAAGTGTTTTAAATGCTGGGAAGACCACCTTGAGGTGATTGGGCCAGGCTGCCCAAGTGACCCTTCTTTTACCAAACAAAAGCCAAAAATGGTGCCTGGGATTGAACATGGTGCCTAGGATTTGGGCTGACCACTCGCTTAGGTCCTTTGCTCTTTCAAACTCCTAACTTGGCATTTGACCTCTATGATGACTCGCCTGAGTCACCCCTTCAGACTTAGCGCTTGCTCTCCTAGATGACAAATTCCCTCTTGGCTACTCAGCTCTACTTACTCTTGCTGTCCCTCAAACGGCAAGGCTTGGTGTTTTCTGTTTCTGCCTTTGCCCATAACCTCTTCCTCCTGCCTCTCCCCTTCCTGGAGTGCCTTTTTATTCCTGTAGCCAATCAGACTTTCAAGACCCAGCTGCATTCTGGTACCACCTGTGCTCCAGATGATTTCTCCCTCAAGTCACCACATTGTTCATTCCACCAATTTGACAGTATCTCACACTTACTCTGGCACCTGTCACAGCATTATGTTTGTCATTTCAAAACTTGTATTGCTTAACTTCTTAGATGTCCGCCCAATCAGACTAATGTCTTGCGATCAGTAATTGTTTTGATTGCTTATAGCATTAGAGCTCTTTTTTAAATTCCAAGCTTAAACAACAAATAAAAATAGTTTAAGTGTATGAGTTTAGCCGACTTTCAGAATTGTCCTGCTCGTCTGTTTCCTTCTAGTCTTCCTTCTGCTGCTTCTTTCACTTAAAAATGTTTCAGTGACCTTTTGGTTTTTGGGGGGCAACCTTATTGCCAGCCTTCCTTTCCTTCCATTAAAAAATAATTCCTTTGTAACAAATATGCAGTCAACAAAAGTAAGTCCCACGTTGGCCATGTCCAGAAACGTATGTCTCATTGAGTATCTTGTGTCTGTTGTCTCAGGAAATGGGGAACTTGCTTCACCATTTGTCAAATGGAATTGTGGCATGTCACCCAGTTGACCAGTGATTGGTCTTCCAAGACTTGGATAACAAATGTTATTGTTCTCTTGGTTCTTTATTTTACTCTGTAGCAAGTCTTCCCAAGTTTCTCTGAAACTGTCCTGTGACTATTCTTTATGGTTACACTAATATTCTGAGCTTTTTTTTTTTTTAACTAGTCAGGCTGTCCATGGAGTGAGAAGAGCGTCTGACCCCTGCTTAAGTAGGAGGGAAAGTCAGGCGTCTTTTTCTGTATCTTCTCAGTCCTGTCATATTGACAGTTATTAGGACAAATTCTACTGGACAGAGGCTTGTTCTCTTTCCAGCATTTAATGTGTTTCTGTGTCTTATTTACTGTGTGCACTAAGAGGCTATGATTGAAAGGCCGGTTAATTGTTCACAAGTCTCCGTTTCAATATAACTTTAAATCATTCTGAATTTCAAGCTGGTTTTCAAGGGTTTAGAACCATGAATGAGAACATTTCACTAATATCAAGAAATAAACGAGCACAAGGCTGACTCAGTGAGTTTGCTTTCTTCAAATGGCAGGAAAAAAAGCCTTTCTTTTCTTCTTACTGATGTTGCCGCTTCCCTCTATTTACTTGTATTCTAAAATCCCTTGGAAAGATGAAGACATTCATCTCTTCCCCTATTTTGTGGTAGAAAGAATGCTGGATTCTGGAGTCTGCCCCAGTCTCCTTATCTGTAAGGGGGCTAGATGATCTCAAAGGTTCCTTCCAGCTCTGAAATCGTGGTTGGCCAAGGGTAAAGAATGGCCAACTTCCTGGCAACTCCTGAGAAAACTCTTCACGGCACAACTGTTGCTTCATTGTTTTATTGGGAGTAGTTGCAATCCACTGGCCGTTTGGAGTACTTAGCTCTAAGAACCTAGTGATTCAGGGATTCTCCGAGAGTGGGGGAAGCTTGGAAAGCCCACTTTCGAGTATATGCAGGGGCCTTCGAGACTAGAAATTCTGCCTTCCCAACCTGGAAATCATTTTCCATGGCTCCCCCACCTTAAACTGGAATAGACAGATGTACAGATGCCCATGTTTGGCTCTTTATCCCTGCTTTCCTAGCATTCACTTTGACTTGGCATCTGTAGATTCTCTTCCTGAATCACAGATTGTGAGCTGGAAGGGGCCTGCCAGCTCCCAAAGTGGCCCGTTAGGCTTTTGCAAAGCTCTGGTTTTTAGGAAGTTGTTCCTTATGCCTGCATTTTCTTCTTTAGACCTGTCCTTTGCTCCTAATTCAGTCTTTCGGAGCTAAGCAGAGAAAGGCTTTTTAGTTCTTTCTTAAAATGGATTTTTGAAGCTCCTTACAGTGTTGCTTTCCTTTTGCGTTAATGTTCTGGTTCTAATTCATCTTTGTATCTATTGATACAAGTATTCTCATCTTTCTCTCTTCCACTCCTGTGGTTTGAGTTCAAGGCTCCCCAACGTGCTGGGTCATGGGTCATCATTTGGCAATCCAGAGCTGGAAGGGACCTCAGAAGCCACCTCCTCCCTTAAGGGAGATGCTGAAGGCCGGAGTGACAGAGTACTGCCTGGGTCACCCACCTGGTGAATGGCAGCTGCCTCCCTGCCTCCCTCCAGCACCACTCCTGGCTGCTGCTGCTGCTGGGCACCTGCCGGCATAACAACATCCCTTCAGAAATAAGGTGCCTTGGACTAAACACGGTACTTAGCATGTGGTCCAAGAAGGAGAAAAAATAGCCTTCTCACTTCCATACTTCTCCCAGAGCACCCTCTTGTAAAGTAGTTTTCGTGTCCTATCCATCACTTTGGGGGCTTCCGCTGTACAGTGTAGACTGTAGACAC
Organism: Phalanger gymnotis; assembly: GCA_028646595.1. Classification (NCBI taxonomy): domain Eukaryota; kingdom Metazoa; phylum Chordata; class Mammalia; order Diprotodontia; family Phalangeridae; genus Phalanger; species Phalanger gymnotis. The sequence continues at coordinate 12,331,266 of CM053627.1, read as the reverse complement.
CTGCTCACAGGTTTGCTAAGAGCTGTCCCGTTTCCCAGATCCTGCCGTTCTGGGAGCACAGTCTAATGTGACTTGTTTTCAGTAGATCCAGGATGACTTTTTGAGGTGACTCTTTTTGTACATGTTCCTTAGCTCTTCCTTTAACATTGTCTAGGATTGTGCTGAGAAGTAAAGTCAAGGTCACTAGCCTGTCATTTGCAGCCTCTGGCCTTTTTCAGCACGGCTTTGGGGAATTACCAAGACCACCCCAAAGCTAACTCTAAAGGGAGGCCCAGTTTTCCTGGGGTAGTCTCTGGCTTTGCCAATGACTTTCTCACTGGCAGATTCCAGCCAGACTATTTGGTATGTTTCTCTCCCCATTCAAAGTTGGCTTCTAGCATGGTCCCCCCCAACCAAGGTGATGATGGGCTGCCATTCATCCTCCAAATGATTTGCATGGTTATTCTTCAGTAAATGATGTTCATGCCCATTTTCTCCAAAGTAAACTGATTGTGCATCTGGCCGTTGCTCTGGCCTCCCTCAGCCTAGGAGGGAGCCTCAGGCTGGGCCTCCTTCAGCAGGTCACAGCTTTCCCTGCCTTCTGGGGACTGCAAAGTGCCCAGGCTGGGGAGCAGAACAGAGATGCCCTGCAGCATTCTGGGCCCTCCCTGTGTCTAGTCCATCTTCCATGGAGCTGTCAAAGTACAAGGCTAACCAGATAGATCACTTTTGTGCAGGAGTCCTCTGGTCTTGAAATCCATACTCTGCAAGGTGAGATTCCTTTTTCTTCCCTGGCCAAGCTGGCCTTCCTGTTATTCCAAAGACAGGCCATTTTACTCCTTGCCTCTTTGCCTTTTACACAGACTGCCCTTCATGGCTGGGATGTTTGCTCTCCCATCTTATTGTTGCTTTTGGGAAGCCCCCAACTGTGTGCAAGGTGAAGTGAGGCTCTGATGCCACCTCCTCCAAGAGGCCCTCCCAGATTGCCTGTATATGTTGTGAACAGAGCCTGTCTGTACTTTTCTAAGTTGCTTCTTTTAGTGTGATTTAGGCTTCTAGAACGCAGGGACTGTCTTCTTTTGTGTTTGTGTCCCCAGTGCCTGTCACTTGGTAGTTGCTTAATAAACACTTGTTTACTCAAAAAAGGTATTCCATGGTTAGCCTGTTATTTAAAGAAGGGATGGGTTTAGTTGGGCAGATTTATTCTTGTTGGGCTCACCTTGGCTGATCGTGTTAACTTTTCCCTAAGTGTCTATGAACTACCTGCTTATTAATCTGTTTAGAAATTTTGCCTGGAATTCACGTCAAGCTCTACCTCATGTTTTCTGGCTTCACTTTCTTCCCCTTGGAATTTGAGCCCATTTTTTCCTGGACGTCCTTGGATTTTGTGCTAGATTTTATAGATGGGTTTGACCTCTAATCCAGAGGGACAAATGTCATCCAGTAAATTTGTGTCTCTTTGGGCTCCTGGGGCTACCAGCACTTTTCCTATTGGTATGTGAGCAGTCAGAAAGTCACTGACAATCCAGATGGATTTCCTGACCCAAATAGACTTGACCTCACCCTTGCCATGTAGGGGATGCAAATTCTGTTTTATCTTGTCCAGTCCTGTGGTTCTTCATTTTTTCAGTGAGCACAATAAATTTGTACACTGATGTATTTAGGAGACCCCTTTGCCATGTCCTCAAGCGCTTGGGTTAGGTATAGAAATAGGAAGATTGAAGTTAGCACATTAAGTTCCCATGGTAAGTGAAATCGCCCCTTTGCCCACTCAGCTGCTTGCCAGTCCTGTCTGGGAGACATCCTCTGACTTGCTCTGTTAACCTCCTCACATCTCTTCTTGTTGATGTCTGAGAACCTGCTCTTGTCTGTCTCCCTCTGTCTGTACACAGTTGGAATGCCAGGATGCCTTGGAGATGGCGGCCCGAGTAGAAGGCCTCTCGTTGGACGTCTCCATGCACTCCCAGCTGAGGTTCCTGGACAGTGAGCATCCCAAGGGGAAATACCACCATGGCCTAAGCGTTCTGAAGCCCTTCCGGACTACTTCCAAGTAAGAATTTGGGCTGCTCACCCTCTTGGGTGATGGAATGCCAGAGGCCTTTTATTTAGATGATTGGAAACAGTATTAGATCTTGTGGAGGCCCAGTATTGTCTGAGGTCAGGGGCTCTCCTTGCCTGCTGCTGCACTCTGGGGGTCTGGCTTATTTGCTAGTCTGGTGATTTTTTTAAACATTTTCTCTCTGTAGACACCAGCACCCAGTAGACAATGCTGGGCTTTTCTCCTATATGACCTTTTCTTGGCTCAGCCCTCTGGCCCTCGTGGCCTACAAGAAGGGGGAGTTATTAATGGAACATGTGTGGTCTTTGTCCAAGCACGAGTCTTCAGATGTGAACTGCAGAAGGTAGGAGCCTCTGGTCCACCTTTGTCCTCCCTCCCGTGCACCTGGATGCAGCCCTTGGGCCTTTAGCAGTCAAGCTAGCCTCTTCTGGGATTGGGTGGGAAGGTGGCCTGGGGTCCCCGGGATCTTTGCTTTGATCTTCTTCACCTCCTCTTCAGCTCTTCTCTCTGTTTTAACCAAGGGCTTTCTCTCTCTCTCTCAGCCCCGCTTCTCCTGAGTCGGCAGGGAGGTTATGTTGCTGCATTGGGTGGTAGCCGCACGCTATGATAAACATTGAGTTTTTGGTTTTACGCTTTACGGCAGAATCCTTCAGAAAGGGATGGGGACCCTGGAGAAAGGAGGAGGGTCTTGTCCCCAGCCCCATTATCCTCAGGACTAGTTGTACTGGGTGGAGGAAAGGGCTTTGGGGTTTAATTTCTCTAGAGACTCTAGAGAGAGGCTGCTCCCCGGGGCAGACTTGTAGTTGCCCAGGATGAGCCTGTGAAGGTGAGACTTTGTCCTTCGTTGTAAAGTCTTCTGGGAAGCAAAGCTTTCCCTCGTGCAAGTTTCTCAGTCCAGTCCTGAGGGAGGTTAGGGTTGGTGTCTTCCTTGGGAGAGATGGGTAACGGAGGACCTGTGCCCTTGTCAAGACTAGAGAGACTGTGGCAAGAAGAGGTGAACGAAGCTGGGCCTGAGGCTGCCTCCCTCCGAAGGGTTGTGTGGATCTTCTGCCGCACCCGGCTTGTCCTCTCCATCGTGTGCCTGATGATCACGCAGTTGGCTGGCTTCAGCGGACCAGTAAGTCAGATCCATCCTTTCTCACAGTCACCCAGGCCCAGCAGGGCCCACTACCTGGCCAGCGCTAACATTCTCCAGTTCCATTGCAGGGCTTGCGCATCCACTCGGGCTAGTTAGTGACTTTTAGGTAGTCCTCAGCCTGCAGAAAGGAATGACTGTGGTTGGCGTGAGTGGCAGTCTTTCTGTAGCTGGTGAACCCTGCCCTGGATGGACAGGCAGAAGGATGGAAGGGCCATGGTGCTGCAGAGGGAGCCTGGCTCTCCTGGGGGTGAAGCCCTCTGGTTATGTTTTGACCTAGACCATTATCTCTGGTAGCATGTGTTGGCGTTGAGTGAAAATCTCGGTTTCGGAAGTCAGAGTAGTGAAGCCGAAAGCAGAGGTGGGCTGTGAGGCTGGCTGGTGAGGAAGTGAACCCTGCTCAAAGGGCTGGCCTAAGAGGCTGTCATTGGTGCTTCCCCGAGGCCGCAGAGCCCAGATACGGCCACACACGCGTTGGCTCTCCAGAGCTGCTTGGTTGGTGTGGAGCTGGTGGGGCAGAAGGCATGGTGGTAGCCAGGTGGACTGCCAGCTGCTGCTCTCAGAGGCAGGGATGACCACACAGCTGTGGGCTTGACCTGACACTTCTCTCTTGTCACCTGTTTGTTGTACTTGCTGTGCTGAATTACAATGGAGACCTTGATTAGAAACTTGCCTTGAGGCCCCAGGAGCAGTAATACTGCTTGTAGTGTGCCTTTCCCAGGTGGGTTAAGCTGGAGGTTCATGACCTGGGTAAGTACCCACTTGCCGTGCATGGTGACCTAGGTTAAGGCAGTTCCAGGTGTTTTTTTTCCTTGTTAATTGCAACTAAGAGTTTTGCCCTGTTCCCTGAAACAGAGAATTGAGTTTCTTGAATGGTAAAAATACTTTGGTGTCAAAGCACGAGGTGCTGTGTAACCAGACGCAATGTCATTGACCACTCTCGGCAGAGGTTTAAATAGCACTGACCGTCTTCCCCAAGAAGAGCTTCTGTCATTGCTTCACTACAGGGGCTGGTAACTGCGCTACTCTGGCGTACGGAGTTCTTGCAGCTGGGCATCCTGGTAGTCCCCTCCTTCCATTCTGATTCGGGCTCTCCCGGCTGGATGGCCAGTACAGGTCATGTCAGGGAAATGTCTCAGAGTAGTGGGGGCTCTTTTCTGGTGCATGTTCAGTTGACTTGAACCCCTGCATATGTGTTCTTTCTGGCTAAGTGAGTGGGGCACCAACCTTGGGTCAGCTCATCCATTCACCAAGATCTGAGAGCCCTCTCGCTTTTCAGAAGGGGGAAAGTCCTCTCTGCCTGCCAGCTCTGGTGAAAAGTACTATCTGGCCAGTGCTGTCCAGCTAACAACATGTGCAGAAAGGAGTCCTTGACAGCCCAAGGCCAGGCCGCATCCACTCATGCTCAAAAGGATAACGAATGGAAACATTTGGTACAGTTGAGACCTGAATTGACATTTTAAGAAATGGAAACGTCAGTGAGAGATGCCAGGAGTGAGGCCGATAATGTGCATTGGCACTGGGCACAGGCGTATGCCCTCCTGTTAGCATCTCTTTTTTCGGTGGTGCCGCCTGATTGGATTTTTGGGCATGTTTTTCCCAACTTGACTAAGGCCTTAAGCTAGAATGTACAAAAAGATCTGCCAGTCATCCAAAGTATGTTAATTGCCTTTCTTCCACTGGGCAACAGAAAGCCCATAATTATGCCAAGATACAATGAAACCCAATGTTTTTTAACCTCTGGCTTCCTTACTCTAGCGTTTTTTCAAGCTAATAAGCTTATCCGGAGGCACTTTGGGTGTCTTCGTGCCAGAGTGGCTCGCCAGGGGCTTCTGAAGCCCAATAGTGTGAGTGGAGGGCTGGCCACTGTCTTTAAGATCTGACGGTCCTGGCCTGTGGGCACCCTGTAGTGCCCGATGCCTCTGCTTTTTATCAGCACTTTTTGAGCCTTTCTGGATCAGTTGCCCTTTCAAATACAGTCCTACCCAGGGACTCCTATGGAAAGGCTTAGCATCCCCCCTATAGATGTTGGGGGGCCGCCTCTCACAGTGCTCAATGAATGCTAATTCTCCTCTGGGGGCCTTTTAGGGGAAGGGAGAGTGGGAAGCCATTAGAGGTAAGTCTCCCACTCTCCCCCCTGTCCCCGGCTGCTCGTTTGGGGCAGTCAGGTGCTGGATGTCGGGGGGTGGGGGAGGCTCTCTCTGTAGTAGGACCAATGACAGAAGCTGTTCTCTAGAATTTTCAGGATGGCTGTAGCCTGCGGTCAGAATGAGAGAATCAAGCTGGGCGGACTCTCTCGCCAAGAGTACAGGTAAGGTCCTGTTTATTCACCGGGAATGCTTCCCAGAGCCAGACCCTGAATGCTGCCAGCCTTGCTAACAACCTCAACTTTTTTCCAGTTTATTTAAGTTTAAATGATAACGCTGTGACTCTTTTTCTTTTTCTAAGTTTTGGTTGGATTTTTTCATGAAAACTTTTCATTTTTATCTCATACTGAAATGGTTTGAAAAGTAACTTTGGAAAACCTGAATGTGTTTTAGAAATTCTTTAATTTACTGTTTGCTCTTTTTTCCCTTTGAACATTTTATATAGTCTAAGCATTTGTGTCTCTTAACTACCTTTTTCCTCCCTCCCCCGCTCCCGGGAGGTGCTGAATATTGGCATTTGGGCAGAGGTGTTTAGAAGGAAAGAACCCAGTTCACCAGCCTGCTGTCTTCGCCTTCCTTTGGAGGAGACTTTTGGCAACAATCGCGTGGTGTTACTGCCCTGCCCGCTTACTGAGTTACTTCACAGGAGGCAAAAGGGGCTTTGGCCCTAACCACTCAGTGACTCAGTTTCACATGTTGGATTGAATACCGGAAAAGAAGCCAATCTCCTCCCTAGTAAACCCACGACCCACCTGTGTGCAGCTATGACCCCAACACTGGAGGCCGGCCTGAAACCCAGGGAGGGGACAGGTGGAGTACACTAGCTGAGTGTGAAACCTACTCCATCCTGGGAGTATCCTAGAATCTAGTGGACGTGCGGCAGTAATGAGAAATACCAGATTATCCAGGAGGAATTCTTGGCGTTGCATTAGCCCCTCAGGGGAAAAAAACCGCCCCTGCTGGCTCCGAGTTCCCTTGTCCTTGGGTGCAGGCTCACAGCTGCAACTATCTTTGTTACCCCAGTGAATTTTTTCTTGTTCAGTGAGGTTTTCTTTCTTCAGGGGTTGGGGAGTGGCTTGTTTCTTTCTTTCTTTCTTCTTTTTTTCCTCCCCCAAGATCTGTTTTAGCTGCAAAGACTTGAAAAGACTGTGAAGGGCATCCATTCATCCCCAGTGCTCTGTAGGGGCCTGGAGTTCAGGGATCCTTGTGCAGCAGCCCAGGGAGCTCCTCGGGCTCTTCCTGAACCAGTAGCCCCGGCCACTGGGAGCAGGGCAGCTCTGGAGGGAGTGTTCTTAGAGCCTTTGCAGCGAGGTCTTGGTGGGAACAAATCTTTCTCCAGCCTCTTGCCAAGCCCCTGGGGCTCTACTCTGCAAGCTGTGAGCTCCGTGAGCGCGTGAGCAGGGGGTGCTGCCGCCAGCTTCCCATCTTCCCCGCAGACTCTTGGTTCTCTTCTGTACCTGCTGTGTGTCTAGGCCTCCTGTTAGCTGCCAGCCCTGTACAGCACTCTGTATGTTTACACTCTATGTGACTGCAATACTCCCCTTGTATAGCCTTGTGACATGCTCTTTGAACATGGTCCTTGTGTTTTTTTATTTTCAATAAAAGTGCGTTACTCCTCAGTTGCTGGTATTTACTAGTGTTGCTGAATGTGCCTTGTGTGAGTGTGTGTGTGCTCCCGCGTCACAGGCCCCAGAGCTGCAGGCGGCCAGCCACGGTCCTGCTTTCCCTCTGCAGGTGGTGTTGGGGATATGCTACCTGAGGTAACATGTTTTTGTTTTGGGGAGGGCTTAGGGAGCGGGGTGGGCCCATGGGTGGGGAAGTCTGTTTTGTCTGCCCTTCTCTACTATGCTATTAAATTGCTGATGTTTATTTTCAGGAATATTTTGCAAATGTTCTTCTCACTCTTCCCCAGTACAACTGTAGGTACACTGTTCCTTTTTATCAACTAAGCACGTTTGAAACAATCCGAAAAAGGTCTTAATTTCATTTTAAGAAATGTCTTTTAATGTGTGAAAATATGGTCGATCTTATTTTAAGAATGAATCTGCTTCATGTTCATTTTAGCTCACAGACAGGTTTATGTTAAGTTAGAAGACGTGATGGTTTAGATGGCGTTCTCTAGAAGCAACAGGGTTTCTAATGCAGCCCCCCGCCCCTGTGAAATGCCCTAAACTATTTCCTGGGGCAGGGAGGTCTCCACACAGGATAATTGGTCTCCGGGATGGATTCTCTCTCTTGGCTTGAGCGAGAGCCTCCCCACTCTTTCTAACTTAACACAAAACTGTTGAGTTGCAGGAGAGAACTGAAGAGGCATTGACATGTGCCTGTGTTTCTCCCTGTAGGCCTTTATGGTGAAACATCTCCTGGAGTACACGCAGGGGACAGAGTCCAACCTCTCATATAGTTTGCTGCTAGTCTTGGGCCTCTTCCTGACAGAAATCATCCGTTCCTGGTCACTGACGTTAACATGGGCGTTGAACTACCGTACTGGGGTACGCCTTCGAGGGGCAATCCTGACCATGGCCTTTAAGAAGATCCTGAAGCTGAAGAACATTAAGGAGAAGTCCTTGGGGGAGGTGAGTGGCCTGGATGCTTCCCCAGCACCGTTGTTTCCCCATGTTTTCTCCTGCCTTCACATGTCAGGCTCTGTCTCTGACCAAGACCTCCTGTGGCTCTTTTGTTTCTCAGCTCATCAACTTGTGTTCCAGCGATGGCCTGAGGATGTTTGAGGCCGCAGCAGTGGGCAGTTTGTTAGCTGGTGGCCCCATCGTGGCCATCTTGGGCATGGTTTATAACGTAATTATTCTGGGACCGACGGCCATCCTCGGATCACTTGTTTTCCTCCTTTTTTACCCAGCAATGGTGAGTGAACAGTCTTAATAGACTCAGTTCCTGTCTTCATTCTGGTGCCTTCTCGGTGTGGATTCAGTTGTCTCAATGGGGTTTTTAAAATTTGAGGCTACTAATACGATTAGATTGGGAATTTCCTGGAAGCAGGTGGCTCCTTGATTGGAGCAACTGGAGTAAGAACATTGGCCTGAGCAGAAGTATGGAGGCCTTGGAGGAAAGCCTTGGTGATGAGACAGCTGGGTGGCCTCTGATGTGGCTCTGCTCCTTAGTGTTGGCAGGAGGAGACACACCTGATTGGCTCAGCCCAGGCCAGCAATACCCTCGATGGCTGGGGTCGGCACTCCTTGGGCCTCATGATGGCTTTGAAGCAGCAGACTCTCGGTGCTTGGGTTCAAAGTGACCTCAGCTTGGCATGGTGTCTCTTCTCCTTTCAGATGTTTGTTTCAAGGCTCACTGCTTATTTCAGAAGGAAGGCTGTGGCTGCCACAGATGACCGAGTACAGAAAATGAATGAAGTTCTCAACTACATTAAATTTATTAAAATGTATGCTTGGGTCAAAGCATTTTCTCAGAATGTCCAAAGTGAGTATCTAGAAGAGGGTTTCATAGACTGCAGTTGTAGGGAAGGCGTTTATTGGAGTGGTTCCCCAACTACTCAAGAGGGAAGGGAGGGTTCTCAGGGTTTTTTTTTCCTTTTACAAATTCTTTTTTATTTTAAACTTGAGTAATAGAACTTAAATATACAATAAGAAAAGAAAAGAAACATTATAAACTTAAATAGAAAATAAAGAAAAAAAGCATGTCATGTGCACAGCAGAATGTAAGACAGGATTCAAAATATACAACAATAAATTTCCATTTTCAGAAAGCCTCTATAATAAATACTGCTCATTGTGTTCAGAGCTGTCCAGCTTTTCTGTGCTTCCTTGTAGATTTTCTTTTGTTCTGTGCTGTGTACTTTTTACTTTGTTCTTTTTTTCTCTCCTTTTCTCCCCCCGTCTCCCAAGAAGGTTACAATTAAGCGCAGATATATATATATGTATACGGAGACAGACACACATATATACATATATATGAATATACACACATACTATACATACACACAAAGATTTATATATACTTAGATTCACATATACTTAGGTATTTATAATCACACTCATATATAGACATATATGTTCATACACATCTATTTAAGACCATTCTGTATTTATTTGCCCTATCTTTCTCCAGAGGATGGATAGCCTCTTCCTTCCTAAGTCTGAGCCTTTCCATATTTTGCTAAGCCCACCAACTCATCATTTCCTCCACCACAGCAATATTCCAACCTTATACTGTCTAGTTATTTTAAATAGTCTAAAACAATATTGACTAATATGGCTGACACATGGTGTAGTTTCCCTATTTTTCTCTTTTGATTAAATCTATTTTTGTTTTAACTTTGTCTGAGATTGTGATTACTGTGCCTGCTTTTTTTCCCTAGTAAATTCTACTCCTGATCTTTATTTTATGTTTGTGTGTATCTCTTATTTCCTTTCTTTCCTAACTCCTACTTTACTACTGTCCCCTAACTTGCCCTCCTATTACTTAACCTACCCCACCCCCCCCATCCCTCCCTTATCCTCCTGTTCCTGTTAATCTTCATACCCTTGTATGTACCACTTACCCTATTCCCTCATCCTCCCCTCTAAAAATCCCTTCCAATCCCTCTAGCCTTTCATTTCTTTCTGAATTTAGAAGACTTTTACAGTCTTCTAGTCATATATATATATATATATATATATATATATATATACACATACATATATGTATGTATGTATGTATGTATGTTGTTCCCTTTTAAACCCATTCCCGATGAAAACAGAGTTCCAGAACTGCCAGCCCTCCTCCCTGTCTGATTCCTCTGTGTCAGTTCTTTCTCTCACACCTCATTTGTGTAAGATAATTACTCTATTTACCTTTTCCTAAATGGTTTTACTTTTTAGAATCCTATCGTATTCAGGTCTATTCCAGTCTTTCTTTTGAATTGCCCAATTACTAATAACAATCTTAGACATACATTTACATTTCCTCATAGAAAAAGTAAACAGTCGTTTCTTATTGAGTCTCTTGTACTTAGTTTTTGATATGTACCTTATATTTCTCTTGGATCTTATATATCAAGTCTTCTGTTAAGTTCAGGATTTTTTTTTTTAAACAAAATCCTAAAAGTCTGGCAATTCATTAAATGTCTGTTTGGTTTCATTTAGGATTACGCATACCTTTGCTGGGTAAGATACTTTCGGCCACAACCTCAGTCCTTTTGCTGTTTGATTCGTAGTGTTCCAGGACCCGCGGGTCTTTTAGTGTCGCCACTGCTAGGTCTTGTGTGATTCCAATTGTGGCACTGCCGTATTTATATTTTTTTTCTTATTGCTTGTAAAATTTTCTCCTTGAGCTGGGGGTTTTAGAACTTGACTATAATATTCCTGTAGATTTTCCTTGTAGATCTCTTTCAGGTGGTGCTCAGTGGATTTTTTCTATTTCTTCTTTCTCCTCCTGTTCTAACACTCCAGGGCAGTTTTCTTTAATTATTTTTTGTATCACTGCATCAAGATTCTTTTTTTGGTTGTAGCTTTTAGGTAGTCCAGTTATTCTTGTGTTTTCTCTTCATTATCTGTTCTCCAGATCAGTTGTCTTTCTCATGAGATGTTTCAGATTCTCTTCTATTTTTTCATTCTTTATATTTTATTTTATTATTTCTTGGTCTCTTATAACTTGGCTGGTTTCCTCTTGCCCGATTCTGATTTTCAAGGAGTTGTTTTCTTCCTTAAGATTCTGAATCTCCTTTTCCAGTTGGTTGATTTTATTCTCATAATCTCGTTTTTCTTGGATTGTTATTGTTTTTTTCTTTAATTTTTCCTCAGTCTTTCTCCTTTGACTTTTTAAAGTCTCAAGTTCTGTGAATTCTTTTGAGTCAGGTGACCGTTTAACGTTACTCTTTGGGGTAGGAGAGGCTTTTTTTCCTTCAGTGTCTTCCTCTGAAGAGGAATCCTAATCTCTATTCCTATAGTAACTTTCTGTAGTTGGATTCTTTCTCTTTTGCCAGCTCATTTTTAAAAAATTTGTAGCGGCTTATTTTTTGTAATCACCTCTGGGGATGGGGGAATGGGGGATGATATCTCTGGCTTCAGATCTTCCTTCAGTTCTCCTTCTGGCCTGGAGCCAAAACAAGTGCTCCACCCTCCTATAAGTGCCCACAGCCAGCAGCATGCCTGCCCCATGGCGTTTGTACTCACCAGGAGTGTGCTGGTCCCTTCTTGTCCAGGGCCATGTCTCAACAGTGTTCATTATCATCAGAGGTTCCCTTAATCTTCCTTGGCTCTTACTTGGACTCCATACACTGTCTGGGAAGTGAAAGTTCCTGTGGCTGAGGCTGCCCCCCTCCCCCCCTCAGCCTACTGGTGTTTACTCTTCACTGGGACCAAACCTTGGTCCTGGGGTTTTTCTTTGAATCTTCTTCCAGTTGTCCCAGGAGGACCACTATTCTGCCCCAACTCTTCTTTATTTTTACGGCTCTACATTCTTCCTCGGAGCTGTTTTGTCAGGTTTGTGGGGGAAATCTAGAAAGCTTGGAATTTTCTGACCTACTCCACCGTCTTCTACATCTTCTACATGGCTTTTGTTACTGGACAGGTTGGAAGCTGTTAATTCTGTAGTCATTGGGTCGCAGGATGAGAAGTGTCCTTATGGAGGCTTCTGCCCTCTTCCCACCTTGTTTCACAGATGAGGACATTGAGACTTGGCAAGGGAGTCACCTGATGAGGGTCACAGAGCTAATTTACTGACAAAGTCAAGGTTAGAATTTTGTTAATGACCTTCCTCTCCCACCACTCAACTTCATAGAGGAAGCCACTTCTAAATTTATGTCCAGTAGAGACCTGGGGAAGCAGGTGAAAATTCTAGTAAGACATTTGTTAAAGCCTGTAATGACCCCCTGACTTGACGGATTGGTGTTGCCTGTGGTGGGCCACAACTCTGTCTCTCTCACTGTTCTTGTCCAGTATTTCTCTGAACATGATCAAAAAAACACTGGCCTGTCTGCATGTCTGTCAAAATTTGGGATGAACAAAGTTAATGCATTGGGTGACATTGGCTGGAGCAGTGGGTCACAACTAGTTATTAATGTATAGTTCTGCCTTTAAGGTCAGCAGATTAATGGGATGTGGGTGGGAAGCAAAATGCCTGGACAGTACCTGAGGTGGAAAGTCCTGGAAGTTCTGGGCCCACAAGGCTCCATTGGACCATAGATATGTAAAATAAAGGTTGGGCAAAGCAGTGGAGGATGAGTCAGACCAAGTTTCTCCCAAATTCTGTATCTAAAGGTCTTCCTTTGTTAAGTGGGGGCATAGTGAGGGGAAACACTTGTCTCTACCAATCCCCGTTAGAGCCCATTGAGGAGGAACAAGAAGAGGCTTAGATGTGGAGGCTGAGGAGCGGGATGAAAGCTGGCATTTACCGCTCGGGTGACTCTGGGCCTTGGGTTCTTAACTGGTAAAGTTAAGTAGTTAAACCAGATGACCTTGAAGGCCCCTTCCGGCTCTAACTCTGATGCCACAAACGTGACGATGGATCTGTGAGAGCTGTGGGCAGCAAAGCTTTTCCCTCACAGTGCCTTTCGGCCTCAATAGATGGTCTGGGTGTGACAAGCACACCTGTGTCCCCAAATTTTTTTTTGGCTCCTGGTGTTCTGACAGTTTCCTTTCTCTTCCTAGAAATCCGAGAGGAGGAGCGCAGGATTTTAGAGCGGGCTGGATACTTCCAAAGCATCTCCGTTGGAGTGGCTCCCATCGTGGTGGTCATCGCCAGTGTGGTGACATTTTCTGTGCACATGATCTGTGGCTACGATCTCACTGCTGCTCAGGTGAGTGGGCTCCTCTGGGCTCTCAGAAGACTTTGGTTACTTGATTGGGCATTTTGTTGAATATTGTAGTCCCCCTAGGGTTGATAAGCCAAGGGATGGAGAAGGGCACAGGCACACTGGCATGGTGTGAGGAGGGGTTGGAAGAAAAGTTTCCTATGATTTGGACTCTCCCTTCTTCTCCTTTACAGTAGTGGCTTTTAATCTGCGGTCTGTGAACTTTGTTTTTAAAAATCTTTTGGTACTTTTATTTCAAGATAATTGGTTTCCTTTGTGATCCTAAATACCTTATGCTTTTAAAAGCATTGCTGATAATTTGGAACAAAATTTTAAAGAGTGTTAAAAATATCTTACATGCAGTTGGAAAATATTTAATGAAATACAAATAATAAAAAATTTTTAAAAACCCATCTCTCTGAGAATAGATCCACAGGCTTCCCTAGGCTGCCCAAAGGCTAAGTGCTCCTGGCCCTGTGGACATGGGGGTCTAGACTGCATCCAGCTCATGGACCACTTAAGGTCGTGTTTTCATGTTTCTTATTTCCTTGTTCTTAGGCTTTCACAGTGGTTACTGTCTTCAATTCAATGACGTTTGCTTTGAAAGTCACCCCGTTTTCAGTGAAATCTCTCTCAGAAGCATCTGTGTCTATTGAGAGATTTAAGGTATGTGGCCCTTCTGCCATCTTGTCTTCCCTTGGTGCCAGTGTCTTAGTGTCCTCTGCCTTCTCTTCCATCTTGTCACTTGGGTGTAGAACTTGGATCAGCTGCTGTGGTGACCACGTCCCCTCAGATCTTTCCTAGGGATGCTAAATACCCAGAGTTCCTTTAGCTGCTTTCCTCGACTCTGTTTGGATTCCCCTCACCCTTGCTGTTCCCTGTCCTTCTTGCCCACGTCCTCCCCCAGAGTGGGGCCTGGCCAGTCAGTCCCAGGGAGGATGGCAAGACAACTGCCGCTGCTGCTCACCTTCTGGACCCAGGCCTGCTTCTCTCGATGCAACCCAGGGTCAGGGTGGCTCTCTGAGCTGCTGGATTTGGGCTTAATCTGGCAGGAAAGGATCACAGCAAGTGGAAACACCTAAGGAAGAGAGGGGGGCTATAAGCTGCCTGCCAGCCAGTCCTCACCTTGTTTTACATATGGGGAAACTGAGGCTCAGAGGCTAAGTGACTTGTCCAAGGCCCCCATGTCCATTGCATTGCTCTGTGATTGATAGGAAGCATTTGAGAAAGTTTAATGTTTCAGGAAAGTTATTTTTAAGGGGAAACAAAATGTCAACAGGTCATTTGAAAAGACTTCCATCTGCTGAATTGGTTCTTTCTGCAAAGCCTAGTCTGGTTGAGGTTGCCAGTGGCTAAGCAGAGGACCCTTGCCTAAATGGCTTCTTAGAACCAAGGACTCTTTATAACAGAAACCCAAACCATCTGCAAGGAAAACCGGGTGACCTGTGGAGTAGGGGGGCGCAGGGGAGGGTTAATGCTGCCAACATCACTTCTTCAGGGTCGAGCCCTGTCCTGGGGCCCAGTGTTCCTGGCTCAAGTCTCACAACAAGATAGTCTGAGCTTGACAAAGTGCGTTTTTGCGCTCTTCTTTGTAGGGGATGAGAGGGCTAGGCCGTGCCAGGGTCTTCATTTTGTAGAGATTGGAATGAAGGAAAGGCAAGCTTAGGACACCCCATCCTCTAGAATCCCAGGCAGGGTGACTAGCCCACCACTGCCCAGGGTAGCTTCCACTGCCCCAGGGACCGTTTCCTCCTTCCGGGCCAAGCTCGCGTCCTGCTCTCCTTTCTCTGCCCCTTCCCGTCCAGCAGGCGGAGGGCGGGGCGTGCAACGGTCTGGGCTGTCCTTGCCTGCTGATCTCATCCCTTGCTCTTGTAGCATGCCACCTGCCATCGTTCACGCTTGTCTGTGAGAGAAGCCGCCGACCATACTGCCCCACCCGAGGACCAGTGGCCTCCTCTTGCCGTCCCCTAACGCTCGGGCTCGGCAGAGTCCAGGGCCCACAGCGGGCCGTGCTTACTTTACACTGATGGGGCCTTTTTGCTCTTGAGCGCCGTCCCGTTCTCTAACGCGCTGTGTTCTGCTTCATGAGTGTGCCCCTAGGCTTGTGTCCCCCGGTCTTGATTGAGTGTTCCATCTTTGCACCTCTCTCACAACTCCTATCAGAGTTTATTTCTAATGGAAGAGGTTCACATGGTAAAGAACAAACCAGCCAGTCCTCACATCACGATAGAGGTGAGAAATGCCACTTTGGCGTGGGACTCCTCCCACTCCAGTATCCAGAACTCGCCAAAACTGACCCCCAAAATGAAAAAGGACAAGAAGTGTGCCAAGGGCAGGCGAGAGAAGGCCAAGCTACCACACGTGGAACAGCAGCAGGCCGTGCTGGCCGAGCAGAAGGGTCATCTCCTGGTGGACAATGATGATCGGCCCAGCCCGGAGGAAGAGGGCAGGCCCATCCGCCTGGCCAACCTCCGCCTTCAGAGGACGCTGTACAACATCGACCTGGAGATTGAGGAGGTAAGGCACCCCAGGTGGGGCTGGGTGTAGGCAGGAGAGAGGAGCCAAGGGTTGTCTCCCCTTCCTGCAACTCCCTGCTTGTTGTGAAGGACTTTGAGCCACAGGAGCCTCAAACTAACTAATTGCACCCAGAAGCCCAGAGTCTTCCTCTCCATTCCTGCACCAGTATTGCTACTCTCTTTCATGGCTGTATCTTAGGATAGAACGTCTTTGTTCTCTACTTGGGCAATTCCAGATTTTTATAGTAGTGCTGTATTTTACCTTATATGTGCCGTGAGCACACATGGGTCGTTACTGTGTCTTCCTGGATGAGGGTAAGATGGCAAGTTGCTTTTCCCAATGTTCCAACATGAAGGCAATTATTTAAGGCAGAAGGGAGCCCAGATCCCAGCCTCTATCAAAGCTTGGTGTTCAGGACGAGGAAACAGTTAATTGGCCCATTTCTTCCCAGAAGTGATTCCCTTGAACTTGCTCCACTCCGCCTCCTCTGTAGTCTGGGCATACTGCCTGCCATCAGGAAGCCCTGCAGAGCTTGGTAGGACATGTCTCTCCATAGTCTTTACCCCAAGAGGTGCCTTCAGTCTCATTTCTTGTCCCTGTTGGGAAAGTTATCCATTCAAAGTATGTTTGATGCTCCTGTCTCGGCACCTCTGTGTTTGGAGCTAGAAGAGAGGCATCATCCCCGCTTGGGCTTAGCAGCTAAGATAGTGGTTCTGCCCTCAAATAAAGGCAAGTGAAGTTAAGACAAGGCAGACATCTGAGTTTAAAAAGACACATGTAAAGACTTTGAAACCTCACTTTGCTTTGTTCCTTTACTGAGGAGGTCAGGATGGATGTGAATATTTTTGAAGGTGCCTTTACTAACATTTAAGGGGAAGGCAAAATAAGCAGCCAGTCCTTTAGAGACTCCAGCCTTATTTAGTCACAGAAAGCGGGGTTCACCGCATTAGAAATCCAAGGATCCGTATTCAGAATATCAGCAGATATGCAGAAAGAGCCCCCCCAGGAATTCTGATGCATGTGAGGCCAGGCCACAGACTAGTGGCACGTAGGAGGTCCATGCAGCATCTGTGCCTGGAGCAGAGAGATGTAGGCCAGTGCCCTCTTTTTCTGCAGGGAGAAGAAGACTCAGAGAGGGGGTCTGTTTTATTCAGAGCCATGTAGGGAGCTAGGAGCCAGAGGCAGCTCTCTAAACCAGGGCTCTAGGGGACCACCTGCAAAGGCCTAGGGAGATGAAATCCAAGGCCCCAGCCCATTGCCTGCAGTGGAGCAGTCTAGTTTCTAAGATGCTGTGAAATGAAATACTGAGTCAGAGAAGCCGAGACTTTTGATGATACCTTTTTTTTAAGGCTCATTCTCTAGGGCCATCACATTGACCGTGGGGCTGATCTGGTCATGGTGGCCCTACCCTAGTAGATACGTATACCTTTTCAGTGTCTTTGTTTCTATTTCCCCTTAAATCTGGGGGAAAGGATTACCTTTGTCCAGCAGATGAAAATGGGGAAAAGAGGTCAAGGGCTTTGCCTGAGTCTTAGCAAAGGCCCAATTCTCCACATTAGAAACACCTTCACTTTTCTACTTGGCAGAGAATGCACATGACCATTTTAGGAAGAAATCGCATTGGTTTTAACCTAGTGCAGCCACAGGAAGTTTCTAAATGATGTTCTGGCTTGGAAAGGAGGTTATGCTTTTAATTAATGTTCTTATTAGCTAACACTGTAGTTATGACTGCTCCCAGTGAGCTGTAGTGCTGCCCGTGCTTGGAGAAGTGGAATCTCAATTACGTATCAGTTTCCCAATGACCATGTTTCTCTCTTTGTATTGGACCAGGGAAAGCTGATTGGCATCTGTGGCAGCGTGGGAAGTGGGAAAACCTCCCTCGTTTCCGCCATCCTGGGCCAGGTGAGATTCTGTCCCGGGCTAGGGCACCGCTCTCTGCCATCCTTCGCTTGGCTCAGGGAATTCTTGAGTTCTGAGTTGTTCTTTAAAAGAATGGGTAGGGCAGGGGCATTACGTGCATATGGGTTCTCGTCGCTAACGGCAGCTCCCTGTGAACTCTGTCCTGTGGTCGTAACGATCCTGCTTCCCGCCTGCCCTTTTAAAAACCAGAATTATCCAAGGAGTTTTCACTGCCTGCAGAGCTGCTCATCATTCCACACCATCCTCGTACCTGGCCCCTCTTTGTGTCCTCTGGGACCAGGGCGCACCTCCCTGGAAGGCTCCTGGTGCTGGTAGTGCTGCAGGCCCCAGGGCAGCCAGGGCACAAGCCTCCCGTGCTCCCTGGTGCAGCTGGTCTGCCTGCAGAACAACAGCTTCATCATAGCTGTGCTGGCTGTGGGTGCCATGGCTTTTTAGGGGGTCAGGAAGAGACGTGCTGCTGGCAGAGGTCCCCGCGAGCATTTGGATCATAGGTGTCCATAAAAGCAAGATACTCTCGTGTTCGCCGGGCTGCTCAGGTTCGCACTGAGCTGTTAGTGGCAGTGACCAAACCTGAAGAATGTTGTGTGAGCTTTTAATGGGCCTGCCTTTTTTTGTCCCCGATTTTTGGACCGCCTCGTGGTTTATTCTTTTGTGCTGGTGTGAGTCACGTTGCCTGTCCTCTTGTAGGCTGTGAGCTCTGGAGGGCCAGGGACCTTGCCTTATCTTAGTCCATACTCTGTATGCAGTAGGCACTTAAGAAATGTTGGGTGTGTGTTGAGTGAAGCTTGTCGTTTTGGGTGTGATGCCATTTGGCAGTCTCTCTCTCTTCCCCCTTAGATGACCCTTCTAGAGGGCAGCATTGCTGTTAATGGGACCTTTGCTTATGTGGCCCAGCAGGCCTGGATCCTCAATGCCACTCTGAGAGACAACATCCTCTTTGGGAAGGAGTTTGATGAAGAAAGGCAAGGAATGCTTGGTTTCTGACCTTCCCGACTCGCCTTCTTGGGGTCAGCAGAGACGAGACAACCTCAAGTGATGGCACCTGTTTGCAGCCTGTCTCTGACCCCAGGCCTTTTTGTGTCCTTCAGATACAATGCTGTGCTGAATGGCTGCTGTCTGAGACCTGATCTAGCCATCCTTCCCAACAGTGACCTGACTGAGGTACTTTAAGAAGGATGTAGTGCTGTTAGCCCAGGCCGAATGGAGGGGACCCCAGAAGTCATGGAATCCCAGCCCCACTTTTGACAGAAGCCCCTGGTCACTTGCCCGAGGTTACCCGAGTGGGAAGCAGTAGGCCTTACACCAGCTTAGGGCCAAGGGCCTCTCTGGGCTGTACACCCTCAGGCCAACTTCGCAGGAGCGATGCCCAGGCAGAGTGAGGGTGAATCTCCCTTTTCTCAGCTTCCTGCCGTTGTTTGAGTGCAGTGGGGAGAGGGCCAGACTTGGAGTCTGGGGCCCTAAGCCAGAATTCTCCTTCAGCGCCTTCTAACCCTCCACCCTCCCAGAGCTGCCATTTTCTCAAGCATCCCAAGGATGCTTTGTTCAGCAGCTCACAGAACCTTCCTTGGGTGAGGCGAGGTCTAGTTCTGGAGGAGTCAGCCTGAAATGTAGAGCAGAGAAACGGCCCATTGAGGATAGTGGTGAGAGCTCAGGTTGAACCCTGGCTTTGCCTCTAACTTTGGGTCGTGGGGCCTCAGTTTCCAGAGTGCTTGGAGATCTTTACAGAAATCTCTTTGCCTTTTACAACATGACTACATATGTATAACCTGCAGGCAATTTGTTTTTATATGTAATTGGGGGGAAAAAACATAAATTAGGGGAAAAAAGCATCTTCACTCTGTACATGAGTAACCAAGGCCCAGAGTGTCTTGCTAGTAGGTGAAATGTGAGGGCCGTTCTCTCTCATAGGCTGCTGCTCCTCCATAAAATGAGGCCTAGAATGAGCTGACCAGCATGATTTATTACTCCTGGATTTCTGTGAATTTAAATGACATTCCCTTTGGTGTATTTGGTATATGACCAATGGGCTTTAGCTGCTTCTCTCTCCCATAGGTGGGTTCCTTTCAGTCCCCCTAGCCAAGAATACCCCTTTGTGTGTGTTTTGGCATCCTCAGACCACTGACCTCCTCTCTGGGGGGGCCGCCCTGCTCCTGAAGAGGGAAAGAGGGTGGTCTTCCTTCTGAAGTGAGCCTTTCCCTGGGAACTCGGTATCCCAGTACTCCCTTTTCAACAGTGGAGAGAGACCTGTGCAGCTCGGTTTAGCTCTGGGTGTGTTGGTTAAGGGGCCAGATCTAATCACGTCCAGGGACATTAGCTAACTTATCATTGTCAGCAAAATGATTTCTTCGAAGTATTTAGTTACTTAGCAAACATTTGTTGAAGTCCACCATCCTTTCCTGGCTCGGCTTTTTGGTGCTGTTCTGGAAAGTGGCCTGGAGGCCACGCTGAATTTCCCTGCTCCCTTCCAGATCGGTGAGCGTGGGGCCAACCTGAGTGGAGGACAGCGCCAAAGGATCAGTCTGGCCCGAGCCTTGTACAGTGACAGGAGCATCTATATCCTGGATGATCCCCTCAGTGCCTTAGATGCCCATGTGGGCAACCACATCTTCAATAGTGCCATCCGAAAATACCTCAAGTCCAAGACCGTCTTGTTTGTGACCCACCAGCTTCAGGTACGAGGTCCCCTCCCGGAGCATCCTTCCTGGCTCCTGGGCGTCGCGACGTGGGGATTTTGGTGTTCAGAGTTCTCCCTTTTCTTAATAAACCGCACGGAGTCTCAGGGCCAAGTGGAAAGAAAAGAGCCCGCTTTGGGAGGGGCGCTAGTCTGGAGTCCACAAGTAAAGGCCTGAGAGTTTTGGGACAAGGGTAGGAGGACACTTGGCAAGCCTGTGCAAAGCTTGCTTGTGATAGAAAGCCATATCTGCTCAGTCTTGCTGCTCCATGTGGCATCTCTGCAGCAGACTCAGCTTTTTTCTGTAAATGTTTGAATACATCATCATCTGCTGTGGAGTTGAAGGAAAACTGAGGACAGCCTGGTCAGCCCATCCCAAGTGTGCATGAACCTGGAGGACAAGAAAGGATTCTGGCCCAGCACCCATATGGTGTCTGGATAGGATGTGTCAGGGAAGTGGAAACACCCTTCTAACTGAGGTATTAAGCATCTACCAAGTGCCAGGCACTGTGCTAAGTGTTGGGGCTACAAAGAAAAAGGCAAAGGACAGACTGCCCATGTCCTCAAGGTCATGGTAGTCTGATAGGTGAGGCTACATTCAAACAAGATCTAGATGGGAAAAACTGAGGGTGTCCCCAGGATTCAGGAGGACTGAGAAAGGCCTCTAGCAGCAGGCTTGAATGGAGGCAGAGAGGAAGAGGGAGAGCAGATGCTCTTAAAGGCATGGGGGACAGCCAGGGAAAAGGACTGGAGCCATGCCAGGAGGTGGTGGTGAACCGTCTGGCTAGGGACCCTCAGCAGGACAGTGTCTCAGTGGATCTGGGCTGGGAAAGGTCCTGACCTCTCTGCTGCCCTGGTTTTCTCTTTAAGTACCTTGTTGACTGTGATCAAGTGATCTTCATGAAGGAGGGCTGTGTCACCGAGCGTGGCAGCCACGAGCAGTTGATGGACCTGAATGGCGATTATGCCGCCATTTTTAATAATCTGCTCCTGGGAGAGACCCCCCACATTGAGGTGAGTTTGCTGTGTTCACATTGTTTCTGGGATTTGTGTAGCTCCAGTGGGTCAGAAAGGCGCTGAGATGGGAGCCAGTCCCTGTAGTTTGTGCCCAGGGACTGTCTAGGGTTCCTGTAGGGTCATGGCTGTGATGTCACTGCCAGCATGGCCTGTTAGCTGGGCAGGGGTGAGCAGTATTCATCCTGCCATGGTCTCCAGTGGAGGATGGATGGTGGATGCATGCATAATGTGGAGGGAATGGAAGTTCTCAACCTGTTGTTTAATTTACCAAAAATCCTTCCTAGCTTTGGGCTAGAAATACAGGGGTCCTGGCAAGTGCTTAGGCCAAGTCAGGACTAAGAGCCACAGCAGCTTTTGTCATTGAAGTTTTTCTATGTTGTTTTTGAGAACTTTCTCAACTGGTAGAAACAAAACCTTTTTCTGGAAATGTTGAATCTGGCCTGGACACTCAGATGCTTCTCCTGTAATTCAGTCTGAATCTATAATCCTTCAGCTCACTGTCATGGGACAGCATCCCGTTGGTCACTTTGATTTTGTAGTCCCTTGTCTCTGACGTCATGGAAGCAGTTACCATTGTGGGGAAATTCTCTATTTCTGTTTGGATTTCTATAGTATCCTTTCATGGAGGGTCTCTAAGCACTTTGGCATCTTCAGAATATTTCTCCATGTCTAGAGAGGTAGAGAGGAGGTGAAACAAATCAAAAAACACGTGAAGAAAGAATACTTGATTTGGTATAATATCTTAATTGAGATAAGTTATATCGGTGCCTCATCTTAAAGAAAGGACACATGGTCCAGACATGGGTCTCAATTCTTAACATATGGGTTGGCTGTACTCTCCTCCTGTTCCACCAGACCCCTGAGGTATCAGCAGGCTGGAGCCAAAGGGTGGTGGGGAGGGAGGAGACAAGAGACTGACAGAGAGAGGCCCTTTGGTCTTCAGTGGTCTTCTCTTCTCAAAGAAGCAGTTTATTCGGCAGCTTCTCTGGTCTTCATGTGAATGTTCACCTGGCAGTGGCATGATGGGTCAATTTTTGTTATTGTAATAGGTTACCTCCAAAAAAGACACAAGCGGTTCCCAGAAAAAGCCACAAGAAAAGGGCCCTAAGGTGGGATCTGTGAAGAAAGACAAAGTGGTGAAGCCTGAGGAAGGTAATGACCTTGTCCAAGTTTTAGTTCTCTTAAGTGGACCTGTGTCACAGTAGACTGTGATTCTGATGACTCCAATCTGCCTCTGAGGGCACAGGTGTAGGGGTTCAGGCATGATCTCAGCAGGCCAAAAGGCAGATGTGTTGTGGTCCATGAAGACAAAATGCCCTGGGAATCCATTCCCTGTCTTTCCTGTGCTGTGTGAGAGTCAGGGAGGGGATGGGTAAGGGAATTGTTGGTACCTCTGAGACTGGGTGGTTCTCTTTTGTCAACCAGCCCCATTGGCAAATGGCACCTTGCCATCTGTGTCTGTTACCATTAATGCCAAAGTGTAGCTGTTACTGAGATGAGAGCAACTTTGAAGCCGCAACCTATGTCTGTGGCAGGTCGACAGTGTTGTAGTGGAGGCCTAGGGTTGGGAGGAGACAGGATGGAATTGAAAATTACGTGCCTAGAAACTTGAAGAGCCTCCCATTGGCAGAGTGGAGGCAGAGGTTCTTGGAAGACAGGAGTGAACAGGCTCCTAAAAGGTAATGAGGAGTACAGGAGAGCAGGTTGCAGCTGAGAGAATCTCAGCCCTAACTGGCCCTTTTAACTGTCCCATAAAGACACAGGGAGGCTCATCTTGCTGAAGCTGATTCCTCAGCACCAGTAATATAGAAAGACCATCCGTGGACATCTATTGTCTTGTCTTTTTAGTTTTTTTTCAATAAAGTTTTATTTTTTCAGTTATCAAGGATTTATTCTTCCTTCACCTCTCCCTGTCTCCACCCAAAAAGGAAAGTAAAACCTTTGTAACAAAGCATAGCTGAGCAAAAAAATTCTATATCGGTCGTGTCCAAAAATGTATCTCGTTCTTCTGCATCATGTTGTACATCAGGGCCAGCTCCTTGACATCTTTTTTTAAATTAATATTTTTACTATGAATTTAAACATCTACAAACACAGCCATTTTAATATGCAAAAAAAGACAGATGAAGAAGATTGTTGGGAAAACTTTGATGTGCAGTTTTTTTGTCTATGTTCGTTTGACTGTGATAGAGCCAAGCTGCCCTGCTTGTGTGTCTCCTCCCTCTCTCTCCTCTTCCCTCCTGTCCTCTATCATTCTCACCATTCCCACCCACCCACCTCCCCCTTCTATTTAACAAATAAATAAAGTTAAGGAAAAGAAATTCCCACAGCAGTGCCCGGAGACGTATGGGCCGACATTTAGTGACCTGAGACCTTAGGAATTCTTGAGTGTGTCTTTGCTAGGATGATCACCTCACTCGAGCCTTCATGGCTCGTCTCTCTGGCGAGAGCTCTTCTCAAGCTTTTCTCTTCCTTGAGTCAATAATTAGGTTTTATTTGCTTATCAAAATTTTATTGATAATTTTTGTTTTTACATGGCCTAAATTTCTCCTTAGATTTCTCCCCTTCCCAGCAAGCTCTTCCCCATAACACAAGCTCCCTTACAATAACCCCTGATGAATAATAACAGTGTAATGACATGGCAGACTGGAGACACCTGTCTTTGCCGCGGTCTGCCTGTGGGCAGTGTGGTTTGGTGGTTACCCTTTGAAACAGCCTTCCAACATTCACCCTGAGCAGTAATCGTCAGTGCTCAAGACGACCGTGTCTCGGCTCTGGGGGTTCTCCACCTTTCCCTCCCTCTGCGCTAACTACTGACCTCCCTTGCTTCCTTTAAGTCCTAGTTAAAATTCCACTTTCTACAGGAAACTTTCCCCAACCCTTCTTAACTCTGGTGCTGTTTAACCCATACGTCCCTTGCTTTGTATATATTTGTTGAGAGCAAAGACTGTCTTTTGCCTCTTTCTGTTTCTCCAGCGATTAGCACAGAACCTGGCACATAACAGGTGCTTGATAAATATTGATTAATTGTGACAATGCGCTGCTCCCTCCTCATCCTCATCCTCCCATTCAAGCTGTCCTGGCTCTGCTTAGGTCATACTTGAGGATTGGAAGCACTTGACAGGTTCTTCCAAAATGCAAAGAAGATGGCTCTGGGGATGGACGAGGTCTCGTCAGCCAAGGCTAGAGAGTGCCAGGTGTTTGGCCAGGGCTGCTCATTGAACTGTCTCGTGAGTCAAGGATGGTTGGCTGAGCCTCATGTCTGCAGAGAAACTCCAGACCCCAGGGAGGGTCAGAATGGCCCAGGACAGCAGAGGGCTTGTGACTCCTCAAAGTCCTGAGGAGAAGGTCTCGATGAGTTAGGAATAGGAAAGTAGCTAGTTGGTAGAAAGGACGTTTGCCCTCATGAACTTTTGCTGTGAGCCAAACCTTGAAGATGAGTGGCAGTGAGACCAGCGTCGGTCCTGGTGCTCATGTGTCTCCCTTCTTGTTTAATTCCCTTTAAACCAGGGCGTCTGATGCAGCAGGAAGAGAAAGGGCGAGGCTCTCTGCCCTGGTCTGTATACGGCACCTACATCCAGGCCGCTGGTGGCCCCTTGGCGTTCCTGGTCATCTTGTCTCTCTTTATCCTGAATGTGGGCAGTACGGCCTTCAGCACCTGGTGGTTGAGTTACTGGATCAAACAGGGCAGTGGGGTAAGGGCATATTGACCTGTGGAAGCTGGGAGGCTAGGAAAGGAGCCATCTCGGTGGCTGTCCTAGAGGGATTCCTTAGGAGGGAACCCTCTTTGGTTTTCATTTAAAAGAAGCGAATGGCCAGGGTTCCCCAGGACGGAAGAGCTCAGGCCCTAAACTCACGAGGCAGAAAAATCAGCGACCAGCTAATGGGGGAACAGAGTTCCCAGTAAGTATGAAACAAGGCCAGGAGTCAGTTTTCCCCCAACTGGAGGGTCTGGAGCTGTATTCCCAGGATGTTGTCCTAAAGGCTTGTCTGCCCTCACCCAGGCACAGGGAGAGAAATGGGGTGACACAGAATCACTGACCCTGCCCTGTGTTTGTCACCTCTGTTTCCCTGAGGCGATATCCAGTTAATCCTCACAGCCCTACTTTGAGATGGGAATAGTGTTTAGTAAGAGCTCTTGGCTGCAGGAGTCAGGAAGAATGTGGCCCATGAAAGCTTAACCTTGGAAGCCTTATGTCCAAACAGAACACGACGGTGACAAGGGGGAACCTGACCCTGCTGAGTGACAGTATGAAGGACAACCCTCACATGCATTACTATGCCAGGATCTACGCCCTCTCCATGGCACTCATGCTGATTCTGAAGGCCATCCGGGGAGTCGTCTTTGTCAAGGTAGACATCCAGCCGCCTCCTTTAGAGACTGGTGATGTTGGATTGCACGTGGAAGCTCTGTAAGCCTCTGCTGGCCCTGACTGGAGTGATCGAGGCCCTCTTAAAGTTACCCAGAAGTTCCTTGTTCGATTCCTTCTTATGAAATAAGCCTCTTGTTAATCAAAAATCAACAAGCATTTATTAAGGGGGCTGCCAGGGGCCCCTGGGGCCATTCCTGTTTCAGCAGCTGTGGTAATCTTGATTTAATTACTTACTGTTCCCTGAGCAAGAAGTGGAAGGGGGGGGGGCAGGGTGGATAGGATGGTACCCATGCATTAGCCAGGCAAATGGCAGTATTCCTGCCTTCGGCTGGCCCTGAGGATCTGTGCATCACTGGATAGGCTGAAGCATGATCAAGGCAGGCTGGCTGGACCTAGGGACCTGAAGGAAGGCCGAGGGGCAACCGAGGCAGCTCTGACCCAGGGTGAAGTCCTCAGCCTTAGGGGATGAGCCCAGGGCCATGACCCTTGTCGACCTGAAAGTTTGGTTAAAGGAGGAAAACAAGCTAGATGTTAGGTGAATTCCTATTGTTTATTCTCTTAAAGCTAGCAGAACACATACATGTATGGAGCCAGATGAAATCTGACTGTCTGAACAAAAGAATGAGAAGGTTTAAATACATTTCAGAACAGTCCCAGCTCAGCATGTCTGTCACTCATTGATGGTCTCCATGTATGTTTAGCCGTGATACAAGAAAAGGACTTTTCTTAATTGACTAGGCTGGAAATACAGTAAGATAAGAGAATTGACCAACTGCCCATTGAAATTATGATCCAGGATCTCTGTGTTTAATTCATCATTAACGTGCCATAACATACTATGTGTCCATAAAATATTAAGATAAGAAAAAGTCACATGATTCAAGATAGTGTCTCAGCTTAAGGGTCTCATCCTTAATGCCATAGACAGAGGAAAGAATGCTCCTAAGTCAGCCCCATCTGGTCTTGTTGGCATAGGAAGAGGTATTCTCCGACTTTACTCAGAGAGCAAAGAAGCTGTTAGATCCAGGCTTTTCTTCTGGTTGATTAGTTCAGGCTCTGGCCCTTATTGAATTTATTAAATTGATATTAAGTGATTATCACCCTATACGCTCCCAACAGTCTGTCTTTGTCCTGTGCTCTCCTACCCAGGGAACGCTGAGGGCCTCTTCCAGGCTCCATGATGAGCTTTTTCGAAGGATTCTTCGAAGCCCCATGAAGTTCTTTGATACGACTCCCACAGGAAGGATCCTCAATCGATTTTCAAAGGACATGGATGA
This sequence comes from Phalanger gymnotis, assembly GCA_028646595.1. Lineage (NCBI taxonomy): Eukaryota > Metazoa > Chordata > Mammalia > Diprotodontia > Phalangeridae > Phalanger > Phalanger gymnotis. The sequence goes on along the minus strand of CM053627.1, from coordinate 12,304,427 downwards.
AGGTATTTCTTGCTCTTCTTTGCTTGTCTCCTAGAACTCAGCCTGGGTTGGTCCATCCTTCCTCCCTTCCTTCCCTTCTTTCCCTTCCTTTCCTCCTTCCTGGCTTCTCTCTCAATGTGTTGCCTTGGTCTCATGGCCTTTGCAGTGACTTCCACGTAGACCTGGCAACCAGCAGCCTCCTCTCATGTTTGGGGGCCCTAAAAGTTTATCTCACTTGTCACTTTTGATTAAGTAGCTCAGAAAATAATACTTTCAAATTTGCCTTTGGGCAGATAGCGTAGATTTGGTGAAGGCCCAACGACAGGCTGTGCCAGCTAATAGGCCCTGCCCCCCTGTTCCCGCTTGTTAAAGCTACTGCAGAAGCAGTTTCAGTGCTGCTCTGGGGACCCCCGTGGCCACAGAGGAGGAGGAAGAGGAGCAGAATAGCTGTGAGGATCGAGAAAAACTAAGACGACAGACCTCCTAGACCCCTCACTGGGCCCTGTGGTTTTGCTTTTTGCTGGTCCCTGGTCCCAGAGGTGTGTGTCACCCTTTGTTCTTCGGCTTCTTTCCCCAGTTGATGTCCGCCTCCCATTCCAGGCAGAAATGTTTATCCAGAATGTTATCCTGGTGTTCTTCTGTGTTGGCATGATCGCAGGTGTCTTCCCCTGGTTCCTGGCGGCAGTGTTGCCCCTCATCGTTTTCTTTGCAGTTTTACACGTTCTCTCCAGGTAAAGGACTTCTCATTTCTACAGAGACAGTCAACACTTAACCCACCTTGCCGCTGCCACACCTTGACCTCCTTAACGTTTGCCTCATTTCCTCTCCAGGGTCCTGATTCGAGAGCTCAAACGCTTGGACAACATCACCCAGTCCCCTTTTCTGTCCCACATCACCTCCAGCATCCAGGGACTCTCCACCATCCATGCTTACAACAGAGGGCAGGAATTTCTGCACAGGTTAGTGCTGTGTGTAGCCAAGGGCTGGAGAGGCAGTCACCATCCTGGATGGCAAATTACCTTCAAGGCTTGTGAGCCTAAAAGTCCTAGCATCTTCAGAAGCTTCTTTAAGGCAGCTTTGCCGTTAGAGCTTGGGTGAGACCTGAGGGCATTGGGAGCCCAGCTGGACCTGCTCCAGTTCAGATTCATTTGCCCTGCAGGAATCTCTCTCAACAAATAATGGAGGAGAAAACCTGGCTGCCCTCAGGAAGGCAGCCAGACTACCTAATCTTTTAATCTCCTAGTTGTGAAAGGCCTAGTCCTGTAGACTGGCCACATTGTCCAGATGTGGGGTGGACCTCATGACCCCGCCAGCCTCAGCTGGATCCAGGCTGTTGCAGCTTCTGCACTGTCATCGCCGCCCGACTGCAGAGCCTAGCTTTCTAACCTTTGCATGTTTGTTTTGTTGTCCCGAAGCCTTTGCTTTACAATAAGTCAAGCTTTGCACCCTTTGCTGCTTCATTGGGGATCCTACCCAAGTCATCGTCGGCCCCCTGCCTGCCTCTGTCCGATGCCTAGTCCCCTTCCCTGCTCTCTCTAGGAAGGTGCTGAGCTGGCCAGCTCCTCGGGGCTCCCCTGGGAGTAAGTTGGGCCCCAGGGCTTCATGTGCGCTCATCCTCTGTCCCACAGATACCAGGAGCTTCTCGATGACAACCAGGCTCCCTTCTTCTTGTTCACCTGCGCCATGCGATGGCTGGCCGTGCGGTTGGACGTGATCAGCATCGCCTTGATCACCACCACGGGGTTGATGATTGTGCTTATGCACGGCCAGATCCCCCCTGCCTATGCAGGGCTTGCCATCTCCTATGCTGTCCAGGTCGGTATCCGAGGAAACCTTTCGCCCCACACCTCCTCTCTTCCTCCCTCATTGACTGGTCAGTAGGGAAGGGCATTTCTGAAGCCTCTTGAGGGAGTCCCTGGAGAGCGGAGCAGCTCTCTCGATAGCACTATCATGGGTTTTGGAGACAAGGCTTTAAACGCAGCTGCAGATTTTTTCAAATGATTCTGCCAGATGCAGACAAGCTCAGGAGCTGTCGAGCCTAGGGCTCCAACATTGGCTGACTAAACTCGGCAGTGGACGAGCGTCACTTGTTCCTTGGCCAAAGGGCTTCTTAGAAATAAGATGGTTTTATCAACTGTTAGAAAGTAAAGATTTCTGCTACAGTGGCGTTCAGTATATTTTCAACGACAGAAGGTCTCCTTTCCCCTGATTTCCCCCTTTATTATCTACCTCTTTCCACTTTTTTTTTTTAAAAGAATGCATCCTTAACATGATTCCAGTTTTCTGATTGTTTGTACTTTCCAGTAAAACTGAAAGGCTGAAAACATAGTTCTCAGTTCTTAGTCCCTTCCTGTCCCCAAATGATAGATAACACAAAGAACCTGGAAACCTGTTTAGCAGAGAAGTAGGGAAATCCCCAGAGGCCCATCGAGTTTATCTAACTACGGCTTCAGTTGCTCAGGACACGGGAGCCCGGATGGGGAAGAGCTGCTTGTGGCTTCGTGTCCAAGTCCTGCTGGAGCCCCACTTTGCTTTGGACCCCTGCTGCGGCCCAGCTCGCTACCAATCTCTTGCTTCCCACTCACTGATCTCCTGTCTCTAGCTACATTTTTATTCTAGGGACTGGCAGGTTGGCCTCGCCATTGTGATTGCTACAATTAACTTTATGAGTTAAATTTACTACAGGCATTTTTTTTCCCATTTGTTTTCACAATGTATGAGGAACTGATTAAAATTTGAAACAAAGAAAAGCCATTCCACAATTTGATGAGTGGTCTAAAGATACGAACTGCTCTCAAGGAAATAAAACCCAGCTATTCCTAACCGTATTAAAAATTGCTTCAGATCCCTATAAGAGAAATGTAAATTAAAATAGTTCAGAGATTCTACTTTATACCCATCAGAGTGGCAAAGATTAAAAAAAGGAAGTTGATCAGTGTTGGAGGGGTATGGGAAAACAGGCACATTACAGCATTATGGGTAGACTGGTGAATGGGCACAACCATTCTGGAAAACAATTTGGAATTCTACACAAAAAAGTCACTAAATACAGAATGCCCTTTGACCCAGCTATGCCCTTGCCAGACCTATGCCCAAAAGAGGTTAAAGAATGAGGGAAAAGTCCTAAATGTACAAGGATACTTACAATACAGCTCATTTTGTGCTGACAAAAAGCCCTGGAAACTCCTGAGAGTTTGGGGAATGGCTGAGTTGGATTCTATTGTGCAGTGAGAAATGAGGAAACCATTGATTTCAGACTGACATGGAGAGACTGAGATGGACTGGTACTGAGTGAATGAGTAAAACCAAAGAACAATTTCTGCTATAAGTGTTACAGAAATAAACAATTTTGAGAGCTTTTAGAAAATGAGCAGAGCTGGGAGGATAATATATACAAAGATAATGATCAGAAGCTGTAAGAACTAGGAGTAGTACAGTGACTGTCCACAACTCCAAAAGATTGAAGATGAGACATTCTCCATTACACCGGGATGAAGGATTTAGTGTATGGGATGAGACATAATTGGTTTTGTGTGTAGTAATTGAGGGAATTTGCTTTGCTTGACTGTATTTGTTACAAGAAACTGTTTTTCTTTCTTCTTTCTTCCCCTCCTCCCCCCAAGTTGAATGTGTAGATGGGGTAGTAGGGTAGGAGGGAGAGAAAAGAGTGAAAAAATTGAATACGCTTTCAGATGGGGTTTTCTTTTATTATAAGAGATCTCATCTCATGAAGTAGGAGTATTCTGTAAATATAATGTAAACAAAGCATGTCAATTAAAAAAACTTTAGAAGAAGCTATTTGTTTTAGAAAGTCTGATGTGTGACTCAGTGTAACTGTGATAGTACAAGTGTGGGTCTACACCGAAAATCAGTGCTCTCAGGACTAGTGACAGAAAGAATCATGAGACCCATAAAATCCGTGTGGAGGATTCATCATTTCTTCAAAATGCTTGAAGTGGTTTCGTTTCTGTCTGGGTGAAATTATGTTTAGAAAGAATTGGTTGCCTTGCTAAATTAGAATTTACTTATTAGTGGCAAGCAGAGAGTCATAAAAGGCTTCGTTTGTATTGTCTTTTTTTAAAAATTAACTATTTTTAGTTCCAAATTCCCTCCTTGATCTCTCATTCATTGAGAAGGCAATAAAAATAAAACCCATTGCAAATACAGTCATGCAAACAAATTTACATATTAGCCAGGTTCTGAAAGAAAAGTAAGAAAAAGAGGGCAAAAAGTATGCTTCAGTCTGTCCTCTGAATCTTTCCCTTCCGTTCTTTCATCATGATTCCTTTGGCATTGTGTTGCTCAGTTACTAAGTCTTTGACATTGTCATTAAAACTTTGCTGTTACTGTGTGGATTGTTCTCATGGTTCTGCTCACTTCACTTTGTATCAGTTCATACATGTTTTCCCAAGTTTTTCTCAAACCATCACCTTCATCTCTTGTCTTTTCTTATCGACAGTTAACAGGACTCTTCCAGTTTACAGTTCGACTAGCATCAGAGACCGAAGCTCGATTCACATCAGTGGAGAGAATTAATCACTACATTAAGGTCAGATTGCCTCGGGGTTGATCCTTCCTTCCCTGTGGGCCTTCCTAAAGCTTCCTGTCTTTCTGGTTTTGGCCAGCATGAAAATGTGTAGAAGGATAATGAGGTTTTTCTGCTGTATTTTGTCATGTGTGGTGCATGTCTCAGAGAAGTGAAGGGCACCCCTGTGTGCAGTTAGTGATTCTGTGAGGACTGGGATCCACTGACTGATGGGAGCTTATGTAACTTGGCTTATATAACAGTATCCAAATCAATGTTTTCCTTATATTATTCCAAGTCTTAGTCAGTGGTTTTGACCAATGTTGAAATTAGCCAGCAATGCCAGCTGTTTCCCACTCCAGATTTTTGTTTCTCAGCATGTGTGGAATGTTTTACTGAGAAGCGACAGGTAATGATTGTCACATACTAAGGTGACTTAAGCTCTGACATGATTATAGTTAGCAGAATTAGTAAATTTAAGTTATTCCCTGATAACTTAGCCTTTCATTGTACATACATCCATGCTTTGATTTCACAGAGGTCTTATGAGTATAATTTTCACAGGTATCTTAAAAATCTTTCTTTTGAGCACCTGACTTACGAATGAACTATTTATAAAGGAGTCTAGGCCCCAGAGCTCTCTCCATTTGGGGTGGTAACAACCTCTTATTTCATAGTAAGGCGCCTTTTCCCAAGAAGCCATGGGGTTGCCATACCTTTGACATGGTAGTTCTTGGTTCTGTTGTCAGCATGGGAAAGAGGCATTTCTAGAGTCTCAAGTTGTAACGTGGAATGCCTTTTCCAGGGGGACAGTGTTAGGAATGGGGGTTAAGTATGGTTGAGGTAGATCTGGAAACCTGATAACTGCTTAACTTTGAGGGAAAAATGATCACAACACACTTATCCATTCTCCCTCGGCCTGGATCTTAAATGTTTATCAAATCCTTGAGGTCACATGCCTGGTCTTTGCCATCTGAGCGCCTTCCCGTTGTACCTGTTCAGCAGCTGTTTGTGGAGCTGGACTCCTCATAAAGATAAACTCGCACCCACCTGCGGATGACTTGCACGTATTTTGCATTTCACACGATGGGGTAGGGACCCCCACTTGTTGCTTAGTGACAAGCTGTGACATCTGATAGAAGCTAACAGATGATCCCCTCCACAGAATTGCACATTTGTTCCTCTCTTTCTGGTATCGGTTCCATACTATTATCTTTAGCAAAAATTTGCATATAAAAACAAGCACAGGAATAGAGTTTTCTCTAACCTGGCCAGTCTTTGGTCTAACTTTATGGGACCTTGTTTTCCCAGACTTAATTTGGATCATGTTCTCGTCCTGTAGTCTGGACATGATTCTCTAGCTCTCTTCTTAGCTGCTAATTCAGTGCTTCAGAATTTTCGCCACTCTTGAGTCACAGGATTAACTGCTGAGCTGGGGGTGGGGGGTGGTCCTCAAGACATGAAGACTCTGGTTTCAGAAATCACACAAGCGGCTAAAACATTGTTAGTGATGAAGATTGGCTTTTCAGTCACAAATGCTATAATCTTAGAGTTGGAAGGAAAATCAGAGTTCATTTAGTCCAAAAGTTGAAGAAAATCAGGACTAGAAAAAAGAAATAAATGACCCACCCGACGTAGTGATTCTGGTATATTGAATAGTCTTGCTTCTGGGGTGAAAAAAGTGTTTAAATCCTGGGAGAATTTGTTCTTCAATGGGAGTAGGGGTGATGTATGACTGCTGATTTGGCTCATAAGGGAAGGCCTGCTGTCTCCCCAGGGGTCTGTGGCTCACTCTAAAGAATCTGTTGTTTCTCTAGACTCTCACCTTGGAAGCGCCTGCTCGAATTAAAAACAAGGCTCCCCCTCCTGACTGGCCTCAGGAAGGAGAAGTGGTCTTTGAGAATGCGGAGATGCGGTATCGAGAAAACCTCCCTCTGGTCCTAAAGAAAGTGTCTTTCACCATCAAACCCAAGGAGAAGATTGGCATCGTGGGGCGGACAGGCTCAGGTGAGGAACCACGGCAGGAGGAAACGACCTTGATCCTGGTTCTGCTTGATTTGCCTCTCCACGTGGGTCGTTGGGTCCTTCAGTCCAGCACCCCAAATGAGTGGGTCCTCGTGGTTCCTGTCTCCTATTTGAGGACAGAAACAGAAGAATTGGAGGCAGGATCAGCTCAGATTTGTTGGGATCCTGGTACCAGAAAGTGGAGAATTAGAAAAAGGAAGAGGCCCTGGCTCAGTGAAAGGGACCTTCCAGGTGACAAGAGACAAGGGCAAAAGGTCCCTCCTGAGCTGCAGAAGCCAGCAGTGAGAGTCAGAAATTAAGCAGCGTCAACATGAGGTGGAATAAGAGACTGAGGGCCCAAGGCCAATGCCTCTTCCACTTGGGGATTTGCCTGCCTTCTGGGTTCACCCCTGCCTCCCAGCAGACGGACAGATATACACTCACCCCCCCCTCAAGCACCCCCAGAAGGCCAGGCAAGTTCCTGGGGACCTGGGTTCCAACCATGTCCAGGCATTTCTGTGAACCAGGTTTGGGTTCTAAAAGCTTAGGTTAGCTTTTCTTTGTAGTTTCCCAAGATTCTCTGCTTCCCTAGCCCTTGGCTTCCCTATCCCTTTCTCTGTGTCTCTTATCTCACAAGCCTCTTTCCGTAACCCCTTGAGCTCTTTATCTTATGTTAGGAAACTATCACTTCCTTAGCCCAGCAGACATGATCCCATTCATTGAGCCTCCAACAGCACGAATGAGAAGATGGAGGCTGAGGACGTGTTGTCAGAGGTAGCATCCTCCTCAGGTCTCTGCTGTCCAGACCGCCTCCTGCACCTGGACGGCCACGGCTCTGTCCGCAGTCTGCCCAGAGGAGGCCTTTTCCACACGCCTCGGCACCCTGCAGTTCTAGCAGCCGCTCGTCAGTCAGCCTGAGCTGCTAACTGCAGGCTTTCCCTGAAGCTCACTCCAGTCAAACCATGAGCGTCCTCACGTTTTTTTGGATCTATTTATTGAATTCTTAACCAAAGATCTTTTTCTTTCATTTGTTTGTTTATCCCTCTGTGCGGTTCCTTCCACTCAGCCTCTGCTGGGTGTTGTTGGAGGCCTCCCTGGTAGCCTCAGCCCAGCTCTTTGCGTTCAGGGTCCAGAGGATTCATTTCACGGACCGTAGACATTAGGCGATCCCTTCCCCCTCCACCTACCTCTGCAGAAGACACAAAATGGCCCTTCACTTGAGAAACACGGAACCTTTGTCTTTCTCCTAATAAATAGGGATTTTTCCCCACTTGATATCAACCTCAGAAGATGAATGAGCCAGATCCCTTCCTGCACTTAGTCTCTCTCCAGCTCTCTGTTGAACTTAATTAACCTCCACTACAGAGTAGAAACTGGGTAGCTTTTGATACTCTTTATCAGCCTTCGTTACTTGATTAATAGAGGGAATTTGAACAAAAATTGCCTTTGATTTTGTCAAACGGTATGAGGATTAAACGGTCGTTTGACGTTTTCTTGTCTCGCCAGGGAAATCCTCTCTGGGCATGGCCCTCTTCCGCCTAGCGGAGCTCTCAGGAGGCTGCATCAAAGTTGACGGCGTGAAGATCAGTGACATTGGGCTCGCCGACCTCCGCAGCAAGCTGTCCATCATCCCTCAAGAGCCGGTGTTGTTCAGTGGCACAGTCAGGTGAGCCGGTGTTGTTCAGTGGCACGGTCAGGTGAGGACGGCTGTTCAGCATTGACGAGGCCTTGAAAAGTCGCCACAAGAACTTAGGCAAATTGTTGTGTTTTCTCGTTAGTCTTTTCTGGGCCGTGGTGGGCCTTCTTGACAGACCTTTGCTTGGTAGCTTTCTTTGTATGTGAGGTAAGCCTTGAATGATGGGTAGGATCTGGAAAGGCCAAATTAGGGGAAAGTAGGGATACAACAGCCATCACCACAGGACAGAAAAGGAAGATTTGGTTTAGCAGACAACTGATGTTCACGGAGTATCTTCCATGTGCAAAGTCTGGTATGAGAAGCTGAGGTTACTACAATGAATGCCAGTGAACCCTGGAGGCCAGAAGCTCTGTATTTGGCCAGGGGGTAGGGTGGAGAGGATCAAGGGGGACGAGGAGAGGAGCCTGTCCCTCATGGAAGAGGAGGTAAAACCTGACAAGTATAGGTCAGCCTTGGGTGTGAGGGGCCAAGGAGAGAGAATGGCCTCGTGTTTTCACAGTATTTGGGTAAGGAAAGGGCACAAGCTGTGGGGATCATGGTAGGAAAGGCTTCCTTAGCACTTGGACCACACTTTGAAGGCAAAAGGAAAGAGCTTGAGGTATTAATTGAGTTTGGCTGGGAGGTAGAGTATGTGAAGGGAGAGATGGGAAAAGGTTTGGAAAGGTAGATGGGAACCCGAGTGTAGGAGGCTTTAAATTGCGAGCCGGGGAGTTTATTCTCCGTCCTATATGCAAGGAGGAGCCTCTGAAGGGTTTTGAGAAGAGTGGCATGGTCAGAATCTGTTGATGAGGAAAGTTATTTTGGGTAGCTTTGTGAAGGATGGAGTGGCGAAGGAAGGACTTCCTAGGCCCAGGAGCACAACTTAGGGGCTGTTAGCATGGTCTAACTTGGAGGCATTGAGGGTTCCTTTGGTGGCGGGGTGAATGAGTAGGATGTTAAAGAGATTCGATCGGTGGGGAGTGTGGGTTAGGGAAGAGCCAGAGATGGGAGGAGATGGTGGGACCCTTGCCTGAAGTTGAGGAGATTAGATGAGTTTAAAAGCATTGTAATTGCAATACCTGGATGAATGATTTTTACTTTGAAAGAGGAAGGTGTCTGATCTTTGAAGCAAGCGACTGATCAAAATAAGATGTTGGCCTTGCAGGTGCCACTGCATGGTGGCTGAAGTGGTGACTTTGACTTGTGCAGGCGTTGGTTGAATGTTTGCAGAATCAAGGAGACGGCCAAAAGCAGTCCTGGGCTTTTGGCCCCTGGTTGGCTCTTGGAGCGTAGCCTCTGCCAGGGCCAGGGTGGTGCCCAGCAGTTCTTCGGGCAGAATTCCTTTTGCATGACAGTCTTGTTTATTGGTACGTTGTCTTAGCGGCCTCTGCCCCAGATCTCTGTTTTCACTTGTCAAGTTCAGGATGCTAGCGGGCCAGTATCTGCCAAGAAAACCCCAAATGGGGTCAGGAAGAGGTGGATAAGACTGAAAAACGGCTGAACAAATGGGGAAAAAAATCGGGAAAGGCTTGAGTAGGAGGGTGGCATGTGAGCTGAGTCGTGAAGGAATTTCACTAGGTTGAAGTGACCTGGGGCAAATCACTTTAACCTCGATGTCTCAGTTTCCTCACTGGCTCAAATGAGAGAACAACTAGAAAAGCTATGAAAGGGTCAGCTCTCATTTTTTAATTCTCCTCCCCTACCTCTTGTGCTTCCTCACTGATTCAAGAATTTATGAAGCCCTTACAGGTGCCATGCACATTTTTTTTTTTTTGGATTGTTGAATTTGTCTTTTTTTTTATCTTTTTTTTTTAATTTTAATTTAATTTTGACATGTTTGGTTTTCAGCATTGATTTTCACAGGCGTTTGAATTACAAATTTTCTCCCCATTTCCTCCCCCCCACACTCCAAGATGGCATAC
>CM053627.1:12258591-12284931 GCA_028646595.1 Phalanger gymnotis | reverse complement strand
AACCTTTGAAATTTTCAACGGGGTGTGGCTGCTTATAGACTAAAGAGTTCTATGTTCCACGCTTGGGCGGATGCGCTGCCTCACCAGCACTCCTCTTTCCCCAAGAACCCCCTACCTGGACTGGGCTTAAATCTTCAGCAGGCTCTTCACTCCTGCTCTGATCAGCCACTTAATTCCTCCCACCAGGTGGGCCTGGGGCCAGAAGCAACTGCAGCCTAGTTCTAAAGCTGCCCCACCTCCGCTGCTCCAGGGGCAGTGGCCGAACCGCAAACTCAGTCATGGCAGCTTTTCCCACTAACCTTCTCTGATGTCTTTGCTCTTTGTGGATTGAGAGGTCTGGTGGATGCCACAGCTCAGTAATTCATGCCTGTAGGGCACTCTCCACTTGTCTCCTGGTCTGGTATATCCGCGTCTGGTCTGTTCGCGCTGTGCCTGCTGGGCTCAGCTCCGCTTCCCTCAGCTGGGGGCTGGGAGCTGGGAGCCCGGAGACCATCCAGGCTGTCCTGGGCTGGATCCCTGCTTCCCTCTGCCACTTTGTGGGTTCTGCAGCTCTAGAATTGGTTCAGAGTCATTTTTTTATAGGTTTTTGGAGGGACTTGGTGGGGAGCTCACGCCAGTCACTGCTTCCCAGCTGCCGTCTTGGCTCCGCCCCCGTGCCATGCACATTTTAAGCAATGGGCATACAGACAGACCCTTCTCCCCCAACCTGAAAGCTGTTTACGTGCACACGTCTGACCATTCCCACTTGGCATTGTTAAGGAGCAGTGTCCATGGATTCTCGCCTAGGCCTCTTTTAGTCCAGTCAAGCAAAAGTCTTAAGCACTCTGTGCCAGGCTCTGGGGATACAAAAAGGCAAAAGTTTGCAACACCCGATTCAGGCAAAGAGTCAGTCAGTGAGAATGAGAGAAGTGGAGACCAAGAGCTTGTGATCGGTTAAATTTGGGAGACATGAAGGCATCTAAGGCACGAGTGTGTTTGGATCGTGGTTGAAGGACAGGGTTTGTTCACCGGAGTGTCTGCATGTGTGAGGAAAGGCCTGAGGATGACATGGTGAAGATTGCCAGGAGCCATTAATGGAAAAAGTTGAGAAAGTGCCTTGAAGTCAGGAGAGAAGACAGTTGTATGGATAATTTTGTGTGTGTGTGCCCGCATTCATGTGCATGCACACGCGTGTGCATTCACGTCTGTCTGTGTCTGTGTTTTAGTAGGGGGCGTGATATAAACGGATTGTATGGACTTCTGGAAAACTCACTGAGGGAAGTGGAAGAGAAATGATTTTGAAGCAGAGTAGAGAGTAAGGCCTGTGTCCTCCTGGCCCCATGTGCTGGGCAAGGAGAGTCAGGAAGAATGATGTTCCTCAGAATAGGGATAGGCAAGAGAAGCCTGGTCATTGGGCTTCTGATCTCTGCTCCTTTGTGCTGGCCCTGGCCCTGGACCGTGGGCTGGGCCCACTCCAGCTCCTTGTATTCTCCCTCCTCTGAGGGAATCCTGATTTGGTCAGCTGTGAAGTTGAGTCTCTCAGTCAGGAACAAGGACTTGATTCTAGGCCTGTGACATTAGACTTGGTTTCTGTCCTCTAAGATGTGATGTCACTCTGTAGCCATCCACAAACTTATATGACTTCTCAGCTTTCACTTGTGCCCTCTACCTCCCTGCCACCTGGGGAAGCCATGGCTATGGTCATATTGGGCCCCTGAAACCTTCCTTCCTCCCTTCTGCCCAGGTCAAATTTGGATCCTTTCAACCAGTACAGTGAAGACCAGATCTGGGATGCTCTAGAGAGGACACATATGAAAGAATGTGTGAGTAGAGAGGAAGGGGGATACATCACCACACCTTCACTGCTAACTCTGCCTCAGTGGACATGGGCAGCTGCTGCCTATCTGTGGCTACCTCTGGAAGCAGGGCATGCCCTGCTTATACTCCAGGTGTTTCTCTTCCGAGCAGATGCTTGGAGGGCCAGCTTGGGCTGTCTCTTGGTGCTCTCCTGCTTCTCATACAGACACTGGGCAAGGCCTGGAGGGGTGAAGCTAATCCACTGGCTTTGGTCGCATTCCCTTTCCTTCTTTCCAGGTTGCTCAGCTACCTCTGAAACTTGAGTCTGAAGTGTTGGAGAATGGGGATAACTTCTCAGTGGGAGAACGGCAACTACTGTGCATTGCGAGGGCCCTGCTCCGGCGCTGTAAGGTGAGACCTGAATGACTGGAGGGCGCCTGACTGCCACGTGGGCACGGGAGTTCTCAGGGCGTCCAGGTTTCCAAGCCTGCTATTGGAAAACGTGCCCTGATGGAGAGGCTGTTGGCTTTGGCTTTCGCTGCTCTGTGCTTCAGTGAATCACCAGGCTCTCCTGACGGGGGCCACAGATTAGCTGTTGTAACAGAAACAGCGATTGTTAAGAACTCCTAAGGTTCCCGCTGGTCTGTAATCACACATTGGCCCATCGATAGGTCCTGATACTGGATGAGGCAACGGCAGCCATGGATTCTGAGACTGATCTACTGATTCAAGAAACCATCCGGGAGGCCTTTGGCGACTGTACCATGTTAACGATTGCTCATCGCCTGCACACGGTCCTGGGCTCCGACCGCATCATGGTGCTGATGCAGGGTCAGGTAGAGCACAGGCCCTCGAGGGGCCCCCACCCTGCGTGTTGCCCCCTCAGCCTTGCTAAAAGATCTGAGATGATGTCTCTGGGAGGCAGCTGATGACAGGCTTCAAGAGAGTAGCTGGGGGAAGGCTGGAGAGTCTCTTCTTGGGTAGATCGATTTTGCCTTGTCACTGTTGGCACTACACAGTCAGGATGGCCCTCGTGACTTAAAGGATGTAGATGAGGGCACTGGACACCCAGGCTCTTGGTTGGGCCTCAGAAGTAGATGAGAATGAGGACTGTTCTTAGGCCTGAGAAATGCTAAGGAGGGGCTCCTCCCTGGGGCAGGGCCTGGCTGTCCTCACCTACTTGTGAAAGGGGTGCATGGAGGCAGGTGTGGAAGAAATCGGGATACCCCGAAGTTCTCCTTCCCACACTGAAGTTCCCTTTGACACCAGCGTCCTCTGTCATGAACATTAGCGGCCTCCTGAGGTAGTAGTTACTGAGGGTCCCTTGCGTGTGAGGTGTGTGAGAAATGTACTGCACACCAAGTGCTTGCTCAATGAGAGAGCAAAAATTTATAGACTATTAGAAGGGGAAAGGACTCAGAGGACATTGAGTCCAACTTTCTTGTTTTACACATGAAGCAGGCCTAGAGTGGAAGTGACTTTCCCAAAGTCATCCCGGGAGTGAGCAGTGGGGCCAGGGCCTGACGTTAAGCCCACCGTGCCTCTGCTGGCGCTCTGTGAGCAGCCAGGCTTCTGTGGCCTTGCAGTGAGCCCTGCTTAGTGGATTCCATTCCCTGCTTTCCCTTTTAATGAGAAAGTAACAAAGGGAGGCTATAGCAAAAGCATGTGAGGAGCCCAGGAGCTCACTGCCCACGGAGCAGCCTGGAACATCCACAGGGGACATCTGGGTTAGGCTTGGGGTACAGGAAGGCAACAGTGTGGGAGACTGTGTTCCCTGTGGTTGTGTAGGGCCCAGCTTTCCACCTGCTTGGCTTGCGTGGAGAGAGGTAGAAGCCCAGAGGGAACCCCCAGGCCCTCCTCTAGGAGATCCCAGTGCAGTCGTCTGACTGGCCCTTGACCTGGGGCTTGGTTCTGTGAGCCATGATGGGCTTGTCCATGCTCTGCTTCTCTCTTCCAGGTGGTGGAATTTGACACTCCATCTGTGCTTCTGTCCAACGATAGCTCCCGATTCTATGCTATGTTTGCTGCTGCGGAGAACAAAGTTGCAGTCAAGGGCTGATGTCCATGGCTGGGTGTTACCTCCTGGAAACATCCCCTAACATCCCCTGCCTGGGGCAGGGCCTGCATAACTTTTCCACCTATTGAAACCTAGGTCTTGCATTACCCAACTTTTTAAACTTTGACACAGTTCAGGACTGGCTTGTGTTTCGCTATAAGGGAGATTCATGTTTTAATTATTGTATTTATTCCATATTCATACAAACCTAAACTTTGTTTTTGTCTTTACTTGCACTCTAAAGGTTCAGGGAACCATTATTATCAATGTCTCAGAGGCCTAGAATGAAGCTTTATCCATGCAGCTCTATCTCTACACACTTCTGTACATAGCCTATATTGGCAGTGAAAACGTAAAACTTTATTTTCTATTAAAATGAGCACTGTGCTCATAGGGCATACTCCTTTCTATCCCTTCTGTACACTTTGCTGTACCGACATCTGGTTTTGCTCTCAGACTGTATAAATGTTGGCGATTAGCTTTGTTTTAAGCCAGTTTCTCCCTTCATGGTGGCAGATGTTTTACATGTTGGACCGGATGTAAAGCGTGGCAGCAGTCTGCCCTTCCAGAGGCCAAGGTCGTGGCTTCCCTACAGCCTCTCCAGCAATGTTGGGTCCTGGAAGGGGCGATTGCCAAAGGCTTCGGGGCTCACACCAGAAGCACTCAGGGCTCCTGCTTCCCCTTCTGTTTTCACTTGGCTGCTCTGGTGGAAGGAGTGGTGGCCATGTGGGGGGGCAGGGGCAGCCTGCAGCCTGAGCTCCCAACCCCCATAGCGCCAGCCTCCCCCCAGCAATGCAGAGGACGCACTTTTCTGTCGAAGAATCATGCCCTCGTGCCCTCCTTCATCCAGCTCCTTGCTGGGTGGCCGCTGCTGGCTGGGGGTAGGGGGACGGGTTTCAGACGGTACTTTGAAGCTCTCCTGTCCCTGGACCTCCCGCTCCACACTCGCTACTCTGTGATGGAATTCAGGATTTTGCAATCCAAAGCCCGCAACACGTTGAACCGCTCCTGCTGAGAGATCCGTCACACACTGAAGTAGAAGCTTGTCTGTTTGCCTTTTTAACTGTCAAGAGACCTACCTCCGACGGTTGACGACTACGTGCTACACACCTACAGTACTTTTCTGGGAACCGTCCCGAGGCCGCAGGGCCTCTCGCTCAGGGGGACGGGGCTGCTGCTCACCCAGCGGCGATTGGCTGAGGAGTCAGCGCTGCATGTTCCTGTCTGCTAGACGATTTGTATAACCTTAGCATGTTTGCTAAATTCCTTGTGGAAACAAAGATCTGGGGGGAAAAAATAAAACTATTTTGGGTTTTACAAAATGCTTTCTCTGGGTGATGCTGTTACTAACCTTTCCTCAGTGGGCACTGCCAGGGCCCATGGTGTGTTGTGGAAGCAGCCATATCTGAAAAAGAGCCAGTCTGGGCTTGTGAGGGAGATCGCTGGCCTCCGTGTCCATTAGCTGAAGCTAGGTGCAGTCCCGTCAAGGCAGATTGAGTTTAGCCAACCTTATCTGGATGGGCAGGGGGAGAGTGATTGACAGAAAAGCTTTAAAAGTTTATGTGCTGGTCCTCACCGAAGCTAGTACCCAAGGTGACTTCAGCTGGTGGAGGCCTGGCAGAGATGGCACCTCCTGGCAAACGCCTCACAAGCTAGGATCCCTTTGAGTATGGCACATTGGAGGGGAAATTTAATTGGTCCCAGAGCTCTTATTCCACTTGGCCCCATGGTGGAGGATAAGCTGGAGTGAGGGCCCTCAGACTAGCCGGGCCTTATCAATAAAAGTCCTCTGCAATCTAGCGCAAGTGGTCATCTTTTTGCTTTGAAGAAGTGAAGAAGAAATTGCTGCCCATAGCAGCCTCTTTCGCTTTGAGAGTCATTGAGAAGTTTTTCCTGGCATCAAGCTGAAATTGGCATCTTTCGTCGACCCCATTGCCCTGCTCTGCCCTCTGGACCGGTCATGATAGTCTTTCAAATGTCCAAGGTGGATTCCCTGACCCCAATCTAGTCAGCTCTAAGTGATTTTGAAAGTGTGAAGGCTTCATTCACACAACTACAGGGCCCCAGGTGGGATGTGCTGAGTTGTTCTCTGTGAGTCGCATTGAAACAAACCCACTGACTTTGATGTTTCCACCTCTGGCTTTTGAGCTGGACTTCAACGCAAACCTTATCAACAGAATGATGGGCAAGCATTCGAGGGGTTGTTCTCTAATAGAGAGCTGGCCTCCCGCCCAGGAAGACGACCCAGGCCTTGAGTTCCCCTTTGACATAGACTGGCCACGTGACCATAAGCAGGCCCTTGACCTCACGGAGGGAAGGGCCTGACCAGCTCTGGGAGAAGGAGTTGGCTCCCTCTCCGTGAAATCACAGATTTCTGCCATCTGATAGCCCCTCAAATATAAGACAAGAATCTGATCTCTTCTAGACTCAACTGGGCCTCAGAAAACTGCTCAGGGCACCTCAGGGAGCGAAGCTAAGGTGAAAATCGAATATCCTGCAGTCTTGTGGTTTGCTTCCTCTTCTACATGGAGCTGCCTTTCAGTCCTTTGGCTTTGATACTGGCACAAGATCAGTAAAGCAAGACAGCCGAGTCTGAGTGAGATCATAAA
This sequence comes from Phalanger gymnotis, assembly GCA_028646595.1. NCBI lineage: Eukaryota > Metazoa > Chordata > Mammalia > Diprotodontia > Phalangeridae > Phalanger > Phalanger gymnotis. The sequence goes on along the minus strand of CM053627.1, from coordinate 12,278,490 downwards.
GGAAGGCTCAGGGGCGCAGGTGTCCATTCTAGCCCTGAAGGGAGGAATAAGTACACGCAGCCCAACACAGGTTGGGGAAGGGCAGCTGCTGAAGGCCTCTCAGTCTGGGCAGAGGGATCCAGTGCCAGAGTTTTGATCTATTGTCTTCTGTAGATTAAATCAATTGGGCTCACTGAACTGGTGTGACCAAAAAACGTTATAAAATCAGGTGTGATCCTTTGCAAGCAGGGGGAGAGGAAGCAGCTTCCACTGCTCAATCCCTTAAGATGCGGTTGTTTATTCCCCCAAGAACTGAGGGCAAAAGTGCTCCCTGAGAGCCAGAGGCTTAGGGAGCTAAGGGGAGGGGAAGAGGGAGCATTGGAAGTATGGGGTGGGGAGGAGAAGGAATTAAAAAATGGAACCACTGCCTTGCCTTTGTAAACTCTCCGGGGAAAGTCCAAACCAATTTAAGCCAGCCAGCATCTTTTACTAATTTCCTTTCTAGAAATGAAATTCTCTGAGTATTTTTAAAAGAAATGCTCTGGGCAGCTAGGCGGTACAGTGAATAAAGTGCCCGAGCTGCAGTCAGGAAGATTCATCTTCGTGAGCTCAAATCTGGCTTCAGACGGGTCCCAGCTGTGTGACCCTGGGCAAGTCACTTCGCCCTGTTTGCTTCAATTTCCTCATCTCTAAAATGAACTGGAGAAGGAAATGGCAAACCCCTCCAATTTCTGCCATGGAGAGTCAGACAACTGAAAACGACTGAATGTGAGCTCTTGCCAGTTTGTCCTATTTTTTTAATGAAAAGAGTTGTCATGGTGCATTGAGAAGATTGTTAGGAGTTGGAGGATCCAGGTTCTGCACTGGTCTGCTGAGTAGTTCCCATACAACGTGAGTGCTTCACTGCTCCGGGCTCTCGGCTCCAGTTTCCTCATCTATAAATGATGGTGTTGGACTAGGTGACCCCTAAGGTCCTTTTCAGCTCTGAGCCTAGCATCCACAACTACAGTAGAGGTGCGAAACATCATAATACCAAGGATACGCATTACTACTTTATAAGAATAACTGGCAGCCATGTAGTCTGTAAAGTGCTTTACCTATTTCATTTGACATAGAAAAGAACTAAAATTTATCAAGCACCTACTGTGTGCCAGGTACTTTGCTAAGCGCTTTACAAATATTATTTGATTCTTAAAACCACCCTGGGAAGTAGGTGCTATTATCACCCCCATTTTCAGGTGAGGAAACTGAGGCAGGCAGGTTAAATGATTTGCTCAGGGTCTCACAGCTAGTGTCTGAGTATCTGAGGCTAGACTCGAACTCAGGTCTTCCTGACTCCAGGCCTGGAGCTCTATCCACTGCACCACCTGGCTGCCTCGCAACTTTATGAGGTTGTGACTATAGGTATGGACCTCGTTTACAGATTCAGAAGCTGAGGCACGTGAGCATTAAGTGACTTGGTCAAAATTACATAGCGAGCATCAGAGGTGGGATTTGTTCTTTTTAAGCATTTTTTAATTTAAAAAAAATTTTAGCTAAAAATTTTGAATTGTATTAAATTTAATTTTTTTCAATAAATAGCAATTATTTTCTGTCCCCCTCACTTCTACTTCCCCTACTAAGGAAGAAAAAAAGAAAACAAAGCCTGGTAACAAATATGGGCCATCAAGCAATGCAAGTTCCCGTGTTGGCCATGACCAAAATGTTGGTTCTGTTCTACATCTTGAGCCCATAATTACAGCATTGTGTTTCACCATGGTCATTGGTGGTAGAATTTGAACCCAGGTCCTTTGGCTTCTCCAAGGTGGTGTCTGTGGGCCACCCTTTTCCGGGTGTGCTTGGTGGTGGCTGCTGCAGAATAAGCATCTTTGTGGTTTGGGGGATTTTCAAAAACAGAACTTCTGATGTGTCTCAAAAAACAGCATGCAGGCATGGCCTGGGAGTCAGAGGGCCTTGCTTTGAGTCCTCCTGAGTCCATTGGCCAGTTAGGGCATGAGCATTTGTGTGGCAGACTTCGTGCCAGAAACACACACCGAGCCCTTCCCTACCCGGAGAAGAGGTAGAGCCTTCACTTGGAATTGGGGACGCAGGTTCAAATCCTGCTTTAGACACTTGCTGCCCATGTGACTTTGGGCAAGTCATTCTCTGGGCCTGTTTCCTAACTTGTAAAATGAACCGAATGGTCTAGATGACCTTTAAGGTCCTTTCTAGCTGTAAATCTACTGTCCTGAGGAGAGATTGTTTCCTTATCTGTAGAATAAGAGGGCTGCACTAGTTGGATTCTAAGGTTCCTTTCTGCTCAAAATCTTTGATGTTGTATTTGATACTTGCCACCTGAGACCTTGGATGAGTCCCTTTCCTGGGCCTCAGTTTCCCCATCTGTAAAATAAAGGGGTTGTAGTCAGTGGCTTCGGAGACCCCTTCTGGCTTCAGATCTGTGATTCAGTGACATTATCAACTTGACAGGACACACCAGCTTGAAACCAGACAGAACAGGTAAATACCACTGAATTATGCATGTGGATGGCTGATTGTTGACTTTTATAGTGGGGATTCCTTTTCATTAGCCACACCCAGCTGTTAGGGTGGGGTTCTTTGGGAAGATTGAGTAGTGAGAGTAATTCATACAAAACATACCCTTCAAAGTCTCTCACATAGTCCCCACCTTGAATCGGTGCAGAATTCAGGGGAATGTGGGCCCGAGTTTACAGAATGCATTGTGAGGGGGTAACTCGGAGACCCCTTACAGACTTTTGCCTTTAGCTTTGATGTTTTTCTGCCCGGCTCCTTTCCTCCATTTGCCCTCAGGTCCCAGTGCAGACTTTGCGAGCTGTTCCAGGGACCTTGCTAGAGCTAGGACTCAGAAAGGAAGTCTAAAATCCTCTGACTATCTGAAGTTTGTGACATCTGCCTTGAGTCAAGCAGGACTGGGCTTGGGGAAGGAGACTGACTTCTAGCTGGTATAAGGCCAGGGCAGGGCTCTTCTCTCCCCAAGCAATTCCTTCTCTGGGATGTGGCTGCAACTTTCCACCCTAACAAGTCTGAAGCTCAAATCCCTGAGCTTTGAATTGGCTTGCTTTTTTATGTAAACCCGCAGGGCATGACTATTCTGGACCAATCCAAATACCTCCTGGGCGACATTATTTCACTTCATCCAATGACCTTCAAGGACTTTTCACAGTTAGTCTAAAGCCGGAGTTCAACTTTTTTGTGTGTCAGTAGTCCGGTGAAATCTCTTCTCAGAACAATGTTTTTCAAAACAAGATACATATGATTATGTTATTATCTGGTCATTTTTTCAGTGGTGCCCAACTCATCATGACCCCATTTGGGGCTTTCTTGGCCGAGGTTCTGGAGTGGTTTGCCATTAGGGTTTAGTGACTTTGTTCAGGGTCACACAGCTAGTAAGTGTCTGAGACCAGATTCGAACTCAGGAAGATGAATCCTCCTCACTCCAGGCCCAGCACTCTACATGATGCCACCTAGCTGCCCTACAATCAATTCTATTCAAATATAGTTATCAAAAATACGTTTCTGAGGTCAAAGACCACAGGTTAAGAATCCCTGGCCTAAAGTCTGGTTGATTGATTGATTCAGCTTGATTTTCACCTGCTTAAAGGAATAGAATACACAGCATTTGGTCAGTCTAACTGGAGGTAGGGTGATAACAAAGGAATCAAACAGCAGAATCATTTCCCCTATCTTCCACATACATAGAGAGCTGTAATCTCCCAAAGAAGTCTTCATTGGTAAGAGAGAGAATACTTTTCGGACAGTTGTTATTGTCTTCACATACATCGATAAGGAGGGCACCATGGCTAGCACCCCTGCCAGGACAGTAACTCACTGACCTCATTCTGCCTCCCAAGCTACCATTCATCACTTCTCTGCTGCTCTGATGCTGCCATCTGCTGGAGCTCTCTGCGATGCTGAGGCTTCTTCCTCCTAATAGAGATCATCTCCGCTCATCGTTCTTTTGTGACATTGCCCCAGTAGTGAATCAACACATATCCATATCTTTCCTTAGGCAGGACTCCTCCCTGCTCCCAGTCTAACTCTCTGGTGGCTACCAAGACTTTTAAAAATCGATTCCCCCTCAACAGAAAGTCTCCTGTTCTCACTCCTAGGGAGAACAGTGAGAGAATTCCTTTCAATTCCTGACATATTTTCAGTATGTATTACTTATTAAAAGTACCTTCAAACTTTGATAAACTTCAAAGTTTCTCTACAACTCTGGTCTTTTCATCAGGAGTGCTTGGGACTCCTCTACTTCATTAAAGATCCATTTTTGCCCTCAGTTTCGTTGGGTAGATTATTCTTGGCTGTAAACCTATGTGCTTTGCCTTCTGGATTATCATATGCCAAGTTCTCTGCTCTTTAGATTGGTGACTAATAAATCTTGTGTGATCCTGACTGTGGCTCCTTAGTGCTTGAATTCTTTCTCTGGCTGCTTACAGTAATTTTTATTTGACCTGGAAACTCTAGATTTTGGCTCAGGGTTTTCCTTTAAAGGTTTCTTTTAGGAGGCGACCAGTGAATGCTTTCTATTTTTACTTTGCCCTCTGGTTCTCAGAGGTCTGGCAGTTTTCTTTTAAGATTTTTTAAAATAGAATGTCAAGGCTCTTTTTGGTCATTGTGTTCAAATAGTTTGACGATTCTTAATATTTCTCATAAATCTGTTTTCCAGATCAGCTGCTACCTTCTATTTTCTTCTTTTTTTCTTTCAGTCTTTTGACTATGCTTTACTATTTCTTGTTGCCTCATGAAGCAATTGGCATCTATGTGGTTCATTCCAGTTTTCAGGGAATTTGTCGTTTGAACAATACTTTTTACCTCTTGTGCCAAGCTGTTAATTTCCTTTCTGATTCATTCTTCCAGAGCTCTCAGGCCAAACTCTTTTGAGTTATTTCAGACCTTTTCCAAGAAACTCTGGTGCTCTGGGTCTTGATGAAATCAGCACAGAGACCTCTGCAAATGGGGCTTCCAAAGGATTTGAGCATCCGCAGGGAATCTTTCTTCAACTTAGATCCTGTGCTGGATCAATCAATCAATCAATCAATCAATATCTATTAAGTGCCTACTATGTGCCAGGCATTGTGCTAAGAACTTGGAATACACAAAGAGGCAAAAGACAGCCCCGGCCTTCAAGGAGCTTACAATCTAAGCTGGGGGGAACAACATGCAAGCAAATATATATAAAGCAAGCTTTATATAGGATTAATAGGAAATAATTAAAAGATGGATTGCCTCCATCACCATGGCAAACACATTGGGTTATCTACATTGGTTGTCATATATTTTAAGGAATCTTGAATGATTTTGATGAGAGACACTTTATTGTAAAAGAAACTATAAAAGGGCATTTTTGTTCTACAGAATATATTGTTTTTTATAATCAACAAATAATAATCTCTGGAGATTACATAGTCTCAACACTTTTGGCTTATTGCAAAAGGGTAAATATATGGTCGGTCATTGAACATAGCTTGGGAAAGCCTGCTGAAGGTTCCCTTTTAGCACCTTCATCAAGGATGCCCCAGATTCGTAGAGATGACACTCCAAGATGTTATGTAAATAATAGAGCATGCATATAACTTGGTGGTTATTGATATCCTATCAGGTACTTTGTATTAGGTAATAACAGCTAGCATTCTCAGAGCTTTAAGATTTGCAGAATGCTTGTTATGTCTTTGGATAACAACCCTTTAAAGCAAGTGCTATTTTTATCCTCATTTTACAGATTAGGAAACTGAGGCTGAGAGAGGTTAAGTGACTTGCCCAGGGTCGCATAGCTAGTCACAAACTAGTCTGAGTCTGGATGTGAACTCAGGTCTTTTCAATTTTAGTCCAACATTCTATCTAATGATGCCCAAGGTTTTACTTGTGCCTTTGTTGTCTTTCCCTCCTCCAACTATTTTGTATGTTGATCCCCCAATAATTTCATAATTGTATCAACTGCAGTACCCATCTTCTCTGTGTGCACACTGTTAAATTCAGCTTCTTTCCCCACCTTTATTCTTATTTGTGCTTTTTACAAGCAAATCTAGGATTGTTGTTGGGGTCCATGTATGGAGGTTCCACTATCTTTAATGGTGAAAAGAGTACAAGCTATGTTATAAGGATGATTTTTACAAAAATTCTCAATTTTCCTCCTGTTAGCCTTTTTGTTTTCATCTTTGAATGGCCTTGGGACGATTTTGCTTAGTTGGGTAGAGTTGCCAAGGTTTCTTTAAGCTAGTTTTATTCTCCACTACCTCTCCTTACTTTAGGAGACAATCATCTATCATCCTTCTTCATAAGATTCTATGAAGAGCTTATATTCAAGCCCACTTGCCAACTTTGGCAGCTGCCTCTGTACTTTTCGGTAAGCAATTTGCTATGAGATTTTGGTCTCCTTGCTATGGCAATTAATTTACCTTGGCAAATTAATTCTTCTGGATAAAATTATTCTAGTTGATGTCATGTGTGCTATCTATTTCTAATTTTTGATTATCAGTAACTTATTCAAATAGTTCAGTGTTAAGTCATTAAATTTGTTTGTTTTTTTTTTCCTGATTTCAAGGCCCAATTTTCTTCTTTGCAAATCCCAGCTGTTATTCCTGGTTTTGCCCCCTGAGGCCTGAGAGAAGTCTAATCCCTCTTGTGCACGACATATCTGAAGGCAGCTGCTATGTCTGTCACCATCTTTGCTCCAAGTGAAACATCCTGACCTGGACTCAAGCCCCTTTACCATCTGGTTCCCATCCTCTGGACACTCTCCAGTTTATTAAAATCTTTCCTTAACTTAGGCATCCAGAATCGAACCCAGTCTCCTGATGTGGTCGCATCAGGGCCAAGTACAGCGGGACTTTCTGCCTGTTTTCTGACTCTGGGCACTGATTGAACCGATGCATGAAATTCACCCCTTTCTCACATCTGCCTTTCAGAATCCATCCTTAGTTTCCTTTACTCTGTAGTTCAAACCTCCCTTCAACAAGAGGCCTCCCTAGATCCCACCAGCTGCTAATGCCCTCCCTGACCCAATCACTTTGTGTCTACCTTGTGTTATTTTGTATCTGCCTATACATCTGCCAGTTTGTCTATCTCAATAAAATGGAATCTCTTAGATGGCAAGGATGTTTCACCTTTGTCTCTGTATCCCCAGAGCCTGACAGAGTCTGGTACAGAACAGAAGCTTAATGAAAGCAAAGACAAAGGTGAAGTCCCTACCCCAGAGGAGCTTATATTCTATCAGGGCAATTAGTGGCAGTCAGCAAAAGCTCTTGTGTCCATAACGTCTCCATTTTCCTGCCCAGGATTTCATCATATGCTCTCAATTCCTTCTTGGCATTACTTGTCCCTATACAAGCCCTAGAAGTGAGGAGTCATTTTAAATCTGAAAGTCTTGGGAGACTCTCTGCCCTGTTCCAGAAAAGTGCTCCGGCAGGAAGTGTAACATTATTCAAGTCAACACGTATGACTGATTTCTATGTTCCTCTCAAGAGGAAGCCACTAACCACAATTGCTTGTCTCTTCGTTCTGTGGCAATTCCAGGATGCCCTCTCCCTGGTGGTGTTTGTGGGTTCCACAGAGGATCCTTTCTTCTGCCTCAGAAGATCAAGCTTCCCTCTCAGTGGAGAAAGCCCCATATGTATCGCAGTCCTAAAGGTTTAATTGACCTTCTTTTGTCCTTTCTTCTCAGTATTACATTATGCCCCCTGAGCCTCTAGAGAACACATAAGGATTCCTTTTTAGCTCTTCAGATTTTTCATCTTTTAACTCAAATCAAGCAACATTTATTAAGTTCCTACTATGCTCCAGGCATTGCAGTTAGGGGCTGAGAGTACAAAGACAAAGAAGAAAGGAAGGCAGGAAGGCAGGCAGGAAGGCAGGGAGGAAGGCAGGAAGGCAGGAAAGCAGGAAGGAAGGCAGGAAGGAAGGCAGGAAGGAAGGCAGGAAAGAAGGAAGGAAGGAAGGAAGGGAGGGAGGGAGGGAGGGAGGGAGGAAGGAAGGAAGGAAGGAAGGGAGGGAGGGAGGAAGGGAGGGAGGAAGGGAGGGAGGAAGGAAAGAATGAAAGAATCCCTACCCTCAAAGAGCTTATATTCTGACACGACATTCAATTCAATTCAATAAGCAATTATTAAACTCTTACCATGTGCCAGGCAGGCACTGTCCTAGGTACTAGGTTTACAAAGACAGAAATGAAAGTGTCCCTTCTGGGCCCAAGGAGCCTAGGCTGCTCACCCTCTCCTTCTCCTTCTCTCACTAAGGGGCCCCCAGCTCTGGACCCCTGTGTATAGATTGGGTTGGGTCCTGGGGAAGTCTGTTCTCTAAAGAGAGAGGTCAGATCTTTTTTCTCTCCCCCCACCCTCTCTAGCTCTTTATACACTCACCCAAGTGCACTGGGGGAAATCATTTAATGCTTAGGTTTGGCTCATGTTCAGGATCTCCCCAAAAAGGGGAATAGAAACTCCTCAACAGACAAAATAGACCGGGTAAAAGTTAGCTATTAATTTCCTCAGCACAGAAGAAACTTTTAAAACTATAAGAAAATATGGAAGTGCCTAAACCAAGGTGCTTAATAGCTACATGAGTAAGAGAAGGAAGTGGATGTGGTAGAATCGATAGGCCAATGTCACATGTCACATCGGGCAGCTAAGTGGTACCATAGGGCATAGAACTCTGGGCCTGGAATCAGGAAGACCTGAGTTCAAATAAGACCTCAGACACTTACTGGCTATGAGACCCTGGGCAAGTCACTTAACCCTCTTTGCCTCAGTTCCCTCATCTATAAAATGAGTTGGAGAAGGAAATGGCAAATTACTGCAGTAACTTTGCCAAGAAAACTCTAGATTGGGTCATGAAGAATCAACTGAAAAATGAGTCAAAAACAATGTCATATCCCCCTCTGGGTTAACTCTCCTAACTTCCACTCCTACTTGCATATTGGTTCTTCTTGACTACTATTGCCCTCATGGATCTAGGGACAATCCTGAAGCATTATGGCTTTTGATGCTGTCACTCTTAAGCCCCCACTCAGTGTGTTCCCCATTATCAATAGAACTCTATTACCTTTTAGAAAAGGGATTTACCAAGAAAGTATAGCAAGAACAAGAGCCACTAAACAATATTCCCAAAGTGGAGTGCACTCTCCCCTGTATACACAATGTCTTTGGGGGAAGTAGGCTCAAATTTTAAATGCAAAAGACACTTGTGTAGAGAACAAATGTAGCCAAGTGATACTTCCTGACTTCCTTTTCTTCCTTTATAGAGTTCACATAAGGTCAGGTCCAATTCTCCGCTGGGCTTCGAAACCCAACATTCAGGTGTTGAGGCCTCCCTAGAGTTCATGGCCAGCATTTCTTTCTGTGATAAAGGGCCATGATCTCTTAAGCTGCTGCCAGGTTTGGGACTGTTTCTCCACCTCTTCTGAAGGTACTTCCTTTATCATTGGCCACCACTGCTCAGGTAGATTCTGCCACCAATTCAGGAGTTGCATGAGGCCTCTGAGAGTTCTGATGAATCTCCCAGTTGCTTAAGCTCTGTTCTCTTAGAATGTTCATTCGCAAACGATTAGGAAAGAATAAACACAAAAGAAATAGAGGTGCCATGTGAGGAGGTGGAGGATGGGTGGGAGGAGGAAGCTTGTTTCTATTGCACCTGCTTCAAAGACTTCCCCTCCTGATTTGCCGGTCTCCCATTATCCCAACCGGGGTGATTGTAAGGATGGTGGTGCCCTCAATAGAAACATGATGTGAGACTGGAGCTCAGGCTGGAGACTAGGGTGAGACATTTACATCTGGGAATCATCTGCACAGAGATGATAATTAAACCTGTGGGAGCTGACGAAGCCATGGAGAGAGTACATTTACTAATAATAACTTTAAAAGCTGACATTTAAATAGCGCTTACTACGGGTCAGCCACTGGGCTAAGCACTTTACAATCATCCCCTCATTTGATCCTCACAACAACCCTGTGAAGTAGGTGCTATTCTTATCCCCATTTTACAGATCAGGAAACTGAGGCAAACAGAGCAGTTAAGTGACTTATCCAGAGTAATACAGCTAATAAGAACTCAGGCCTTCCTGACTCAAAGCCTGGCACTCTATGTACCATATTACCCAGCTGCCAAAGGAAAGAAGAGAAGAGGGTCCAGGACAAGGTGGTTAGGATCCATAATTAGTAGGTGGAAGAAAGACAGTAATCCAGCAAAGGAAATGGAGAAGTGCATTCAGGCAGGTATGAGTAGAACCAAGAAAGATCAGTGTCATGGAAGCTGAGGAAGGTTAGAGTGTGTGCATGAGTGCGTGTGTATATGTGGGTGTGTGCCTGAGTGTGTATGCATGTGTATGTGCATGAGTATGTGTGTGTCTGAGTGTGTGTGTATGTGTGTGCATGAGTGTGTGTGTATATATGTGTGCATGAGTGTATGTGCATGAGTGTGCGTGTGTGTGCATATATAGGGGTGTGTGTGCATGAGTGTGTATGTGTATATGTGTGTGTGCATGAGTGTGTGTATGTCTGTGTTCATGAGTATATGTGTGGGTGTGCGCATGAATGTGTGTGCATGAGTATGTATATGAGTGTGTATGTGTGTGTGTACCTGAGTGTGTGTACGTGTGTGTGCATGAGTATATGTGCATGTGTGTGCATATATATGCGTGTGTGCATGAGTGTGTGCATGAGTGCGTGTGTATATGTGTGGGTGTGCTCATGAGTGTGTATGCGTGTGCACGAATGTCTGTGTATATGTGTATGTGTGTGCCCATATGGGCACACTACTGTGTGTATAGGGGAGAAGGGGCGGGGGCATCAATGGTGTCCAAATCAATGGTGTCCAAAGCTGCCAGTCTGAAGCTTTTATTCTTCTTTTTTTAAAAAGTATTTCAATTTTTTCCAATTACGTGTAAAGACAATTTTTAACATTTTTTTTTATTTTGAGTTCCAAATTTTTCTCCCTCCCTTCCTCCCTTCCCCCCCCCCCCCCAACAGTAAGCAAGTTGCTATAGGTAACATATGTGCAATCATGGTAAACATATTTCCATATTAAGCTTCCATTCTCTCAAAGAACGTTTCCTCCTTGCTGATAATGTGGAGACAGTGAGGTATTCTTCCAGCCCTTTGACCTTCTGTCATAGGGAAACCAGCTTCCACTTTGTGTAGGCACAACAACCACTTGATGTGGGCAGGAATATAAACATATAAATATAAATACAAATTTCCAAATGCAAAAAGTGCCTTTCCCTCCATACTTGTCGGAAGCACCATCCTCGGTTCTCTGTCATTCTTACTGACAAGTCTTGTGGTAAGCTCATGTGGCTGAGTGCAGGGGCTGCTGTTTGTAGCCTCAGTTTACATCCTGGAGACTCCAGATCAGGCTTTGATTTAGATGGACCTTTCCCAGTTGGGCTTGTTTTTTGCCCTACGGCTTTCCCGCCAGAGGGCGCTATCCTCTAATCCATGCTTAACAGATTTTTGTCATAGTCCTAATGCAAAAACCTGCTTTCAGTAACTCTCTGTGCTCAGGCCACTAGAGAAGCCCCAGCTCCCAGCCTCCTTTTGGCCTCTTCCTGTATCTTCTCTCCTCGCCCCTGGAACCCCACTTCTGATACCTTCTCTTGCTACATTCCTTCCTCTGTATCTTCTCCCCTTCTCAGTAAAGATGCTGGGGAAGGTAATGGATGTCCATGCCAGAATGCCCATGGCAAGGCCCTTATCTGACCTGACTCATCATGTGAAAAATGTCAGATGACTGTCATGTTTTTTTTGTCCCTCACTGGGAGGCTCCTGGCTGCCTTTCTCCTCTTGAGGAGACCTCAGAGAGTACGTGAAAGGAAACAGAAAGTCACAGAAGAGGATAAGAGGATCAAGATTAGGGTGGCAAACAGAACCCAGCTAAGACTTGTTACTTCCCCAGAGACATTGTCATGGAGACTTCCTTGAGATCATAGAGACTTGCTGGGCTAGAGTGGATGCTAGTGTACAGGAGAGCTTAGATCTTCTGCCCTTCTGGGGCCCTGAGGGGAATTTCCACCAAGAGACCACAAGGCAGACCAGAGAGAAGGAAGAATACGAGCTGCAGCTAGCCTCTAGGTTTCTGCCAAGCCCAGTAGGAAGCTCAGAATGGATACACTGTAGAGCGGGGTCTGTCAAAGGAGCCAAGAGCCGACAAGACCAAATCATCTGATGAGGCAAATAAGGTCTAGTCTCAAACTCCTTTCTCCCCACCACGACCCACAGAGTGTTGTGCTAGGGAAACTTCTGCCCAGGCTTTAAGTCTCAATCCTTTTTCATCACCTCCCTCAGACCATCTGGGAGAAGAAAGATGGAGAAGAGAGTCAGCGCCTGCTGCCGTCACTTACTAAAGCCTCCCCTACATTGCCTGAATGGCCATCTGTGTTATTTATGCTATTTGTTACTCCTGATGAAGTATGTGGTCATCAACAGCGATCTGTCTAATCCTATGGGCTGGAGGTACAACAGTGAGAAAGGGGAAGTCAGCCCCCGTCAGGAAAATAAATGGGGGCTCAGAATCAATTAGAAATAGAGTTCAAAATAATTTCTTGGCATATTCCAGAGCACATCCTTCCTAACTAGCTTCCCTTTGATCCCAGAGAGTTGATCGGGAAGCAAACCTGTGAGGGATGGGGAAGGTAGGATTGTGGTCTCTAAGTGTATCTTTCAACACTGATCCTAGCCTGGAATTAGACAACTCCTCCTCTCCAACCATGCTTATATCCCTGTCATATGCATGAGTCTGCCTTCCCTCTTCTTCACCTTTCCTTTCTCCTTTTCGACCTTCAGAGATTTCTGGGGCAGCTCTTCATGCCCATGAAGCAGAGAGGAGTGGAAAGGCTGATGACAGGAGGCCAAAGACTTTTGCTCATTTTGAGGGAAGGTGGCAGGCTTTGGGGGTTGGACCCTTCTGTTTGTAGTGAGCAGGACCTGCACTTTCTCCACTTTGACCAGGACTGGTGAAGCCAGAGTTGAGGGCAGACTGGGGATTGCAGTCTTGGGTGTGGCCCGAATTCTCACCCACAGAAATTAGCCAGGAGCAGTATTACCAAAACACTCTGTTCAGGAGAGAGAGGGTGGACTGAGAGATCGTCCAGATTGCCAGGGATTCTCAGCTGTCTCTAAACACGAAGAAGTGGTGAGCCAAGGAGAAGGACCTCTCTCTTCCTGCTCCTTTATCATTTCAACTCTGAGGTCCCAATATGGGGCCCTTGATTACTTGCTCCCCCATTCCCCATCCCCACCCCCGTCTCTCCTTCCCCTTCTGACCTCTTTACAACATAGTCTCATCGATTTAGGACCTCAGAAATCACCCAGTTCAAGCTTTCATTCCCAGTATTTTACAGAAGAGGAAAATGAAGTTCAGAGCGGTTTAGTGACTCACCTGAGGTCACATAGATGGTAAGCAGCATAGCAGAGATTTGAATGCAAGGCTTCCTCACTCTCATATCCACTATTCTTTCCACTATACTAGTATCACAAACAATTTTTTTGAAGAAGAGAGAATGTCGTAGATAACACCATAAAAATGAAACGGATTATATCTTAACAAACCAGAAGTGACTGGTTACGGGTACGGGAGCATTCTGAATCACCTATTTGTGTATAGTCATACTACTGACTTGTTAGTTCAAAGACCAAAAAGAAAGACCACATCAAAAAGAAATAGTAAAAATGGGGTGAAATGCTATACAGTTGAGGCAACTCTAACCTGGGCCTATTTAAATAAGATGCTGGTGCCCCCAAGTGGGAAATGGGGAAAAGAACAGGTAGGAACACAGATTTCCATCATTTCCTAAGAAAAGTTAACTAATACAGATGCTTTCCAGGCTAAATGGAGCGATATGGCAACTGGGTGTGGTTGGGTGATATCATGTCATTTGTAAAACCATACAGAGAAAGACAGTTGAACATTATACATGGCATATATAGCCTCATAAAGTGGGGAAGAGGAAAGGAACAAACATTTATTAAGCATCTCCAATGTGCTAGGCACTGTATGAAGTGCTTCTTTTCTTCAAATATAATCTCATTTGATCCTGACAACAACCCTAGGAGGTAGGTGCCATTGTTACACTCGTTTTTTATAGTTAAGGAAACTGAGGCAGACAGAAGTTAAGTAACTTGGCCAGGATCACACAGCTAGAAAGTGTGCAAGGTTGGATTTGAATTCAGAGCTTCCTGACTCCAAGCTCAGTGCACTATCTTAGAGCAGTGCTTCTCAAACCGTGGGTCTCGACCCCACATGGGGTCGTGTCACTGAATGTGAGGATCACGAAAAATTTGACAACAGTGAAAGGTTTCTGAATGTGCCATGACCAAAAATCAATTCAAAATCAAATGCGTAATGAATCCAAAGTGTTTCTGGCAGCACTTGCCCGTGTTACATTGCATGATTGCGGCCTTGGTTCTGAGCACACAACATGCGCAGTTTGCGTTGTGCATGTCGCCATGCTGCCCAACACCAACAAACCTGCCAGAAACACCTGGGCTTAGATTCAAGACTGTTGCACATTATGAATTGCAGTGTTTTTATGGCATATACAAAGGTTTCTGCTCTTACAGAAAGTTTAATTATAGAAAATAAAGACTTTTAATATTTCCTCCCATAAAAACAAACAAGCACATTCATCTCACTAGTATGCAAATTTGCTTTCATCTTTAATAAATGGTAAAATTATATGCAAACCAAGGAATTATTTTAAAATAAATTTCTTTATGATTTATTATCAGTAAATGTTTGATTTGTATACCTATTTTATATACCTATATACCTGGGATCATGTAAAAATTTCTCAGGTTGAGAGTGGACAAAGTTTAAGATGCCCTGGTCTAAATGGAGTTTGTGGGGAGGCATAGATAGATATCCCTGGAATCTTGCCCATCTCTCTCCAAGAGATCCTTTGATTCCTACCTGGAGTAGAGCAAGAAAAAGAGCCAAGAAGCTGGCTGCTTTATTTTAGTCCGAGAGAAGGTACCAAACCAAAATAATATCCATATGCTCCCCTAAATATTATTTCTACAGAGGCATGATTTTTAGGTACAAATTATTTTCCTGGCTGCTATCCCTTAAAATGAGAGGATAGACCAAAGCTTACACTCACTAGATTGCTTCCTTCTCACTAAACGCTAGTTACACAAAAGACCATCATAAATAGTGGCTAGTGAGCAAACTCATTTATCCAAGCAGATAACAAAAAGAAACTGGAGAAGTTATATTGATTAGAATATACCAGAAAATACACAGTATGAATGAGCTTTCCAACTGGGAGCCATCTATGTCAACTCAACAGAGAGAGAGAGAGGCCCCAATCTTACTCAAGGAGAAATCCCCAAAGTTCCTAGGGAGGTAAGCTGGAAATCTGTGATATAGTGAGGCACTGGCCCCTCTACATATTTCTTGCTACCTCCTAGTATTTTTTTCCCCTCTCTTTATGAGTCTCTCCCTAAAAAGGGCCTGGAACTACGTGTGCCTCTGGAGCAGGAATGAAGACGGTCTCTCTTCTCCAATACTCCTGCATCAACCCCATTTCTCATGCAAGCACACAATTTTGAAGAATCATTCTCTCCATCACTTAGGAAAGCCTTATGTTTAACTTTCCAGGCTTAAAATCTGGGTTACATTTGTAAAGTGCAAAAAAAAAACCCTACAAAAATTCAAGCTGTTATTATGAAGCAAATATTATTCAATAGATATCTGTTAAGTAGCTACAGTATGTTGGGAGGGATACAAAGAAGCAGTAAGACAGCACCCCTGCCCTCTGGGAGTTTTTAGTCTAGCCTGGAAGTCAGCTGAAATCTGAGAATTTACAATTAAATTATAAAAAATTACTATTAAACACTAGGTTATATGGTGCCAAGCATAATTACAATCAGAGGACAGAGAAATGAGATAACAATGTGGGCTACAGTCAGGGGCATGTTGAAGCCAGCCAATTGTTAAATTTTCTTCGTGAGCATTTATACCTTAAATATTGGCAAATGCTACAATTCAGGGCTTGATTTATTGTTTTCTTGCTTATCTAGACTTAAGAAAGTGACAGAGAAACTGATGCTAATGCAGATCAAACTTAAAAGTGTGTCAAAGGGATATTGTCCTCCCTCTCCCCCCCTCTCCCCTCCCTTTCCCCAAAGCCAGTTGTTAAATATTTACCAGCTGACCCCAGGAACAGTGTTGGACCGTTTCAAGGATAAGTGAGGACTTATACTGGCTTAAGGTTAATACTTAAGGATGTTGGATTTAGAGACAGAAGACCTGGGTTCGAGATCCGGAACTGCTATGCATTAGCTATGTGTCTTTGGACAAGAGGGCTTCTGGGGCCTCAGTTTTTCTGTTAGGCTGCTAGGTGGTGCCATAGTGCACAGAGCACCGGCCTTGGAAGCAGGAAGCTTCACCTTCCTGAGTTCAAATCTAGCCTCAGACTCCTAGCTGTGTGATCTTGGGCTAGTCACTTAACCCTGTTTGCCTCAGTTTCTTCATCTGTCGAAGGAAATGGAGAAGCACTCTTTGCCAAGAAAACCTCAAATGGGGTCAGAAAGAGTTGGACAGGACTGAAATGATTCAACAACAACAATTTCTGTCTATAAAATGAAACACAAGGGCTGGGCTCGGTGATTTTAAGGTACTTTGCACCCCTAATAATATTGAACATATACAACCTTTTAATTTTTATAAATCACTTTACATGCATTAGCTCATCTGATCCTCACTGTGCCCCCAGGAGATAAGTGTTGTCATTATCACCCCCATTTCACAGAGGAAGAAACTGAGGCTCAGTGAGGCTAAGGCATAGATGGAGTTTCACTCAACTAGAAAATGTATGAAGAGATATTTGAACCCAGGTCTTTCTTATTCCAATTTCTGTTTGTTCATTGTATTCACTGTGCCGGACTCCCTTCTTCTAATGTCATTTGATTCTGTGAGAAGGAAAGGATGTCATTTGGCAGAGGGACAAGGAATTGGGGGCAGGAGGAGAATCAAGAGAACATGAAATAGGAGGAGGGGTCAGAGAGAGTGAGCACCAAGTATGAGGGCAGAGGGAGAAGGAAAGCCTGGCCAGCACAAGGCTGGAAGTCGGAGGACTGGAGCTAGAATCTGGAATCTATTTATTTTTTATTATTTATTTAAATTTAAATTTAATTTAATTTAGCTATTTATTATAACTAATTTAATTTAAATTTAATAAATATGTATTTATTACCAGTGTGACGCTGGGCAAGTCACGTAACTTCTCAGTACCTCATTTTTCTCAGCTATAAAAGGAATTGTTGTTCAGGTATTTTTCAGTCATGTCTGCCTCTTTGTGCCCCCATTTGGGGTTTTCTTGGCAGAGAGATACTGGAGTGGTTTGCCATTTCTTTCTCCAGCCCATTTGACAGATGAAGAAACTGAGGCCAATGAGGTTAAGTGACTCGCCCAGGGCCACACAACTAGTAAGTGTCTGAGGCTGGATTTGAGCTCAGGAAGGTGAATCTTCCTGACTCCAGACCCAAGGTTGCACTAGGCGGCCTCCGAGGTCCTTTCCAGCTCTGGGTCTATGGCGCTATAATGTTATGACTGGTACCAGTGCTTGGACCAGCAGGAAGTAAGTCAGCATAGACAAAGAACATGGGACCTGATCCTAGAGATGGGCCTTGATGTGCTGAATGAGCACAGAACCTCTTAAGTTCTTGAAGAGGTTGAGCAAGAGATGAGTAAGGACTTGAAGCAGCCATGAATAATGGATAGCATGGAATGGAAATGCCTCATTACAGAGTTAGGACTGGAAAGGATGAAGGCCAAGAACAGGAGGAGCCATGGGAGAAATCACACGACTGGAGGCTCGGTCAGAGAGAGGAACATCAGAGGTTTTAATGAATGAGGTGGAACACTACCTATGCATCCAGAGTGTGACCATCCCTGGTTGAAGTAGAACAGAGGAGGTCAGGGGATTTCAGGAGGCATTTGAGAACATCCCTGTGAATGCTGAAGTCCCCCCAGTTTAAGGGCAGGATTTGGGGAGTCAAGGATCACAGTGAGCCAGGCAGTGAATCCTTGAGAGAGGAGGGAGAGTGACCTGGAAGGACCAGGGTGAAAGAGCCATCGTAATCTGGATTGGATGGAAATATCTGACACTGTGAACTTCAAAGGGAAGGATGCCGAATAATGATGGTAAGGGAAAGTCTAGAAAAGACCGTGGGGAGCAAAGACTATTCCAACTCCACCTCTAGTACCAAGGGGCCAGGGGTTCGGATACAGATACAGCCAGTGATACAGAGGTGAGCCATGAATATTGTACCATGAAAAGGGAGCCTGGTCTCAGAGAAGGCTTGTAGACAGAAGGAGCGAGAGAGAGAGAGAGAGAGAGAGAGAGAGAGAGAGAGAGAGAGAGAGAGAGAGAGAGAGAGAGAGAGAGAGAGAGAGAGAGAGGTCTCAGAAGAAGGGCAGCTTGTTCAACTTAAGAGGGAATTTCACAGGGCACAGTGGAAGGGTCGGAAACAGAAGGGGATGCATTATAAGATATGGGTGGGGAAGAGGGGGTTGAGGAAATAGGGGTGAGGGAACAGGAAGCAGAGGTTGGGAAATGTTTGCTTCTACATGGTTGGTGATTGATTAAAAGAGGAAGAGGAAGGAAAACAGGAGGCTGGAGACCGTAAGCCATAAGGCTTGTTGTGGGTGGCAGATGAACAGAAAAGCTTTTGGTCTCCAAGGGATGTTGCCAAGAGCCCTGGGCCAGGCCTGAGTCTAACTTAGTCTGAGTCCAGCTTGCCTGGGTCCGGCTTGCCTGGGCCCACTCCCATAGCTTTTCTTCCTCCTGGTGATGGGGGTAAAGGGCAGGTAGCATGTTGGTACTGAGGCTCATAGGATCATAGATTTCAAGCTGGAAGGGACGCTAGATGCCCTTGATACCCTCTGAGACAGTGAAAGAATGAAGGGAAGGCTTCCCACGTGTTGGGGGGATCCTTTATGAAGAATTTCTAGGAGAACATGGGAAAGAATACCAAGCCAGTGGACTGATAACAATGGACGTTTAAAGCAAAGTATCTAATCCACACTATGCCTTCTGAGCCTCACAGAAACCCCATGAATGGGCCCATCAGTACAGCGAGATCCTGTAATTTCATGGCTGCAGAGCTCTTTTCGTCAACGCAAACCATCTATGATTTACGGTCTTGGAATGTTGTTCAAGAATCGGGGATGTTCAGTGACTGGCACACGGTCAGGCAACCAGGAAGTGCCAGAGGGGCATTCATCTTCCTGACTCGGAGTTCGGCTGTCTACCCACCACAGCGAGCAGCCCAAAGCACCAGTGTGGTCTCCATGCACAGGACCAAAGTATCTGCTGCGAATGCCATCAGTCTTTGTTCTCAAGGAGTTTCTGGCCTCTCAGGGGAGATAATGTGCACCTGTATAAGTACATACAAAATGTAAGCCAACCAACAAGCATTTATTAAGTACTGACTATGTGTCAGGCACTGTGTTGGTACTAGCAAGACAAAGACAAAAAAATGAAACAATTTCTGTCTTCAAGGAACTAATATTTGGGATAGGGAATGGGACATTAAAAAAAATTACAAGTGACATAATTTATGGGTAGTTTACTTACTTTATTAATGAAGCCAACATGTTTATTAATAAAAGGATGGTCATTTGGCCTTCTCTCTTAGACCAAAGCCCGCTAGGGGTGGGGGGCTCACAGTTCATATGCCCATGGAAGAGCAGGTGTTCCTCAGGGTGGCAATTAACTCTGATTGGTTAACAATTAATGAGAAAATGAGTATTACAATGAGAGTATGGGCTATATTACAATGAGGGTGTGTTGTTAAGCAAAATTGTCTCATTAGCATGGCTTTTGTTTCTTTTGAGTGGAAGTACTTTCAGCTGTTAAGTGCTAAGCCCCAGGCCCAGGGCCCTGTCAGGTGTGAAACCTGTGTGGGTGTGGAT
>CM053627.1:12208433-12258091 GCA_028646595.1 Phalanger gymnotis | reverse complement strand
AGTTTTTGCTGCGGTGGGGCCTAAATAAATTTCTTGTTGTTTTCTCCTTAGAGAATCTCTCATACCTTGCGATTTCGGACCATTCAAACATATACATGATTATATTAGAGATCATAAATTCGGCCTTCCTACTACAGAGGGTTTGGGAGTATGTGACTTGAATCACTCGAATCTTGTCAAAGAAACTTATCAATTTCATGTCTCCTGTCTGGCAAAAGGGGGGATCCACATTTCCCCCTGACCTGTCCAGCAAACACAATGAGAAGGAATGGCTCCATTAACTTAAGCTTTGAATTTCTTTTACTATCTGATCAGATCTTAGGCATCCTGGCTGGATAAATCTTTAAGAGACATTTCCCACACTGGTTGGTTTTTGGATGAGGAAGTAGAAAATGGGAAGAAGCATTGTCCCAATACGATAATTAGTTATTAATACCAGAGAGAAATAATCATTTCTTACAGGAAGAGTGGAAAAAAGAGACTTTCCTCTCTTTGGCATTTGCTTATTTTTCCATTCTATTTCTTGACTTTAACTCTTTGTTAAAGTAGGGCTCTGCTTCTGGGGTGGAGAGGCACTGTCCCAAGCTTCAGGGGTTCCATGCAGCTGTTTTCAGAGATATCTGTAGGGACCTGTAAGCTTTCATTTCTTCCAAGGTGGTATGATCTAAGAAGAGGTATGTTTACTATTCTCCTGGCCTGTGCTCTGGTCTGTGAACCACCACAAGCGCTCTTGTCTACCCTGGACCCGTGATAGGGGGTCCCTCCTCCCCTGCAGCATAAGCTCTGAGCTGCTCTTACTCCTCCCTAATTGGGACTGCCTCTTAGGACTGTGACCTGGATCCAAGGATGGGCAAAGCACCAGAGTCCTGCCTCAGTGCCAGCAAAGAGACCCCTGTCCTCTCCTTCTGACCAGTCTGACCCCCTTAATGTCTGTGGGCTGAGAGCTCTGGAAGTAGCTGCTGCTTCTGCTGATTCAGTTGCCACCAAGGCCTGCTCCTGGTTTGCTGGGGCCTGGTCTGTATCAGACTGTGCTCCACTCTCATCCAAGTGTGACAGCCCTTTCCTGCTCACCTTCTAAGTGGCCTTGGGCTGGAAAATTATTTCACCCCATCCTTCTGTGGGTTCTGCTCTTTCAGTATTTATTTTGAGGCAGCATTTTAAAGGGATTTGGGGGGCGATTTGGGAGAGGTCAGGCGAGTGTCCTTTACTTCCTTGGGAAAGAGAGACTGGAGGAAGAAAGACCAGATGGTTGTGCTCCAGGTGCAGCTTAGAGTAGTGAAGGCCTAGCCCAGAGTGGTGACAATGACCATGGAAACCCTGGCTTCTTTCAAAGCATAGCCTAGGTGCCAGCACCAATATCTGTTCTTTCCTGCCTCCCCCTCACCCTGAAATGAATTAGAACTGGGGGCAACCTTAGTGGTCATTCAGTCCAATTCTACCCAGTTTGTGAAATGGAACTAAGGGACCTTCTGCTACCCCCTGGTGCAGGCCCTACCCCCACTCCCCGACCTGCAGTTATTTTGATTATTGCAATAGCCTCAAGTCTCTCCCCATTCTATCCCATCCCCCACTCAGCTGTCAAATTGAGCTTCCTAAAGCGCTTGTCTGACCATGTCACTCCCGCTCAATAACCCAAGTGGCTCCCTATTACTTCCAGGATCAAATAGAAAACCCTGTTTGTCTTTTAAAGCCCTTCCTAACTTGTCCCCTTCCAACTTTTCCAGTCTTATGAGATCTCACTCTTCTCTACAAACTCTATGATTCAGTGACTCTGGACTTCTTGCCGTTCCTCACACAAGACCCCCAACTCCCAACTCCATGTAGTTTTTTTAAATAAATTTTTTATTGATTTCTCTTTTTACATCACCAAAATTTCTCCCCTTTACCCCTCCCTCTCTCCCTTCTAGAGACTCATCCTATGTAACAAATAATATTTTTTTGTAAATGGTATTTTATTTTTTCCAATTACATGTAAAGGTAGTTTCCAACATTCATTTATTTACAAGATTTTGAGTTCCAAATTTTTCTCCCTTTCTCCCCTCCCCCTCTCCCTCCCTACACCCTCCCCAAGACAGCAAACAATCTGATATAGTTTATATATGTGCAATCATGTTAAACACAACAAATAATATTTTTAAAGGAAAAAGGAAAGATAGAAAAAAATCAGCAACACTGATCAACACATTAAAAACACAGGTTGACCTCCTCTGCCAAGGAGACAGGTGAAGATATTGGCTCCTATCTCTCCTTTAGAATCATGCCGTGTCTGTAATCTTGCAACATTCATGTTCAGTCGCTCAGAGGTGGTTGTTCCTTCTAGGTTCACTGCTGTTGACATTGTGTACATTGCTCTCGCGGTTTTTCGGTCTTCATGGCACATCAGTTCATGTAACTCTCTCTGTTGTTTCTTGTAGCAGAGTAAAACATTTTGTTACATTCACGTACCACTGTTTGCTTTCATTCCCCAACCAATGGGCATTACTTTGTTTCTAGTATTTGCTGCCACAACATGTGTGTGTGTAAATGTGTATCAGTACTTTTTGTGGCAGCGAATATATGGTGCGTATGAGGACAATATTCTTATCAGTGACTCCACGAAGTATGAGCCTTGTACTGGCATCTGTGTTAAAGGACACAGACATTTTAGTTACTTTAATGTACTTTATGGGGAAAACAAATTACTTTCCAAAATGGTTAAATTCATACCTAGCTTTCCCAACAATGTCCTAGTTCTGCCTATCTTCCTATAACCCTTCCAACATTAACGATTCTCTTTTTGTCATCTTTGACAATTTTCTGGATGACAGATGAAACCTCAGGGTTGTTGATTGATTTTCCTTACTATCAGTGATTTAGAGAGTTCTTTCATAAGGTTGTTAACAATTTACGATGTTTTCCTTTGTTCATATACTTTGGCCTTTTATCCATTGGGGAATGGCTCATATTCTTATCGATTTGACTCGGTTTCTTATATATCTTGGAAATGAGGCCTTTGTAAGAGAAACTTGCTGTAAAGATTTTTCCCTCAGTTAACTTTCTCTTCTAATCTTAGCTGCATTGAATTTGTTTGGGCAAAAGTTTTGCATCTTATGAATATGCAGTTTTCAGATGAAGAAATTAAAGCTATCTATAATCATATGAAAAAATGCTCTAAATAGCTATTGATTAGAGAAATTCAAATCAAAACAACTCTAATGTACCACTTCATACGTATCAGATTGGCTAATGTGACAGAAAAGGAAAATTATAAATGTTGGAGAAAATGTGGGAATATTGAAACACTAATGCATTGTTTCTTGTGGTTTCTCCCATTGATTCTTATTCTTCTTCACAACATGGCTAACATGAAAATGAGTTTAATATGAATGTATATGTAGAGCCTATTTCAAATCGTACTCCATCTTGGGGTGAGGGGGAGGGAAGAATTGGGGAGAAAATTTGGAACTCAAAATCTTATGGAATCTTGAAAACTAAAAATAAACAAATTAATGTTTAAAAGTTTTGCATCCTTTTAAATTTTTTTTAGCGGTTTAAGTAAAACTAGCATCATATGGTTTTTTAAAAGTAGAATTCTTGAGCTGATAGATCAGGGGAATGCCATGGATTTAACATATTCTTGAGTCCAGCAAAGTGTCGTGAAGTTTCCCATGTTGTCTTTGTAGACAAAGTGGTAAAATATAGACTGCTGCTAGATGCTGCTACTCCGAGGTAGACTCACAGTTAAGCTGTGGTTAAGCAGTCACTCTTTATTAAAACGTTTTTTTCATTTTTTGACATTCATCTTTAAAAATTTTAAGTTCCCAATGCTCTCCCTCCAGCCCTTCCCCCACTCATTGAGAAGGCAAGCTATATGACATTAATTATACATGTGAAGTCATGCAAAACACATTTCCATATTAGTCCTGTTGCAAAAAAGAAAAAAAGACAGCAAAAAAAAGTATGTTAGTCACCCAATCTTGATGGGTAGCGATTAATGATTCCAACCTGAGGGCAGTTTCTAGAGGCATGGCACATGACTTTGTCATTCACCCAGTGCTATTTCACACTTTTATCAGTGACTTGGTTGAGACATCAAAGTTTCAAACGAAAACAAAACTGGAAGGCACAGCTTATACTATAGATAGGGTAGGAGATTCCTAGACTTTCATTTAGACTGCTTTCTTCAGGTGCTGATGAAGAGGTAGGCCTTTTTTTGCCAAGGCCAAATCCTCTATTGACTCTTGGTCTCATCTTCTCCAGTAAATTCACCTCCAGGCATTTCATTGGTTGTGCTCAGTGCCTGGAATGCTCTCCCTCCTCATCTCTGCTTCCTGGCTCCCCTGGCTTCTTTCAAAGCTCAGCCAAAGTCCCAAATTCTGCAAGAAGCTCTTCCAAGTCCTCCTCAATCTTAGCTCTTTCCCTGGAAGGTTATCTACAATTCACCCTGTCTATGCCTTATTTGTTGTACCTAGTTGTCTGCATGTTCTCTCCCTGCTTAGAATGTGAGCTTCTGACAGGCAGGGATTGTTTTGCCTTTTTTGCTATGCCCAGTGTGTGGCACATAGTAGGTACTTAATAAATGCTTGTTGACTTGACAGAATCCAGCTTTCTAGTCAGACAAAGGAGACTTCTTGAGCGTTCTTAGCCATGGCAGGGACGTGGGGATAGACCCAAAGTTAAGAATTGGGATGTCATTCCTTCTAGAAACAGAAGATGAGTTCCTGAGCAGTAAACTTCTTGGAAAGAGCAGATTTTCTATTTGGCCTCAAAAACTGGAAGAGCAGCAGGAGATTAACCTCACAACATGGGGGAGTGGTTGATGTGTACTTTCTTCTGCCCTATCACTGTGACTTGTGCCAGCCAGATGGAAAGGGGGATTGCCTGTCCTATGGAAGAGAGTGATTTTACTCTCTGAAGATGTTCTTGGGCTGGCAACCCTGAGTTGAGTCCTTTCCAAGATCAGTTCAACACATGAAGTGGTGCTGAATCCGAAGTGAGGGACACTCACAGAAGAGAGGAACCCAGCAGAGAAGGAACTGTGTTAAGTGATTACAAGCTTGCTGTGTTTTTTTGTATCCGTTTAGGTATCCTGTGAGCACTTTGAGACTTCTACATTTTCTTTGACATGAAATAAAGGTTGTCTTTCAGTTGATATATTTTTATACTTTGAATGCTTGTAAAAGAACTGGGGGCCTTGCTGTTCACATTTGTGGAAACAAAAACTATCTATGTTATATTCAGAGCTTTTCCAGAATAAACTTTGGGTGGGGATATAAAAGCAAAAAAAAATCTTCCAGGCCTGCCCCTGAGAGCGGGTAGATAGCACAGTGGATGGAGTGCTAGGCCTGGAGTCAGGAAGACTTGAGTTCAATCCAGCCTCACTCACTAGCCGTGTGACCCTGGGCAAGTCACTTAACCTTGTTTGCTTCCGTTTCAGTCTATTCACCGGAAGGTCAAATACTAAAGCTGAAGTTTATATACTTTGGCCACATAATGAGAAGACAGGACTCATCCCTGATATCAGGAAAGATCAAAGACTAAAGGAGAAGGGGATGGCAGAGGATGAGATAGATAGTCATGGAAAGAATGAACACGAACTTGGACAGACTTCAAGAGATGATAGTGGAGGATAGCAGGGTTTGACTTGCTGTGGTCCAAGGAGTCATGAAGAGTCGGACGTGACTGAACACCAACAAAAATAATCTGGAGAAGCATCTTTGCCAAGAAAACCCCAAATGAGGTCACAGAGATTTGGACATGACAGAAATGATGGAATAAGCACAAGGCCTGCCTCTGAGATTGAACATGCTCCATGTGAACCTAGAGTCTGGGGACCTCTAAGCCATGGGTTCCACTATCATATATCCCAATTTATTCAGAAATTCTCCAATGGATGGGTTCCCACTTTGTTTCTAATTATTTTGTTTTTCTATCACACACCAAAAAGAGAAAAAATTGCTCCTATTAATATTTTGGTCTAGGTGGGATCTTTCTGTCTTTGACTTGGGGTATGTGTCTACTAGCAGGACCACTGGGTCAGAGGCCATGACCCGTGTTCACGGGAGCATTTGATCCTGCTCCTGGAGACCCAACACACCTCCATCCCATTGTCTGAGCAGTATTCTGGTCCTTTCTGCTTCTATAGGTGGAAACTTCGTAGGGTGATGGAAGGAGCAATGATTCCTAACTAACCTTGACCTCTGAAATCTTTTCCAGGTCTCAGTCTGTTCCTGTGTTGATATCAATGCTCCTTCAGGAGACACATAGGTCTTAGAAAGCATAGGATTTATAACTCATATGGACCTCAGAAGTTAACCAAATCAACCCTCTCATAACAACACAACAACATCATAACAACACAACAAGTTATAACGATATAATAATAACAAAACAACAAGTACAGACCCAGAAAGGGGAATTAACTTTTCCTGGCATTGGTGTTCATTCGTGTCCAACTCTCATTTGGGGTTTTCTTGGCAGAGATACTGGAGGGGTTTGCTATGTCCTTTTCCAGTTCATTTTACAGATGAGGAAACTGAGGCCACCAGCATTAAGTGACTTGACCGTGGTCACACAGCTAGTAAATGTCTGAGGCCAGATTTGAACTCATGAAGAAGAATCTTCTTGACTTCAAGCCTAGCATGTTATCTGATGCCTTTTCCAAGGTGAGACAGATAATAAATAGCAGGGCCAGGGTTTAAACCTGGGTCTCCTGACTTTAGTCCACTAGGCTGCCTCACTTTTCCTGCCTGTCAAAACATGCTGTGGTGCAATGGCTCATACCAGTCCACTACTGTTACCTGGCCCAATTTCATCTTGTCCCAGAATGCTCCAGGTCATTTCAGACTCACAAGAAGCTCCCCAAGCAACTGCAGGTCAGAATTTTGGTAAGAAGAGGCCATGACCAAGTAATTGTTGGGACCACCATGCTGAAGTCTAGTCTTCAGAGGTCTAGGAAGTAGACTACAGTGTCCTGGGATCAAAAGTGGTAGGTGCTAATGTAATTGGGAACTGTCTCCCCTTATTGCTTTGATAAGTTCAAGTGACCACACCCATCTGAATTATATCTTGTGTAACATGAGTCTTCTGAAAGCTTCCTGAGAACCCTGGCTTTTCCTACATTTACTAGGTAATTTACTGGATAATCAAGCAAGCAAATCAGAGTTAAAGCCCCCATAGGGCAATGCTTTCTACTCTCAGACCATAGGAGAACCACAGATCAAATAGAAAAGTATTTAGTTAAGAGAGAATAACAATAAAGCTAAAGGAATATTAGACTACATTGAAAGGCATGGTGGCCAGGGCTAAAGAAGCCTCATTTGGAAGCACAAGTTCCTTTGCAACTCACATAAGTATGCAATACTGACTCATCCAAATTCACTCCCTTCTACCTCACCTGTTCTCTGAAACAGATGAATTTGTAAGGCCCCTTTCACCATAGTCCCTTTCTTACTCCCTTCTCCTTAGAGGAGAGTCCAGAACATAGGTCCTCAGCCTTTTTTGGTGTCATGGATCCCTTGGGCAGTAGAATAATTTTTTAAATGCTTAAAATAAAATTATTAGGAAACCAATTTTATTGAGATATGGTTATCAAATTTTAAAAAATAGTCCATGGACCCCAGTTGAGAATCCCTGCTCTAGAATCTGTTTCTAGGAATAGGACTTCTTGATGGACCAGCTGGGTGCAGTAGGGAGGGCCCTTTAACCAGAGTGGAGTCGACTGTTCTTTGGCTGTTTCTTGGTCCCTCGTCCTTTTTGATATCATCCCCTCTTCCCTTCAAATTTACACTCAACTCTTTCTTGTGGTCTACCTTGACCCCCAATCACTCTCCACTAGTGGAAGTTAGTTTGAGATGAACGGATTGCTTTACAACCTGGCCTCAACCTACCTTTCCAGTCTTATTACACATTAACCCTCTACATTCTATGGTCCAACTGAACTGACCTCCTCCCATCCCTGAGTTCTCTCTGTCTGCATGGTTGCAGCCATTTTGTACATTATTTCCCTTTGTATATCTAATAATTGTATATTATTTCCCTTTGCATCAATTTCATACAAATCTAGCAAGGCTTCTGTGTATTCATCATATTCATCATTTCTTACAGCACAGGAAAATTCCATTCCATTCACAGCCCACAGTTTGGTCAGGCATTCCCCAACCACTAGGCATCGACTTTTTTCCAGGTCTTTGCTATCACAGAAAGTGCTACTACAAATATTTTGGTGTATACAGAGTGTACCAAGCCTTTCAGTTTTGTCCAAATGATGTTCCTGGCTATGTTCCTAGTAGTGGCACCTCTTGGTCAAAGAGTATGGGCATTTTAGTTACTTTAATCCCAAAATTCCAAGTTGCTTCCCAGCGTGCTATAGTAATCCACAACCCTACTAACAATGCAATGTTGTTTTTTCTTTCCACAGCCCCTCTAGTATAGACCATTCCTTTCTCTTGTCATTTTACCTGATTTCCTGGGTGTGAGGTGAAACTTTAGAGTTGTTATGACTTGTATTTATCTTTTTGTTGGTGATTTGGACTTCATCTTCTGAACATTTGATGAAATAGTTAAGCTATTCTTATGGACAAGATGGAAAGATGTAGGTTAGATAATAATGAAGATTTACTGGTGGGGCCCAAAGAGTAGTTCGAGGTCACCTTGGAAGGCCTCTAGTGCCCTAAGGCCCTATTTTTGGCTTTCTTTTGTTAAGATTTTTATTATTGACTTGGATAAAGAAATAAATGGCATTCTTTATCAAATTTGCAGATAAAAAATTAAGGCAAGTTGTTGGTTGACTGAGTCTCTATCCAAAACAACTTATTTGGGTTAGAGCATTGTACTGAACCAAATAATATGGCCTATTCTAGGGACAAACATAAAGTCTTACACTTGGGTTTTTAAAAACCCCCCTTGTAAGTCCAAGGTGGGGGAGGCAGGATTATGAAAAATGCATCTGCAAAAGACCTGGAGATGTTATTGGCCAAAAGCACATCACGAAGAGTGATGGGGGAGCTGCCCAAACTGACCTGAATGTCAGGCCTCTAGGCAAGTGTCCAGAAAATCGGGGTGCTATCCCCAGTGTATTCCACCCTGGTAAAACCCCTTCTAAGGGGTTTTGCTCTGTCCTGGGAGCCACATTTTAATATGGATGGTGATTAGCTGGAGAGTGCCCAGAAGAGGGGCGCCAGGATGGTAAAAGGAAGTATTAGGACCCATTGATTGGAGTGAAGATGTGTCCTCTGGAAGAGAAGCCTGCAATGAGGCCATAGAAAGGAGGCTGAACTCAGGGGGTATCTCTCACCCCCAATGGCAATCTGCTGCCAAGACCCGCTAATTTCACCTTTCAACATCTCACCTCTAATTGTCTGTCCCCTAATCCTCTCCTCCTCATCTCTGCCTCCTGACTTCTTTCAAGATTCAGCTCAAATTCAACCTGTTGCAAGAGGCCTTTTCCAACCCCACCCACTTCTGCCTGCCCCCATTACTAGAGCTGTCCCTCTGAGATTTCTTTATATTTGCTCTTAGAATGGTCTGTCATTGACACAGAAACTGTGGGATGTTTCATTACCAAGATCATAGATGAAGAGCTGGAAAGGACCTCAGGCCACCTAGTGTGACCCTCTCATTTTATAAAGGAGGATACTGAGACTCAGGGAGGTCACATGACCTGTCCAAGATCACACACATAGTTAGGATTCTAATCCAGGGCTTCTGACTTCAGAGTCAGACAGTGCTTTTCCACAGAGACACCTTTACTAAGATCTCTATTAAAATCACTTTGTATCCATGTTGTGTGTGCTCCTCTGAGGACGTAGACCTCTGGAGGGGGTAGAGATGGCACTGTCCCTCCTTGTCTCAGCCCAGAAGGTGCCTTGACATCAGCAGGAAATTTTTTTCCTTAATAGTATTTTTTTCCAATTATGTATAATTATAGTTTTCAACATTCATTTTTGCAGAATTCTGAGTTCCAAATTTTTCTTCCTCCTTCCCTTCCCTCCCTCCCCCCCCAGATGGCATGCCATTTGATATAGGCTATACATATACAATCATATTAAACATTTCCACATTAATCAGAACAAAAGGGAAAACGAGAGAGAGAGAGAGAGAGAGAGAGAGAGAGAAAGAGAGAGAGAGAGAGAGAGAATAGTTTGCTCTGATCTGCGTTCCGCCTTCATAGTTCTTTCTGGATGTAGATGGCATTTTCCATCATGAGTGTTTTGGAATTGCCTTGGATCATGGTATTGCTGAGAAGAGCTAAGTCTATCAAAGTTAGTCACTGCACAATGTTTACTGGTACTGTGTACAATGTTCTCCTGGTTCTGCTTACTTCACTCATGTAAGTCTTTCCAGATTTTTCTGAAATCTGCCTGCTCACATTCCTTATAGCCCAATAATATTCCATTACATTTATATACCACAATTTGTTCAGACATTCCTCAGTTGATGGGCATCCCCTCAATTTCCAATTCTTTGTCACCACAAAAAGAGCTGCTATAAATATTTTTGTGCATGTAGGTCTTTTTCTCTTTTTATGATCTCTTTGGGCTACAGACCTAGTAGTGGTATTGCTGGGTCAAAGGGTATGCACAGTTTGGTTGTCTTTTGGGCTTAGTTCCAAATCGCTCTTCAGAACGTTTGAATCAGTTGACAACTCCACCAACAATGCGTTAGTGTTCCAATTTTCCCACATCTTCTCCAATATTTATCATTTTCCTTTTCTGCCATATTAGCCAATCTGATAATTGCGATGTGATTTAGAACATTTTTTCATATGATTATAGAGAGCTTTAATTTCTTCATCTGAAAAATGCCTGTTCATATCCTTTGAACATTTATCAATGGAAGAATGACTTGTGTTCTTATAAATTTGATTCGGTTCTCTATATACTTTAGAAATGAGGCTTTTATTAGAAACACTGGCCATCAGCATGAATTTAGAAAAGTTTTGTTGAACGGATGGAGCAAAGAAGAACCCCAAATGCCTGGTCTTCATGGGCATTGAGTGAAGTCACAAAAGGCAGCCAATCCATCTCAGACAAGCCCCTTGGACTGGTCCAAGGAAGGGATACAGAGGCTGAGCTAGAAAGGGCCTTGGAAGCCAGCCAGTTGAGCCCCCTGAATGTGCAGGTAAGGTCAGAGAGCTGAGATGATATAGGAGCACGATGTCTTATAATCACAGGCTTAGAGATTTCCTGGTTTTACAGAGTAGGAAACTGAGTCACTTGGTCAGACGTGGTCAAGGTGGGGTTTATGCATTTATTGTCACAGTATCAAAGGCATCTTTTCCCTAAGTTGGAGAGCCAACGTCTCCCAATATGAAAGGGACTGGACAGACCTGGAATTTCATTGGCGGAAGGAAGTACTGCCAGGTAAGGAGACTCCTTCTACCAGGGCAGGTCAATACCTTTTCTGCAATTTAAAGTCTTACAAGGAGCTGGTGGTGCAGTGAATAGAATATTGGGCCTGGAGTCAGGACAACCTGAGTTCAAATCCAGTCTGACATTCCCTAGCCGTGTGACCCTGGGCAAGTCACATAATCTGTCTGCTTCAGTTTCTTCATCTGTAAAAAGAGGATAATAATAGCTCCTGCCTCACAGGGTTGTTGAGAGGATCACATTTATGAAGGACTTAGCACGGTGCCTGGCATACAGTGAGCTCTTACTAAATACTTATTCCCTGTCCTTACATAGAGGACCAGAAGCCCGCAGACGCTGTGATTTGCCCAGGGCCACCCAGTCATTGTGTGTCAGAGATAAGGCTCCAATCCACATCTCCTTCGCTTTGAGACCAGCACTTTATCCATGACCACACCCTGCCTTTAATCCTGATTGACCTGAACTTAAAAAAAAAAACTACAAATTGTTAGGGGGTGAAGGTTTTCTATAGTGAATTTCTACTTCCTGTAGTTGAAATCTGGCAGCTCTATGACCCTGGGCAAGTCACCTAACTCTATTTGCCTCAGTTTCCTCATCCGTCAAATGAGCTGAAGAAGGAAATGGCTAACCCCTCCAGTATCGTTGCCAAGAAAACCCCAAATGGGGTCACGAAGAATGGGACACGACTGAACAACAGGAGGGTTTAGAGCCTCCCTCTGTAAGGGAGGTGATTTATTTTGCTCATTTTCCAGATGAGAAATGGAGGTGAAGAGATTTGTCCAGCGTTGCACACGTCGGGGAGGAGAGAGGAGACAAGTCTTTCTGACTCCAAAACCAAGGCCTCTGAGTTGGGCTGCCCCTCAAAGAAAGTATGTCTGAGGTGCTGTGATGGTATGACCTTAGTCCATTAGAAAAACAAAACAAAACAGGCCTGATTGCTGAAATTCATAGGCAGTTTTCTTGTCAAGAGTTCGGGTTTTTTGAATGCTTTAAGTCAGCCACGGTGGGGGGTGAGCAAGGAGGACTAGTGGAAGCGGTGTGGTGGAAGGAACAGGGGACTGACCAGAGGTCGGCCCTCAGGAGGCTCATTGGCTGTTTGTCTCTGGGCCAAAGCTTCCTCACCTACAAAAGGGAGGGGCAGTAAGATCTGGATTAAATGACCCCTTTCCCAAGCAGTGGAACAAAGATCGTGGCCCAAGTTCTCTGAAGTGAGATCGAAGTCAGGACAAGGCGTGCCATCGGGAGGGGGAGAGCGCGTTTGCTCAGACGGTCAGAGATGGTCTCATTTGAGCGCATAGGAAACGTTGTCCGGCTCTGGGATGGGGACGGGGCTTGTCTCGGAGCGCAGGCCTCAGGTTACCTAAGTAAGCAGCCGGTATAGGATTTGAACGTGTGTCCTCAAGTGTCAGCTGAGAGGCCGGATCGCCACTAGATGGCTTCTAAGGACCCTTCCGGCTCTAGAGGGCCCATAACTCCCTTGGCTCTGTCCCCAGCTGCCACTCTCGGAGACCCCGATTCCCGGGGCCCGTCCGTGAACGTAGAGCCGGGGGAGTGGGCCAGGCGGGCGGACGCGCCTCCCCAGGGGCCGGCCCTTCTTCTCTTCTCCTTCCTCCTCCTCTCGCCTCCCCCAACTTCTTCCCTTCCTTGTCCCGACTCACCCGGTCGCGCGCGCAGGGTCCCAGGGGAGCAGAGCGGGCGCGGGGCTCCGCGGGGATCCACTGGGATCCGGACCCGGGAGCCCGGGCCTGGGGCCCGGCCATCTCTGCGCTCCTGACTCCCCGGGATGGCCTGAGCGGCCCCGGCCTCCCCTGCCTCCTTCCCCGCGCCCCGCCCCCGGCCCCCCCCCGGCCCTCCCCCGGCCCCAGCCCCGCCCCGCCACGCCCCGCCCGGCCCCGGCCCCGGCCCGGCCCCGGCTCCCTCCGGAAGGCCCTGCCCGCCCATGGATTTCACATAGCGCCGGCCCCGGCCCCGGCCCGGCTCCGGCCCGCCCGGCCCCGGCCTCGGCCCCGGCTCCGGCCCCGGCCCCCGCCCCCCGGCCGCGCCCCCGGCTCCGGCTCCGGCCCAGGCCCCGGCCCCGGCCCCGGCCCATGGCGGCCCAGTGCTGCTGCCGCAAGGGGCCGGGGGCCACGGGGCCCGAGGCTGCTGCGGCTGCGGCCGCTTCTGCCGCCGCGGCGGCTGCGGCCCCGGCGGCCGCCCCGGACGTGGCCTCGGCCGCCAGCTCGCAGCTCTTCCGCCTGCGCCATCTGCAGCTGGGGCTCGAGCTGCGGCCGGCCGCGCGGGAGCTGGCGGGCTGCCTGGTGCTGGAGCTGTGCGCGCTGCGGCCCGGGCCCCCGGCGCTCGTGCTCGACGTGCACCCCGCCGTGCGCCTCCACTCGGCCGCCTACCGTCCCGCCGCGCCGGGCCAGCCGCCCTGCTCCTTCGCCTTCGCGCCCGACCCGGACCCGGACCCGGACCCGGACCCGGACTCGGAGCCGGGCCCGAGCCCCGCGCCCCGCTCCTCTGGCGAGCGCCCGGGCCCCGAGCCCTGCTGCGCCCCGCCCCGCGGCCTGGACCCCGCCGAGCCGCCAGATCCCGCGCTCGGACCCTGCCCCGATGCGGGCCGGCAGCCCGATTCTGTGCTCGGACTCTGTCCCGACGCCGACCAGCCGCCGGACGCAGCGATCGGATCTTGCCCCGACGCCGGCCAACCGCCGGACGCAGCGATCCGACCCTGCCCCGACGCCGGCCAGCAGCCAGACCCCGAGCCACCTCCGGCTCCCAGTCTCCCGCCGCCCCTGCCCACTTTCCCGGGCGCGCCGCCGGGGCCCTGCCACCCTCTGGTCTTCCGGGTGGAACCCTTCACGGACTATGGCTCGTCCCTGACCATCAGCCTCCCCGGCGCGTTGCAGCCCCACCAGCCCTTCCACATCGTGCTGCGCTACACCAGCAGCGACGCCCCCGCCGTGAGTATGGGGAGAGGGTCACGCGGGTAGGGGGGCCCAACCCCGGTGGGCCACCTCAGCAGCGGCCTGCCAGCCTGCCCGCCCCTCTGCTCCAGGCTCGCCTAGGGACCCGGCACCCCGAGGTGGAGTGGGGGAGGGGTTGGCAGTTGTCAGGTAAGACCCTGTCCCCGCTTCTCTGTAGGCCAGATGCCCTCTGTCTTCCCTTGGTTTTTGGTTTTGGGGTTTGGTTTTTTTTTTTTTGAAGAAGAAGACTGAAGCATCTAGCGTTGATATGGCCCGAAGACCTTGGGGGACTGCCAGGCCAACCTTGAGGCATTTTTACCGAGGAGGAAACTGAGGCCCAGATGGGGGTCGGGGAGGGGCTTGCTGAAGGTCAGACAGCCAGCTGCAGCAGCGCCTGGGATCTCAGACTCCCAGTTCTGGGGCATTTTGGGCTGGGTGTGGTTGGGTTTGCCTTAGAGCCTGGGGTGGAAGCTGCAAGTGTCCAGGGCTTGTCAGGACACGAGGCGGTGGCAGGCGCTGCCGGCTGCCCATGCCCACTGCCCAGAGGAGGCCCAGGCTTCCCAGGAGTGGGGGTGGGGAGGGGAGCTGCGTCTGACAGCTTGTGGGCCAGGCCTGCCGAGTGCCATGTATGCTTCCGCCTGTCCAGGATCCCCCAGGAGCCCTTGCAGGCGGCCGGGGCGGGCACAGCCTCCTCTGCATATCCCAGCCTCCCCTGGTGCCGGAAAGGGCCCGATTGGATCCCCAGGCGGGTACCCCTACCCTTTTTCAATACCTCCCAGGGACTTGACCCTCTGAAAGAGCCAGGTTTCCTAGCATCAAGCCAGGATGGGGGAATTTCAAGGAACCTGGAGGTGATTGTGGTTGAAATGTATTTTTCGAAAACCAGCTTCATTCTTGGTTGGGAGAGAACCAGACACAGAGCATGCCCCTCCCCCGGGACATATTTCTGCAATCTAAAATTATTTTTCTAAATGGCTTGTCTGTTGCTATTGAGAGTGAGGGTGTGAGGCACAAGGCGGTACTTGGCTCTGACTGGCATCACCTCCTTAGGCTCCAGCCCTTTGCCCTCTTTCAACTTTGGGGCATCGCCAGCTTGGCTGGGCAGGGACAGTGGGCACAGTTCTAGGGAATCCACAGTCTCTGGGTTCCGGAAAGGGCATCTGTTGGGGCTTTTTTTTTTGTTTTGTTTTTGGTTTAGAGGAGTCTGGCATGTGTTTGATGGGTGGGGTTCCTGGCGCCCAGTGAAAGAATGAGCCATGGGGTAGATATCTGGCCTGCGTCTGGGAGGACTATGGTAAAAAACCACTCCAGGGTTCCTTAACATCCTAGATGATATTAAGAACCAGATAAGACCTGGGCACCCTTCTGCAGGGCCTCTCCTGCCCATCCTGCACCCCCCAAACTGCTGGATTCTGCACATCTCACTGTGTCCTCTAATACCCTGAGCTAGGCAAGTTTGTGGGGAAAGGCCGTCAAGTCTGAATAATGGAAGTATCTTCCTCTTACTTATCAGAACAGAAGGGAGAGCTGGAGCTTAGGTAGCAGTAAAGTAGGTTTGACTATTTCAGGGGTGGATCATGGAACCATATACTTAATGCTGGAAGGTTCCTCAGAAGCTATATAATCTGACCCCTTCATTTTACAGATGGGGAAACTGAGACCCTAGGAGGTGAAGTCATTTGTCTGAGATCATATAGGTAGGAAGCAACAGGGAGGATTTGAACCATCTCATACTGGATTGAGGGAGTGCTCTTTGTACCATCTCACACTGGACTGAGGGAGCCTCCTCTCCTCTCATTTAATTCTGTGTAAGAGCAAGGTCTGAGGATGTGCTGCTGGGGAGGGGGGGCAGTCAGTGAGCAAATGAGGCCAGGTGGTTGTGTTGGCACTCAGGTTCCTAGCCGCAGGTTGTTGTCACCTGTGAATATAACTGTGTGTGGAGAGTGGGTGAGCGACCCTTCCCTACTCATGCCAGGACAGGGCAGCCTGCCCGGGTGCCAGTCAGCCCGGTGCTTACTTCTGTGGATTGAATACTTCTTTCTGCTCAGCTGTGTCTGCATCTGAGGGCCCAGGACAATGGAGAGAGAACCTGGCTGAGCAAGGAACGGGGACAAATTGAAATTTGAATTCAAAGAGGGAGGGAAGGGGAGGAAAAAAGCATCTGTATAATGGCTGTGGCATGCTAAACCCTTCACAGATATCTTCTCTTTTAATCCTCTGGGAAGTAGGTGCTATTATTATCCCCATTTTACTTTTGGAGAAACTGAGGCAAGCAGGTTAAGTGACTTGCCCAGGGTTACAAAGCTAGTAAATACTTGAGGTCCCAACTGAACTCAGGTCTTCCTAACTCCAGGCCCAACTTTCTATCAATTGTGCCTCCTCAGACAGAGCCAACCTTAGAAAGACCTGGCTCAGACACTTACTAGCTATGTGGCCCTGGGAAAATCCCTCAGTTTCCTTTTCTATAAAGTGAAGGGAAAATACTTAACTGCCTCCAAAGTTCGTTCTCATTGCAGGTTGATGAGCCTGTGAATGGTTTTCTGCAATATTATAAAATAAATTCTCCTAAGCAGTAGAATATAAGCTTGAGACAAGGTTTTTTTTTTCCTCCTTTGTGTTCCTAGTGACTGGCACATGTTAACGTTTTTTTTTTTTTCTTTAGTGTGACCTGTGATGCGTCAGTTTAGGGAGTTTGCTGGTAAGGAAACACCTTTTACCAGTGTACAGCAGCATCTTCTAGTCTTAGAACACTAAGAGGGTAAGTGACTTAGCCAAGGTCACACAGCCAGTATGTGTCAGAGACTAGACTTGAACCTAGGTCTTCCATGCTCCAAGACTGGCTCTCCATCAGGCTAGGGGGCAATAAAGTACAGCTCATGGGCCAGATCCAGCCAGAGGGTGGCTGACCCTTGCCAACATAAATGTTATTTGTGTTCCCTCGGGAGAGTTTAAATCCCAAATCTTGATGCTGAGATTTCCATTTTAAAATCCGAACCATCCAGTTAGAAAACAAAAGCCTTAGCCTTGAGATTTGCCCTCCTGACTCATTTCCTCATTAGTCCTGAGCATCTCAGCCAGATCTCTTGTGTCTGGCAAGCCTTTCCTTCTTCCTTCTGATGATAATAATGGGGATCATGGGCTCCTTGGTAGCTCGGCTAATCTGACCTGCCCCTGTGTTTGGTGCCCATCTCTGTGGGACCCAGGGGCTTCTGGCACTCATGGCCTCCTGGTGTGGACTGGCACAAAGCAGGAGGAAGAATGTTGCTGCTTTTCTTCCTTTAGGATGGAGTCCATGTATAATACGCACACTACATACATTGTAGATTGTTCACTAGAGGCTTTTTAAAGGCCCTGAAAGAGATGGGCCTGGAGACCCTGGACTGAGAAAGTCCTTGAGCCCATTCTCTGAGACTGACTAGGAGCACATGGGACCAAGCAGATGCTGACGAGTGTTTGGGCAAACCATCGTACAGGAAGAACTTGAGACAGAACCTCCCAAGGTGTTCTGGGAAGGGGCAGGCCCATGAAGTCAGGCTGCTCAGGAGATCTTCTCCTGGACACCAGGGCAGACTGTGGAGTCTGCGAGATTGCCTCTAGATGGGGTCCAGCCAGCTTAGGAGGAACGGGTGGTGGTTTTTGAACACTTCCTCCCCGGCACTGTGCTGGGCCCTTGGGGGCTATAGAAACACAAAAATCAAACAGATCCTTTCCTCCTCACCGGGTCCCCTCTCCTCCCCCAGCTTACATTCTCCTGGGGGCATACAGAGGTACAGATCTGTCCACCAAGCCAAAAACACTCATCACGCCCCACCCTGTGAGATGTGCCAGATGCTCACACACAAAGACAGAGTGAGACAGGCCCTGCCCTCAAGGGGCTTAAGTTCTGCCCAACTGTCAATCAACCAAGAAGCAGCTCTGTAGCACCACTAGGTTCCAGATACTTTGTTTGGTGTGCAAATACGGTTCCAAGAACTGAACGCTTCCTGTCTTTAAAGGAGAATACTGTGTATAAAAAATACAGAATGCATATAGAATGACGCAAAGTGATTTCAAGAGAGAGACTGTTAGTAACTAAGGGAATCTGGATTAGCCTTGTTTAGGCAGGTGAGTATGATAGAGCACAAAGCCCAATCCTGTCATTTTACACATAAGGAAACTGAGGTCTAGGACTGGAATTGATTTGCCCAAGGTCACATGGCTAGTAAGCATCAGAGCCGACAAAATTCTAGATACCAAGTTGCCTGGGTACCTACTTTTTTCACTACTGGGCCCCATATGTCCAGTATTCTTTTTTTTTTTTTGAGGCAGGGTTAACTGACTCGCCCAGGGTCACATGGCTTTGAGCTCAGGTCCTCCTGACTTCAAGGCTGATGCTCCATCTGCTGTACCACCTAGCAGCCCCTGTCTAGTATATTCATAATGGAAGACACAGCTTGTTATTTCCTTCTCCTGGCTCACAGGAGTTCATGTTTGCCCCTTCTCATAATTTGAAAAGAAGGCCACGTCATAAGATGTGGCCACGTGGCTGCCTGGGGCATGTTTCAGCTTCCTCAGCTGCCACCACCCCATGTACTTTAGCTTGGTCTTGGGCACCACTCCCTCCGTACACCCAAAGGCAAGGGATAGGTGGGGTTGCTGGCAACCAGGCCTTCTGCCCATCCCTTCTATGACTCTGAAAGTGCCCTGGCACACTTCTCCTTTCTGGGGAATCCATTGAGACTTTTGGCCCCCGAATTTGGATTGACCCGAGGCTGAGGACCCCTTCCCTTTAGCTAACAACCTAGTGCCTCGTTTTGTTTTTCCTTGAAAGTGGAAAAATGCCTTTCATTCCTAGAAGCCAAAGCACATGTGGCCAGCCTTTCTAAAGCAAAACATTCCCTGTACTGAGGCTCACTGGGACAGTTTGGCAGTGCCAGGCCCTTGGTTCGTGCTAGCATTAAGGGCTGGCACTGCCCGGTATACATTTGACAGGCTCACGATGTTTGGTGGGTTGTGCCAAGCCATGCTCAGCCAGAGCTACTGTCCTTTCTGGCTAGGCAGACTTCAGTACACCAGAGACAATAGGAATTGGCCCTGTAAGTGAAAAAGATTTCTGGGTAGGGAGGAATGTACAGGATGGTGGTGATATTAGAGGCTGCAGATTTTTGTGTGGAGCATTTCTAGATTCCTAACCTGCTCTGCATCCAAAAGCATGTGGTTCAGCTTCTACCTAAAATAATAAAGTCAGCGTGAAAGGTGAGAAAGAACCACACCAGCTTGGAATCAGTAGGGACTTCGTAGATGAGCTGGGCCACTTGGTTCCCAGGCAAAGAGCCCCTCAGCAATATTCCCAACAAGTGGCCTTCTGGCTTTCTCTTGAAGGGCTAGTGGAGGGGGGGCAGGATCCACTGTTCTCAGAAGCAGCCCATTGCCACTTTGAGACAGATCTGATGGTGAGAAATTCTTTCCTTTTTGCTTTTCAGCTGTTGTATCAGACTCCTGATGTATGGAGTCTGCTGGCTCGCTCAAACCCCTAGATCTTTTTCAGATGAACTGCCATCTCTCCATCTTTTTCATTAGGATGGCATGAGATTTTATCAAATGCTTTGAAAAAGCCTAAGTAGACTAGATGGCATTCTCTAATCTCCCCTTTTTAAAAAGGTAATAAAGTTAGTCTGGCATGACCTGGCCTTGATTAAGCCATGTTTTTTGTGGTCACTGCTTCCTTTTCTAAATGTTCACTAACCATCCCTTTATAATGAGTTCTAGAACGTTTCCAGTATTTGAAGTCAACCTTAATGGTCTATAATTTGCAGACTCTATTTTCTCCTTTTTTTGAAAATTGGTACCTTAACCTTCCTCAAGCCTTGTGACTCTTCTTTGATCCTCCATGACCTTTCTGAGGTTACTGACAGTGACTCCACAGGAGTATTGTCAGTTTTTTCAGTACCCTAGGCCTGGTGCCTTGAGCTCATTAAGGGCATGCTCCTTTTCTGTCTTTCCGCTCATCTTGAACATCCCCTCCCTATTATCTACTTTTGTTCTATCCTTGGCAGGGAGAACAGAAGCAAAATGTGGATTGAGCAGCTCTCCCTTCTCCTCCTCCTCAATCATCACTATCCTCTCTACCCTGAGCACTGGTCCTATCCCTCCTTGGATCTTCCCCTTTTCCCCAATATAGCTCAAGCCACCTCCCCTCCTCCCTTGATGTTATCAATTTTCTCCAGCCTTAGAGCTTTAGTTCTTACAGGACAGTGTCAGCTGCTCTTATAGGCCCTCAGTTCTGTCTCTTGTTCATGTATTTTATTTACTTATTTCTTTGAGCAGATCCGTTCAGCCTTTTGAAAGATGAAAACATTAAAGCAAATCGCAAAATGATTACCTGCTCTGTTCTGGGGATGGACAGATAGTTGAAGTCCCCAGTCACAGCTCAGTCATGACTCTTTTCCATCCAGGCCTGGGATCTGTTTCTCCAGCTCCTTTTCCTGTTTCTTCCCAGCTGGTCTATAGTATACTCCACTGACAATATCAGCACTATTCCTGCCTCCATTGATCATCACCCGAATGTTTTCCACAGTGCTTCAGTTTCTTCACATGAGTAAATCTTCAATTTAATTACATGGTTGTAAAGAGCCTACTATATGCCAGGTATTGTGTTAGGTGCTGGGGATACAAAGATGGGAGAGAGAGAGAGAGCCATTCTTTGTGCTCCAGGAGCTTACCCCTCTACTGGTAGGTGGGGGAATGTGATGGAATATGTGCGCAAACAAATGAAGTATGAGGAAAATTGAGGGAAAGGAGCACTACCCATGAGGGAGGTTAGGAAAGGGAGCTCCATTCATGAGGGAAATCAGGGAAAACTTCTCCAAGGAAAATGTTTCTGAGAAGTGGCAGAGGTTGTGTGTGAGCACGTGTATGTGTGTGTGTGTGTGTGTGTGTGTGTGTGTGTGAGAGAGAGAGAGAGAGAGATCCCAGACAGAGGGAATGGTGAATAGCCACTAGCCTGGCTGGAGGGGTACAATATGGAGTGTGGGTAGGAGCCAGATCACGAACGTCCTTCAGTGGCCAACTAGCTTATGTTTTAGCCCAGAGGCAATGGGGAGCCTGCTGGGGATTTCTTAGGCAGTAGAGTTAACATGGTCGGACCTGTGCCTCAAGAAGATGCTTTTAGCAATTAGAGAGGGGAGAGGATGGCAGGAGGGAGACCAGTTAGGAGGTTGTTATAGGACAGCAGTGATAAGGGCTCAGTGAGGATGGTGGCCCTGTGAATGTGGAGAAGGGGATAGATGTAAGAAATGTTGCAGATTGTGGATGGTAGAGTTCATAGATAATAGGACTAAAGGTTTAAGTAATAAGAGGTTTAAAGTTAGAAAGAACATTGGAATCCTTTGGGAGTAGCCTCCTCATTTTACAGATTTGGAAACTGAGGCACAGAGAGGTTTAAGTGACTTGTCCAGGAATCACACAGTTGGTAAGTGTCTGAGGTGAGATTTGAACCTCAGTCTTTCTTACTCCAAGGCCAGAGCTCTCTCCACTACTCTTTGCTGACTCTAGAACTGGTGAGACTCAGCAACTGTTTGGATACAGGAGGTATTGAAGAAGAAAGAGTCAGGGATTTCTCCAAGGTTTTGAACTGGGTGACTGTAAGGATAGTGGTGCCCTTAATAGAAACAAGTGAGTCTGGCAGAGGGGTGGGTTTGGTGGAGGAGATCATGAGTTCTATTCTGGACAAGGTTTGTTGGTGATACCTGCAGGACAGGGGAGCCACTGGGCAGTTGGGGATGCATTCCTAGAGTTTGGCGGAGAGATTAGGATCATCTGCAGAGAGGTCCAGATTGAGTCCATGGGAACAGATGAGATCTCTGAGAGAGGAGAGAAAGAGGGAAAAGAGCAAATGAAAGAAGCAAAACCTGGGTAATACCCATGTTAAGTGGCGGGAGCTGGATGATGAACCAGCAAAGGAGATGAGAAAGAGTGGTCAAACAGGTAAGAGGGAAACCAAGAGAAAGCAGTGCCAGGGATTCAAGCTGTCCCCCAGTGGAAGGAATGGAAAGTCTTGATAGTTCCAGAGAAGTCAAGGAAGATGAAGTCCGAGAAGACAAGGAAGGTGAAGACCAAGAAGTCAAGGAAGATGAAGTCTGAGCGAAAAGCCATCAGACGAGACAAGGAGGAAGTGAGATCTAGGGAGGGGGGAGAGGGGACCTTGGCAATCTCATCCTAAGAGAATAAAGGAGGATGGGATGGATGGGAGTGTTGGAGGATTTGCGGGCATAACGTGAAGAAGAGGGAAATCATCCATTTATTTTCTTAATAAGCGGGCAGTGCAGACATCTACTGAGAGCAGGAAGTTGGGGGAGGCATTGACGTCTTGAGGAAAGAAGGAAGGAAGCCTTAGAAGAGCCACTGAGGGTCTTGGATCAGCTGGTCAGTGAAGAAGAATACACCTTTTGCCATACAGCAGTGAAGGAGGAATTGAGATTAGATAATGTAAATCTTCCAGATCAGCACAGATTTGTAGCTTCCTCTGGCAGTGAAGAGACAGAAATGAGAGTGTTCCTTGAGGCACTGTGGGATAGCAGATAAGGCGGGCACTGGCCTTAGGGTCAGAAAGATACAGACCTAGGCAGTTAATAGCTGTGAGACCCTGTACAAGTGACTTAACCTCTCTCTTCCTCAGTTTCTTCTCCATAAAATGAGGGCTCAGACTCGGTGTCTTCCAAGATCCTTTCCAGGTGTCACTCTATTTTTGTTTGATCCTGTGAGCTGAGGACCTTGAACCTCGTGCTTATCCAGCAGCTGTGACTTGCTGTATGATACCAGGAGAGGGAGGCAAGGCTGAAGGACTGTGTGTGTGGGATTAGTTTATTACATATCAATGACATTGCTGTCATATTGCTTGTCTTCTCAGTGGAAGGGGGAGGGACTGGAGGGAGAGAATTCAGAACTGGAATTCAGAAAATAAATGTTAAAAATAAAGAAATAATGAATTTATTTTAAAAATGTCAATTATAAATAATGAAGGGAGGGAAGTGAAGCCAGAATGAGGAGAATGAATTGGGGTGGGGGGTGGACAGGACTGAAGATTGCAGTCATTATAATCAGTTTAGGTAAAGAAAGGCAGAGAGGGAAACTAGGCTAGACTCTGGACAGAGAAGGGCATTTTCAAGTTGCCAGTACTGGAGGTGACAATCCTGGTGACTGCTGAGGGCAGGGAGGCCCAGAGAATTGGGAGTGGATCCATTTGTATATTGAAAGGTCTAATTAGGAAGGCAAGGAATGGCCTGGTGGGAGAAGACCTGGCAGGTATTGAGAAAGGAGGGAGAGAGTGACCCAGGGGGCTTCTGGTTCCTGGCAGATCCCAGCAGATTCCGGTGGCAGTGAAGATCTCAACTGGCTGACATAGACAGATGGTCTGAGCCGAAGAGGAGGAGAGGTTGCTAAGTGATGGTGTCCAGGGGGAGGGTCTGGAAATGGCAAGAAAGAACAGGAAGACTGCCAAATCCTCTTCCTGGCTTCTGGTGTCCAGGGACATAAGAGAAAGAGCATCGAATACTAAAGATGGCAGCGAGGGAAGAAGCTGTTTTTCTTCAGACCACGAAGAATATGGAAAGAATCAGAAAAGAACAGAAGAGACTGAAGATAAATTAAGGCTGAATCCAGTGCTTCCCCTCCCTCCACCACACACACGCACGTACACACACACACACACACACACACGCATGCACACACTTCCCCCCTTTGTAAATTCCATTCCTTATTTCTCAAATTAAGTTTTTGTGTTTAACGTCACCTTTATTCTCTAGTTCCCCTGCTCCCAACCATTCCTTATAATAATAATAGCTAATGTCTATAGGATGCTTTAAGGTTGCAAAGTACTTTACAATTATCATCTCATTTTATTCTGACAACTTTGAGAGGTAGGTGCTACTATCACCCCCATTTTACAGATGAGGAAACTGAGGCAGACAGGTTAGGAAACTAACCGGATTACAGGGTCACAAACTTAGTAAATATCTGAGGCTGGATTTGAATTCAGGTCTTCCTGACTCCCCATCCCGTTCTCTATCCACTGATAAAGCCATCTAAACGGAAAACAAAAAAGAAACAGGGTGGGGCAGTTCGGCAAAACTAACTCACACATCAGTCAAGCCTTATATTGTATGCAGTGTTCTGCATCCATA
Source organism: Phalanger gymnotis (assembly GCA_028646595.1). NCBI lineage: Eukaryota > Metazoa > Chordata > Mammalia > Diprotodontia > Phalangeridae > Phalanger > Phalanger gymnotis. The sequence continues at coordinate 12,233,638 of CM053627.1, read as the reverse complement.
GTCCCCCACCCCCAAAAGTAGAGGGGAGGAGAGTTCTTATATCTCTTCTTTGGGGGCAAGCTTGGTCATTATAATTTCACGACGTTCAGTTTTGATTTTTGTTGTTCATTCTGTTTACATCGTGTATATTGTTTTCCTGGTTCCATTTACTTTGTATCAGTTCATATAAGCCTTCCCATGCCTGTCACTGTCCTGTGTATTGTTTGGTTCCATCACACTCATGGACCTCAGCTGGTTGCCTCCATCCCCAGTCAATGGGCATGGACTTTGCCTCTAGCTCTTCGCTCCCACAAAAAGTGGCACTAGAAATATTTTGGTGTATGTGAGATTCTTTTTTTTTTCTTCTATTTTTGCCATCCCAGTAGATGGCGCATGTGGTGCCTCTGTGTCAAAGGAGGTGACCTTTTCCTCACTTTCTTAGCCCAATTCTGCATTGCTTCTCAGAATTGTGGACTAGCCGTAGGGGAGTGTGCCTACCTTTCCACAGCCCCTCCAACATGCACCGTTGCTTTGATTTGTATTTCTCTCATTCTTCATGATTTGTAGCAATCTTTCATAGAACAGATCTGCTCCTTATTAATTAAGTATCGCCTGAGCTATAATTCAGTCATGGCTTTCATCACATCATGTCTGCGTGATGTGTCTGATGCTAAATTTACCTACCAGTTCATCTTCCTCGTTACTCATTGCACAGTTTGGTAGAGACACTTGAGACCATGGGTTTTATTGCTGGCTCCTCTCCTGGATTTTCTCTCCTGTGAATTGCTGGGAATAATCTACTTCTATTCTTTCTCCTACATTGTTAACAACTCTCTCTGGTACCGAGCTTGGGGATATAAATGTATCATTTCAGCCTTCCCCATTCCTTTCAGCTTGAAGACCCCTTGGGGAGGCAGTCGGGTTCAGCGCAGAGAGTGCCAACCATGGAGAAGAGAACCCGAGATCGGATACCATCTCAGCCATTTAGCTTGGGTGATCTTGGGCAAACCCCCTTCTCTGAGTCTCAGTTCCCTCGTCTATAAAATGAAGGTGTTGGCTTCCATGATCTTGGAGGTCCCTTCTTGCTCTAAAGTTACTTAGTACTCGTATAACCTTAGGCAAACCATTTCCCCCACTTTGGGCCTCAGTTTCTTGTTGATATGCAGTCATTTTTCAAGCATTTCACTCTCCACGATCCCATGTGGAGTTTTCTTGGCAGTGATACTGGAGTGGTTTGCTGTTTCTTCTCCAGCTCATTCTAAAGATGAGGACACTGAGGCAAACAGGATTAGGTGACTTGCCCAGGGTCACACAGCTAGTAAATGTCTGAGGTTGGATTTGAACTCCCAAAGATGAGTCTTACTGACTCCAAGTCCAGTACTCTGTGCACTATGGCACCACCTAGCTGCCAGGTCTCAGTTTACTCATCTATGAAGCGAAGGGGGTGGACTAGGTCCTTGGGTGCAGTCTTTTGACTGAGTCCTAGTTTTGCAGAACAAATTCTTTAGTTAAGAGGATCTGTTCTGTGAAGTTTGGATTCAGCCAAAGGGCCACACTTGAGGACCTAGAGGGCTACATGTGGCCTTGAGGCCACAGGTTCCCCACCCTTGGACTAGACCCTAAGGTCTTTCCGGCTCCAAATTTATGATCCTCCAATTAGATTTTTTAGAAGCCAGACACAACTTTTCTTTCAAGCCCTTGAGAAATCCCATCCATCCCTGGCCAGAAGCTTGTTTTTCCTGCATTTTAATCTGTTTCATATTAATAGCTGTAGAAGAGAGAAAGGAGGGAGAGAAGGGGCTGACTTGAGCAGAGAAAGGAGGTCAGCTGGGGTGAAGGGCAGGAGTCTAAGTTGGTCTGAAAGGTGGACTAAGGGGAGGATAATCGGGGGATTATCATGGATTTAGAATTGGAAAGGATGTTTGAGTTCATCTGGCCCATCTTACCCCTCATATTGTAGAGGAGAAAACTGAGGCATGAAGGTGGGCAGGACGTGCCAGTGATAAGGAGCAGAGCTGGGATTTGAACCCATGTCCCAGGCCTGCAGAGCCTGGCCCATTTCACTGGACCCCATGTTCTCCATTTGAGAAAGGTTGGGATTCTTTAGGGTCAGTCTGGACTGACAACAGCCGTGGTCCCTCGCCTTTGGGAATAGGAGAGCCCCTCTTGAACATCCGAATGTTTTGTGGAATTCCGTGGGCTCCTCTGTCATTTTGACATCTGTTTGAGAAAATGCATGATGGCACAGTGAGTTCGGACTTCCAATGCATTTGTACTTTAGTCATCCTAATGGCCCCGGTGGGATATGTGAAAAACAGCTGCCCAGAGCGGACCTTGGGCTTTGGCAGTCTGCAGAAAGGCTGTTTACTTATTTATCTGACTGAGTCATGTGGCATATTTGGTTGGAGCTAAATAAAGATCAAAAGAACAATGCCTGGTGCTCTGGTGCCCGTTGGCTTCTTGGCTCTCTTGTAACATCTCTTGTCCTCCCTCCCGTCCCCCCTGGATTCCTCAGCCCCATAGGCAGGAGGGTGGGGAGGAGCAAGAAAGACCTCATATCCTGAAGATGGGAGAGAGGAAAGCAGTCTCAGAGAGGGCAGAAATGAACTGGATGGCAGAGGTGGTCGTCATCTGTGAGAAATGACAGAGGGATGGGGTCAGGGGCTTGTGATTTCCTTACCCTAGGGAATTCCCACAGGAGGAAACTCCCTCCACCAGGCAGGGCAGCACCTACTCTATGGCTTCTACCCTTAGAGAGTTAGTCTTTCAGATTTCTCAGAAGCTGTGACTTGCCTAGGATCTCACAGCCAGTAAGTTTAAGGGCAGGAATTGAACCCAGGTTTTCCTGACTATCTGCTAGGCTATGCTCTCCTGTATTGTGTGTGTGTGTGTGTGTGTGTGTGTGTGTGTGTGTGTGTGTGTGTGTGCGTGTGCGCGCACGTAAACAAAGAAATGGCACTCAAGGGCGGGAAATAAGGCCCAGGTGATTGGATCACAGAGTGAGGAGAGGTTGGAAGCTTGGGAGAGAAAGGGGAAGGTCAGTCCTGGGGTGCTCTTATAGGTAATGGTGAGGAGCGAGGGCTCTGTTCAGGTGCCGCCCCCCAGTGGAGGCCTTTCATGACTCCCCTTGTGTCCTTCCCCCCACCGTCCACTGCTGGGATCCCACCCTGTCAAGGGGCCTTATTTTCCCTGTTGTGTCTGTGCATGTTATTTCTACCCCTGACAGAATGAAAGGGATTCTCTCCATTGTATCTTTGCCTTTCTAGGGCTTACAGTGCTCCTGGCATAAAATCACTGCTAAAACTGGGACTGAACTGAGTGAATGCTCAGAGTCATGGGGGACCTGTGACATTTCTAAGGAGCACGCATAGTCATAAATAGAGGGAGAAAGAGAGAGGTGATGGACCGAGCAGGGGCTTAGGACTGACATTAGCACATAGATCCATCTCAGGCATCGTGCTCTCCAAAGAAGATGATGACCTACCTGTAAGAGGAGGAAGTTCTAGCCCAAGATATTATAGGCAACTGTCCTGGGATGTTGCTGGGTAGCCAGGCGGCTCGGTGGATAGCTCTGGATCTTGAGTCAGACAGGCTTGAGTTCACTAGCTGTGTGACCTAGGCAAGTCACTGAATCTGTCTGCCTCAGTTTTCTCATCTGTCAAATTGGGTTAATAAAAATAGCACTTTCCTGTCAAGATTGTTGGGAAACTCAAATGAGATCATATTTTTAAGTGCCCAGCAGTCAATCCATCCATCCACCCACCCACCCACCCACCCATCCATCCACTCATCCATCCACCCATCCATCCATCCACACTGATTAAGTGCCTACTGTGTGCCAGCATAAAGAAGATTTACAATCTAATGGGGAAGACAACAAGCAAACCGATATGTACAAAGTAACCCGATACAGAATAAACAGAAAGTGGTTACCAGGGGAAGGCACTGGAATTAAAGGGGCTTGGGGAAACTTTCCTATGGTACACAGTAGGTACTTAATAAATGGTTCTTATCCCCCCTTATGTACCTAATGGGAGCAGGGGCTTAGTCTCTGGGGTGCTGAAGGAGACAGATGGGCCTCAGCAAATGTAGACATTAGAAGAAATAATTCCTGTTTTAGGCCTGGGTATTGAACTGTTTTGAATCTGTGATTCCGTCCCCCTTGAGTGTCAAGGACAAGACTTCCACAATCCCGTCGCATTATTCAGAGGTAAATATTGTCCATTACTGTTGCTCTCATCTCTTTCTTTTAGAACAAATAAAGTCTTTCAAATCTCTTTTTTTTTTAAAAAAAGAAATCCGATGAGCCCGAAGATCACAGATGTAGAGTAATCACAACGTGTGTCTACACACACTACCATGAGCTTGACTGTCTTACTTTTCTGTCTTTGTATCCTTAATGGTTTAGCTCAGTGCCTGGCATGTAGTACGTGCTTAATAATCGCTTGCTGACTTGACCCAAATTTGGGGAGGAAGCGATATTGCCTCATGGGAAGAGAACATGAAATGTGACAATTGAGCTAAGCTTTGATGGGAGCAAGGAATTCTGGAAGGCAGAAGTAAAGAAGCAGAGCATTTCAGGCATGGGGTGCAGTTTGTGAAAAAGGCCTGATAGGCAGGGCTTTGAATGCCAAGCCAAGGTGTTTATGCTCCTGCAGGCCTGAGGGAACTTCTGGTGCTTGAGCTGTGACCTCAGATCTTGGTCTCGTGGGTCGTTGGCTGTCCCGCCCTCCTCTGCCCTGACCCTGCAGGAGCCCATTCTCTGGGTTCTCCTTCCCTAACCCTCATCCTTCCCTGATGCCTCCATCCAATGGAGTCTGTCCCTGAGCCTCTTCTTTCCCCCTAGAGTATCTCTGGCTGCCCCAGGCTAAAACCCTTCGTTTTCCCTCCTGGCAACTGGAGCCCTAGAGGTTCCCCAGGTGCCCCCAGCCCTGGTCCCAGTCTCCTCTCAGCTTCCAACTGCTCCAGGGAGTAGCTACCACTCCTAAAACGGGGCCTGGGCTGAGCCCTGGGCAACTCACAAGAGCAGTTAATTCATTCCTGGGGCATCTCTCTCATTACTCACCTAGATATAATGGCTCATTTCTCCCACTGCCTCCCCAGCATTTTCCACCTTCTGTCTGTCCGGCTACATTTCTTTCCCCTTCTTTGTTTCTGGTCCCCTCTGTTTCTCCGAGATAGAGCCTGAAAAACCTCTCCTGCCAGGCAGGCATCTGGATTGCCACAATCTATCCACTCCCAATCCTCTGCCTTTAACATTTAAAAACATTTTAATTGAAATATTTTGTTCATTTCTAAATAAATCTCTCCTCCACTCCTACTCAGCAAGCTGTCCCTCATAACAAAGGATTAGAAAGAAAGAGAAGGAAAAAATGAAAAGCATCTTAACAAAATGAGTCATTCCATCCATTGAGTGGAACAGTATATGCATCGTTCCATATCTGTAGACTTTTACCTCTGCAAAGAGGGAGATATGCTCCTCGTTTCTTCTTTGGGGACAAACTTGGTGATTATAATTACAGTTTTCACTTTTTTGGGAGATTTTTTTTTCCATTTACATCCTTGTTGACGTATATATTGTTAATTATTGTTAAAAGCACTCATTTATTATATACTTTTATGAGTCAGGTACTGTACTAGGCTGTGGAGACACAAGGACCAGAGAGAAATAGGAGTGTGAATTGGACGTTACTTAAATGGTCCTCAGTTATGATTGTATCTAATCTTGTCAAAAGCATCCAAATAGTCCATGCGATGGAGGATTGTTGATCCTATATAGAAGGGTCAGCTTTGTCGGCTGGGCTGGGGGATGGGGCATCCCTTGGTTGGAGGGAGGTGAGGCTGAGACTCCACAGTCTATGTGTTGGAAGGCACCCTCCTCTCCAGCCTCTTCACGTTTCCTCTGGGTGGGTGGAGCCATCCTAACTGTCTCCTTCGCCTCCTAGGGAATCTTAAGGGAATTTGAGAATGACAGAAATAGACTTGGGAAAACCCCACTCCATGATATTCATTTGGCTTCCAGATACTAAACAAGGTCTTGGCCTCTTTGCTAGTGCCTTCTTCCATCTGCTGCCCCCAGCTCTGTGTCCAGCTTGTGTTCGCGACGGGCAGGTGCCGTTTGTGAATTGTAGCTCAGATGCCTAATCCCTGGGCTGGGCCGTGCAGCCGTTAGGCTGGTGTTGTTTGGTCTGTTTCCTGGCAGCAGCATCCTGAATGCTGAGGCCTGAGTGGTATTTACACTGGACGAAGGCCGGGGACTGATGGGACACCCTGAGTGCACCTGTCCTCTAGCCTGCCGCTCCCTTGCCTTGGCCTTTTTCTCCTGATAATAGACCAAGCTGAGACTGGTGTTTCACACAGTCAGATTCGTGGTTAAGACTTTCTTCTCCTCCATCTCCAGTACTCCAATCATTTTCTTGGTTCAAAGAACAAACTTGGATAGGGTGAGCTTCTTGGGGTTGCCTTGCCTAGAACTGTGGCCAGAGCACTGCCTTTAGAAGTCAGACCCTAGGCTCATCTACACCCTCTGCCATTAGCTGTGTGATCTTGGGTGAGTCCCCTGACTATATTCCCACTCTTCTGCCTCTTCATTCTCATGAGGACATGGTAAATATCTGCAGGGACCGGCCACATTCAATTGTTGCTTAAGCCAGGGGTATCAAACTCTACTAGAATGGGGTAGCCCTATTGACTTAGAAAATCACAAATTAACATTATCTGTGTTGTATTGTATTTTTCTTTATTTTGTTAAACATTTCTTAATTACATTTTAATCTGGTTCTGACAGGGCAGCAATTTTGGCACTTCTGGCTTTAAGCCATTCTGGATATTTCTAGGATTGTCCAAAGAATTTGAGAAATCTACTTTGCAACAGGGCAGACAGTGAGAATAATTTGGTCTTGTTGGATCACAGTCCTAAAGTGTTTTCCGGTTGGACTCATTTATAGCAGCGTGCACATCCATCCACAGGCTCTTCAGCTTAGACAGTTTTCCTCTTAGCTCACTTGTGTCGTATGAGTTTTCAGTTTGCATTTCTCTTACTTTTAGTAACAACCCCTTGATTTTGCAGATGAGGAAACAAGCCTAAAGAAGTTGACTTGTCCATGGTCACACAGTTAGAAAATGGTAGAGTGAGGATTCAAACCTAGGTCCCCTGACTCCAAATTCATCCCTCTTTCTGCTACTGTTGTTCAGTCATTGTACAGTTGTGTCCAACTCTTTGGGACCCCATTTGAGTTTGTTTGTTTTTTTTGGGCAAAAGTACTAGACTGGTTTGCAATTTTTTTTCCCAGCTCATTTTACAGATAAGGAAACTGAGGCAAACAGGGTTAAGTGACTTGCCCAGAGTCACAGAGCTAGTAAGCGTCTGAGGCCAGATTTGAATGAACATGGTCATTTGAGAAGGTTTCATTGAACTTCCAAACAGGAGATGGGCTGCTGCTCCAGGGAAGGGACCCTGGGCTGGCGGGTGAGAGTGGACAGAGCGTGTATCCCCTATTTTCTTGGGTGGAGCCTACTGTCAGGACTGGAGGTCAGAGCTGGAGTATACGCCGGTGACAAGGCCTCAACTCTTGGGCACTGACATTTGGTGGGGGCATATTTTATCCCTGTGACCACTGACTGTCATCTTCCATCTTGATTCATGGTCCGCTGTGGTCTGTCCCACTGTGTGGCCTGTGAGGTCTCACTCTTAGCCCTTGTACATGACCTTCCTTCAGATTCAACTGCTTCTATCCCCAGTGAATCACTTCCTTCTTAGAGCCTGCCTCACACTTCTTCTCCCTGCCTGGTTCTAACCATCAAGGTAGAAAAGGGTCCTGGGCTTTGGGAATTAGGAAGCATGGGTTGGAATCAGAGCGCCCCACCCCCAGCCTTGCCCCCTGTGACTTTGGGCGAGCAAGCCGACATCCTGGCTCTGGGTCTCACTTTCTCTGTATGAAGAATGAGGCCAATGCTCGTCCAACCTACTGCACAGGAATATTGTTTGGAAGCTACAAAGCACTGTCTGAAGGTGGGATGTCTCTACTACTAGCAGCAACTTGGTAGCAGGAGTGCCGTTCCCCAGCCTACAGGTTCTTGGGTTCTAGAACTGTCCCTAAGAGCCAGGCTTCTGGGACCTTCCTCCTGATAGCGCTCTGATGGGGAACAAATCTCTCAGACGTGTATGCTCTGTGCAGAGTAGGAGCTGGGCACCATGCGTGGTGCCCATGAGCTCCATGATGGCAGAGACTGCTTTGCTTCTTGCCGGGCACATAGTAGGCATTTAATAGGATTAACAAATTTTGAGGCCATCTAGGCCATCTTCCCCCTTCATGTAATGAGGAAACAGTCTGAGGGAGAGTGTGTTTAGCCAGTACATGTTTGAGGCAAGATTCAAACTCAGGACTTTCTGATGCCCAGGCCGGTACTCTGTCTCCTGTGCCACCTAGCAGATTTTTCCCTAGGCCTTCTCTGACCCTTGTCTCCGTCCCCCCCGCCCCCGCATTCCAGCTGCTCCTCTGTTGGAAGCAACCTCAACATTCTTTAGTTCCCCTCTGCTGTGGGTCTCAATGGCACCAAGCTGCCCTTCTCTGCCTCACCCAGCTAGGAGAGACCCTGCCCTAATGCTGGACTTCCATCACAAAGATCAGATGTGGAGCTGGAAAGGGTCTGGGACCCCCTCGTCTTATAGGAGCAGACACTGAGGGTCAGAGAAGATAGAGAGTAAGTGTCAGAAGTGAGATTTGAACCCACCTTCGTCCTTGGACTCCACAACAAGGTATAAGCATATGAGTACTAGTAACAATAGACATTTATACAGCGCTCTAAAGTTTGCGAAGCTTCTTAGGTAGATTGTGATCTCATTTGAGCCTGAAAAGTAGGCACATCATGCATTTTTATACCCTTTTTGCTGATAGGGAAACAGAGGCTCAGAGAGGTAGAAGTGGCCTGCTCATGGTCACACAGCAAGTATCTAAAGCAGAATTTGAACTCAGGTCTTCTCAACTCCATACCCAAATGATTGCACATTATACTGTCGCTGTGTGAAGCCATAGCCCTGGAAATCTAGGGTTACTTTCTGCCAACCAACCCTGGTATCCTGCTTCATTTTTCACCCTCTCATTGCTATGAGGCTTCACCTGACCTCAAGGACACCTCTATTGTGCCAGGAGCTCCTGAACCAGGCACAGGGACATAGATCTGTTGTACACTCTCAGCTCCAGGAAAATGGAGCCACTGGGGCATCCCTTCCGTCCCCTGCCTCTAGGACAGAGAGTTGGGCTGCACTCCCTGCTCAGATCCCCAGCTTCCTGGAAAGGCTGACTCCATCTACCGATCACTGACACACTTTCCCCAGTGCCAGGATTTTATTTAAAATATATACCTCATTCTTCTGTCATTGTGTGTCCTTTGTATTCTGCCAGTAGTCTAGTCTGGAAGCTCCATGGATGAGCGGGTGGCTTCCTTATTGTCTGGTATAGGAGTAGGCATCAGTTCTGCTTGAGGTGACCTTAATTGGATTGTTGGACACTTCTGCCTTAATTCAGCTGAGATGTAGTGAGGGTTGTTTCTTTGTTTTGCTTTTTTGCTCTTTAATATCTTTCTTAGGAACTTGAAGGAAGAATAATATTCAAATAACTCATAGTCAGTCAACAAGCATTTAGAGGCCCGCTTCACTGCCCTGTAGGATCCAACCTCTGCTGTTGGGTCTCTGGTTTCCAGGCTGTCTCAGCATCTGACAAATTCTTGCCTTTGGCGTGTACTGGTAGCCATCCTTGGCCAAGTGTGCTGAAGTCCGCCTGGACTTTGGGAAGTCACTTCTCCGGGCACAGCTCATTTGGTAGAACACACAGATGCTCTGTGTGTGTGTGTGTGTGTGTATGTGTGTGTCTCTTTCTCTATCTCTCTTTGTCTCTCCCTCCTCTCTCTGTCTCTCTCTCTGTCTCTGTCTTTCTCTCTCTCACTCTCTCTCTCTCTCTCTCTCTCTCTCTCTCTCTCTCTCTCTCTCTCTCACACACACACACACACACACACACATACACACACATGCACAACACACTCACTCTTTCCTTATTTCCTTAAGTCGAACCACTCTCAAACTCTGCTGACTTCCAGTCTCCCATCTCCAGCTGCCTTTCAGACACCTCAAACTGGTTGTCCAGTAGACATCTTAAGTGAGCATGTCCAGCACAGAACTCATTATCTTTCCCCCAAACCCTCCTCTCTATAATCCCTATTAATGTAGAGGGCACCCCATCCTCACAGTCCCTCACACTCCTGACCTAGGAGTCACCTTGGACGCCTCACTCTTTCTCCCTTCCCCTATCCAATATGGTGCCAGGGCTTGTCAGGTCTACCTCGGGTACATCTCTTGTCAATTTCGCCTTAGCAACATCTCTCAAATGCTCTGCCTTCCATCCTTGCATGGCTAGGGCCACTCCTCTTGTGCCAACCCTTATCATCTCACACCTGGACTATTGCAGTAGCTGCTAGGGGAGGGGGTATCTGCCTGCCCCCACACTCTCCCCACTCCTTCATTCAGCCATTAAAGTGATTTTCTTAAAGCTTAAGTCTGACTGTGTTACCTAATAAACTCTGGTGGCTCCCTGTCACTTCCAGGAACAACATAAAACACTGTACTTAGTGTTCAAAGCCCTTTATAATTTGTCCCCTCCTCCCCGTGCATTCTTCTTCTCCTTCACTCCCGACACATGTTCTTAGATCTGGAGACCCGGCCTCCTGGCTGCTCCACAAACAAGACCCTCCATCCTTCAGCTCTGAACATTTCCTCTGACTATGCCGCATGCCTGGAATGTTCTCTCTCCTCTGCTCCTGATGACCGACCCCCTTGGCTTTCTTTTAAGTCCCAACTAAAATCCAATCTTTTACTTCTGGTACCTTCCCCCTAAGTATTTCCTCTGTATTTTGTATGTAGGTTGTTTTGTATAGATTTGCTCGCACGTTGTCTCACCGGTTACATTGTAACCTCCTTGACAACAGGGACTTTCTTTTGCCTTCTTTTGTATTCCCACTGCTTAGCACAGTGCCCGGCGCATAGTAGGTGTTTATTGATTGAAGTGAAGCCAACTTAATCTATGATTTTATTGATTTATCGATAAATGTTTATAGATTGGCTGAAACCAACTTAATCAATGGTTTTATTGATTTATTGATAAATGTTTATTTCCTGAAGTGAAGCCAACTTAATTGATGACTTGAGGGAAGTTTGTGGTAGCCCTTGAGAGGACTGGGGATGCCCTGGGGCTGGGCAGAGCCACAATTGGCAATCCTGAGCCTCTCCAGTGTGGCTGGGTAGTTTTAGTTTGGTGTACATCTGGCTGCCTTAGGCTCTTGGGATTCAAGGTTTGGAGCTGGAAGGAACCTTTGAAGTGTCTTAGTTCACTCTCCTCATTTTAAAGATGAAGAAACTGAGACCCAGAAGTCACATGACTTGGTCAAGTTAGCCCAGGGAGAGAGGGACAGGGTCCTTTAACTCCAAATCCCTCACACTCCCCTGGCTTGTATGGGGCGGGGGAGATTTCTTTGTCTAATTCTCGAGGTGCCCAGCACAGGGCCCCATGCAGACAGATAGTCTGTGATGTGTAGAAGGCTTGGATCCTGGTTGGGCCTCCCTCAGCTGCTGTTACCCACCACAAAGCTTCCCTGTGCCTCAGGCTTCTCACCTGTAAAATGGGATTTCTGACAAACCTGCCAGTCCACATTTCTCAAGCATCTCCTTTTTGTGGGAAGGGCTGGGTCCCCTTGCATGGGAAGCCAGATCGTACTTGGGAAGGCCAGAAGGAAGGAATTAAGAGCCAGCCTGCAGGAGTAGACCTGGGGCCCCAGGGCCATTAGGTATGATGACTGAAGAGTTAAGGGCTTGCAGATTCCCTGTTGAGGATGCCAAATGAACGGGCCTGCACGTTGGAAAGCTGGGCTCTTCCCTTCTGCCATCTCCTGTACTCCGATGGGCCTTCTGTCCTTGGGTCCTCAGTCTGCCCAGTGAGATGCCTTTACCCTCTCCCAGCCTCCTTGCCTCCTGTTGGGATGGGCCCACATTTCTGTGTCCGGGCTCCCTCTGGATTACCAAGCACCTTCTCGAGCAACCCTGGGGACGTAGGGAATGGGAGAGTTTACTCTCATTTTAAAGATGAGGAGACTGGGGCTCCAGTGGTTGTCTGGGGGCCACACATTTCTGGCCCTTGAACTCGGGTCTCCCACTCCAAGATGAGCGCATTGTCATGGGGCCTGGGGGTTGTGCAGCGGGCCTGACCTGTGTAAGAACTCCCTCCCTCCGCGTGGGTTGGCACCTCATTGCCTAGCCCATGGGGGTTGTGATGCCAGGGCCACATGGCGTTGAGCTGGTGACACCAGGGTCAGCCCTCTGCTGCCTACATTTATCCAGCTCCCCAGAGCTGACCGATGCCACAGTCCCACGGCGGGGTGGGGGTGGGGGACTGTGCCTATTTACTGAAGGGGAAACAGACTTAGTGAGGTAACACGACCTATGATATCAACAGGATGCGGAGTGACCCAGATCGAGAGGTGGAAGGGACCTTGGGCCGTCTGGTCCAATCCCTTCATTTTACAGATGAGGAAACTGAGTCACGCAGCTTACCCAAGGTCATAGGGTGTGGGTGAAATGGCCAGGTGGGTTTGAACCCAGTACAACCTAGCCTGTGATTTGTTGTGTTGCTGCCCAGGCTGTGCCCAAGCGGGCCCTTAGCCGATGCCCCAAGGGGCCGCCTTCCAGGGCAGACTCTGACCACGTCCTCCTCCTCCCTCCCATCCTCCCCTAGATCTGGTGGTTGGATCCCGAGCTGACCTACAGCAATTCCAAGCCGTTCGTCTTCACCCAGGGCCACTCCGTGTGCAACCGCTCCTTCTTCCCCTGCTTCGACACGCCCGCGGTGAAGTGTACTTACTCTGCTACCGTCAAGGTGGGTCCTGCCTCCTCCCGGAAGAGTGGCCAGGGACCGCTTGGCCAGCTTACCCAGGACACGTCCAGAAGACAGGGACCACCCCCCCCCCATCTCCTGTGAGTGTGCCCATGGCTCATTCGGTCTCATGGGCTCCTAGGCCTAGACCTGGACGGGCCTCAGTTGGTCGTCCAGTCCAAACTTGTCATTTTGTGGAGGAGGAGATTGATAAAGAAGATGACCCGGATGGTGGGGCCCTAAGTTTGGGAAGTGTTGGGGGGGAAAGTTTGGTGGAGTGTTGGGGGGGAGTTGTCTCTTCCACCTCCCTCCTGTTACAGTTAGGGAAACTGAGACCCCGAGAAGGGAAGTGGCTTGAATTAGAAGATCTTCTCCATAGCTGGAAGGGACTGAGGATTCATCTAGTCCGATTCCACTGTTTTATAGAGGAGGAGGTAGAATCCGCAGGAGAAGTGACTTTCCCAAGGTCACATGGGTAGTTAAATAGCAAAACTGAGATTTGTATTTCTTAAGTGACAAGTGGGCCAGGCACTGTAAGACAAAAATGAACACAGTTGCTGCCCACAAGGAGCTTGTGTTCTTCTGGGGTGATGCAACATGAGCCGAAATAAGAAAATCCAAAGTATACACAGGGAACCCCAACATTGCAGTGGGGCAGGAGCACTCCCAGCTGGCAGCCAATCAAGATGGTCTCTTGGAAGAGGTAGCACTGCCTGAGCTGTGCTTGAGGGAAGGCAGGATTCCCCAGGGCCGAGGTGGTGAGTGACGGCATTCCAGGAAGAGGGCCCAGCCTGGGCAAAGTCACCGAGGCTGGAGGTAGTGTTGAGGATGGGGAGCAGCAGCCAGGTCAGCTTTTCTAGAATGGAGACTGTAAAGGGATGTGATAGGAAATAGACCGGAAAGGTAGGGGGACCTTGGAGGATTCCTTGGCACGTCATTGGGGTCTCTGTAACAGGCATTCCCTTTCTCCTGGGGAGTCTGCCTTTTGCGTGCCCAGCGCCAAGCTGTCTCCTCCCCTCCCCTGGGCACCAGGTCTGTGGAGCCAGTTCCCTGCTTTCTGCCTCATGAGCCTAGACCTTTAGCTTCCCAAGGGCCCCAGAGCCAAACAGTTCCCTGGAGCAAAAGTTTCTTGTTAACCATAGGATCCTCAAGACTCCCTGACTCGAGGCCTCCTCTCCTCCCATAAAGTTACACCCCTCGTTCCTCCAGCCAGATTCCCCCACCCCCAGCCTTGTGATGTCTGAACCAAAAGGAGGGAATTGGGGGGAGGGACATCTACCCTCTCCCCCAGTCTACGTGCACCTTCTGGCCCTCACTCGATCCTTTGTGTGCCCCAGGAGCCTTTCCTGGGCCAGCCCGGGGGTCTCTGCCAAGAGGGGCCATGCCGGATGCCTGCCGACAGCAGCCGCTGCTGGGTTGATCCGGCCAGCCCTGGACGGTCACCTGGTTTTGTCTTCCAGGCTCCCGCCGGGGTCCAGGTGCTGATGAGCGCCACCCAAAGTGCCTACCTGGAGAAGGAGGGCGTGTATCAGTTCCACATGGAGTATCCAGTGCCCGCCTACCTTGTGGCACTGGTGGCGGGAGAGCTTGTGCCAGCTGACATTGGGCCCAGGTAAGAAGACTCTTCCAGACTGTGGGATGGTGGGCTCAGAGACCAAGAGTAGGGAGGGACCTCCAAGGTCGTTCAGTCCCATCCTCTCATGTTATAAAGGGGAGTGGCGGGGAGAATGCCTCACCCAGGGTCACACAAGGGGCGAGCAGCAGAGTGGGGCCTCTGAGGGAGGACACGGGACATAGAGGGAAGGACATTTCAAGGTCATTTAATCCAAACTCGTTTTACAGATGAGGAAACTGAGGCTGGTGATTCCCCCAAGGCCACTCAGATAAGGTGCCGTGTCGGGCACCATTTCTTTGTGTCGGCTTGGGCGGTGCGGGGGAGAGTACTGGACATGGGGCGGGGGGAAAAGCAGCCCCGAGTATGGATCCTGCTCAGAGACTTCCCAGCAATGTGACCTTTAGCAAGTCTTAACCATTGTGGGCCCGCTTCCTCATCTGTAAAATGGGAGAGTCAGGCCGATGGCCCCTGAGATCTCTCCCAGCTCTAAATGCCCGATCCCATGAGCTGATGAATGAAGGCCCTTTGACTCCAGTTCTGCCCTTTGCCATCTTTTCTGGGGATTTTGCTTCATCTGGGGACCAAGGCTGGAGTGTGGGGCAGTGGACCCTGCATGGCCTAAAACCTGGGAAGGGGGAGTCTCACTGGGAAAGCAGCCTCAGGAAAGAGTGGGGAGGAGGTGAAACATCTTTGGTGTGACCTCAGGGCAAGGCAGCCAGGCACTGGGTGCTCAGTCACTGGGAGGAGGGTGGTTTCCCCTCTCTGAGGGCAGCGTTATCTTTTTTCTGTCTGTCACAAATGGGGAGCATCAAGTCAGAGGTAAAAGGGGGACAGAGAGGATGGGCTGGAGAGAAGTCGGTCTGGGGAGAGGACGGGCTGGGGAAAGGTCAAGGAGAGGGGAGGACTGGCCGGGGTCAGTCGGGCCGGGAAAGGATGGATGTGCCCCTCGGGGCCTTCCCACTGGGTCTCCCAGATTCTTTCACCACCCTGGGCCTCTGAACACTGGGCTTCTTCCCTTCCCCATTTTAGCACCTGGTGCCAGACCTTCTCAAGTTTTCCTGTTGTACTGCTAGAGGTTTGCCTGAGCTGGCAAGGTCCTGTGCCCTCGGGGCCCCGTCGCCTTTTATTTCCAAAGTGGCAGTGAGCTAATCTGATCAAACACCCTGTGCCAGTCACTTCCCTAGAGGGGAGGGCAATTGGCTTTCCCTGGGGACCAATGGGTGGTTTTCACAGGGGCATTAATGAATAGCTGGCTGGGAAGCCTAGTGCGCTCTCTCTTTCTCTCTAGCCCTTCTCAGCTAGCTCCCTGGGGAATGTGCCTGGGCCTGGGCCAGTGCTAGCTGCAGGCCAAGCGACCAGTACCTAAGGAGTGACAGGAAGCATGGCAGGGCTGATAATTACCTAGGGCTTAGAGGAGGGGATAGAGAACCCACCTAGGAATCAGGAAGGTCTGGGTTCAAGTATTGTCTTGGAATATTTACTAGCTGGGTGACCCTGGTCAAGTCCCTAAAACTCTCAGTGTTCTCAGCAACTCTCTAAAGCTGCAGAAGATAGTGACCTGTCTTGGTGGAGGGACTTTGCTCATCTGGGAGTTCCCTGTCAGTGCTATGCCAAGGGCTGCCCCTTTTAAAGGTCCAGAAGGTATTTTAGGTGCCAGATTTCCTTAGATCCACACACCAGCCCCACTGAGGGCTGACAGTTGACAGGGCTTTTTAAAACACTCATTGTCATCACCTCCTTTGCTCGGTTTTTCGTTCTTCTTTTCCCCTCCCAGAAAGCCCCACTCCGCCCCAGTTCCATGAAACTAACCCACACGTTGAAAGATACAGTCTGCCATTGTATGCAGCATTTTCCAGCCATAGCCCCCCACCTCTGCTAGAAGGGGAAGAGGTATCTTCTTGTGTTTGGGGCCAAGCTTCTACAGGTATTTTTGTCCTCACATGTCCCATGAGGAAACAGAATCTTCATCCAAGAGGTCAACGGCCACAGGGCCAGTTGGGGTCCGAGGCAGGATTTGAACTCAGGCGGCTCTTGGGGGATCTTTCTGCTCCTCTATAGAGGTGTGTGACCTCCAATCTTGCTGCTGCTTTCTGGCAGGAGCAGAGTATGGGCTGAGCCGTGTCTGTTGTCGACGGCCACAAGCAAACTGTCTGGGCTGGTGGAACAGTGGCTGAGCATAGCAGAGAAGCTCTACGGGCCCTACCTGTGGGGCAGGTGAGTGGAGCAGGGCTGGGGAGGAGGGGCCCAGGGCGGGGGGAGGGGCACTTCCTGGGGGAAAGGGGAGAGGGAGGAGCACCCACCATGCACTCCAAGGGTGGCAGCTTTCCCTTAGGGAGACTGGCCTCACAAATCCAATGACAAATTACTATCTTTTTAAAAAAATCCACCTTAATTGTTGCGTCTTGTTGTTGTATCCCCTCCATTTCCCACCCTACCCCTTTTCCCTCGTCCTCTTATAACACTAAACTGAAAGAAAGAAAAATAGTGAAACTCAGCAGCATCTAAAACGTGCCATCTGATGCCACACTTCACACCCATAGGCCCCTACCTCTTCAAAGAAGAGGGGACGTGCATTCTCAGATCTCTTTTGGGATCAGCTTGGTCACAAATTCAAATTCAACAGAACATTTATTAGGCACCTGCTGTGTGTGTGGAGCCCTGCGCAAAGCTCTGGGGGAAGGACAAAGGCAAGGAGAGACAGGTACCCGCCTTTCAAGTGTTCATAGTCCCAAGGCAGGCCAAGATCCAGGCCCAGGTGGTAATGGCCCCGCTAGAGCACGAAATGCCTTCGAGGGGCACAGAACAGCGCTCTGTGACCTTGTGATAATAATGATAGCTAACATGTCACACCTACCACGTGCCAGGCACTGTGCTAAGCACAACCTTAGGAGGCAGGTGCTGTTGTTATCCCGATTTTACAGCTGAGGAAACTGAGGCAGAGGTTCAGAGGCTTGCCCAGGGTCACACAGATAATATCTGTCCGAGACTAGATTTGAACTCATGGCTCCCTGATGTCAGGCTGAGAGCACTAACTTTTAGCTTCTGGGGGAAGCTTCCTGCCTGAAGAAGCCCAAAGGGCCCAAAGGGCTGAGGGTGCGGCTCTCAGGCTGAGCCTTCCTTCCGCCATGAGCGCGGCGGCTCTCAGGCTGAGCCTTCCTTCCTCCAGGAGCGCGGCATTCAGGCTGTCTTCTCCTCCTTCCAGGTATGACATTGTCTTCCTCCCTCCCTCCTTCCCAATCGTGGCCATGGAGAACCCCTGCCTGACCTTCATCATCTCCTCCATCCTGGAGAGCGATGAGTTCCTCATCATTGACATCATCCACGAAGTGGCACACAGCTGGTTTGGCAATGCGGTCACCAATGCCACGTGGGAAGAGATGTGGCTGAGTGAGGGGCTGGCCACCTATGCCCAGCGCCGCATCACCACAGAGACCTATGGTACGGCTCCCCCCAAGCTCGTGGGAGCAGACGGTGTGGATGTGGGTCCGGTCTCTTTCTCAGAGGCCACAGAAGGGGCCTGAGTCAGCCCCTTCTCGCTAACTCAGCCTCTAGGAATGGAGCGTACCCACCCCAGATCAGAGCAGGCCCTCCTTCCGGCAGCCTGGCCCATGGGCTTTGGGGTTTTTATTAATATTTTATACATCATTTGTTTATTTTTAACCTTCTTTTCTTTTCAAATTTGGAGTTCCAAATTTTCTCTGTCTCCCACATCCACTGAGAAGGAAAGCAACATGAGATGGATTAGACATGCGAAATGATGCAAACATTTCCATGTTGGCCAGCTACGGGATTTTGACCGTTGCCAGCCTTGCCCTCTTCCACAGTGCCTTCCACGCAGCTCCCAAGTTGGCATTCCTGCAGACCAGGTCTGACTAGGCCACTCTGCTCAAGAAACCTCAGTGACTCCCAGCTGCCTCTGGGGTCAAAGCCGGATTCCTCTGTTTGACATCGAAGTCCTTGATGACCTGGTTCTGGTCTGTCTTTCTTGGCTCATTGGATGTTGTGCCCCCTGGCACATGTTCTGGCCCAATAGGTCATCCCTCATAGGCATCCCATCTCTGTCCCTTTGCACAGACCGAACCCCCTTCGTCCTGGTGGGCTGCACCTTTCAGATTCTCTCGCTTCCTTCCCAGTCCAAGCGTCACCTCCTCCAGGAAGCTTGTCTTGATTCTCCCCGGCGCTAGGGTCCCCTCCCAGTATCTGCTCCCTGTGTATTCACCTTTCTGTCTCTGTGCTATCCTCCCACCTCCTTCTGATAGCGTGGCAGCTTTTATGGAGCAGAGACACTTTTCTTTCCGCCCTTTCGTCTCGTGTGCCCAGCCCCGGGCCCGCCGTTTGGCAGATGCTTATTGAGCGAGTGTGTGAGCGAACGAACGAACGAGCGCGTGTCGCCCAGTCCTCCCCAGCCTGGATGGAGTAGTGTGGGCCGTCCCCTGCTGGGGCTGGTTTCCATTTCTCCCCTCCCCCTGCCTGAGCTCTCAGCCCTGGGCGTGACCTACCATCCGTCCCTCCCTGGCCTAGGCGCTGCCTTCACGTGCCTGGAGACAGCGTTCCGCCTCGATGCCCTCCATCGACAGATGAAGCTCCTCGGGGAGGACAGCCCTGTTAGCAAGCTGCAGGTCAAACTGGAGCCAGGTACCTCGCCTGTGCCCCGCCCTCGCCCTCCGTCCGTTTCCCCAGCAGCCAGTGCCTAGCTGGGACCAGGGACATCGCAGGCTCTGTTCCTCTCCCCTTTTCGCCTCCCAGGGGCGGGCTGGGAGTGGGGGCTTCCCGGCTCCAGCGGGCGCCCTCTTGGGTGACCGTTCTCTCTTTTCAGGGGTGAATCCCAGCAACCTCATGAATCTGTTCACCTACGAGAAGGGGTACTGCTTTGTCTACTACCTGTCGCAGCTCTGCGGAGACCCCCAGCACTTTGACTCCTTCCTTCGAGTACGTGACCCTGTTCCCTCTCTGCCCCTTGCCTCCCCGCCAGCTCTGACTGCCGTCCTCCAGGGCAGCGAGCGCAGGGTATGCCGGATGGAGCCCCGCCTGAGGACCGGGGTCTGGGACCCAAGCAAGTCCGATCCTCTTTCCGGGTCTCAGTTTCCTTCTTTGTAAAACCAGAGAACTGGACCCGTGGTGGCGTGTTCTGTGTCGTAGATCCCTACGTAGACCCTTCGCTTGAGGGTCTTTAGGCCTGTCAAGGAGACCCCGCGGACTCCATTGAATCCAGATTGGGATTCAAGGCCTGACCCGCATTCTCAGGGAAGGAAATGTTCCGGGTGGCTGGGCCGTGACATCGGGAGAGTGCTCCCCCAGATTCCTCCTCAGTCGGACACCTCCCTTGGGGCTGGGCTGGGCTGGGCCGGGGCTAGCGCCATAGCTGCTGCTCCGAGCGGTTGGCTCGGGCCTCGGGCTGGCTCTCGTAGATCTCTGCATTTCTTCAATCGGCCGACAAGACCAGGTGTGCTGTGACTTGTGTATGTCCTGCTCCTCCCCAAGCCTCCCTCCATGGCTGCCTGTCCTGAAGCCTGCCTTCTGTGCTCAGGGTGCCCGAGCCTTCCCCTTGTCCTGCCCCACTGAGACCCAGTGAGTCTTCTTCACTGCCCTGCCACGCTCTCTCTCTCAGGCCTACGTAGAGAAGTACAAGTTCAGCAGTGTGGTCGCCCAAGATCTTCTGGACTCTTTCCTGAATTTCTTCCCTGAGCTGAAGGAGCAGAGCGTAGACAGCAAAGCAGGTGGGGACCAAGCGCTGGTTGTCTGTGCTTGTCCTTCCCGGAAAGGCGCTGTCCTCGGTGCTGACGCGGCCTCAGGGAAGGAGGCGGGAGGCTTTCTGCTGCTGTGTAGCTGAAGGGTGGTGGAAAGCAGGGGTCCTCATGCCAGGAAGGCAAGGCTGAGCCCTTGATGGTTCCCAAGGCATCAGTCATGGGGAGCGCCTGTTGCACGGGTCCTGTCTTACTCGCTTGCCTGCTTATCCTTCCAGGGCTGGAGTTTGAGCGCTGGCTCAATGCCACAGGGCCTCCGCTCGCTGAGCCAGATTTATCACAGGGCTCCAGTCTGACTAGGCCTGTGGAGACCCTCTTCCGGCTGTGGACCGCAGAGCCCCTGGACCAGGCAGCTGCTTCAGCCAGCAGCATCGACATCACCAAATGGAAAACGTTCCAGACTGTTCTCTTCCTGGATCGTCTTCTGGATGGGTCCCCGCTTCCCCAGGGTGAGCTTTACGAGGGGGTAGCTAGGGTTCCCAGTCCCCTAAAGTTAGCACTGGCTGAGGCCCCGCTGCCCCTGGGTGAGCACTGCCCTATGGTGAATGCTGGTTGGGGTCCCCACTGCTCCCTGGTGGGTACCGCCTGGGGTGATTGGGGTATCCGCTGCTCTGCGGCATGTACTGGGGGGTCCCCAATCCCCCTGGGTGTGGGCACTGACTGGGGGTGACTGGGGTCCTCATTGGCCTGAGGTGATTGATTGCTTGGTGGCTGAGGGTCACCAGGGACTAGAAATGAAGTCAGTGACCCTGAGATGTTAAATGTTCTGCCTGTCCTGATATGAGTCCTTGGGGAGGACTTTTTTTAAACTGAGTCTTGTATGTATGGCCTCCTCAGAAGTGGTGATGAGGCTCTCCAAGTGTTACTCCTCGCTGCTGGACTCCATGAATGCTGAGATCCGCATCCGATGGCTCCAAATTGTCGTCCGGAATGACTACTACCCAGACCTCTACAAAGTTCGGAGGTTCCTGGAGAGCCAGGTACCCAAGAGAGACTGTAGAGAACAGAGAATGTTGGCTGGGAGGGGCCTTAGAAGGGAAGGTTAGAACCAGCATGGATGTCAGAACATGGGTCGGCAGAGATGAAAGAGACCTTAGAACAGAGCCTCTAAGAGCTGAGAGGGAGCCCAGAGCAATAGGAACAGGACTGGAACCCAATATCTTGGGGACTGGAAAATCCTTATGAGAGCCCATGTACTGGGGGTATCTTCCTGGGGGTGGAGGATTGCTGCCGAAGGCTCCCTCTAGTGGACAGATGGGAAGGGCCAGAGGTAGGTGTTCCTAGCTGCTAGAGTTTGTAGGTGAATGGCCCTGGCTACACCTTACCCGTGGGACAGCCATCCAACTCAATCTGTCGCGTTGCAGATGTCCCGTATGTACACCATCCCGCTCTATGAGGATCTCTGCACTGGTGCCCTCAAGTCCTTCGCCTTGGAGGTTTTCTACCAGACCCAGGGCCGGCTACACCCCAACCTTCGTAAAACTATCCAGCAGATCCTGGCCCAGGGCCTGGCCTCTCCTGCCCCCACAGACACCCCCACCCTGGCCATTGCCACAGACACACCAGCCCTGTTGCTGGAGGACAAGCCCCCCGAAGCCACGAATGGTGCCATCTCTCTCAGGGACGTCAATGTGTCTGCCTAGCCCCACCCCCTTGTTCTGGGGTGACCCCCAGGCCCCCAGTGGTAGTCTCTTGGTTTGGGATTGCTTGGCGGTTCCAGCTACCCAGTTGAATGTGCCTTCCCATGCCCATCCTGGATGGGGCTCTGGAAAGGGGTCCTGGAGTATTACGATGTTAGCCCTGCAGTGGGCGTCCTGAAACCCTCCCTGAGCCCAGAGCAGGGGCTTGTGGGCGGGACTCCCTGAAGGGACTCCTTGGTACTCTGAGAAGTCTGCCCAGCAGCCGTCCAGGGATGGGCTTTGGTCAAGGGGCAGTTGGCCACTTACCTCAGGGTTCCGGGTTGCTTAGGGGATGGGGGGGATTCTCTGCCCCTTGGGAAACAAGCAACCTTATTACCACTTCCTGGGAAGGTAAAAAGCTAGGAGGGTCTCCTGCGAAAGAACAAGACCACTGGAGCCTTGACCCTCTCAATCTGCTCCCCCTCCCCCCACCCCAGTTTGCACTTGTGGAGTCTGCAGCAGGGGGCCGTCCTCCTGAGAGGTGGGGCCTGATGAGTGTCTCATGATGGGGCTTGGGGGCACAGGAGGTGAGGACTCCCCTCCCCTCCGCTCTCTGACCCCGCCCCCCCAGGCTGCCCCTGCAGGGATACCACGGAGCAGCCTTCAGGCTCGGTTTCTTACTCTGTCTCTCCTCCCCTTCCCTCCTCAACCCTGACGACCACCACACTGTGCCTTACGTCTGCCCGAGAAGGCGCAGGATGAGCCTTATTCTAGATATGACCCTCAGTTCCCAGTGGCCCCCTGGAGCCCAAACTCCTGTCTCCCTTTCCTCCATTCCTGGTTCTCCTTTGGGGATAACTTACAAGCCCAGGTTGGGGGTGGACTTTCTATGCTGGGGTCAGGCCCATGGAGAGATGAGTGGATGAGAGGCTCCTAGAGTCAAGTCCTTGTAGAGTGACTGCCACAAGGCAGAGATGATCAGCTGACCTTTCCCCACCCCCGCTCCCACCTCCATGCCACCCAAGCGAGATATGAAGCCAGCAAGGCAGATTGAAGAGGGTCCCTGAGAGGAGCAGGTGTAAACGCTCCTATAAAGGGTCGCAGAGGTGGGCGGAGCAGGCTGAGGGGGTGGGAAAGATGGCGGGCACCTTGCCAGCCAAGGCCGGGGAATCATCCTCAGTCAAACAGGAAGATCTAGCCTGGCTGCCCTGAGGTTGAGGTAGTGTGAAGTCTTGGTGGAGGCTGGGGCCTCTTGCCTCCGGGGACAGATGATGGCGACTAAGCATCCTGCCTTTTATCTATCCGCACCTCAGCTTTAGCCCTGTCTGGGGGCCAGATTGGGATGAAAGCAATAAGATGCCCCCCAGGATAGGTCCCCACAGGACTCTTTTCCAGCCATGCCCCCTCCCCCTTCTCCCACCCCAACTTGCACCAATCCTGTGATGAATATTTGACTTCATTGCCCTGTCTACAGGGAGATCATGTCAGGGAGGGGAACGGGCAACTCTGCCTTGCTGTTCCCCATTGAATAGAAACTGATTGGGGAGGTACGTCCTCCCACCAGGGCCCCTGGCCTTACCACTGAGGGGTCTGAAGCCCCAGACACCACTTCTAGGGGCCGTGTCCCAACCAGGAGCGGCCACTGTGAAAGCCAGCCTTGAGCCCTGAAGGAGTACCCGTCCTGCCATCAGCCTAGGAAGGAACTGGTAACATTGGCATGAAAGCCTTATGCTGTTCCCAGTCATTGTCCATTCAGACTACAGTTTGTGACCTTGTGCTCTCCGTCTCCTAAGCCTGGCCCATCCTCACCCTCAGAGGTGGGGTTCAGTTCCTCCTGGGGAGCTGAGTGCCTTGGGTGGGGAAGCATCCTGGGGTGGGGGACACAGACTGGATGACACTGTAAAGCTCCTTCTTCCTGTGATTAACCTGAGTGGAGAGGTTTTGCATTACTAACCACAGCTTCCTTCCTCACAGGGGACTTTTCTGACATGACCACTAAGACTGTGCAGCTGCTGCCTTGGGAGGGGAGTGGGATGGGCAGGAGGAATTGGAAGGATAAGAGAAAGGTAGTACTTGTGCCCTGCTCTAGAGGCCAGGCCCCTGGGCACTGGCAGCCTCTTGATGTCAGGGGGATGAGTAGGAAAGGCTAAGGTACGAGAGATAGGGTTGAGGAGAGCCCAAGCTGGAGTGATTGGCATTGATGCCTGTTGGTGAAGCATCCAGCCACAGCAGATGACTCCAGAATTTAGTTTGAGCTTTTCCCCCTCCAAATTCCTCTCGTATTTTCAGCAGGGGAATATCCTTTTCCTAACCCTGCTTGCCCAGACGGGAGGCCCTAGGAGTGTGATAGCCACCTTGGTCCCACCATTGACCTTCCATTCCTGGTCAAACCTTTCAAGGGAGTAGTCTTTGCTGCTCCCTCTCTACTCCATCAATTCCTACTAGACTGTAAGCCCCACGAGGGCAGAGATTGTGTCTTATCTAAATTTTGTATCTCCCACAGAACCTAGTACCATGCTCTGCACACAGTTGGTGCTCAATAAATGTTGAGTTGAACACTTTCCTCATCCCTGGTCTTCCTGCTGCTCTGAGGGACCACCCTGCTCACTCCAAGGTCCCCAGAAGCTTCCTTCTTCCTAGATCGGAGGTTTTCCACCTTCCTTCTCTTTGACCTCTGCTGACTTTGGTGTGGATCACTTTAGGAGCAGATGAGATCTGGAAAGTGCACAGTGCCAGGAACATAGTAGTTACTTAAGAAATCCTTCCCTTCCCTTCCCACTTCCTAAAGCTTCCATTGGCTCCTGAGATGCCAATATTCTAGCTCTGCTCCTGTGTTGGGCTTCAGACGCTATCTGCAGCTTCTCTCGTCCCCAACCTTGGGGTTTCCCAAGGCTCCAGTCCTCGGCCATGGGCATTTCTTAATAGCTTAGAATACTAGGCTGAGTTTTAGGGTTTGCAGTGGATCAGCCACCCTCCCTCATTTCCTCCCAAGTGTAGAGCACCCTTCAAGGTATTGAGGATGATGCAAAGTTGGGATAAAGCCTGGGCCTTGCCTTCACAAACAGCTGCTGTCTTGTAGGGGGATGGGATGCCAACAGGAGGAAGAGTGGTATAGAAAGATACCTCAAATCCCACTTCAGACCTTTATTAGCTGTGTGACCATGGACAAGTCACTACCTCTCTGAGCCTTGGGTTCTAGTCATAGAAAGGGGAGGGGGAGAGAAAAGAGAGAGGAGGGACAGAGAGGGAGAGAGAGAGAGAGGGAGAGAAAGAGAGAGAGGGGGAGAGAGAGGGGGGGGGAGAGAGAGAGAGAGAGAGAGAAGAAAGAGAG
>CM053627.1:12043254-12207933 GCA_028646595.1 Phalanger gymnotis | reverse complement strand
TGCGGGCTTAGATTAATCACTTATGAGGGGCCAACTCGGGAGCCAATGGGTCTCTGGACTCTGGTCTCTAGTCGTTGAGGTGGGGCTTGAGAACGCCAGAGGCTTGGCTGCGAGGAGAGGCGAGAAACTACAGCTGAAAAAAAATCCGAAGGAAGCAGAGCCGACCCCTGTGTGGACCCAGGAGTTCGAGCAAGGCCTTGAGGCCAGTGAATATGATTTGTGCCATCTTATTTTTCTGTGGCCTCCTGGCTACTCTTGTGAGGCGGGCCTACTGGGCTTGGAGGCTTGTGTTCACAATACTGGAATGGGGAGGTTGGTTTGCTAATTTGTTGCTCTGGGCCCTGAGTAAATTTTTTGATGCCTTCTGCTTGGAGAATTCTATATACCCAATGATTTCGAACCATTCAGATATTTATATGATCCTTTTTGAGATCGTAAATTTGGCCTTCCTACTACAGAGACCACAGCCTTTGTCAAAAGGAGGGCAGCACTGACCTTCTAAATGCATCCACCACGCAGTAGTGAGTGGGCATTGCTGCCAGCTGATGCAAAGGGCATCAGATGAGGCTTGTTGAGATTAGACAGAAACAGTTGTCAAATACAGGGCAAGAATACATGTTGTTATTTCTAAAATCACAACTCTGGCCCCATTGAGTTCAGCTCATATCCAGGACTTTCTTTTGTCTCTTTTTTTCTGCAGAAGTGATATTCGAGTGGCGGCCAATGGGGCTGGTCTGGAGGGAAGAATCCCCCGGGCCTAGGAAGATAGGAAGCTGCCACAGGGTGAAAGCAATGCCAGGATCCATATCACCAGTGCAAAGCCTTCCATGGTCCTACAAGACAAACGTTTCTGCTCTGGCTGCCTACGTGACAGGGGCAGCATCCTGCAATGCCAACATGACTTGTAATCCTTTTGTCAAAATAAGGACTTTCTCCTTGAAATTCTAAGCACAGAGGGCAGCCAGGGCCTTCCCCTTGGAATACTTTCTGCCCTTCAGGCCTGTCCCTTCCCAGCCACATATTCCCATGTCAATCCACAGCAGTTAGGGCAGATGGCTGGGCTTTTCGGCCTGTTCTGCTGGTGGGGTCTTGCCTCTAAATCCTGTGCCACAATCCTCCGTCCTCCCGGGGGGAAAGTCTCTGCCTAATATTCTAACTAACTGACCTCTTGTCTTTGTGTCTGGTGACCAGGGGGAGTCTCTTGCTCTTCTTTCCATAGCTCATGTGCATGGAAGTATTTAGGCATTTTACCTGTCTTTTTTCTCTTTGTCTCTTTCTGTGTCTCTCCCCTCCCCCTCTCTTTCCACTAACTCTGTGGTGTCAGAGCAGTTCACCGTATTTAACTGGCTGTTGGGACAATCTAAATGCACCTACATCTTCTGTATTCCTTGAATACTAGACTGTAAATAATTTCTTCATGGGCAGCATGAATGAATGAATGAATGAATGAATGAATGAATGAATGAAAAATGTGTATTGAGGCTTACTACATACCAACCAGAAGGATACAAAGTGAGACAGTCACCATTCTTGAGGGGCTTACATTTTCAAAGGGGAGACGACGCATGTGGGAGAGTGGTGGCCAGGGTGGGGCCTTTAGGCTTCAGGAGTCATAGGGAAAGTGAGTAGAGAGAGCTATAGAGAACGTGGTGGTCTTCTCCCCTTCTTGGCACACGATGAGGACTACTGGAAGCTTGCCATTGATCGTCTGCCCTGCCAAACTGTTTCTCTTGCCTTTGAAGGCATTCTGCCATTATGAATCCAGGTTTCCTGGTGGAAGGCCAGATATAAAGCTGGCCCCATCAAAGGGCTCACTGGTTTCTTCCATTTCACCGCTTTTGTCACTTGGCCCTATGACATCGTCTCACTAGCGTGCCCTGTCTAGCTTTAAATGGTTGCTCTGCAGCTGGAGGCTATAGCTCTGCAGCAACTCCCCATAAAAGATCATTGCTTGCCATGGTGATGTCCTCACTGCCCTTGGGTCCAGCTTACTCTCCACTTCCAGGTTTCACCTTCTCATTCACAAACTACCTCAAGTAGCAGGTTGTCTACCAAACTGAAGGTCTACAGAACTGTGGTGCTGACCTCATTGTTGTATGCTCATGAAACCTGGACCAGCACCAGGCCAGGAAACTGAATCACTTCCATTTGAATTGTCTACAGAAGATTCTGAAGATCACCTGGCAGGAAAAGGTACTGGTCCTTGAGCTAAACTGCCAAGGCCACATTTTTCAAATGCCAAACTTACCTTGGCCTAAAAGACTATTTTATGGAGAACTCACACAACGCAAGCAATCACACAGAGGTCAGAAGTGATACAAGGACACTTTCAAGGTCTCTCTGAAGAACTTCAGAATCAATTGCATGACATGGGAGACACTGGCGCAGTCCCGCCCACGATGGTGTGCCCACATCAAAGAAGGCACTAGGCTCTATGAGTGAAGCAGAATTGTGATAGCTCAAAAGAAACATGAGCTGTGCAAACTTAGAGCCATCTCCACTTCAAATGTTCATGTGGACTATTAGTGCCCGACCTGGGGTAGAGCCTTCAGAGCTCATATTGGTCTGGGCAGCCATAGTCAGACACACTGGATCTTGACTCCAACATGGTAATATCATGTTGGTCTTTGAGAAAGAAGGACAACAACCAACCAGCCATGAGCTTTAGGGAAGACACAATTTGAATTTGTTTCATTTCTCATGGTCACTGCTTCTGGGAGTAGGCAAGATGATACAACACAGTGCCCAAATGATGTGTGACCCTCGTATTAAGTAGGTCAATTGCTAGCTAGATAGCTACAGCATTTAAGAACTTAATATATGCCAAGCAATGGTTGTGTTGGAAATCCAAATCTAAGCAAAAAAGACAGTGCCAACTAACTCTAGGAATGTATAATAGGGAAAGGCAAGACCTAAAAGGCATCTGGAAAGTGTAGAGAGTGGAGGAAAGGGTAAATATGAGAGGGAGGAGAAAAAACCCTCCTGGGACCAAGACTTCTGGCAAGGACATGGAGTCTGGAAAGGGAGTTGGACTCATCGTAGAAAGCAACTTGTGACTCTGACCAAAGAGTTACTGAACTATGAATATGGCTAAATGGTACAGTAGATACTCTGGAGTATCTAGAGTAAGGCTGGACCTCAGTTCAAATCTGTCTTCAGATATTTGCTAGCTGTGTGAGCCTGGGCAAGTCACTTAACCCCTGTCTGCTTCAGTTTCTTCATTGATAAAATGGGCATAGTAATAGCATCTGCCTCCAAGGGTTGTTGAGGGAATAAAATGAAATAATATTTGTAAATTTTAAAGCACCGTCTAGATCTTAGCTCTTACTGTTACCACTACCCCTTGCCCCAGCTATACTATTGTTAGGCTTACACCCCCAAAGAATCACTTCATTACATATTTAAAAGGAATAGCAAGTTGTGTATAACAGATCTGCAGTTTCATGTGCAATTGTCTTTTTTATTATACTGTATTATGGAAATGCTTGTTTTATTCCAGAAATTAAAAATTAAATAAAATTTAAAAAAATGGAATGTAAGAAAGAGGAAAAGGGCCTATTTTACAAAGATATTTACAGCATCTCTTTTTACGGTCGCCAAAAATTGGAATTGAGGGGGTGTCCATGGGGGAATGGTTAAATAAAGTGTGGTAGAGGAATGTAATGTGCTACTGTAGCACCATAAGAAATAACAAAATGGACAGTTTCACAGGAAATGGGGAAGAGCTGTATGAACTGATGCAGAGCAAAGTAAGGAGAACCAGGAAAACAATGTATATGATGGAACATTAGAGAGAAAAACTGCTTCAAAAGACTTTAGAACTCTGCTCCCTGCAGTGCTAAACCATGAATCCAAAAGAATGAAGATGAAACCTGCTACTCACCTCCTGACAGAGAGAGAGGTGATGAAGTTAACATGCAGGGAGAGATGTGTGTTTTCAGGCATGGCCACTGTGGACATTTGTTTGGTTGGATTATGCAGCTCTGTATTGAGGCTTTTATTTTTCTTTCTTTCTTTAAAAAAATTGCTCAGTGAGAGGTGAGGATGTGTGGGGCAGGGGCGGGGGGCGGGGGAGGGAGGGGTGGACAGAAAGACAAAAGGGAACAAACCCAAACAAAGAAAATTTCAGCAGGCGTTAAAGAGCAAGGCTGGCCTCCTCATGAAATGGAGGTCAGGGCCAGGCCTCCCCAAATAGGTGAGCGGGCCTCAGCGTGGAGGCCCTCCAGGGTAGAAAGCCTCACTTCTGTCCGTTCCTGAGTTTGGCCTGGAAACATTTCCAGGTTGTTGGACCTGACAGATGTGTGCTCCATGGCACAGTTTCTAAGAACCTAGAGGGCCCTTCAACCAACAGCGAGACATTGAGACAGGATCTTGGGGGATGGCAGTTTAATCATGGCAAAAAATTCTGGATTTGAAGCTGGAGAAGATAAACTCTGACCCTTACTATCTTTGTGACCTTGGGCCAATACTTCATCTCTAGGGGTCTCAGTTTCCTCATCTGTAACATGGAGAGGTTGGGTTTAGACACTTCTAATCCTAGGTCCTCTGATCCTATGATAATCATTTAATATCAATTTAGAAACTTCATTAAGGGCCAGAGCCTGAACTAATCAACCAGAAGCAAAGCCTAGACCCTAACACCTTCCTTGTCCTCTTCTTATGTCAACAAGCCCAGATGGGGCTGACTTAAGAGCATTCTTTCCTCTGTTCATGGCCATTAAGGATGAGACTCTTAACCTGAAACGCTATTTTGAATAATGGGACTTTTCCTTATCTCAGTATTTTATGGACATATACTCTGTTATGGGATGTTAATGGTAAAGAAAATAAAGATGTCCTGGATCCTAATTTCAATGGACATTTTGTCAACTCTCTCATCTTATTGTATTTACAACCTATCCAATTAAGATATTCCTTTCTTATACTGTGATTAAACATACATGGAGGTCATAAATTTTAAGTGACACAGGCATGCTGGGTTGGGACTGTCCTGAAATGCATTTAAACCTTCTCATTCTTTTGTTCAAGAGTCAGAACTTAAGCTCTGGCTCCTTGTATGTACAAGTAAGCTAGCTTTTCTAGCTTTAAGGTAATAAACAATATGAATTTACATATCACCTAGCTTGTTTGCCTCTAACCAAACTTTCAGGTCGACACCTACAAATGCAGGATTAATGAAACTTTTAATTGACAGGCTTAATTAAATGAGGCTTCTTAACTGTCAGGGCCTTCAAGTTATTAAATCTTACAAAACCTGAAATCTCTGCCAGGCTCTGCCCTACTTGGCCTTGCCCCTGTGGTATTGACTCAGCAGCATCACTGGTGACTTGGCAGCTCACCTGGGGAATTAAGAAAGCGCCCTGGAGGGGAGCTTGGTTCCAGCCCCACATTGAAGCATCTATGCTCTAGGGGACTCCAGGCTGATGCCTTAACTTCAGTCCAGGAGGGCTGAGCTGTCACTGGCCTAGGTACTGGGGTAGGAAGCAGAAGAGTAGCCTCTACCTAAGTCTATCCATAGTAAGCTAGTAAGCGTCTGAAGCCAGATTTGAGCTCACAAAGATGAATCTTCCTGATTCCAAGCCCAGGGCTCTATCCACCGCATCACTGAGCTACCCAGTTGAGAATTCTATGTAGCTTTATACTAGTGGGCTTAATCAGTCAACCAATAAAAAAACATTTATTAAAAGCTTAGTATATGCCAAAAGTCAAAAGGTAGGAAAAAGGCTACCTGCCCTGATACTTAAATTTTCTAAAGGACTTTTGAATTCCAAATACATGCTTATGTTCCTTGGGAAATTATCATCTCAGAAATCTGGTCTCGGCCTGGCCTCCTCAAGGAGGTGTGTCCCCAGGTCAGGAGAAAGGTCCTCTTGGAAGCCAGCAGGGCCTTGTCCTATCCAGTTGGATGGTTTTGACTGTAGAATGAGGGAAGAAGGGAAGGGGAAGAAGGAGGGCTGAGCAGGTTGAGACTAGATGAGAGCTCAGTTTCAACACACATGAAAAAAGTTTTCTTTTTCTTCTTTATTACTTACTCGACCTTTTGCGATCTGGTTTCCAGCCTCACCACTTAACTGCAATTGATCTCTCCAGAGCTACCAGTGATCCTTTACTTTGCCAAATCCATTGGCCTCTACTCATTATCTGCTTCTCAGCCTTCTTATTTCACCCAGGAATGTGCTCAGGTCATATATATGTGTCCATAACTCCCCTCTACAGCTACCCAAGAAGAGGGACTACATCTAATCTAGTCTAACTTCCTGCATTCTTAAGTCTCATCACGGGTGGTGATAGAGCAATAGGAATGGAAGGACCGAGGACGATCACATCTAAGTTCAACATAGAAAGATTCAATTTCAATTCAATTTCACTTCTTTTTATCAAGTGTCTACTGTGTGCCAAGCACTGTATGGGGCACTGAGTAGAATGAAGTTTGCTTAAGTTCTCCTTGGTTACCCCATGAAGCTAGGGGGATTTCACTCCTATGCATAAAACTAGAAAACAAAGTAATGCATGATAATTCAACTCAAAAGACATTAAGTGCAGGCATGCACATATGTACGTGTGCATGTGTGTGTGTGTGTGCGTGTGTGTGTGTGTGTGTAATAGCATCTTCTGCTATCCATACTGGAAAAACCAAGTGCATAAAGCATGTTTCTTCTCCCAAATAAGATGTACAGATGGAGTGACAATTTGTAAATTGTCCCCTCAGCACATATACCTTGGATAGATGCTGCAAGGAAAATCGTATATATGTCGGAATGGTTCAGAACCACAGGATATAAGGAATTCTCTAAGTAGAAGGTAGAAGAATTAAAGCATTTATTCAAGCTCCAAAGTAGCAGACCCACGAACCAGTGTCCCCAATTCGATATCCTGGCCAAAAGCTTCCAGGCCCAATAAATCCACCTCACAAGAGTAACCAGGAGGTTACAGAAAAACATGATGACATTAAACCAAATCATATTCGTGCTTCCCCGCTCTGGTAAGAAGATTGCCCACTGGCCTCAAGCCCCTGCTCAGCACTCCCCGGTCCACACGCAGATCGGCCCTGCTACCAGCAGCTCCTGCTTCTTCAGCTCCTTTGGCTTTAGCTTTGGCTGTAGCTGTCGCTGCCGCTGGCTCCAACAAGTCTCAGTCTCCAAGCTGTGTTCTCTCCTCTTATATGGTTTCAGACATCATCAAGCGTCGTCTGAGTGACCAGAACTTAAGCTCCTGTGATTGGCTCTGGTTTTAGCCCCTCCCCTTAGGACCCCGGGAGCTTCACGCCCACATAGGCTTAGCACCTAGTAAGACTCAATGAAATATACTAAATTAATCAAAGGAAACAAAAGCCAAATTCTTCAAGGGCACTTGGTTGAACTGAGTGCTTACAGCCCATTTCCTTACCAACACACATGGGCATCGACTCCATTATACCAAGATCACATGTTGAAGGCTTGGGAAGTAGCAAGTTCAAGGAAGTAGAATTTAAGGAATTTAAGAAGTAGAGTAAGGAACAGTGAGGTGGCGCAGTGGATAGAGCACCAGCCCTAGAGTCAGGAAGACCTGAGTTCAAGTCCATCTCCAGATGCTTGACACTTACTAGCTGTGTGACCCTGGGCAAGTCACTTAACTTTGATTGCCTCACCAAAAAAACCCTAAAATAAAAGAAAGAAGTAGAGTAAGAAAGGGCTTAAGAGCTGATTTCCAATTGGATGAATCTATAACCATCGAGGCACCACCTAGAAAACAGTACAGAGAGAGATGACTCTGAGGAATGGAGGGAACACCCCCATTGCCCCTCCTCCCCACCCAGAACTCTAGAAACTTCTTCACACACACAAAATGGGATGGATGCACATGATCACTCAGGGCACTGGGGAGCCATGCAAGCTCCAGCTCCTTCCTATTGACTAGAATCAGGATAATGGCTACCAGCACCATGTGGTAGTTAAACTTTCAACTGATTGGATATGGGAGTGAGGGAGAAGAAAGAGTATCCACAGCTTTGGCTTTACTGGTCTCACAAGGCCATTGGCTGGCCCCTCAGCATTTGTCTGGTAGTGGTAAAAAGGATGGACTGGGGAGAGGGACCAGAGGTAGGGACACCCATTAAGAGGATGTTGCTTCCTGATGCTAGAGAGAGGACTGTTTGATTCTCCCTCCGTGGAACTGGAGTTCTTCTGGATGTGGCTGCTAGCTGTGGCTAGCAACAGTTGACTGTGGGGTCAAGGGTCAGGAGAAATGAGGAAGGGGCCTGGGAGTCAATTTCTTGCCCCATTGAGCTGTTGGTTGTCAGAGGTGACCCAGAGACAATGCTGGCTCTCTGAGGAGTCAGGGGAGTGGGGAAGTGGTTCTCCTCACTCAGGGTAAGGCCATCTCCGCCTGTGCCAGGCTAAGCTCCTGCTGAGGGACAAGGGTGTGGGCCCAGCTACTGTGACCAAATGGAAATTACACCACTCCACCAAGGAGAAACTCCCAAGGCTTTTCCTTATGGTGATTGTGACATAAAAGGAGGAGAGACAGGAAGGGGAGTTTAGTGTGGTCACACAAGAGACAGAAAGGAAAGAAGAGGAGGCGAAAAGAGAGACAAAAACAGAAAAGAAAATATTCTAGTTTAGAACAGAATAGAAAAAAATAAGGTAGGGATGAAGAGATGGGGCAAAAAGATGAATAGGATTAAACAGAGGAATGGAGAATAGAAGAGAGAAGAGAGGAAATAGGGAAGACAATAGGGAAGAGGAAAAGTTCGTGTATTGGAATATAGAGGAGAAGGCAGGAGATAAAGAGAAAGTAGGAGAGGAGAATAAAACAGGGCATAGAAGAGGATAGGGGAGAGTGAACAACATAACGAGAGTAGAAGAGAGAGGAGAAATGAAAGAACGGAATTGAGCAAAGAGGAGGATAGAGAGAATAGGAGGAGAGACAAACAGGCTAACAAAGAAAAGGGGAGTAGAAGGGAAAAGCGGAGAGGAGGTGAGCAAGAGAGAGCAGAAGGAAGTCCTTGGGCTGCCCAGCTGAGCCAGAGCCACAGAAGGCACATGCTCTCCCTGCTCAGTGGTTTGGCCATACTGGCCACCTCCCTCCTGCTCCTGAGAATGCTTACCTTCTTCCTGGCTCAGAGCCAGTTCCCTCCTGGCCCGTGCCCACTCCCCATCCTTGGAAATCTGCTGCAGTTGAATTTCCAGCTTCACCCCGAGAAGCTCGGCCAGGTAGGGCTTCTTCAAGGGCCCTGTAGGGGATCAAAATGTCCAAGGTTTGTTTGCCTCCCTCCCTCCCTCCTCCACCCCTCAATCACAATGGGAGGGAGCCAGCTTTCCAGGGAAGGGGAGAGGAGGAGAGCAGAGAAGGAGAACCCGGGGGAAGGGCTCACCTTTCTCCCAACTCTCATCCTTGCAGTTCTGGGCTGGGAGGGAGATGGCAAGTGTTGACTTCTGCTGCCCAGACCTCTGAACTTCAGTTGATGCATAAGATATTACTGGGAATGCTAATCGCATGTAAGAATCTGCTAAAATAATTGGCCATCAGCTGTCTGCAATACCCAAGGAGCTTTTTGGTGAGAGAGTGGGTCCCATCTTAGAAGTTGATCCTCATCCCTCCTGAGGTCCAACCAACTGCTAATGCCCTGCCACTAATGGCACGGTCATGACCCTCCCTCAGTCTTTGGTACTTCTTTTTGGTTCTTGTTCACCGCAATTATGCCTCCCCTGTAGCTTGCTAGCCCATTCTCTTGCTGGTGAGGATTCTGGCTAGGAAGGAGCAAACACTGGGTGTTGGCCTTGGGGAAGAGGAGACCTGGGAGCTGTCCTCTGGGATTGGAAAAGGGATGAGAGGGATTGCTCTTAACTTCCAAAGGGTGAAACAGGAACGAAAGATGGGAGCTTTAAAGTAAATTTTGGTTTGATAGCAGGAAAATTTTCCTAAAAACTAGAAATGCCCAGGCAAAAGCTGGATGACCACTTGTCTGTTATCAAGGATCAAAGCTTTAGATCTGGAAGAGAATTCCCATCCCCCTCACTTTACAGATAAGGAAAGTGAAGCCCACTGAGGCTATATGACTTCCCAAAGTCGCATGGTTACTAAGCATTAGAAGTAGGATTTGAACCCACAGGTAATCCTCTTTCCATTGTACCACCCTGCCTGTGTATCCTGGAGACCCAGATTCCTAGAGGAGATTCCACTAAGGTAGCTTTGAAGGTCCTCTTCCAGGTCTGAGATGCTCTCAGGAGCTTGCCCAATTCAGGGCAAAGCTGGCATGGGGCCCATGAGAGGGGTCTTCCGGGGATGTGACTTCCTGCTGAAAGTATAACCCATACCACCCACCAAGGAGAAGAAGCCAAGTAAACTTTCTCATTTCACAGAGCCAAGCCCTTCAGACTCCAATCTGCTCACTTTATAGAAGAAAGGTCATGACCTAAGTAGCATAGCTAGGTTTGAAACCCAAATCATCTGATTCCATTAAACCAAGGGGTCACCTCTTCCCTCTGCAGCTGGCCAAGAAACATGGCAGCATCTTCACTGTGTGGCTGGGGTCAACGCCGGTGGTTGTACTGAATGGTTTCCAGGCTGTGAAGGATGCCTTGGTCACCCATTCGGAGGACTTTGCTGATCGGCCAGTTACCCCCCTCTTTGAGGACCTATTTGGCAACAAAGGTAACGTCACCTTATGTCCAGCAGTAGTATGATGGAGCAGTCACTGGGAAGGCCTGAGGAGAAGGGAATTGTGGGTGACAAGAAAGTGGGGCTATGCCTGGGTCTTGTTACTTACATGAGTCTCCAAGGAAACTCATTTGGTGACCTTTCTGCAGCCTCTCTCTATGTCTTTTCTCTAGCCCCATTCTGGGAGGTATAAATGGAGAAACTTACAGGAGAAAGCAGAAGTAGAGAGACGTAGAGATGTTACAATGTGCTGCTGCTGAACCCAAGAGGAGCATCTCGATGAATGGATGAAATCCATAAAGAAAAGCAGCTACTACATGCTCCCTCTGTGCCAAGCACTGTGCCAAGTGTCAGGATCCAAAAAGAAAAGCAAGATAGTCTCTCAAGAAAGTCTATTCTCAATAGGGAGAAACAGTACATAAAGGGGATTGGTGGCCAGGGAAGGAAGGTTTGATTTGAGAAATAACCAGGATGGCGAGCAGAGCCACAGGGCCGTAGGTTGGCACATACTCTTCAGTAGCATTGAAAGTACTGATTCACTTATGGCTTCAGACATGGTTGGGATTGGGAAGAGGATACATGCATGACAGCAAGGAATATGGCAAGATGGAGGCCAGGGTGGAATGTCAAGCTTGGTTAGAACCTGCTCAATGAGATGGACCATGCAAGGCATGTGCTAATTAGGGCAGCATGGGGCCCAAGGAAGCAGTTTCAGATCCGAGAGGGTTAAGTCGCCCAGCCTGTGGCCTTTGGTCAGATGGAGCAGCAAGGTAGAGTGAATGGCAAAAAAAATGGCAGAATGAAGATCTCAGCTGACCACCCTACTGCCAGCCTCTGTCCTCTGTTATATACATTTTATTGTCCCCCATTGGACGACAGGTCCAGTAACAGTATCAAAAAGGCCATCCTTGGGCTGGGTGAGCTCTCCTATCCCATAATACCTTTGCTGGGGACCTGGGGAAGCAGGCACTGGTCCTGGCAAAGCAAGGATAGAATGTTTTCCACTGAAACTTGCCTTCTCCATTGGGATCAGGGATCATCTCCACCAGTGGTCACGCCTGGCTACAGCAGAGACGTTTTGGCCTGACCACCCTACGCAGCCTGGGAATGGGCAAGAAAGTCCTGGAGCAGCTGCTGCAAGAGGAGGCCCGGTACCTAGTGGAGATCTTTCACAGAGAGAATGGTAAGGAGTGGGAAGGCAAGGCAAAAATGGGCAGCAACGCTAGTGACTGCACAGCACCTTCAGGTTCACAAAACAGTTTTTACAGACCTCTCACTGGATCCTGCTACAGCCCTGGGAATCAATTGGTTTGATTTTCTGACCAGACCATAGATTTCAACATGATAAAGCAGGGACTTCTTGAGGAAACCTTCTTTTCCAGCATAGATGAGCATGTACTCTTCACTCATCCTCTTGGAGAGTCAAACAGAGGTTAGATGACTTGTCCAAGGTCACACAGCCATCATGTGGTACAGTTGACCCTTGACCTCCAAATGTTCCTAACTCCAAGGCCAGTTCTCCATCTATGCCATGAGGCCTCTCTATGATTTTAAAGATGAGAAACTTGAAACCCGAAGAGGCAAAGCCACCTGTCCAAAGCCATACAGCTTGTCAGTGCTGATGACAGAATTTGAACCCACATCTTTTCTCATTCCAAGTGTAGTTTTCTTTTTACTACAAGACACTACTTTCCAACATGCAGTACAGGTGTGTGTGTGTGTGTGTGTGTGTGTGTGTGTGTGTGTGTGTGGTGATAAAATGGTAAATCAGTCAGGCCAAGGGGAAAAGGGAAAGGAAGAGAAGGGAGAAGGGAAGGAAAAAGAAAGGGAGGGAGAAGGGAAAGGGGAAGAGGAAAGGGAAGGAAAGAGGAGGGGAGAGAAAAGAAAGGAAAGGGAGAGGAGAACAGAGGGAAGGGAAAGGAAGGGCAAGTAAGGCAGGAAGGGAGAGGTAAAGACCTCATTACCTCTTTTCAGATCAGCTTGGGATACTATGCAGGAGGAGCTAGACCCTCTACTGCCGCTGGCTTTTATGTTCTTCTCCTGACCCCTTCTCCTTTCTCTCTCAAAGGCAAACCTTTTGACCCCCATGTTCCCATCGTCAGGGCAGCAGCCAATATAATCTGTGCTCTAGTATTTGGCCATCGCTTCTCCCATGGGGATCCCTTCTTCCGAGAGCTGATGAAAGCAATTGACTTTGGTCTGGCCTTTGTGAATACCATCTGGCGCCGGGTAAGCTGGGGTTGGGGTCATGCTGTCAGTCAGTCATTCGATGACTTCGATGACTTCTTGGGTAATAACCTACCGAAAGCAACCTATGAAGTCTGTCTTCTCAGCCAGTAAGTATCTACTGAGCCCAATAGAAATAAACATAAGAAGCATCTGACTAAACAGTTGTGGCAGAGAGAAAAGATTAGAAAAGTCCTTTTCCCAGGAGTTCATTTTTCCTAGTAGAGCCATATCCTGATTCCTACTTGCATTGGAAGGGAGGTTCTTGTTAAAATCATAAATCTTCAAATGCCAGCATTGGAAAGGAACTCAAAGGTCAAGTACTCCAACCCTGGCCAATGTAAGCATAAGATGTGCTTGCCCATGTCAGATACGTGTGCCTCCTAGCTCGTCTAACTGCATAGATCCATGGCTCACAGGAGGCGTGAATTAGATATGCTCCAAGGCCTGGGCACCTCTGAAGAGAGGAGGTTTAGCACAGGGCAGTACCTACACCACCACCAGCATAGCATGCCAGCTGGCAGAGGAGGGGAGGAAGCTCCAAGAGAGCCCTGGGATGGGCACTCTCTTCTCCAGGAGCTAGAAGTCTATCCATCTATCCTGTGAAATCGAGCCGATCTAGGAGTGTGTGAGTGGTTCAGAACAAAAGCCAATTCTCTGGTCACTAGCCAGCATGGCTCCTTCCCACCAAAAATCATTTACACAAAATTCTACAAAAAAGTGGACAGAACACTGGACTTGGGGTCAGGAAGAATCTTACTGCAGGTACGTTATAATCAAAGATTCGCACGTCATGACCCCAAAGTCTTATCTGAAGAGATTATCTGGAGGGAAGACACAGGCTGACTCAGTCATGATTGCCATT
This sequence comes from Phalanger gymnotis, assembly GCA_028646595.1. Lineage (NCBI taxonomy): Eukaryota > Metazoa > Chordata > Mammalia > Diprotodontia > Phalangeridae > Phalanger > Phalanger gymnotis. The sequence goes on along the minus strand of CM053627.1, from coordinate 12,194,204 downwards.
GTGGCCTCTCTCCCTTTACCTTCCTCAAACGTTGCTGTTATCCCGAATCCAAAGGTATTTCCAGGTACCTCACTGTCCAGGTGAGCATCCTCTGGACTCGTCATCTGGGGTAGCAAAACATAGCCATATCTCATCCTATGACAATGGCAGGTCACACTTTTATTAGTACTTTCTGATTTGGAAAGTGTCTGCCTCACAACAATCCTGTGGGTTGGGCAGGCATAATTAAGCCCATTTAACAGAACAGGACACTAAGGCTCAGTAAATTTAAGGGACTTGCCTAAGATCAATGGCTAGTTAGTGATGGAACCAGCACCCTAATTCAGAGCCCAGGAATTAGATATCCTGCTACTTTAATAGGAGTTTCTCTGTCCTCTTTTAATCTTTCCTTCTGCTCCTTTTCCACTGAAGAATCGCTGTTCGTCATTTTAATTTATTCTCGCGAGCTTCTTGAAACTCTAAGCTTCTCCAGGCTGGTTCTGGTAAGTTGGGTCTAATGGGTCCCACAAGCTCTTCTGTTAAATGTGTGTCTTTTTATCCAGCTCTATGATGTTTTTCCATGGCTACTGCGCCAGCTCCCTGGACCTCATCACAAGATCTTTCGGTATCAGGAGATGGTGAAGAATCTCATCTGCCAGGAAATCCAGAGCCACAAGAGAAGGGCACCCAAGGACACAGAGGACTTTATCAGCTGCTACTTGGCTCAGATCACTAAGGTAAGAATATGTCAGGAATCCTGGGCCACCTTCCGGATTCTGCTCTATTCTGAGACACTCATAGTGAGCCTGCTTTCCCTAGAAGTCAATCTGATACAATGATTTCTGTTCCTTAGGAGAGCTTTCAGAGCTCCCCGGGCTCCCCAAAAGGGCCGCATTAACATGCTTCTTTTGACTTTTCTCTGGGCCAGAACTGAAGCCCTATAGAGTTGGGCCAGCAGTATAGGCATCAGGCTCCAGGGATGACAGAACTGAGAACGTCCTGAAGATTCTGATTGTCCACGGAAGTTGGTACCTGCCAGTGGGCACTCAGAACAAGAGAGGGCCTAGAGATCAGCAGTATCCATTCCATAATTCTGCCTTCTCTCACAGAGAAAGGATGATCCTACGTCAACATTCAATGAAGAGAATTTGATCCAAGTAATCATTGACCTATTCCTTGGGGGCACGGAAACCACAGCCACCACCCTGCGCTGGGCACTGCTCTACGTGACCCATCACAGAGATGTTCAAGGTGAGGACATTCTGGGAGATGGGAAGCTATACTCAGGGCATGAGGTACCTAAGGAAGCCTTCCTCCATCATCCCTGGACACTCAGTGGCAGATCAGTCCTGCCCCAGGGTTGGCAGTTACACATGGACAGATGCCTGGTCCTATGTCACTCAGTGGCTCATCAGTCACTTCCAGGGAATCTGAGGCTATGGTTTCTTGCTCTTAATGGTTTCCTGCTCCCTATCCTCCTAAGTGAAAGCATGGGGCTGAAAGACAGCAGACTTGGGTCTAGTTCTGGTTGTCACTCAGAGACCTAGTATAATTCAGTGCAGAGCATTAGGCTTGGAGTCACAAGACCTGCATTAAAATTCCATCTCTGCCACTTACTACTCAGAGCTATGTGACCTTCAGTAAACCACTTCCTCTCTGGCCCTTAGTTTCTCTATCCATAAAATGGGGAAATATTCATTGTATTACCTGCCTGACAGGGTTTTTATGAAGAAAGTGCTTTGTAAACAGCTACAGAAAGTTTATTGGCATTTGTTGAAATTATCAACTAGTGCTGATGACTTTGGTCAGGTGGCTTTGCTTCTCCGGAACTCAGTTTACCCACCTGTAGGATAGGGAAATCATATTTGCATTACCTACCTCAAGGTTGTGGTCAGAAAAGCACTATATAAAGTGAGTTGTTATTAGTGAAAAGACTAATTAGTTTTGATTGGTGTTGGTGACTTTGAGATGGTCACTGCTTTTCTGAATCTCAGTGAGAGGTTTCAGAGAATCATGTCAACATCTTATGCCCTTGTGGCCTCTTTTAGAAGGACTAAAGTGATCACAGAGGTAGGTGCCCTCCCCAGATTCGTCACATTGGTCTGTGGACCAGAGGGATGGCAGCTCCCTTTCACTGGTGTCAGTGAATGATGTTCGAAATCCCCTGTCAAGGAAGGAAAGAGTCATGGAATTTCTCGGTCTATTTTCAAAGAAGAAAAATCCCAGGTCAGAAAGACTTCTGAGGTCATTTTGGAAGAAAAAGAAGCTGGGATTCAAAAAAGAAAAGAAAGGAAAGGGAAGTGACTATTTTCTGAAAGCGGATGGGGTTCTCTGTTCAAGGCAAAAGACTCAAAGGACAAGGAAAGTTTCAAATGCAGGATTTAGGATATGATTCTCGACCTTTTTGAATGATTCTCTAATATGTTGTGTCTTGGGGTAGGTACGGTGCTAACCTTGGAGTCAGAGAATCTAATGCTAATTTCCAGTCTGCATTTACTCGCTATGTCACCCTGCTCTAACCACTCTATGTAAAAAACAATCAGTCTTTCAAAAGGTCTGTGATTTCCAGAGCAATAGCTAGGAATTTTGGTGTCCAGGGCAAATGGCACAAAATGTCTTCAAATCAACTTTGTAATCCACAATGTGCAGCTAATACAAGGAGTAATCAAGACCAATTCTGTTGAGCAGAAGGGGGAATCTTAGTGGATCACAGCTGCTGGAGAGATGGATGTGTTCTATTTTAGTGCCCTAGGGCAGAACCCTGTCTGAGTTGTGACTCTTCTAGGCACCACTTCCATTGAGCCTTAGTAAATCTGTGCCTCCATGCCTTAGTAAACCAATACAAATACTTAAAAGTATCTAGTATTTGCAGGCACAGGAGATAAAAAGACAAGAAAAGCAGGCCCTGTCCTTAAGGAGTTTACATCATTTTGAACTGCTGTAATCAAAACCATCATGATCTGGGGGCCACCCTTCTGGTGGTCAGTATCTCCAACCAGAGCTCCTCTGGTCCTTGGACTGCAAATGTATACTGGGTGTCCCAAAAGTCTAAGCTACCACAGCTGGTGGGGCAGGGGTGTTGATAGGTTGATATAATTGGAAATGGCAGGGAGTGTCTTGGGAACCCAGCAAATGCTTTGTTGTTGCTGTTTGGCCATTTGAGTTGTGTCTGACTCTTCATTGCCCCACTTAGGATTTTCTTGGCAAAGATACTAGAGAGGTTTGTCATTTCTTTCTCCAGCTCATTTTACAGATGAGGAAACTAAGGCAAATGAGGTTAAGTGACTTGCCCAGGGTCATACAGCTAGTAAATGTTTGAAGCCAGATTTGAATTCATGAAAATGAGTCTTTCTGATGTCAAGCCCAGTGGTCTAGCCACTGCGCCACCTAGCTGCCTACCTGTCCATCAAACGTGTGTCAGTCTCATCTCTCACTCCTGACTGGGTGCTCTAATGATGTTGAGACTCTGGCTCTTCGGCCTTGTCTCTCCTCATAGCCGAGAGCATGACCCTGATGAGAGGAGATGATCAGGAGACTACTGATCAGAATGACTTGGTAGGACTATGGCTCAAGTTACCTTGAAGTAGGTGCCTCTTACCTAGAGGAGAATCCCATTTCCTCTGGAGCGACACCAGCTTCGGGAGCATCGAAGCCAACAAGATTGGTACCCAATGAACCGGAGCATCTCTTTGCAGAAAAGGTGCAGAAGGAGCTGGACGCAGTGCTGGCTCCATCCCAGGTGATCAGCTTTGAGGATCGGAAGCGCTTGCCTTACACCAACGCCGTCCTCCATGAAGTGCAGCGCTTCTGTAGCGTCATCTCCGTGGGCGCCGTGCGCAAGTGTGTGACAGCCACCACCGTGCAGGGATTCCCCATCCACAAGGTACAAGCGCTGGCGCTGTCCAGGGGAACACTAATGGTCTCGCGGTCCCCCTCCCTCACCCCTGCCCCATTTCGGTGAGACAGACCCATCGGACCTGGCCATTCTTCTCTATAATGCCCAGGATCCCTGGGGAGCTTCTTCTTTCCCCATCAGCTCTGCCTGAGTCATCAGATATTGACGAAGCGTCTGTGATGTGCACGGCGCTGGGCCAGACGCAGGGCATGGCCAGTAAACAACTCAAGAGTCAGCCCGTGTTCCATCTCTTATACTCGGCTTCGCCTTATCCTCCCAGCGGCCAGGGCTCCTCCACCAAACAGCTTCCATTGCCTTTGAGTATGTGATGTCGCACGGGGCACAGGTGTTTGTGTGCTTTCACAAAGGTAAAAATCCAGGCAAGGGTGTTGGAGTAGCTTAGAGTAAGATATTGACAACGAGGCGGAACTCGACCCAAACTCTGTGTGTGTGTGTGTGTGTGTGTGTGTGTAACGGGGCGAAGTCCTAACCTTTCAGCGGGCTGAAACATTCTCTCTGGTAACAGAGTACATTCAAAGACTGAGCTAATCTCACTGGAAGAACAAACATGAGTATCCATCATCGTCATCATCAACATATAATACACATATAATGGGCAGCTAGGTGGCGCCATAGTGCATAGAGTGCCGGTCCTGAAGTCAGGATGACTCATCTTCCCGAATTCCCTGGCCCCACTTACTAGCTGTGTGACCCTGGACAAGTCACTTAATCTTGTTTGCCTCAGTTTCCTCATCTGTCAAATGAGCTGGAGAAGGAAATGGCAAACCGCTCCAGTATCTTTGCCAAGAAAACCCCAAATGGGGTCATGAAGAGTTGGACGCTATTGAAATGACTGAACGAAATAATATACTAATTACACATAATGTACCAATGTGACTGTAACATAATAGCATTTATAGGAGCACTTTATGGTTTGCAAAGGACTTCTCATTTGATCCTCTCAACCTTGTGAGGTTGGTACTATTGCGATCCCCATTTTACGGATGAAAAAACAGATTTTTGCTGCTCAGTCATTACAATTGTGTCTGATTCTTCATGACCCCATTTGAGGTTTTCTTGGCAGATACCGGAACAGTTTGCATTTCCTCCTCCAGCTCATTTTACAGATGAGGAGATGGAGACAAAGTTAAGTAACTTGCCCAGGATCACTAGGAAGTGTCTGAGGCTAGATTTGAACTCAGGTCTTCCTGACTCCAGGTCTTGCTCTCTATCTACCACTTAGTTGCCTCATCTAGCTTTCCCCATTCCCTAACACTGGCAACCAGCTGCTTGTGCTTTTCACATGCTGTGGGAACAGAGCTGAGCTCTTGTCTGGGAGACTAAATAAAATATTTAAAATGTATAAATTTTTACAATTATTTCCCAGCTCTCACCCCTTGAGGCAATTTTCTGTTCACTTCCCTCTGTGCCCATCGATTTAAACACCTAACACGATTCACTGCAACCATAATGTGCACAGAATTTAATGAAAAAGAAGACGGAGAATCTTCCCTCCGAGCAGAGCTTGGGCAGAGCTGGGCATCGTGATCCAGCTCCCTTTCATGCCCTTGCTTCCCGGATCCTCCATCTGGGCAGGGAAGGTGCCCGTCCCTACTTATAAACCTGAAGCTCATTAAGAGCAGGGGGAGAAGAACCTTCACCTCCTTCTCGAGATCAACAACACGTCAACGCCCTCTCCAATTCAACATTTTGGTTGGAAATACGATTCAGAACCATCCACAGTCAGCTCAGGGTTGTAGGGGACAATGTGGTTACCACATAGGAAGCATTTAGGAAAATGGCCATTCATTCCTAATGGTCTGACATTATGTTAATCCAGTAGCCCCTGATGGGTGGCTCCAATGGATGGCATTCATCTCTCAACCCTGGAGGTGCCAATGAGAGGAAGAGAGAAAGGGAGAGCTGCAAAAACATCAGCTTTTCTCTTAGCTTATGCTTTTTTGCAAAGGGATTGGTAAGACCCTAGGGACAATCTCCTTTCTGATGGAAGGGTCTCAGACCTTGCTCTCTCTAGCACCCTAGGCATCATTTCTGGGTCCCAGATGAGATCCCAAGAGGCAGTGAAAATGAGACAAAATGATAGCCCTGCACTGCATATATATTTTGCACATACTTATCTGTATATATGTTGCATCTCTCCTCACAGAGTGTAATCTCATTGGGTAGAGGGAGGGTCTGTTTCATTCTTAGCTCTGTCTAGCACATAGTAGGTGCTTAATAAATGCTTGTTGAATTGAATCAATTGACCTGGGAGTCAGAAAGCCCAAGTCTGACTAGCACCATGTCCTAGCACCATGTCCAATGAGTTTTAAACGAGTTACTTGCCCTCCCTGAAATTCAGCTTTTTCTAGAATGAGGAAGGTTGGAAGAAATGGCTTGTAGTGGCTCTTCTAGCTTCCAACCATTGCTTCTAGTTTATTTCTGACTCAGTCTTCCCATCCCCAGCCCAGCAGCCAAACTCCTCTTTCCCTTTCTGCAGGGCACAATCATCTTACCCAATCTGGCTTCTGTGTTATATGATCCTGGACACTGGGAGACCCCGTGGCAATTCAATCCCAGACACTTCTTGGACAAAGAAGGAAATTTTGTGACCAATGAGGCCTTCTTGCCCTTCTCTGCAGGTAACAGCCCCAAGAGCCTAGCTCCATGAGTGGCTTGGGGGGTAGACACCCTAAGTGGTATTTATAGTCCCATTCCTCTTCCAGGTCACCGGGTGTGCTTGGGGGAGCTGCTGGCTAAGACAGAACTCTTCCTCGTGTTTACAAATCTGCTCCGGGAGTTTCAGCTGCAGATTCCTGAGGGGGCCTCTGGGAATGAGCAAGATTACATTTTCTGGGGCACACTGCAGCCCCAGCCCTACAAGATCTGTGCCAGCCCTCGTCTGGACTGGTCTAGAGGATGTGGCAGGAAAGACAGTCTTTAAGCTCCTGAGATGTTCGTCGTGGTTCACTGAACTTCTGTAGAGTCAGAGTGTGAGAGATGGGAGTGAAGGAGGCTGGGAGTGGGAAGATATAAAGCCAATGCTTTGTTTGTTTGATAAAATTTTATTTTTTCCAATTACTTGTCAGGACAGTTTTTAGCATTCATTTTTACAAGATTTTGAGTTCCAAATTTTTCTCCCTCTGTCCCCTCTTCCTAAAATGGTAGGCAATTTAATATAGGTTTTACAGGTGCTATCATATAAAACATATTTCCATATTAGTCACAGTTGTGAAAGAAGAAACAGATCAAAAGAAAAAACACAAAAAGGAATGTGAAAAAGTCTGCCTCCATGTGCATTCAGAGTCTGTCGTTCTTATCTGGATGTGGACAGCACTTTCCTTTGTGATCCTTTACATTTGTCTTGAGTCATTGTATTGCTGAGGAGAGCTGAGTCATTCACAGCTGATCATCACACAATGCTGCTGATACTGTGTACAATGTTTTCCTGGTTCTGCTCATTTCATTTTCATTTTGCATCCATTCATACAAGTCTTTTCAGGTTTTTCTGAGACCTGCCTGTTGATAATTTCTTATTGCACAATAGTATTCTATTACATTTATATACCACAGTTTGTTCATCTATTCCCCAATTGATGGGCATCTCTTCAATTTCCAATATTTTGCCACCATGAAAAGGACTGCTATAAACATTGCCGCACATGTGGGTCCTTTTCCGTTTTTTAGTGATCTCTTTGGGATGCACCCAAGTAGTCATACTGCTGGATCAAAAGGTCTGCAAAGTTTGGTTGCCCTTTGGGCATAGTTCCAAATTGCTGTCCAGAATGGTTGGATCAGTTTACAACTCAACCAACAGTGCATTAGTGTCCCAATCTTCCCACATCATCCCCAAGATTTATCATTTTCCTTTTTTGTCACATTAGCCAATCTGTTAGGTGTGAGGTGGTCTCTCGGAATTGTTTTAATTTGCATATCGCTAATCAAGAGTGATTTAGAGCATGTCTTCATATGCCCGCAGTTAGCTTTGATTTCTTTATCTGAAAACTGCCTGTTCACATCCTTTGACCATTTATCAACTGGGGAATGGCTTGTATTCATTTAAATTTGACTCAGTTCTCTATATATTTGAGAAATGAGGCCTTTATCAGAGACACTTGCTGTAAAGATTGTTTCCCAGATTTCTGTTTCCCTTCTAATCTTGGTTTCAGTGGTTTTGTTTGTGAAAAAACTTTCTGATTTAATATAATCCAAATTATCTATTTTACATTTTGTAACATTCTCTATCTCTTGTTTGGTCATGAACTTGTAAAAAAATTTTGTCCAATTCTTGTATTCTCCTTATGAAAGCTTGAAATCCTTCTATTTCATTAAATGACCATTTTTTCCACTTCCAGTATCCTGCTTAATTTCACCAGACAGGTGATTCTTCATTGTAGCCTTAGTTCCTTTGCCTTCCAGCATATCATCTTCTATGAGCTCCAGTCCTTTAAAACTGCAGCCGCTAAGTCCTGTGTAATCCTGATTGCGGCTCCTGATATTTGAATTGTTTCTTTCTGGCCACTTGTAGTATTTTTTCCTTGACCTGGTACTTCTGCAATTTGGCTATAATGTTTCTGGGAATTTTTATTATGGGATCCCTTTCCTGAGGTGATCAGTGGAAGCCAATGTTTTTCTGCTGAGCCCCTGCAGCTGTCTCAAGAATGCAGCCCTGAGAGCTGCTGGGGTCACTATCAGCAAAATGAAGTGTCAGCTGGGGAGTTCCAGTGCCCCCATACTGATGCTTTACTACTCCCACTGCACGGGAATTTCTCTGTTTCACCTCTAAGATTTCAAGTTCCTCAGTCTGCTGTCTCAGTTTTCCATTCCATTCCCTAGCCCTGAACTTATCCTTTTGGGGAAAGAGGTTTTAAGTGCTACTCTTCCCTGCCTCAGTTTCCTTATGCTGCTTTTGAGCCTGAGAGTTCTCACCTTGTCCACTTTCATCCCCTTTTAAACCTAGTGCTTCTAGGTGAAGGTCCAAGTAATGGAGGCAAGATTTGAATCCAAGTCTGGCCCCATACTCAGCACTCTGCATTACACCACACTGTCTGGTTAAAGATAAGGATGCACAAAGCAGTAAGGGTGGGGTTCCTGGTTGTACCTACTCAGAGCCTTCCTGGACTGCCCAGCCTGGCCTTGCAACTGCCAAACCTGATTCCACCTTCATTTATCCTTGCCCTTTGGAGAAGCAGCGGTAGAACTGGAGTCAGTAGTGACATGGATTCTAATTGTGCCACCCAGCTTTGACTAACTCCATGGCCTTGGAATTTATTTTTTAAATTCTGAACTTAAACATCAAAATAATGAGCATTTCATTGCACAGTAAATCAGAGAAGATTTTATGAAGCAGTAAATTTCCATTTCACATCCCTTGCTTTCTTCCCCGTGGTCCAGTCTAGGCTCATGTGCTGTATTTTCTTTAAAACTTTGTTTATAAATCACTTAAAATTTCTTCTATGTCCCTCCCTTGCCCTCTCCTATGTAACTAAGAATCCTTTTTTTTTTTTAAAGAAAAATTGGAATAAGAGGGAGGAAAGTGTCAGAAAACCAATCAAAAAGAAAAACTTTGAAAATATAAGCAATGTTTCATACCCACGGTCCTCCTTCCTTTCCAAAGGAGTGCAGGGAGATGCCTTTTCATATCTTTCCTCTGGGGCTGTGTTTGTTCTTTGTAAATCTGTACTGCTTGTTTTTAAAAAAAATATATAATAAATTCTACACATTAATTGCAAAACTGTCCTGCTTGTCTGTGCTTCCTCCTGACTTCGCCTTTAAAAAAAAATGTTACAATGACCTTTTTTTATATTCCTATTGTGATTCCTGCCCCTCCCCATTAAAAACTTAGGGAAAGAAAAAAAAACAACCACCTAGAAACAAACAAGCCCAGCCCACACAGTAGCCCTATCCAAATGTATTTATTTCCTTTTGTATTTTGAGTCTATCACTTCTCTCTGAGGAGGTGGGCAACATAATCTAATCTTCTTTGAATCTCACAGCAACTTTATGAAAAAGGTAGACTGCAATCATTATTATCCCTATTTTTATAAGTAGCATGAGTAGACTGACCTCTGGGGCCTGGAGTCACCTGCAGACATGGACTACCTGCTACCAGTCCAAATGACCACTCAGGAACTTGGAGTGGGAGGTGTTGTGCCTATAGAGCCTATTGGGTGATTAAGGGGCTGGTACCTTCGATGATGAAAAGTCTTCTAATTGGCTGCAGAATTAGAAGAACTGATGACTCAGGTATTGCTGAGCTGGAATTGTGCGGGCATACAATACATATGAGGCATCAAGGTGGCACAGTGGATAGAGTGCTAGGTCTGGAGTCCAGAAGTCAGGAAGACATCTTCCTGATTTTAAATCTAACTTCAGACACTAACTGTGTGATCCTGGGCTACTCACTTAACTCTGTTTGCCTCAGTTTCCTCATCTGTAAAATGAGCTGGAGAAGGAAATGGCGAGCCATTCTAGTGTCTTTGCCAAGAAAACTCCAAATAGGGCCATGGAGAGTTGGCCACAACTGAACAACAACAACAGACAATGACAATGGGCATACAAAAGAAGCGACTTCCCTCTTCATCATTCTCTTTCTTTCCATGAGGGAAGGATGAGAGTTCTGTTTCCTACTTGACTGTGGCAGCTATGAACTCGTGGCCTCCTCTCTCTCTTTTTCTGCTTTGTTTTGTTTTTTTCCTGATTGTAGGTAAATCAGTATTCTGAGATGGAAATGTTCGGATGATGTCAGTTCAGGAGATCCAGAGGTCCCACTATCAGAACTGAATGGCAGAAGTAAAAGCGGTTATGTTGGTGAGCTGAGAGCAGTGAAAGCAGCAGAAAAGGTTGCAGAAAGACACCCAAAGACAGCATCCGTTTTAGGAAATATGAATCCTAATGGAGAGATGTGCCGACTCCGGATCCTATAAAGGACTTGTCTTCTGTGGCCTAGCATAGGGCTATGCCAAAGGGGAACTTCTTGAGGACTACAGGGAGAGAAGAACTGCCAAGACCAGAAGTGGGAAGTACTCCTTTGCTACATATATTGTCTTTACTCCTTTTCATTGTACTTCTAAGTTTGAGTCCATTCTTCAAAACCATTTGTGTCCGTGGTTTTGGCGGGGTAAATTTTTGTTTATTATACCTTCTCAATAAATACTTTTGCTAAAAGCTAATTGACACGATTGACCGATCATTACCGAGAAGCACACTGGTGGGGGCTCATGAGGCAATACAGCCTCCACCCACCTCTGGGGTGTGAGTGCCCAGTTTGAGAGAGTTTACATGCAGATGGAGAAACTGAAGTTCAGGGAAAGGCAGTGACTTTTTGGAAGAGCAGCCCCTTGGGGACAAGGACGGCTTCTCTTTTCGTGTTGACGACCGCCAGCAGGGGGAGCGAAGCGCCCCAGACTAGAGGCGGCGGCGTCTGCGGCTGCGCGGAGGGCACGGCCAGGCCTCAGAGGAAGTGGAGAGCCATTCGCCAGGTGTGTCACGTGACATAACGAGACCGTTCTGGTTGGCTGAGGTGCGGGGGGGGGGTGGTTGCTGTGGAGACGGAGTGACAGGAGGGGGGTGACTATCCGTCCGGGCTCCGGGCGGCAGCGGCGGCGGCTCCGGGAGCTGGAGCGGGAGGAGTGGGCCGGGGGGCCGGGCGGAGGTGAGCGAGCGGCCGGGCGGAGGGCGTCACCGGCTGGGCTGCGGCTGTTCTAATTACCGGGGGGGGAGGGGGGTTTGGAACCCTCCCCCTGCTGTCAGCCCCGCCCCCTCCCTCCCGGGTGGCCCTTGTCCTCCTCTCGGCCGACGGTATCTTAGGACCACCCCCTTCTCCCCCTCGCCATGCCCCGGACCCTTCTCTCCTTAGTATGTTAGACCCTCCCCGTCCCTTCCCCCCTTCTTCCCGCCTCCCACCCCGCACTTCCTCCCCTATCCGGCCCCTTCCCTTCAGTACCTTAGACCTCCTCCTCTCCCCTCCCCCTCTGCTCTGTCCCCCCTGCTTCCTTTCTTGCTCATCAGCAGTGGCCTCCCCTTCTCTCCCCACCACTATTTCAGACCCCTCCCCACTGCTCCCCCCACCTTGACTCACCCCCCCCTCCGGGTGGACGAGGGTGTGGCCAGCTGTCCCAGTGGTCAGTGCTCTCCAGCTGGAGGCCCCCGGCCTTAGAATCGCCTCCTCCTGCCTCAGTAGTTCCGAGATCTTGGGTAAACCATGCCCTTGTCCAGAGCCTCGGTTTCCCCGGCCTGTCAGACGAGGGGGACGGGGCGGTGATCGGGGGTTTTCTCCCGGCCCCTGGTTCCTTTGATCCCCGGGGGAAAAGCCCCAGATCTGGAGTCAGGGCAAAGTCCCACGTTATGAACGCCGGGGCCGCCGTAAAAGACCCCGAGGCTAGCGGGTCAGCACCTTTTCTCTCCTCTGCAAACCTCGGTCGCCCTTTGACGTTGCAGCGCCAGGCTGGAGACGAAGCTTCGGCAGCTGATGCCCCTTTGCGATGCTGAAGATGCCGGCGGGTGGGAGAGAGTCGCCCCCCGAGAGGGGTCTCTTCAAGGATGCCGCCTTCCCCGCCTGTGATGCTTCCCTCTTCTGCAACTTTTCCACCCCCCTGGCACAGTTCCGAGAAGACATCACCTGGCTTCGACCACAGGTGACTGGCGTCTCCAAGCTGACCGGTGTCCACGATGGAATCTTATTTTCAGGGCCCGGGCTTGGCTTTCCCCGGCCTTCCTTAGAGGAGGAACGCACTGCTTTCTATTTTGTGACACCCCTCCCACCTCAGCCCCAATTCACTTTAGCACACACTTGTGTAATGCCTACTATTGCTCAGTCCAAGTCACCGTGCTAAAGGGCATTTTAATTATTTAATATTTTGATTAAAAATAATTGTCCTTTTACATCCCCCTGGGTCTGAAGATACTCTTAAATGGAATTGCTGAATCCCTGTTTATATCTGAGCAATCAAGACCAGGGCAAGTGCCCCCAAATCCAAGATTGGCAAAGGCCCACATTTTCTAGTGAAATGGTGCTGGAAGCTGGGCCTGGCTCTGTTGTTTGGCAGTCTTAATTCATGACTGGGATGAAGAGTTGGATGCTCAGTGTGAGGAAAAGCTTCCTGGGCAATCCCAAAGCGGCCTGGACTGCCTCTGGGTAGGGGTCTCCCCCTCCAGGAGGTCTTCAGGTCAAGGTCAGAGGATCATTTGTTGAGGTCGTTGTAAAAAGGAGCCCTATTGGTTGGCCTAGGCGGTTTCTGAGGTCCTCTCATAAGATGCTGGGATTTAGGTAACATGTTTCTTGGATTGTTGGTGGGATAGAAGACCGCAGACGATAAAGTTAGGACTCACGGACATCTCAGGTGCTATAACATGTTATCTCTACCAAGTTCAAGTTAAGCATTTATTGAGCACCAACTATGTGCCAGGTACTGTGCTAAACATTGGGGATATAAAGAAATATTAAGATATAAAGCAGCCCCTGCTCTCAAGGCGCTCACAATCTCTTTCCAGCCAAATTGTCAAACCCCTGAGAGCAGGGTTGCTGTTCAGTCATTTCAGTCATGTCCAGCTTTCCATGAGCCCATTAGGATTTTCTTGGCAAAGATACTGGAATGGTCAGCCATTTCCTTCTCCAGCTCATTTTACAGATGAGGAGACTGAGGCAACCAGGATTAAGTGACTTGACCGGGGTCAGATAACTAGTAAGTGTCTGAGGCTAGATTTGAACTCCAGAAGGTGAATCTCCCTGACTCCAGGCCCAGCACTCCATCCCCTGCACCACTATTGCCTATTTATAGAGTATGGGGAGGGCCTAGGCTTGTGTGGTTCTATACAGTGGTCCTTAGGATGCTGAGTGCCATTCCTTCCTCTTTTGGGCACCTGCTAAGGGTGAAGGTCATTGTCGATCAGTTTCCATTGGCACTGGCCTTGGTGCACGTCACCGGCAGGGATTAAATTGCCCAGACCCCAGGACCCTGTCATCCTCCATATCATGTTCCGTGGCCTCATTTCTCAGCCATTGCATTCAGGCCATGCCTTTCACGTCTTCGTGTCGTTTGTTCTTCATCGTTTTGTCCTGGGTTTGGTGGTGTTTTGTACAGGTCTCCCCTAACTTTGATCATTACTATGTGCCTAGTTCTGTCTTTACAGCTGTATTTTTGTGAGTGTCTGGAGGTCAGGAATCACTGCTCTTTCCTTTGTATGCCAACTAGTACAGGGGATGTTTAGGAAAATTTGACCTGTAACCCTGCTGCCTAATTATGATCTAACTCGGAATGGTTTGGTTTTTTTTTATTTTAGGAAATTTGTTCCACTCCTCGATTGTTCCCAGATAACCCACAGGAAGGCCAGATAAAGCAAGGGATTCTGGGAGACTGCTGGTTCCTCTGTGCCTGTGCAGCTCTCCAGAAGAGCAAACATCTCCTTGATCAGGTAGGGGGGCTTCTCCCCTCCCTGTCCTTGCTGGGGCTGGAAAGGACAGGCTTCTTCTCTCCCTCTGTCCTCTGCTGCACCCAGGAAACCCTTCAGAAAGCTAGTGAGGGAGCGGTGGCAGGAAGCTGGGGAAGAGGCCAGTGAAGTTTTTGCTGTTTCAGGTGCCTCTGCTGTAGCTGCTCAGGATGGTTAGTTGGAAGTGTGAGGACCTGCCAAGTGGTATCAGTCAGGGTGAGTTTGAAAGCAGAGACACAGACTGCCAATTCTCCTTTGCCAGCTGAAGGGGATGCACCTTGCTCACTGGCTTAATTGCATCCAGTTGGTTTCTGTGCAATTCTGACACCTCCCAAGATGCCCTCAGAGATTTACAGTTAACGAACTTAAAATAGAACTGGTCTATATATTTGAAAAATTCACCTGGGGAAACGTCCCTGCCTGCTGCTGCAGTTGTAGGGGATTATGGGTGGCATGCAGAAGAGACTCTTGGCGTTACCTCCAGTGGAGATCGTCTGTGGTCCTAGCTGAGTCGACTCTGCAGGCACAGATAGGCTTTTGAGGATTTCAGAGGCATCTCAGAGCTTTACATTTTCAACAATGTCCAGTGACAGTCATCCTGTCCCTCCATACCCCCTCACCCCCAATACTGGGTTGCATCATTGCCCAAGGCATCTGCCAGGCCCAGTTGGGCCAGCCATTGGCCCAACATTCCTGAAACAGAGCGGTGAGTGCAGCGATGTAGTTAGGGTGTAGAAGCTCAGAGGGACTGGCCCACTAGAGTATGAAGACATGTTTACCAGCCAGCGAAAGTTGTGTTTGATCTCAGTTCAGGTTAGAGCTTATTTTTGACAGGATGACTCTTAGCTGTTGGCTCACTTCATCTGACCCTGAAATCTTTGACTGAAAGGTCATTTTCATTTTCGTGGCATATTAAATGAATTTCCCAGTGTCCCAGGCAGCTCTTTAAGACCAGAAGATACAGACAAGTGGCCAGTCTGCATCACTAGAGGGAGTTTCCACACTGGGACTTCCCAATTTGCTTAAATCACAGCTCCAAACACTTAACAATGTCCTAAAAATGGGGAATGAATTCATCTCTTTCTTAGCCATAAGAAAGTGTGTCTGGAACGAATGGTTGGTATATGGCCATGCTCTGGTAGTCATGTGTATAGTTGCTTTTCCCAGGACGTTTCTCTGTTTTCTCTAGTATGACTTCTCACTGACTCCTTCTCTCCCTGCTAGGTGATTCCACCAGGACAAGCCAGCTGGCCAGATCTAGCATATCGTGGGTGTTTTACCTGTCGGGTGTGGCAGTTTGGACAGTGGGTGGAGGTGACCGTGGATGACCGCCTACCATGTCTTGGGGGGCGACTGTGCTTTTCCCAGTGTCAGACAGAAGATGTATTCTGGCTCCCCTTGCTGGAGAAGGTGTATGCCAAGTACGTGTGCCAGCACCCAGGGCCCTGTCGGAAGGGGTGGGGGGAGAGGAGACTGGAGCCTCCCTGGGCTGCCTCAGTTAGGTGCCCCTCTCCTCTGCTCGGCAGCAGAAGCCCATTTAGCTATAAGGATCCTGGGGACCAGAGCTGATGGTCGGGGTTAGCCCCGAAGGGAGGAGTGGCAAGATTTCTCTCTGCATCTGTTATCTCCGTCTGTTTAGGGGATGGATTTCAGGACATAACTCCCCAGAGGAAGGGCCAGCTTTCCTCTGCCTTTTCAGTTTCTCCAAACCACATCAACTCCCCACTTGCTCTTTGAACAGCAGTATTGATCTGAAAGGGATATGTTTAGAGAAAGCTGTGTCTGTGCTTGTTTCTCACTATTGGGGATTCTTAGTGATCGGAATGACTTTGGGTGCCCAGGCCTGACCTAGGTCTTTGTCAAACAGTAGAGATGAGTTTCTGTCCCACAGCAACAGCATTAATGATAACGGCTGATCTTTATATAGGACGTTGTCTTATGTGAGTCTTTATGAGTTCACAGGTCAGCTATGGCGAGATGAACCAACAGCCTTGCGTTTATTTTTGGCAAGGTTGATTGTGTCAGAAACAAGCATTTGTACCTCATTCCTTAGGTCAGATGGGCTTGCTCCCTGGGAAAGTGGGGCTTGACCTTGATAGAAGCTGGGCAGGTAGGAAGCTAACAGAAGTATTAGTAACCGTGTATCTGGAAAGAGACAGGGAACGATGGAGGGAGCGTGAGTGGAGTGGGACCAGAATATTGCGCACTGCTGTGCTGAAAGCAAGAATGAGTTCGGAGGTGAGGTGAGGCAAGGAGGTGAGGAGGAAGCCAAGAGAAGGAATGAAGGGTTCCCTGGGGGAGTGTGAGGGAGGAAGAGGACTTGGTACATTCCCTCCTGTGGGAGTGAACAAGGGCTTCGGGTCACAGGGGTTAGTGGTAGGGCCGAGATGCACGTTGTCGTCATTGTCACCATCATGCTTTCCTAGGGTGTATGGATCCTATGAACACCTGTGGGCAGGGCAGGTGGCGGATGCCTTGGTGGATCTAACCGGAGGTCTGGCGGAAAGGTGGAGCCTGAAGGACTCGGGAAGAGACGGGGCCAAGCCAAGTGCTAACAGCAGCTTGGAGCAGAGGACCTTCCGGAAGCTGCTGCACCTCAAGGACCAGTGTGTGATAAGCTGCTCAGTGCTCAGCTCCAGAGAAGGTAATGTCCTCAGGTTTCCGCTGGGACGCTGCCGGTGGAGCTACCCGATCTGTCCTGACCCTTCTCCTCTTTAGAGCCCTCACCAGCCCACAAGGCTTTCAGAAGCCACACTGCTCCTCTCCTCAGCCTCCAGCACAACTTGAGGATGAGGTGAGGCATCTCGCCCTAATAGAAGGCTTCCTTCCCCAAGCTGCTTTCCTTATCTGATCCTGAATCCTGGATCTCAGGGTAGCTTTTTTTGCTGGAAACCAGAGAACAGGGAGGATTCATACTTGAAAGGCCTTGGCCCTGGGCCACAGGTATGTGCTCCTCATCCTTTTCTCTGGGGCATGGCCACTTGAGGCATGTCATCAGTCACATATAATCAGTTCAGAGAACAAATATGACCTTTTCACTTGGGGAATTTCGTAGTATAAACTACATACAGGCCAGGTAAGCCACATTTTCACTGAGGTGGCACAGGTCCTCTTGTGTTGAGTCCACTTTGTCGTATTCAAGCCCTTTCCCAGAACCGTTACTGTTCTTCCTTCCAACTTTGTCTCCTCTGGTCTCTAGCTCTGTCCTGGGGGGCCCTGGAGAAGTGAAGTCTTTGCCTTTTGGGTGCTTCTCCCTCCACACACTTGCCCCTTAATGGCATGTTTCTTGGCCACTGCAGACTCTCGGCTTCTTATCCCTCTTCTCTGAGATGGGGCACCTTTTTCACTCAGTGTTTTCACTTCCACCAGGTACTCCCTCCCTATTTTCTCTCTCTTCTATCTCCATCCTTGCTGCTGAGGGCTCTTTTTATTGGACTGTTCCCATCAGTGCCTTTACAGACCTACCTGTAAACTGCCAGAGTGAGATTAAGTGTGCATCTTATTCTCAGTTTCTAAAGTGAAGCCAGACATTTAGCCCTTCCAAGGCTGGAGAGCCCCCCTCTTGTGCTGCCTTAACCACGTCTGTTTCCAGGGATTCCTCATCCACACAAGTGTGTCCAGGATGTTCATGGTCTTGAGTTTTGCCTTGGAAGTTTCCCTTTGTCTTCCTCTACATATTTTAACACACTTGAAAACTCATATCTGTGTATTTGCCCAGTGACTAGAAGTCACAATGCCATCCACACAGTGAACCTCCTGAAGAAGAAATAAAGGGTAGAGAAATGTCTCCAGATCTCTCCTCTGCTTTGTTCCTGGGGAAGGGACTTCTGGGAAATGACCGATGGCTAGGGATCCATTAGGGCAGCCGAGTGGCACCATAGTGCACAGAGCGCCAGACCCGGAGACAGGAAGGTTCATCTTCCTGAGTTCAAATGTGGCCTCAGACACTTCCTAGCTGTGTGATGCTGCGCAGGTCACTTCACCCTGCTTGCCTCAGTTTACTCATCTGTCAAATGAGGCTGGAGAAGGAAATGGCAAAGCACTCCAGGATCTTTGCCAAGGAAACCCCAAATGGGTTGTGAAGAGTTGGACACGACCGACTGACTAAACAAGATACAACAACAGGGACCCGTTGGAGCTGTGGCCCTGCCCTCATTCTTCAAGGCCTTGCCAAACCAGCCTTTTAGAGTCACAAGGAGAGAGAGGAAATGAGTTCTCATTGTACAACAACAGGGACTTGCATTTTTTAACTTTAAAAAGTCTCACTGAAGACTTGTGTTTTGCCATCCTGGTCAATGCTTTGTGTGTCCCTCCCCAGAGCGAACCTTTCCTTATGACAAAGACAGAAAGCAGTTAAGCGAAGCTGGCAGCACCTGGGCTGTGCCCACGGTGAGTTCCACCAGAGCTCTCAAGGTGGCTGTGTCATCAGGGCTAGGACTCGCTGGCTGGGGCAGGATCCTGTCTCCCTCATCCCCCAGTGACTGTGCCATTCCTCTTCTTGCAGGTGCCAGTGAATTAGGGGAGTTTCATGCCTTCATCATCTCAGACGTGCGGGAGCTCCACAGCAGTTCAGGCAGGGAGGTGCTGTTGCTCCGGATTCTGAACCCGTGGGGTCGGCGGTGCTGGCGAGGGCCCTGGAGAGAGGAGTGAGTGGCCTGGGCAGGGGCTGTGACAGCCCCAGGAGTCACTGTGCACTGCAGAAATGAGCTTGGCCCTGGGTTTTTGGAAGAGGTGGTGGGTGGTTTTGTGTGTGAGGTCTGGGTCGCCCACTTTCTGGTCCACATCATGGTCCTCACTGCCAGAGCTCTGCTCAGGAGGAGTCCACATTTATCTGTCCCTTTATCATCTGCTGCCAACAACCTTGTGAAGTCATTAGTGCCAGTATGATTCCTGTTGTCCATTGGATGGTTTGCCTAAGGTCCCGTGCTGGTGATACAGACAGTCCTGGCACTTTGGTTGTCTGGCCTTTGATCTGCAGGTGGTCACCTGGCCCTGTGCCAAGACCGCTCGTTAAGAGCTGCTAGTAATCAGAGGTAGCACTTTGACTGAGCACCTCAGGGTCTGCAGAGTTCTTTGTAAATATCATCCCATCTGATTCTCACAACAGCACTGGGGACAGGTGCTGCTGTTAACTCGATTTCACACAAGGAAACAGGAAGATAGAGCTGATGTGATGTGCCCAGGGTCACCCATCTAGGAAGTAATTTAAGGACACCTGAGTTCTCATCCTGGCTTGTCCCTGGGCAGAAGAGTCCTAGGTTTAGGGCTGGAGGGGGTTGGAAGTTATCCGGTCCAACGTCCGGATTTCACCGATGTGGAAATGAAGGCACATTGAGGGCAGAGCCGTGATGCCACCTCAACTACTTGGACTCTAAATCCAGGGCTCTCACCACTGCAGGGCTCTCCATGTCGGGTCTCTTCTCTTGGCCTTTGTGTCTTCATCCATGAAGTGAAA
Organism: Phalanger gymnotis; assembly: GCA_028646595.1. Taxonomy (NCBI): domain Eukaryota; kingdom Metazoa; phylum Chordata; class Mammalia; order Diprotodontia; family Phalangeridae; genus Phalanger; species Phalanger gymnotis. Next base: position 12,174,447 of record CM053627.1, on the reverse strand, counting down.
GGGGTGGACCAGATGGTTGCTGAGTATCCTCCCAGCCCCTGCTGTGACTTTTGGTTGGTTAGCTCTGAATCAGGGTCTCTCTCCAGTGTATATAACTAGGCCAGGCCAGTCCTGCTGTGCAGGCTCCAGCTGACCCTAGAGAAGCTGATGTGTAGACTGAAACCCCTCGACCTCTCCAACCCCTTCAACTCACCCACCTGCCTGATGTTTTGGTCTCCAAGGTGTTCTCAAGTGTCTCCTTCCTGCCATATTCAGCATCTTAACCCCTGTGTCAGGAAGAAGAGCAGCGTGGTGGCCCTCAGAGATGCTGGAGGGGTGTAGTGTTGAGGAGTGCCAGGACAGGTTTTTCATCCTCAAAGAGTCCAAGACATGAGGAGGACTTGGGTACACAAAGGCATAAAAGTTACCAGATTCTGGGAACTCTCAGGACCTGGAGAAAGAAGGACTTTCTTGAGGAAGATGCAGGTTTTTCCTCTTTGCTGTTAGTGGGCATGTTTGTTGGCCTTACCCCCATCCCACCCCACCTTAGTGAATGGACCATCTCTTCTGCAGTCAGACTAATTTAGCTTGGATTTCTTCTTCCAGGGGTGAAGGGTGGAACCAATTAGATCCAGCAGATGCTTCAGAACTCTTGTCCCAGCTCCAGGAAGGGGAATTTTGGATTGAAGAGGAGGAATTTATCAGGGAGTTTGATGAGATCACCATCAACTACCCAATTACAGAGGAAGGTCACCTGCAGAGCCTCTATACTGGTAGGTGGTAAGGCTGGGACAGACTCTCAGGGGGAATGGGCTCTCAGGCCCAGGGCCCCAGGTAGGTAGCATCAGCCCACCTCACCTCAGAGTGGCCTCGCTGATGCACCTTCGGGAGCATCAGAAGCAGCTCCTAAGTTATCTTGGTTTCCCTTGGCCTTGTAGGATCCTGAGCAGATCCAGGTTCAGCTTCCCTTCTGGGCCGCTGCTTTCCTTCTGTAACATAGGAAGATTCTCTTCTTTAGGGAAGAATGAGATTGCCTCACACTCCTTGGGGAAAGCCAACCTTATTTGGGCCATTAGTGCAGCTTCCAGCTTTAACTGATCATTTTCCCTTGAGCACCAAGGAAAGCAGGGGCTGAGCAGCTTGTTTCCCCCACACTGACATGCTCCGTGTGTTTTTGTCCTAGCAAAGGTGTTACGTCATACTCAGAAGCTGCCTGGGGCCTGGATCAAAGGGCAGTCTGCTGGAGGTTGCCGTAACAACAGCAGTTTCCCTAGCAATCCCAAATTCTGGCTGAGGGTCTTGGAACCAAGTGAGGTATGCATTGCCCTCCTGCAGAGACCCCGAATGTGCCAGGCCGACTGGGCGGGCAGGATCCTGGCCCCACCTCCAGGCAGAGGCAGCAGACCAGCCCTGAGCCCACAGGGCCTCCCGGGGAAGGATTACCAAGCAGTGGGACTGCACGTGTGGAAGGTAAAAATCAAACAGGAGAGAAACAGGGAAAGAGCCAGAGGCCTTCTGCTGAGGGAGCTTCCTAAGCAGTGTCCAGCAGTTTTGATAGATTGATGGTGGGGTGGGAGGACCACTGGGAGCTCGCCAAAGGTGGTCTGGGCTGACAAGACCAAATCTGAAATGCCAGGCTATGGGCTTTTATTATCCCTGTGCTCCCCAGCTTGTTTCTGGGTGGCTTTCCCTGACTGATGCCACTCGGAAAATTAAAATGCATCCGGCTTGCCCAAAGTAGAAGAGGAAGTAATAAATATGAAAAGTGCTTCTGTGAAACATTCCAAAACTTAATAGAAATGATGTCTGTCTGATGTGCTGTCCAGAGCTGCCTGTCCTGTGTCCGGAGATGTGATGTAAACATCATATCAGCATCACCAGGCAGAGCCCTGCCACTCAGCTGCTTCCTGAGGCACCTGATGTAGGGAGCCCCTGAAGGGCTCTTTCTCTGAATGTGCTACCATTTACAGGGGAGGTTCTGGCAAGAGGACAGTGAGATCCATGGGGGCAGAGGCTGTGGGGGAGGAGAAGAGCCAGGCCCCTGGTTTGGGGGGGTGGTGTCTGAGGCAGATTCAGAGCAGTTGCCGTTGGATCTCACTGTTGAGGAACTGGAAACTACAAGTCATGACACTCTTCTCCCTTTCTGTGGGCCAGTCGGGTTTCTGGTTGCCCCAGGGGGTGCTTATACTAGGTTGGCTTTCCTTTCTATAGCTCCTGTACCATTCTCACTTTGTATTTGAGGGAGAGGAGGAAAAGGAGGGCCATCCCTGAGGTCGCCCAATGCATGGATAGTAAAGAGGAGCCTTCAGTTACCCATGGCGAGCCTTTTGGGCTGCAGTAACCTAAAGCTGCCCTTTGGGGCATAAAACAGCCTGGGCAACCAGGTCTGGCTGTACTTTGGAAGCTTCTGCCCCTAAGGCTCCACTGTCTTTGTAAAAACAACAGGAAAGAAAGGGGGCATCTCAAGGAGATGACCAGTTGAGGACCCAGGAAGTGAGTGGTGGTGGATAACTTCACAGTGCCTCTCTGATTAGTTTCATTTCCTCTCACCTGAACCCAGAAATCCAGACAGTACATGCTCGGGCCACGAGGTCTCTAGATTGCTCATTGTCCCCATAAGGCCTCAGCTGTGGGAGCTGCCGGGGCGGTGCTGGGCAGGGAATCAGGCAAGCGTGTGCTCCAGTCTCCACTGTGAGAGGCTTGTGACTTCTCTGATTCTTCGGAGCCAAGATTTGTAGAAGAGTGTTCTAAGTCTGTGGTGACTGCACTTATTCATTCTTCTGTGTGCTAAACTGTAGTGGAGGCTGGCTGTCCTCAGTCATTCTCAGAACGGACCCTTTGCCAGGGCTGGGCTTCTTTCTTGAGCTCTGGAGGTCATAGTACGCTGCGAATCTCCTATCCTTAATAGAAGGCCCTTGGCCTAGGCCCTGTGTCTTCTCTGTCCAGATAAAGTCTGCTTTCCACTCCAGTAAATTCCTACGATGACTCCTGTTCTGGCAGCCTCCTGGCCACGCTGACTTCAGGTGGAGCTTGGTTCCTCCTAGAGTCCTCTAGGCAGGTGGTGCAGGGTCTTCTCTGTGGCCTGAGCCCCTCATCTGCCCAATTGAATGAATGACCTGGGTACCTTGGTGTTTTGGGGTGACTTCCAGAGAAGGGAAGCAAAGCAAGGCCTCACCGAAGAGGGAGGGGGCCAAGTGGGGCTGAATTTTTCTCTTTAATCACATCCCACAGGTGGAGAAGAAGCGGGTCAATCTGCCAGGGGTCCTGTCTGCCCCACCTGTGGTGGGCACAGCCTGCCACACTTATGACCGGGAGGTCCACCTGCGCTGCACCCTCTCTCCTGGCTACTACTTGGTGGTCCCCAGCACCTTCCTGAAGGACGCCGCTGGGCACTTCCTGCTGCGAGTGTTTTCCAGTGGCAAGATATCTCTCAGGTGAGAAAGGAGCAAAGGGAAAGACTCCTGGCCAGCTCCCCTTCTTGGCCTCAGGACCCTTAGCTAGACAGGGAGGTGAGCGAAGGGGCAGCTTTCCTGGGGTCGCCGACAGGCCATGTGCTTTCTGCAGGGCCTCTCTCGATTATGCTTCAAAGCTAAATTAGAACCCTGAAGATTCCCCCCGCCCCCCGCCCCCGCCAGCCTCCTCTGTTCTCATGCTTCTCCGCTTTGGTCCTCCTCTCTCACTGGGCAGTGAAATCAAGCCAGCCTCTGGTAGCACCTCCCCCTGTGAAGACTTTCCTGCTGGAGAATGGGAGACCGTGCAGCTGAAGGGCTGCTGGAGAAGTGGGCACACTGCGGGGGGCAGCAGGAACTTCCCATCGTATCCCAGCAATCCCTGCTTCCCTTTCTCTGTCCCTCTGGGCACGGGCCCCCGCAGCATCCGAGTCACGTTGCGCCAGCACTGCCAGAACGCCGAGTGTCACCCAATTGGCTTCCACGTCTTCCAGGTATGCTTTCTGTCCTCTGGGCCCCCGGGGTTTTTATGTCTGTTAGGCTTGCTCTGTGTATGGCCCAAGGTCTCTGACCCAGGCTGCTGTGGCAGAAGAGAGAGCAGGAATGCTCATCAGAGCAGGCTGAGTTGTGCCATCCGGCTGAGGGCCAGACCTGACTGTGAAAAGCCATTGCACAGTCTCGTGGGAAGCAGATTCCCCGGAGAGCCCCAGAGGGGCCCAGGAATTCGGGGGCATTCTCTTGGATCCCCGCAGGCTAGGATTTCCCAGTGGTGGCTTTTGTGCCTGGCCTGGAGTCAGGGGGATGAACGTGCTGGGCCAAGTCACTCAGCTTGTCTGGCTCTAGGACTCCTGGCTGGCTTGCCGTCAGAGTGCCCAGGGACCTGGGGACACCAGGCTTGCTGTGGGTTATCCCAAGTCCAGGAAACCCTCAAGAGGCCTAAGCCAGTCTGGAATTCTGAGTTAGGCTCAGCCAGGCTGTGGGCGTCTGCTTGGGAGCCTTCTGGCCCTTCCCCTCCATGGGGCTGAATTCTAGTGGTCCTTGGGGCCACGGGTCCCCGTTTGCCAGGCTTCATGTTGAGCATCCTGCCTTGGCCAAGCAGCACTGCCTCCCACAAAACTAGACTGGTTTTGGTTTTAGGTTCATGGGATGTAACTGTTTGCTCTGGTGGCTCTAGATACTTCATATTTCCCCATTTGAAACTTAGACTTTACCTATACCTCTGGACTTGGTATTTGAGAAGTACTGACAAAAGCATTCTGGATTTAGAGGCAGGCAGAAAACCTGCATTCAAATCCTGGCTCTGACACCACCTGATTGCCTTGGGCAAGTCACACTCATCTGGGCCTCAGTTTCTCAGAGTGGATGGGTCAGCAGAGAGACGGGAGCCTGAGAGGCTCCTGGCCACTTGGCCTTTGCACAGACCCCAGCCTGGGAGCATTGTCCCTCCTTCTGTGTGCCTTGTAGAATCCCACAGGCATCCCCCTATATGAGGCCTTTCCTGATGCCTGTACTCCTCGGCGCCCCCTCCTTTGTGTATACATTACATGCACATCTCTTCTTCCCCTATCCAGACTCAGCTGCTTTTTGTCATTGTGTCCTCAGTGCCAGAGATAAAATCTCTGCTTGCTAGGGAACACTCTGTGCGTGCTTAGGGGACACAGAATAGGAAAAGACAGACAAGGCCCTTGAGGCAGTTCTAAATCTAACCAAGGAAACAAAGCCCATCGATCACAAGGGCCCAAGGCAGGGACAGATGCACAAAGTGACATTAGTTCTACCCAGAACTTTGTTCATCCAGGTTCTTGCTATCCCACACCATTAACTGGTGCTTAAATATTCCTAATGCTAATGAACTCTGGAGCCTGTAGATGTGGCTCAGTGATCCATGTATCCCACACTCCGTGGGAGATGCCCTGCAGGTGGGTGGGGGTGGGGGGATGTGAAGGTAAGGGCTGGACATACAGATTTGGAAGCCTGCCTTGAAAAGATAAGAAACGAGCCCTTCCCCCAGACAGTCTGGCAGTGTCTCCTGCAGGCCTCCCTGACAGCCTTAGCGTTTTGCAGGAGCAGATCCCATGGCAGCAGTCAGCTCCCAGGCTGATTCTGCTCCTTCCTGTTGGAGCTCACGTCCATCAGGACAACACCTGGGCCAGATGGGTTTGGTAAGCACAGGGAAAAGAACCTGATAAAGCTTAGGCATGAGAAAGGCTCCAGGTGCAAGCATCCCTTGGTTCTACCAAGCTTCAGCTGGAAGTAGTTTATACAAAACCATCTCCCAGGCACATTTCAGCCCTGAGAGATGCAGTGGCTGTTTTGTGAATAGCAGACCCACCATCATAAAGGATAAATCCTTCCCACAGAGGAGTTTAACCCAACGGGTGGCTGCCTTCTCTCTGCCTCTCCTTAGATGCCAGAGGGTGGCTGGCCTCGGGGGGCTTCCTCCCTGCTCCAGCTCGAGCCCTTGCTCAGCTGTGTGCCTCATCGCTATGCACAGGAAGTAAGCCACCTGTGTCGACTCTCTACGGGCAACTACAAGATCGTGCCCTCCACCTACCTGCCTGATACAGAAGGAGACTTCACCATCATCATAGCAACCCAGATAGACAGGTACATGTGCCCTGAGGCAACCTGTCCTCCCTGTTCTCATGACCTGCTGCATCCTGAGTGGCTTATCCTCGGTCTTCACTGTCCCTCTACCTCATGGGGTCAGGGGACCCTGGCTTGGGCCTCAGGTCCTGCCAGTAAAGGACACACTCTGGCAGACAATCCCAAATGAAAAAGGCTCCAAGAAAGGCGGGATCCTGTTTGAGGACCGTCATGCCTGGGTTCAGGCTGAGCCTGGGGGATTCATTTGGAGGCCACAGAAGATCAGGTCTCTAGGTAGGTGAGGTGTGTCAGAGCGGGGGGTGGGGGGAGGCCCTCAGCCAAACACCATGATGAAGCTCCCCCAAACCTATGTCCTACAACCCCAGCACATTACTCTTGCAGGGATCTGCACTGTGTGGGGGATGTGAGGTCACTTCCTGACCAACCTTTCTCCCCCACCCCCGACCCCCCATCCCTTTGTAGGAGGCCTATTCGGAGCCAGGAGACATTGGGGCAGCTCCTACAGGAGGTAGGTGTTCTAACAAGCGAAGGGGCGGGGCTTGGCACATGGATGGGGCAGAAAGCTCTGCCTCATACATAGATGGTGCCTTGTTTCTGGGCTAACTTAGCCACACAGTTATGTTCACAAGGAGACACGGGCTTTAGAAAGAGCCGCAGGAATCACAAGTGTCTCCTGACCATGGATGCTGCCATTGAGGCAGGTCCTGGAAGAGAAGAAGTGCTGACTGCCAGGTCACCTGGCAAGGCATAAAATTGCCTGTCATCAGACCATTAATAATCTTGGGCCCGAATGCTGCTGTGGGTACCACTGTAAGACATGGCCTCAAAAACGCTGATCCCCAGGGGGGTGGAAGCTACTGTCCTTGCTGGCTGCTAAGTCCACTGGCCACCCAGACTGGTCACGCATAGAAAAGAATATGGGTCTATGGTCACAGGCTCCAGTCTGGCACAAAGATGGCCCACTGGGGGAGCTCAGCTGGCATCAGCTTCCTTCTCCCCAAGGATTAAATGCCTTCCAGCTGAATTTCAGTTTGTATTTCCTGAAGCCCTTCTTAGGTATTTTCAGAATCTACATCTTTGTCTTCCTGCAGTCTGTACCCTAGGGTGAGGTGAGGGCTTTGGCCCCTACCTTCACCCTGTTTGCCCCACTTTGGGATAACATGAAGACAGGGGCAGAGCTGGAGAGGTCTGGGTGAGGGGGCAGGGTTCTGCACTCCAGGTAGAGCTGTTACCATAATGAAAACAGGAGTGTAAGAAACCCCCTCATCTAGGAGATCTGTAGATTCCTTGACACGTCGACCTCTGGTGTTCTCTGTTCCTTGTAGGTCTCCTTCACAGCAGTGATGAAAAGGTAACTGGAAATGTCCCAAGTGAGAGCATTCAGGTAATGAACACTGAGGCCCCTTGAGGTGGCCCAGACTGCTCTGCCACAGCCATGGGCTGACTAGAATTATCTTGGACCCAGGCCTTCTTGTGGCAGTGTTAGGCCCAGTCTCCTGCTGCCCTTCCTCAGGAGAAGCACCCGCCCAGGTGCCCCACAACTGGACCCACTCACAGTCTATCTACCTCATCTCCTCAGCTCCATGCTGCTGATTTTACAAGACGTTGACTTTGTAGAAACCTCATTGCACTTGACTGTGAAAAGGTGACGAGTGACATAGCCTCTCATGGAAAAACCTCAGGTTTGTGAGAAGCCAGGAAAGTTCCTCCCCTACCCCGCCCAGAGGTGCCAGGGTTCAGGACTTGAGCTCACTGCCCGAGGCAGAAAGTCACTGGGAACCTGGGGAGAATCTTGGATTGAGAACTGGATCTGTTCACCAGTGGTGCGATTTAGTGCTGGAAAGGACCTTAGAGAAGTCATTTTACAAATGAGAAAACCAACTCATTAGTCTCCTAAGTAATGAAGCCCTACATCCCACACTCCTTTCACTGCCCTCTCCTATAACGGGTAAAGGAAGCAGAAGGGCTTAGGGTTAGGCCAAGGATGGCTCCAGATCACGGCAGCTCAGACTGAGGGGCAGCGAGGAAGGATTGGCTGTACCGTGTGCTTACAGCTATGTTAGCAACGAGAGGCTGAGCGAAGAACAGGGCAGAAGGGCTCCAAAGGGACTTCTGTTTTCTCTGTCAAGAAGTACCTTTGGACTAGAAAAGAGAAGCAAAATGATCAAAAGGGAGTTGAAACCCAAGATGGATAGGGAGATGGAAACAGGACCCTGGGCTTCCCGCAGTGAGGCCGAGTCATGCGGCCCAGGCAGGCTGCCTCTTAGGGTTCTGAAAAAATTGGCCAATGTCGGTCTTCTTGGAGAACTTCTAGAGAACATACCATATGTCCCCATGTATAAGACACACCTTAATTTTGGGGCCCAAAATTTGAAACAAAAAAATGTATTACATAAAGTTATTGAACTCAAGTTTTATTCATCTACTCATAGCTTTTAGGTATCTTTTGGGCAAGTCTGGTGCACGTACGCATGCTTAGTCCATTCCGTTTCATGAACCTGAAGCACCAATTGTGTCCTCCTTTGAAATCAGTAACTTCTTTTTCATCAACAATTCTTCTTGCCTCATGCTGAACCATCTTTGTGAGCAGAGGAATTCCAATTGCCCTTTGCTCTTCAATCCGTATCTTCAATTCCTTCTAAATCAGGCCATTTTGCTGACTTGCCTGTCATGGCCTTCTTCTGCCGTGGCGTGTTCAGTAGGGTTTCTTCTTCCCGTAGCCAGTCTCGGATTGTTTTCTCAGTTGGAGAAGGACTAAACTTACATTCAGCAGCACTATTTCCGTACATTTTTGCAAACTGGATCACTTTTAACTTGAATTCAGCACTGTACGAAAATCTTTTCTGAGCGCAAAACGTAACTTAATATACCGGTAAAAAAGCGAAACAATGAGCACAAAGACAACAAACGCAAAAAAGCAGGAAATTCAAGTAAAAAAATCTACAGCCACTGTATAAGACGCACCCCAAGTTTTTCAAAAAAAGGTGTGTCTTATACATGGGGAAATATGGTACCTGGTAAAGGGAAAAGGGAAACTCTGGATTTTTAAAATGAGGAGCAGGGTAGAGCCTTCTTGGCATTTACTGTACAGGTGGCTTGTGAGCATTGGTCACTCAGAGCTGAAGGATTTTATCAGAAACAGGTCATAGTTCAGCAAACATTAAGCACCCAGTTTGTGCAGGATACTCTGCTGGACCCTGGGGATAAAAAGACAGCAAACCTGGCCCCTGCCCTCAAGGGACTGATGTCTGTGTGGAGCCCGAGCACAGCTAAGTGCATACCAAGTACTTGGAGGAGGAGAGAGACATGAACAGCTGGGAGTGAGGCAAGGGTTAAGTTTCATGGAGAAGAGAATGGACCTACCTTTGAGTGTAGCATCAGGCAGAAGCCAAACAGATTGATTTTGACTCGTGCTTCGTGTTGGGAGCTGGCCAAGAGTGCAGCAAGGTGCCCTGTTAGGTGGAGGGTCCCCTCTCCAAGGAGGTCTTCACTTGGACGTGGCTTGTCACAGATGTTGCAGAGGAGATTCCTGTTCAGGAATCAGCTGGACAGGATCACCCCTGTGGCCTCTTCCAGCATGAGAATGAATGAACCCGGTTATCAACAAGGCAAGAGTCTGTTTTCAAGGACTTGTGACTTTCATTGGTGTGGGCACTCACCCCACAGATGCAGAGTGCAACCCATCTCTAACATCATTTCACATAGTGACCTGAGGTACAGAGAAGCTAAGGGCAGGCCCCTGGGCACATAGGTAGTGATGTCAGCATAGAACCCAGATCTTCCAGACTCCCAAGTCCAGCACTGTGTCCTCTACATTGCACTGCCTCTCCTGATGTTTGCAAGATTCTAAGTCATCTCCTGGTGAATTTAGAGAGATTCTCTAGCATCAGGAAGAAATGTATTATAAAGCTGTTTCTTATTTGAAATGTTTTTAAGATTGTAATTTTTGTAATAAATACATAATTAAAAACATTTTAAAGTTTACTTAAAGTTCCCATGACTGTACTAATTAGGTGAATTACACATTTATTTCTATGTGATTTTAAAATACTTGTTCAGTTGTGCTCAACCCTCCATGACCCTATTTGGGGGTTTCTTGGCAAAGATCCTTTCCTCCTCCAGCCCATTTTACAGATGATGAAACGGAGGCAAACAGGGCAAAGTGACTTGCCCAGGGTCACACAAGTAAGTGTCTGAGGCCAGATTTGACCTCAGGAAGGTGAATCTTCTTGACTCCAGGCCTGGTACTCTGTGCACTGTGGTGCCCTCTAGCTGCCAAAATGTGGCTTGGGTGGAACTCAAAATTTTGAGTTCCACCCCAGCCATAAGATAAGAAATAAGTTCAACCAAAGTTCTTCATGGGAGCACGTTGTGGGCTGGATGGGTCACTAGGGTCAGTCTTCCTTTCTGTGCAGAGATGTGTTCTGCCACAACTGCCTTTGAGAATTAATTCCACAGATGCTTAGTAAGTGCCTACTGTGTGCCAGACATAGGAGGACAAAAATGAAATCGTCCGTTCCCTCAAGCAGCTTACATTCTATTAGAAAAAGAACAGTGTAGACACAGAATAGCAAATAGAATATAATTTCAGTGACGGAGGATTGAAGGGCATTCGCAGTCTGCGGAAAGGGGCTGAGGCTCAGGAGTGACCTTGTGCAGGATTTGGCCCTTGAGCTATCGAAGGGAGTCAGGAATCCAACAGGCAAAACTGGAGGCAGAATAGCCCAGCTCTCCCACAACTACTCTAGCAGTGGTTAAAACAATGAAACCCTGAAGGATGGTGAAATCCAAGGAGAAACTACACAGTAAGTACTTTTGGACAGTCTAGGTCTGCACAAAAAGACAGTCTGAGAAGCCTTTGGGCCTTAGGGAAGTGGTCCAGCCAGAATAGCCTGACTGAGGAGCTCAGTACATCAAGGCTTCCCAGCACATGGACCAGGGATGAGGCCAGGGGGTCTGGGGCCTAAAGTTGTGTGCTAGGGGCGGAGAAAGAGGAGCCCAGAGAAGAGTGTAGCCAAGGGCATCCGTGTTATTCTGACCCCAAAAAACCTCAAAAGCTTGTGGAGCTCCAACCAGAAGGGCAACAAGGTCCAGGATGGATCAGAACACTCCACATAGATAGACTATCCCACTGTAGTGTTTTCACCAGCTACTGCTGAGGTTGTTGTAAAACACATCTGACATATTACCCAGAATCCGGAAGTTACAGATTAGTATCAAAGTAGGCCTGATTATTCATCCTGGAACTGCACAGAGCCTGGCCCCGGCACAAAGTTCCAATTCAATAAATAAGGTTGGGAAAATGAATAAACAGAAGAAAAAGATGATTAAGAAGTATTATACAGCCAAAGATGTTCAAGAAGTGAATCCAGAAAATGAAAATAACTCCACATTATCTACAAACAAAGCTTCAAATTTACAGATTGCCACAAACTTTACTGGGATTCCTAGAAGAGTGGGAAAATGATCATACAAATGTTAAATGAAAGCTCTAGAGAAAATTGAAAGGATAAGAAACAGCTTAACACAGAAGGTACAAAACCTTGCTCAAGTAATGGACTCCCTGACAGACTGGGTCAGAGAACTGACTCCATGAATACAACAAAGTTAAAAAAAAACCCTGAAAAAATGACAGGAAATGTAAGTAAGATATTTCCCTTCAAAAGCAACTGATTTGGAAAGCAAGTCAAAGAGAGAGACTCTAAGAATCATTGGCCTTACTTCAACCATAAAAATGCCTACATATATTTCAAGAAACAGACGTATCAGAACCAGAGAGGGGAAAGTGAAATGAGAAAGACTGCCAGTCATCTCCTGGAAAAAAAAAATGAAAACTCCTAGGAATGTCGGCCAAAATCCAGAGCTTCGAAGTCCAAGAAAAAAGTCATGCAAGTAGCCATAAAGAGTTCAAGCACTAAGGAGCCACAATGAAGACTACAAGACAAGGCTTAACAGCTACCATTTTAAAGGAGAGGAGCAGCTTGTGATATAATTCCAGAAGCAAAAGATAAAGGTTACAAGCAAGGATAATTTATCAAATAAAGCTGACTGTATCCTTGAGGGTAGGGTGGATTTTCTTTTAGAAAATTAGTTTTTATTAATGTATTATTTCTTTACATCATCGTAGTAACAAAAACATTTTTAAAAGAAGAAAATCAGCAGAAGTGATCTATACATCGAAGTCCCAAAATGTGCAGTGTTTTAGCATCTGTGGACCCCAGCTCCATGAAGAGACAGGCTGAGGGGGTCTTCTCATATCCCTTGATTTGAGTCGTGCTTGAGCTTTATAATTTTGTTAAATGTACTTTTGATTTTTTGATAGGCAGTTCTTTCCATTTACATGGTTTTTGTATTTTTCTTGGCTCTGCTTACTTTGTTTCGTATCAGTTCAAATAGATCTTTCCATACTTCTCTGTATTCATCACATATATCATCTGTAAGTGCTTAATTTCTATGATCAATATCAGAAGGTACAGAGGCTTGAGGAGGTGTCTTTTAGAGTTAAAGGAACTTAATTAGATCCACAAAAGACTGAGAATTTTGTACTTTTGGGGTAGGGGAGGCCTCATTTCATTTGGTGGCCTGATTTTTGTTTTCTTCTATTTTTAGTGAATTTCCTAAGTAACTTCCCCTTCCTTCGTTGTTGTTGTTTCAGTAGTGTCCGACTCTCCTTGAACCCCATTTGGGTTTTCTTAGTAAACATACTGGAATGATTTGCCATTTACTTCTACAGCTCATTTTACAGATAAGGAAACTGAGGCAAACAGGGTTAAGTGACTTACCTAGGGTCACACAGCTAATGGGTATCTGAGGCCAAATTTGAACTGTGGTCCTCCTGACTTAAGTGTGGATATAGTAAGAGATAGCGAGGAGTCAGGATAATGGCTAGGTCAGGAGCCTGAGGGACTGGGATGATGGTGTTGCTCTCTACAGTAATAAGGAAGGTAGGAGGGTGAGGAAGGGGTTGGAAGGAAAGATGGTGAATTCTCTTTTGGGTATACCAAGTTTAAGATGTCTGCTGGATGTCCAGCCTGAGAGTCTGAAAGGCAGTTGGGGATCGGAGATTGGAGGCCAGCAGAGAGACTGGGGCTGAAGGGTAGCTCTGAGAATCATCAGCATAAAGATGGTAATTAAATCTATGGGAGGTGATGAGATTTCCAAGTGAAGTAGGATAGAGGAAGAAGAGGGCCCAGGACAGAACCCCGAGGACACTTAGAGTTAGAGGATGCAATCTAGAGGGCAGGATTCAGCAAGGAGGCTGAGAAGGAGCAATCAGAGAGATAGAAGAAGAACCAGAAGAGAGCAGTACCCTGAAAACCCAAGTAGAGAAGAGAGTATCAAGGAGGAGAGGGTCATCAACGGTGTCCAAGGCTGCAGAGATAGCAAGGAGAATGAGGAAAAGCACGGGGCCTTGTTTTTCCTTTGTCACTTACTAGCTGGGTGACTATAGACAAAGCCTGTGCCCTTTCTGAGCCTCAGTGTCTTCATCTTAAAATGCGACAATGATTCCTGCAGTGCTCTCTGGGAAATTTAATGTAAAGAGACTCAGTGCAGACAATGGCCCACACTCCTACAACTTGTCTTCTTTCAGAGATGGATGGAGATGTAAGCAACATTCCCACAGAGATCTCTAGGACTCACTTCCTTGTAGATGCTTAGATTCAGAACCCAGCTGCTTTGTACCTACCCAGGAGTCCTGAGAAATGAGGTGTGCAGGCCCAGTGAGGGAAGGTGTGACAGGGATGATCCTGGTCCTGCCTTCAGAGGGCAGGACTGGCCAAACCACAATGGGGCATCATTCCTGGGCCGTCCTAGCTTGTCTGGGTTTTCATTCCTTCAGTTGCTTTGTCCTGTCGAAAGAAGAGCAACTTGGGAACGAGGTGTCTTGGGCAAAGACTGCTAGGTCTACTCTGCCTCCTCCAGTGAAGCTCCAGGGTAATTTGATGGTCCTGGCACTCACAGCCAGGGCCATGATGGAAACTGAAAGGAGCTGATTCACCCCAAGCCAAAAATCAGGCTGGCCTGAAGCAGTTGGTGTTAGAGAAGGTAAAGACAGGAAAATAGGAGCTGACCCAGCTACAAAACTCAGCAATGAGCTGACATGGACCCTTAGGCTATGGCCTATCTCACAAAAGAACTGTAACCAACCCTTTGAGGAAGAGGCCCTCGCAGGTCAAAGTCTGAGGAGAATTGGCAGGTGGCAGCAGCCACTCAGTGGAGAACGAACAGAGAAAGTGACCTCAATGGCATCCCCCAGGATGTACCTGTACCCTCTCCTGTGTGGCCCCCATCTCTCATATCCTCAATTGATCTGAGGCTCACTGTGAAATGGACATCAGGAGGGCAGCCAAGGCTCTGCCACTGCTGGCTGGAATGACCTTAGACAAGTCCTTTTCCCTCTAGTGTTGGTGAAATGAAGGGATTGTACCATCAGACACTACACATGGTTCTTCCCCTTTTGCCCAAGGCACTGGTGAGACTCATTAACAGGAAGCAGAATGCAGATCTCATGGTGCTGTCACCTTGCTTGTTCTGCAGCCCCAAAGTATGTGTTTGTGAGCCCAAATCATAGTGAGAGTTATGGGGCATTCATGTGTTTGGGTGACGTCTTCGCTTACCAAACGTCAGTAGCTTACTCTAAGAGCAACTCCCAGGTCACTTACCTTTGGAGCAGTTGATGGGCTTTTGTGGAGTTTGGATTTCTTTCTCTAGGGGTGCCCGTGAGTCCTGTGTTGGTGACCACTCGTCTGCCATGTGGTGGTAGGAACTCCTTCAGTGTATGGGTTGAACTAGGTGGCTACTGGAGTCCCTCTATTCCAATTCTCATACTATGATTCTGTGAAATAAAGTCTGTCCCAACCCCAACACACGAGTTCCCTTGTGTATGGGAGCTAGGGATGCCCTTCAGAGCTACTTCTGGGAACTCTAAATACAAATATTTGTTCTTCAGTTGTTTTGCAATCATGCCTGACTTTTCATGACCCCATTTGGAGTTTTCTTGGCAAAGATACTGGAGGGGTTTGCCATTTCCTTCTCCAGTTCATTTGGCAGATGAGGAAACTGAGGCAAACAGGGTGAGGTGATTTGCCCTTGGGGTCACAGCTAGTAAATATCTGAGGCCAGATTTAAATTTGGGAAGATTTGTCTTGCTGACACCGAGTCCAGTGGTCTATCCACTGCACCTCCTAGCTGCTGTAGTGTAAATACACCATGAAGTATAGTAGGAGATTTTCCTGGAGTAGCTCCAGGTGGAGACAGTCAGTGCAAGAGATAACCCTCTTAGGGTCCAGTCCCATGTGATGGGAGAGGCCGTGCCATGGGTGATATATACTGTGCTCTCCACGGAAATACAACATGGAAGGAGATGGTCTTCCTATAACTGCAGAATTTTCCATTAATAATTGTTATTGAGACACTAGGTCTCACAGCTACTGTTAAGGGTGCCAAGATGTACAAAGATGTTGATGGTCTGCTCAGGGGCACTTCTGCGCTGTGGTTCTCAGTGGGCATCACCGATCCCATCCTGACTGCTCTCGGTCATGGAGACATGTCCCCCACTTTCCTTTCCCTGGTAGGGTGGCCAGCAGCACTTAGAATGTTCCCTCTTCCTGCCTGTGAATGGCTCCACCACCTGGCTGGCAGCCGGCCCTCCACTGCCATCTATCCAAGGGGTTGGCTGTCTTAGAGAGGCACGTGTTGGCTTTATGAAAGGAAAGCTTCCTAACAGTCAGAAATGACCTCAGGTAAAATGGACTGCCCCAAGAAGGAATGTGTTCACCGGTCTGCAAGCAAAGGCTGGCCAGGGAGGGTTCTTGGAGGAGGCTCTCTCAGGTCCCCTCCAATTCTGAGTGTCCATTTTTGCCAGTTACCCACCCTCAATCTGAAGACCTCCAATGTGGGGAATCCCACCCACCGTCTGCCAAGATAGCTCACTCCACTTTTCTACAGCTGTGATTATTTGTGAAGTTTCCCCTAAAATTTGCTTCTGTGAATTTTGCCCACTAATGTTTCTGCCCAGAGAAGTCAAGCAGAACACATCTTACCCTCTTTCACAGGGCAGCCCTTCACAATCTTGAAGGCACATGTCAAGTAACCCCTAAAGCACCTTTTCTCCAGGCTCAATACCACCAGTCCCTTTCAAGACTCTTGAGGATTGCTTGAATGTCACTCGAGTCAGGGGCTCACATGCCTGGACAGCCAGCTCCCCTGCAGGGGGACAGTGTGTGCACATACATCCCCATCCCCAAATTTAATGTTCCAAGTCCTGTGCCTTTGCCCTGGCTCTCCCCCATTTCTTCATTTTGGTCTCTTAGAATTCCCAGAATCCTCCAAGGCTCTGTTTGGATATAGCTTGGTGCCACAGCAGATAGAGTGCCAGGCCTGGAGTCAGGAAGACTTGAGTTCAAATCTGGCCTTAGACACTTACTAGCTGTGTGATCCTGGGCAAGTCACTTCACCCTGTTTGCCTCAGTTTCCTCATCTGTAAAATGAACTAGAGAAAGAAACAGCAAACCACTCCAGTATGTGTGTGTAAGAAAACCCCAAAATGGGGTCCTGAAGAATTGGACACGACTGAAAAGACTGAACAACAAACCCCCAGTGTAAGCTCCTCAGGGGTAGAAGTTTCTCATTTTGGTGCTCGTATCCATCCTCATCACCCACCACAATGTCTGGTAAACAGTAGGTGCTTAATAAATGTGCATTGCATCCTTGAATGAACAAAGCTGAAAGTAAATTCCAAGTCACTTCCAGTACTAAGTGTGAGAGCCTATACCCCAAGGAATGTCTTGGCTCACTGTACCTGGGCTGCTCCCCAGAAATCCAGGTGTGGGTGGAAGGGGGAATGGGGCAGCTTCTCTGCTTCTTCCTTAGTCCTCGTGGTTCTCATTTAAAACCATCCTGTCGCTGACTTCATAGGCCAGAGATTCTCTGCCAGTCTCCAGAGACCGTCTCCCCTGACTGAAACCACCCCTCCTCCCAGGCCCTTCGGTTTCTCAGAGACTTAGCGGCCCCACCCTTCACCATCAGCATCAGTGCGCCCCTGGCATGGGGAGCGGTAGATATCTGAGCTGTCCCTAGGTTATAACTAACTTTATTAAGCCCTTTCCTCAGATAAGCCGGACCTTCTCCAAGGTCCCCACGTCCTTCAGATGTCCCCGAGGCCACATTCCTTGTGCTGTGACCTTGGAGAAGCCCTGGGCCTCAGTCTCCTTCTTGGTAGTGCTTCCTCCCTCTCTTCTCCGGCCAGCCGCAGGGGCTAATCCCCAGCACCAATTCCAGCACCTGCCATGCTGAGGGGGTGCCCAGGAGACAGCCTGGCAGCAAAGGGGCTTCTCAGATGCAGATATGGGCAAGGACAGCAGGCAGAATGAAAGGCTCATTCTCTGCAGCTGCACCAGCAGGGCTAGGACCCGGTTCTGACCCTGGAAGGGAACCTTCTTGCTCATGCCATTTGGGTATGGATGGAAGTGGGCTTAAAAGGAAGTGAAGTTAAGAGATGCTATTGGAGGCTTGAGAGGAGTGTGGTGTTGGGGACAGAGGGCAGGTAGGTGTGGGGCCAAGCCTCGCTCTTTCCTGTACTGCCTGTTACCCGGGGCACCTTCCAGAGCACACCCCATTCTCACAGGCAGAGGGTTTCCTCCGTGGGAGTGAAATCACAAGCCAGGACCAAACTCCAGGCCATTCCTGCAGATTTTTTCTACATCTGGGTCTGCAGGTGAGTGGGGCAGGAGGGATTGGCTGTCATCCCACAGATGTGTTGCCTCTGGCAAAGGCCCCCAGACACCACATACCATCCCACATATTCCCAGCCACTTCCCTCCCTCATTTGCTGCTCCCCTCTTCCTGTGACCCCACTTTGGTTTCTCTGCATCCTTGCTGACTGGGAGGGGAACCCCACCAGCGAGGGTTACGTGGTGGAGAGAGCAGGCATAGCCAGCAGCAGCCTGGGGGAGAGGCAGCCACGGGGACCCTCCCCTGGCTCTTGCTGGGTCAGCAAGGCATCAGCCCTCCCCAACTACAGCCTAGGAAGGCCTGCCCACTGGTGGCCTTCATGCAGCCCCTCATGCCTTGTGTGACCTCAGCCAAGTCACTTCACTGACCCCCTGGGTCAGAATACTCCCCTGTAAAATGAAGGTCTCCAAAGTCCTCCCAGCTTTGGGTCTTGGGTTCTAGATCTCCATGCTGGCTAGAGTCCCAGAGAGGGGTAACAGGTCTCAGGACCTGCAGGGCTTCGTCCTGGCCCCTGGACTGGCACCTCCTGTGGGAGACCCCTTTGCCCACCCCCCACAGGGCAAGGCCCTGAAACACCAGGCTGACAACAAAGGGCTGGGGAAAGACAATGACCCCAAGGTGGTCACTGCCAGAGGGGAGAACTCACTTCTTCTTGAGATAAAGTCCATTTCTCTCAGTAAGTGGAGTATGGAGGAAGAGAATCTGGGGTAGTCCTGGGGTCTTTCTCCAAGTCTGTGATTGTTCTGCTGAAGGACAGAAACCACATTCCCTAACCCAAGACTCAGTGTCCCTGTTGTGGGCTCTGGGTCTTTCTAGGAGCACACTTCAACAACCATGTGTGGCTCTATCCTCCTGGGGTAGGAGGTACCAGTGATGGCCCCAGGAGGTCAAGCTGGGGGAGAGTCTATGGCCCAGACACAGTCCCAGTACTGAAACCACGTGACCTTTGAGATCCTCCCTCAATCTACATGGGTGAGCAGGCAAATACAAGGTGTGTATTTAGGAAGACCAACCACCTCCATGGGTGTGGCTGTGTGTGTGTGCCCAGCGCTGTGGGCTCAGCATCAGCAGCCATTCCAGCTGGGTAAAGCAGGACCAAGGAGGAAAGTGCACTGTAGAGAACCCCTGCGCCATGGGTAGCTTTTTTCTTTCCTGGGAAAAGCAGCAATTGCTCTCACTAGACACGATCTGAAACATTTTCCCCTTCTGTAAAGAGTTCTGAAGGGAAGGGGAGGTTTCTGGGGTATGTTCCCTTTCCTGGAAAGCTTCATGGCTGCTTTCGGTCCCGGATAAATCAAGGGCAGGCCAACTGGTTCAGGGGAAAGGTTGGTGGAGGCAAGAAGAAGAGAGCCAGGAAGAAGTCATAGCTGGTGGGCAGTGAAGATGTACAGCCAAATGTGTGGGTGTTTGAGGACTCCAGGGCTCTGAGCCCACAACAGCCTTTGCCTGGAGCTCTGTACCACAACCCAGGAGACACTGAGCTCCGGGAAGGGAAAGCAAGGCAGCTCCTCCTGGGGAGAATGGGGAGGAGGGCATTGGCCATCGTGGGAAGATGGCACTACCCAGTCATAAGCAGGACCTTGGAAGATAAGGGGAAGGGGGCCCAGCTCAGAAGCACCAAACAAAAGTCTTCCCCTACCACCACAGTCTACCCTGGCCTTTCAGCGTCTCTGATGGGTCCAGGCAAAAACCCTTCCCCTGGATACTGGCTTATCCCAGAGAAGCCTTAGTGCTTATCAGTCACTGCTCACTGAGAAAGGGCACTCCAGGCCAGGGTGTGGAGCATGTGCTGACAGGGCTGCCCACCTAGGGCAGACACCCGGCTGTGTTAACAGTAGCAACAAACTTATTAAAATCCTACGTGCATAGAGCACCGTATCAGTCAGTGAGTCAACAAACATTTATTAAGCACTTACGGTGTTCCGGGCACTGTGTTAAGTGGTTGGGATACAAAGACAGGTAGAAGACCAGCCCTGCTTTCAAGGACTCACAGCCTGATGGAGGAGAGAGCAGGCCAGCCACTGTGAACAAGTGACTGAGAAAGGAGTGACTGGGGCTGATCCACAGAGGGAATCAGGCCGTGGTGATGGGCAAAGTTTAAATGGGATCTGGTCCCTGCTCTTGGGGGCTTAAAGACACAAACCGGGAGAACTTTGGTGCACATGACACGATGGGGCCGCTAGGTGGTGCCATAGTGCACAGAGCGCCAGGCCTGGAGTGGGGAAGACTCATCCTCCGGAGTTCAGATCTGGCCTCAGACACTTCCTAGCTGTGTGACCCTGGCCAAGTCACTTCACCCTATTTGCCTCAGTTTCCTCATGTAAAATGAGAAGGACCACTTTGGTGTCTCTGCCAAGAAAGCCTCCACTGGGGTCACGGAGAGTTGGATATGACTAAAAAAACCACTAAACAACAACGAAAACATGACCGGTGCATCACAGACTCACCAAACAACGCAGTGTGAGAGATCTGATGGAGAGCGTATCCGGGCTTTAAGGAAAGAGCAGAAATTCACAAGGAAGGAAGGCGTTCCAGGCAGAGACCTAGGCCCAGAACAGAGGCTGGCAGGGAGGGGCAGACCTCAGACACTGATCAGCTGAGGGACCCTGGAGAAGTCACTTGGCCTCTATGGACTTCAGTTTCTTCTTCCCATTGGGTCATGAAGGGGAGCCCATAAAGCATGGAGGGAAAGGCAGGGAGATAAAGCTGCACATGGCGGCTGCCAGTGAGCATCGGGATCTAAGTGGTGGAAAGAGACGTTGGCCAGTGGGGCTCGGTCGCCTTCAGCATCACAGCTTCAGCAATGGAAAGTCCATCCCCTCATTGTACAAAAAAGGAAAGCCCAGAGGTCACTGCCCAAGGTGGCCCAGGCAGGATCTGAACCCAGGGCTCTTCCTGCCGCCTCCTTCTGGCTCTCCGTGGAATAAGGACATAGAAATCAGATAGCAGCAGGGGCCCCAAGAGAAGCTCCTGCCCCTACGGCTCAAGAGAGCTGGTTTAGGGTGGGAGGTCTTGTCCCAAAGGAAGCCCAATGTCCATTTGCCCAGGGACTGCTGTGTGGCCAATGTCCTGGGCCTAGTGTCAGGATTGCCTCAATAACTTGTGAACCCCTGGGCTAGAAAGTAAAGGCAACACCGTTCACCTTGATCAGAACCAGAGCTAGGAATTTTTGCATAAGGGGAAGCCCATTCTCTGATGGGAGATGGGGCACAAAGACCTAGGGAGACTAGGATGAGGCCACCGTTGGGAGGAGAGGGACCCCCGGATACCAGCTCCAGCCTGTTGCTGGGGAGGAGCTCACACCAGTTTGTCATTCGGTAGCTCCCTGTCTTTACTAATTGTTCTTGTTAACTAGGCAATGAGCTCTATTATTTCTGGCTGCTCAAGGACCGCAAGAATGATCAGCACCCTCTCTAAACTTGGTACCTGAGACTATGGCTCAGCTGCCCTCCCCTAGTTACAATCAAGATGGGCTCAGAGGATCCTGGGGGAGAGGCAGGGATCACTTGCTCAAAGGCTGGTTTGTGGGGGACAGAGAAGGCTTGGGGCTTAGAGATCTATCTCATCAGTTCCCAAGGATCCAACAATCACATCTACATATCAGAGAGAGTTCCTTGGACAGAGCTCTGTCAGAACACCTGAATTCAAATACACACCTCAGATGCTTATTAGCTATTGCAACCCTGGGCACAATGCTTAGTATCAGTTTCCTCAACTGTAAAATGTAATAACAGCAGCTGCCTTGCTGGGTTGTTGTGACGATCAAATGGGAGAATATTTATAAACCACTTAGTACAGGCCCTGGCACGTAGCTGGCACCGTATAAATGCTTTAAAAATGTCAGTCCCTCATCTCACTCTTGGGCTCCTGTCCTATCTCCAAATACCTGGGGGACAGCTCCCCTGGATGTCCCACAGGTACCTGAAACTCAACACGTCCAAAAGAAAACTCACTCTTTTCCCCAAAGTATTCTCCTAACTTCCCTATTTCACCAGGTTTAGGAGTTGGTCTCTTCCTCCTCCCCCCTCACTCTCCCCGATACATTACTGAGTCACCTGATCCATCTGGACAATCCCACCTCAGCATCTTTCACAGCCCTCTCCTCCCTCTCATGCCACATCCAGCTTCATGGGGGCCTCCATCCCTTCTCTCCTGGACTATGGCAAGAGTCTGCCAATTGGTCTTCCTTGCCTCTCCTCCTCCACAGAGCTGCCCAGGAGACAGCCTCCCGCATAAGGGTCTGACCATGGCGCTGCCCTGCAGAGGAAGCTCCAGGGGGTTCCCATAAACTCTTCTGATTGGCACTGAAGTTTGATTTCAGTTGGATTACACATGACTCCACGTTTTCCACATTCCTGGCCTACTAGCTGGTCTCTGGCTACAACACTCCATGTCTTTGCACAGGATGACCCCTGGCCTGAAGTGACCTCCCTTCAAGGTTGTCAAGATGCCTGTTTTCCAGAGCTAAGGGCCAGCAGGCAGGCTGTGCCCTCAGCTTGACATAACAACAATCCTTTGCATTCACCCTCTGGATGATCTCAGCTACGACGAAATCCCAGAACTGTTTCCTATAATTACTGTCTTGCTTTGACCAGCACTAGGTGTTCTGTGAGCTCAGACAAGCACCTGCTGTATCCGTGCTCTGGTCAGGAAGCCCTGCTATGAATCAAATTTGTCCCACTGTTGGTGTTACTCCTCATTGTCGGGGCTATAGCTCACTGCGCAGCCATTGGTGTAAGTACTGAGATCTGGCCACACTAAAGGGGCCCCCCACTAGGGGTGGTTCCCAGCACATGGGGCCTTGCTCACAAGCATATCCCTCATTTGAAATTAAACCTGTGTTTGATTCCTGCTTCTGCTGTCTTTGACCTGCTCTGTTTGGCTCCAGCCACCCGCAGGTTAGAGGCTGATTCAGTCCTGTTGATGCAAATTGGTGTCAGAAGTAGGAATGGACATGGAACCAGGCCATTGGACTATGAGGCCAGTGAGAACAGACTAGGCACCACCAAAGATCTATTTCTCTGGAGTCCACCCCCATCCCCAAGCCCCTTGTCTGGTGAGTCCTCTGTCCTTGTCCCTGCTCCAATCTTCTAAGCCCCCACTTTGGTCGAGCTCACCATTCTTTGTAAGGTAAACTCCCAGACCCCTCCCATGACCCGGTTCATCTCGGATCACTATGGTAACAATATCTTTTCTTAAAATGCTCACCTCTGTTAACTGGTCTCTGTGTACATTGGCTGGTTTTTAAACTGCACGCCTCTGTAAAGTTGAAACTGCACTCCTTGGTAACCCTTGTGCCTCTCTATGGATTGTAACTGTGTACTTTGTTAAAACTATCTGTGTCTGTGTCTGCCTTGTGGTTTTGACTGTTTTTCTGTCTTTGTAAGATGTAAAATGTCTGTGACACGAGCTAGATTCTGATACCTTGAAAGATTTTAAATGCAGCCAGCCAGAAAAACTTCTAAGGGCTGTAGCCAGAAAGTTTAGAACACTGGGAAAAACTAAGGAACTTTCATAGTTGAAGAAACTGTCCCAGTAAGCAGGACTAACTGCCACTTTCCACTTTCCATGGGAGATAAGGTTATAAGAAAAAGGGGAAAAAATCTGCAAGACACTTTTTTTTTCCTGTCATTTCAGCTTTGGCTATGTTGAATTACAGAAATAAAAGTCAGCTAATTAAAGTTTGTGGACCTATTAAAAACATCATAGCAGATTGAGGTGTTTGAAAATTAATCATTTTAAGATTGCAGGAGAGAACTCTTGAGACTTTTGGGTAATTCCAGGAACTCACTCCCTTCTGAAATATCTTAGTAAGTGCTAGGACACCACTCTGTAGAATTTATTTTAAGGAAAAATAAGGATTAAAATTTATAAAAGTTTTAAAAGTAAATGGCAAGATTAATAACTTCATTGTTCCGGGGCAATGAAGGCAGGCAGCTAGTGTGGAAGGAATTCCAAAGTGAAGAAGGAACAAAAAACAGGTAAAAGGTTTGCACTTTATAGCAACCTCCTGTTAACCTTTCCTTGAATGACTGTTTAAACCAGAGATTCCCTGTGACTCCTTCAGTTCAGAGACCCTCTCCCTCTCCCTGTTCACCCCCCTCGCTCAGGTCAGATTCCCAAATAAAAGTGTTAAAAAAAATGCTGGAAAAATGTAGGGAAACTTGAATTATGTTCTGGTTGCAGGAATTTATTAGCTGTGTAATCTTAAGCAAATTATCTTATCTCTGTTTGGCCCAGTCGCTTGATCTATAAGAAGAAAAATAATAATGGTGCCCACTTCCCAGGGTTGTTGTGAGGACCAAAATGATATAGTGATTGTAAAGTGCTTGACAGCGACTGGCACACACCGAGCATTACATTATTGTTATGTCTTTACTGAATGCAATTGTTCCATACTTGACAACTCTAAAGTGGTTTTAAACGTCAAAGGTAATCAGATTAATGATTTTTGTATGGGATAATCTGGAAGTGCAATCGATGTCATCTGAAGCTCTGTTTCATGTTTTAGATTCATATTGTTTATGTTATTGCATTTCTAAATTTTCTTACATCGTGAAATTTGAGAGACCACTGTAACAGAAATGCCATTAGACAAAATAACTTTTTAATCTGGATGCCGTTACACATGAATTGGGCTTTTAAAAGGATGTGATAAAAAAAAAATAGACATTTGAAAATGGTTAAATATTTAATGAGGTATATTTTGTTATAAAGCAGATAATAAGAATGATAATATTTTTACTATAGTAGCAAATTTTCATTTGAAAATCTTGGCTATTATGAAAGTGTATAAGGTGGTTTCAACATACCAATGATGAGTCAACCATTAGGTATTTGCTGAAGCCCCAGAATATGGCTAGTTTTAATTTATAAGTAAAGGATAAATGAAATGTTAACTGTTAAGGAAACATCAGGAAAAATATTCAAGCCTTAAATTGTGGTTAGTGAAATTTTGCTATTTAAGGTAAAACTTCCTAGGACTTTAATTTACTATTGTTTTGAGCTTCAATTACAGGGATAGTTGTCTGGATTGTAGTGAAGCTGTGAGATAGCACACTGGTGAATGACTGGTGAAACTGTGAACTGGTCTAGCTGTCCTGGGAAATAATTTGAAACTATACAGAAAAGGCACTCAACTGTACATATCCCCCTTTGACCCAATGAGACCTAAACCTCAAGGATATCAAACAAAGAAGAAAAGGATCCATACATCTGAAACATTTATAGCAGCTCTCTGTTGTGGCAAGGAATTGGAAAGAGGGGGTGCCTGCTTCTATCAGCTGGGGAATAGCTAAACGCATTATGCTATATGAATATAATGGAATATTATTCCACCTCAAGAAATGATGAAAAAACAGTCTCAAAGAAAGCTGGTAAGACTTGTATGAACTGATGCAAACAGAAGGAAGCAGAAACAAGACAAATGACACTGTGAAAACAGCACTGAAAAGAAACACAACTCTGAAAGCCTCGCAGACGCTGATCTCGGCAGTAATGACTTTTGACTTCCAAGGACGAATGACAAAGCCTGCAAGCTGCCCACTTTCTAACAGAAGGGTGATGGATTCAAGGGGCAGAACCAGACACACTTTTTGGATGTGGCCAATGCATGTATTCGCCAAGGCTTATTGGTTATAAGAATTTTGTTTCTCTTTTTATCATTTAAGGATGAAATGGTAGAGAGAGTTAGAGAGAAGTCAACAATAGTCAAGCCAAAAAGGGGAAACGAAAGAGAAGGTCACTGAAACATTCTGGAGAAACTCATGTTGGAAGGGAGTTCCAAAGAAACCAGGCAAACAGGGCAACATTGAAATTCAAATGTAGAATATATTGCATTCTTTTTTCTTTTTTTAAAGCAAGCTATATGTGAGAGCTATGAGGTTGGGATATAATTTCCCTTTTTCTATTCTACTTTGTGTATCAGAATAAAAAATTAAATTTGAAAAAATAAATTCTCATTGACAATAAATTGATGTCTTCTGTCCTGTCATTTCTCCCAACACCTCTTGTATATGCCTCCTTCCCTCTTTTGACATTGCCCCCACCCTGGTGCAGACCCTCATGATGTCATACCT
The DNA here is from genome assembly GCA_028646595.1 of Phalanger gymnotis. Taxonomy (NCBI): domain Eukaryota; kingdom Metazoa; phylum Chordata; class Mammalia; order Diprotodontia; family Phalangeridae; genus Phalanger; species Phalanger gymnotis. The sequence goes on along the minus strand of CM053627.1, from coordinate 12,148,601 downwards.
ATTACATAGGCTGCTGGGGGTCTGCCTGCCTCAAGTCTCTCCCCACTACCATTCATCCACCATTCAGCTATCAGGGTGATCTTTCCTAAGCACAGGTCAGATGAAATCGCTTCTATATTCACTAAACTCCAGTGGCTCCTTACCACCCAGGATCAAATATAAAATCCTGTTTGGCTTTTAAAGATATTCACAACCTGGCCCTTCCCTACCTTTCTAGTCTTCTTACAACTTACACCCTTCCACATACTCTGGTAGGTGGCACTGGCCTCCTCACTTTTTCCTGCAGGTGACATCCATCCGAGCATTTTCCCTGACTATCCCCCAAGACTGGAACACTCTCCTTCCTTCACTCTACCTCCCAGCTTCCCTGGCTTCCTTCAAGTCTCAGCTAAAGTCCCATCTCCAACAAGGTGTCTCTCCCCTTCTTCCTCAATCTTGGTACCTTCCCTCTGAGATTCTTTCTACTTTATCCTGCACAGATCTTGTTTGTACAGAGTTGTCTATATGTTGACTCTGCCATGAGACTGTGAGCTCTCTGACAGTAGGGGCTGTCTTTTGCCGTTATTCATGTTCCCAGCCTTCAGCTCAGTGCCTGGTCCATTTTGGGTCCTTAATAACTGACCTTCATGGCTGTCCTCAGGACACCTCCGGCCATATGCTCTCAGCCGGCAGCACTAGTGGGGGCCTCTGAGGAAATGAAGAACTGAGAAAATGCCAGTAATATCTATTCTCAGATGCTCAAACATCAGAACAAGCATTTGGATTTATATTCAAATATATTTGAAATACCTACCATGCACTATGTACTGCACTAGAGATACAGAGACAAAAATCTGCCCCCAAGAAGTTAACTTTTTACTGAGGGGCAGCAACATGTGTCCAAAAGAGTGAATACAAAATAAAGATTCAGAAAGTGGACAGAGCACTGGCCCTGGAGTCTGGAAGGCACATACTTATTAGCTTTGTGACCAGGGTAAAATCACTGAACATCTCCCAGCCCCAGATTCCTCATCTGTATCAGGGAGATAATAAAAGCATATTCCCAAAAGAGTTGCTGTGAGAATCATGTGTAGAGTGATTTAAAAACCTCAAAGCACTGTATAAATGCTAGCTATTATTCACCTCACACCTGGAAGACTGACACAGATGACAAAAGGCATGAAGAGTTAATGGAGCAGGAGCTATAGAGAGACTGGCACACTTATACATTGTGGGTGGAGCTGTGAACTGTTACAATCATTTGTGGAACGCTATTTAGAATTATGCAAATAAAGTAACCATAACATCCATACCCTTTGACTCAGAGAATCCACAGCTAGGGATATTATCCAAAAAGGTCGCTGACAGAAACAAAGGCTCCAAAGATACCAAAACATTGAGAGCAGCACTTTTTGTGGTAGTAAAGAATGGGAAACAAGGTTGATGCCCATCGATTGGGGAATGGCTACACATATCACAATCCATGAACATAACGGAAAATTACCATGCTGTATGAAACACAAAGTATGATGCAAGAGAAGCGTGGACACAACAAAGTGAACTGATGAAAAATGAAATACACTGGGGGAAAAACATGACTGCGTAAATGAAAAGACCAGAGACCACAAAACAATCAAAACTGAAAGCTATGAACTTAGAAAGAATGAGCTTGGCCCCCAGGAGGAGACATGAGAAGACAAGATGCCCTTCCTGTTCTCCCCCACCTTCCTCTCCCGGCTTCCTGCAGGGGAACACTGCATATCATGCTTGACTGATTTAACGAATGGATCAGCTTCACAGAATTTTTACTCTTCTTCCTTTGCTTTTTAAAAAATTCCATGTTATGGGACATTAAATTGTAGAGGGGGAATGATCTACCCTGGTAGAGACGGTAACTACAGCGGTGAAATCACAGATCCTGGAAGGGCAGATATTTTTCTAAAAAATCATTCATCATATCAGCCTCCTGTAGGTTTTCCAAAGGCTACATCTGTCCCCTCAGCAAAGCACACAATTGTATATGACTTGTTCTGAGATCCTAGCATGAATGCTGATTTAGCTGGAGCACGCAGAGTCTCAGGGAAAACCAATGTGTTTCATTAAGAGCACCCAGAGTCATTCATTAGCTTGTCCAAGAGAGCTGGATGCTCAGGGTGAGGCAACAAACTCAGCCAAGGGGTGGCCCTCAGGGACCCCCACAGAAATGAGGTCAAGGCAGGCTGCCCTTACATCTCCATGTGCCAGGAGTTACTCGATCAAGGCCCACACTCCAAGGGGCCACACGAGCTCAGGGGATGATGCTGAGTTTCTTTTAGTTGCTGGGCCCATGTTCACAGTTATCTCACTGCACCACGCCACCACAGTGAGAAAGGAAACTTCTCCTTAGTTAACACAAATAAGGCGAGGCAAGAAATCATTAACTGGAGGTGTGACAGGAACCACGTTCTCACAAGAGCAAAAACTCTAAGAGGGAAAAGAAGACATGACAGTGAGTCTCAGGGGTCAGGGGAGAGCGCTCTATCAGGTAAGCATTCTCAAAAGCATGGAAGAGCCTTTCCCTTCAGCTGTGCCCGTGGCAGCAGGGCACCCCAGCATGTCTAACAGAAAAGAGGTAAGCTGGAGCTGGCATCCGCCTCTGGCCATGGGCATCTCGAGATGTCACATACAGAGGGAGCAGTGTATACAGTATGTAATGAATTTGGAGGCATAAGATCTGGGCTCAAATCCCAACTCTGCCAGAAGCACTGAATTTGGAGCCGGAAGACCTGGCTGTGAATTGTGGGTCTGCCCCTTGCTCCCTGTGAGACCTTGGGCAGATCCCATCCTCACCTACAAATGAAGGGTTGGATTGGAGACCTCCAAGGTTACTTGTAGCTCTGACTTTGTCACCCCAATGTGGCCTTGGGTAAATTACTTAAACCCTCTAGACCCCCATTTCCGTACCTTTAAAATAAGGGGGGAGGGGGCTCTAAATCTATGATCCTATAATCCCAATGAGTAGCGGAGATGTGAGAGATGGGGAAAGGAACCTGTACCTTATGTCAGACACTGAGTTAAGCACTGAAAGAGTATTCTATCATCTGATGGCTCCTCACCTACAGTTCATACTGGAAGACAACCACATGCTCACAAGCTGCATGCCAATCCTGGTGTGAGAACGGTGCCCTCAAGATTGGCCCACTGACATTCAAAGAGGCAGATGCCCTTGATGGCTGGGAAGAAAACCAGCCCTTGCATGACTTGCCTCCAACCAAAGGATGTGGGCACGGGTACACTTACGAAGGTTGGGGAGTTCAAACCACAGCCTGTCCTCGACTGGTTACGACCAACTTCAAACGGGCAATGACTGAAGTTTGGAAGTGAACAAGCCATCGTCATTCATGGAGGATGTTTCCTTTGGTTCTGCCGATGGCTCTGGAGATAGATGGGGGCTAATAGTTTCCAGCTGGAGATTCTACTTCATCTGGCCTTCAGGGTTTCAATCCAACAAAAATTTACTGAGTCTCAATAACATGGAAGGCATTATGCTAGACAGTGGAGTCACAGAGATGAGTAATGACCCATTATTTGCCCTTAAACTATTTACTAATAGAGGAGAAAAAACAAGGGCATGAAAAACCATGACTCAGACTATGACTTAGGACAAAGGGAAGGCCAACATGACATGAGTGAAAGTCCCAAAGGGAGAGTCCGAGTCTTCTCTTGGACACTCAGAAAAGTGAGGAATACCTAGGATGAGTCTTTCCTCTGATGGGAGGAATTAGGCAAGGCTTCAGAGGGAGGATGGCACCTAAGAGGGGAACTAAAAGATGAGGTGAAGTGAAGGCTATCTGCTCTAGCAACAGAGGACATTGTCTTTAAGTACACAGTCAGGCAAAGGACAGACAAGCTGGAGAGCAGGGAGGAGTGAAAGCAATGAGTGTAGAAAGGATAGTAGTGTGAAATAAGGTCTTTAAGGTAGGTTTGCATGGGTGGGGGAGGGAGAGGGGTACCTTAACTGTCAAGCCAAGGAAGATCACCATGAGTGATGTGGTCAGGACTAAACTTTGGAAAGGTTAACTCCCTGGCCACGTAAAGGATGTAACAAAGGAGACATTAAACACAGGAAGACCAATAAAGAGACTATTACTATAGTCCAGGTAGAAGGGGACAGAGATCCAAGACAACCCTGGCCTCAGTTTCCTCACGTGAAACATGAGAGTTGGATAGGATGGCCTCTGAGTCCCCATCTTGCTCTGCAGCTAGGATGCTGGTACAGCCTGATGCCTCAGCTTTTTGGGGTCACAGACCCCTTGGGAAGCACTGCTGGGAAGACTAGGGTCCCCTTCTCAGAATGAAGTTTGTTGCCTACATTCATAATTGAAAGATGTACTAACTTTCAATTAGAAGCTGGTGAAAAGTGTCATTTTTTTTTCCTATCCAAGTTCACAAACTCTCTGAAATTTATTCATGGTCTCCTTGGTGGGTCCAAGACTTTCAAGTTAAGAACCCCTGCTTTGGAGTGATAATCCTATGACATATATAAAAAGTTAACAGTGTGATGAATACTCTTTTCTCAGAAGTCTGGAATTTAAATGAAACCACTTTTAGTACACACACACACACACACACACACACACTGGTCAGACATGGTTTCTGATGTTTTTGCTTAGCTATTTTTCCTTATCACAAGGGAAGTTTCAATCTGGTGGGTGGGGTAGGAAATGACCATAATATTAAGACAAAAGGCATCAATGTTTAAAAAAAAAAATCCTCAAAGTGCTCCAGAGCAGGCTTAACTAAAAACAAGAACTCCACCCAAAACAACATAACAACAAAAAAGGCCCCATAGGAACACTGGTGCACCATCCAAGGTGGTGTAAAAACTCAATGGCCTGGAACAGCTAGATTCTTGTAGTTTGCTTCCTCCTTGCCATAGTGGGGCAGGAAAGGGGATGGAGCATGGTTCTCAAGAAGGCACTACATAGCCCTTGATTGTGCAGGAGGGGCAGCACCTGCCCTCCACCAAGCAGCAGCCAGTCATGTGGGAATCTCACTGACTCTTGGCCAAACAACCCAGACTAGCATCTCACCACTTGGAAGCAATATTTCTCCCACCTCATCCAGTCCTGACAGTGAGAACGACTGGGCACTCAGGGTCCCTGTGGACAAAGCTCCTTCCTCTGTGACATGACCAGAGGTCAACGACTACCCCTGGATGTGCTTTTTCCTACACTGTAGAATATAGTTTCCATTGGTTCGTTGAGCTTTGAAGTTTGAATTGCCAACAAGGGGGTCAATGTAGAAGAAAGAGACTGAACTGCAAAAGTTCTGTCATGAAGTCCAGCGGTCAATGAGCAGACTCAGAGGCCTGATGAGAGAAGACAATGTGCCTTCTGTACCATTTAGATACAACTGCCCAGGGAGAACCCATGACCTCCACACAGCTGCCAAAGCACGACTGCTTCACTCCCTCCCTGCTGGCTCCGGGATCAATGCAATTGGGCCACTAGGCATGAAAAGCCCTTGACAACCTGGCTCCAACTTCCTCTCCAGTTTGATCACACATCCACTACACGTTACACGCGTTTCTCGTGTTCTAACGCTCAAGGCCAAGCTTGCCTCCTTGCTCGCTCCCGCTCCCACAATCTTCACAGGCAGCTCCTCGTGCCTGGAATGCTCGTCCTGTTCATCTCTTTCAGAATCCCTAATTTCCTTCACGGCTCAGCTCCGCCGTTACATCCCATGGGATGTCCTTCTTGATGGGCCCAGCACGGAGCGCCTTCTCCTAGAAATTACCGTGTATTTTGTACAAACCTATACGTACGTGTTGTCTCCCAATAAAATGTCCGGTCCCTGAAGACAAGAACTCTTACATGCCTGGCACACAGTAATCACTCATTAAACACTTTTATTAGCCGAATACCTTCCTATTTTGCTCGTTTTCTCTGCCACAGAAAGAACGAAAAGTGGTGAACTAGGTGCTGATACCCAAAATAAGTAGGGAAATTACAGATCTGGAGCCGAAAAGGCCTTTAGATGCCATTTAGTCCAGTTCCCACATTTTACAGATACAGAAACTGAGTCGCAGGAATGGTGAGTGAATGGCCCAAGGGCACAGAAATAGCAATCACCAGAGGCAGTGTTTAAACCAGCATCTTTGTCCAGACGATGTTCTTTGTAATCAATGTACTGTACGATGCTGCCTCTTGTTAATATAAAAGCATTGTTATCCTCGATGAATCCAAGTCACCTGGCTCAGATGAATTACATCCTTGGCTACTAAAAGAACTGGCAGGTGTAACCGCTGAGCCTGTAAGTGACTTCTGAAGGCCTGTGGAGAACGGGAGAGATACAGCAGGACTGTGGGCGGGGGAGAGAGAAGAGGGAAGGGAACAGAGGCCACAAACTATAGGTCAATGACCTGGACTTCAATTCTTGGGAAAATTCTAGAACAGCTAATTTAAAAGCTAGGTGGTGAACACCTAGCAAAGGAAGTGGGTGACTACAAAGGGTCAATAGGGCTTCATCAAGAACAGATCATATCAGATGAAATGGATTTTAGGAATGCATTTGATAAAGGTTTTCATGCTAGTCTTATGGAAAAGAGGAAGAGATGAGGCCTAGAGGATAATTGAATTAGACAGATTCAGAACCGGCTCAATGGACTCAGAATTATCCTGGGGTGGGGGGGAAGGTGGAGTCCAAGAGAAAGAACCTAGCATGTGAAGGCAGACAATGTGAGTTAGAATATTGCCTCCACTACTATCATCTTCATGACCTTCGGTGGGGGCACCTTGGGGCCTTTGGGCTACTTAGCATTTTTTGCCAGTAACTTGGACAAAGATACATAAATGGTACCCTCATCCTGTTTCTCTCAGCTTGCTTCCTCATCTGAAAAACAAGGGAGTTGGATGTCCACCCTGACCTCAAAGGCAAAAATTCAAAAGAGATGTTAATTCTGACATCAAGCTCAAAAATCAACCTCACAAGTAGAACAGGATGGAAAAGGCTGAATTAGATAGCAGTTCAGGGGGAAGCTGTCTAAGAATAGAGGTAGACAGTAAGTTCAGTGTCACTCAGTTATAAAGAAACATTTGTGGGACTTGGGCTACACTGAGGAATGGCCTCCAGGAACAAGGAGGTGACACTGCCCTGGCCAGACCACATCTGGAGCTCTGTTCAGGTCTGTGTCATTGTTTAAGGTTACTGTTAAGACAGAGAGTGTGCAGAGGAGGGCGACTAGGGCAGGGAAGGATGAGTCCACGCCATGAGGGCATTTAGCCTGGAGAAGACGCTGGGGAGACAGGACAGCTGCGTTCAAGTATCTAGGACTACACAGGACTTGATATGCTTGATTTGGTCAAGGAAAAGGCAAGGGATAGGACTGGACCACATATTTTGGGACATAGGTTAATGTCTACTGTGACTGCTTAGCAAATAACATGGACTTTGGTTGGGACAGGGAATCACCCTGTTCTGTTAGGTATGAACAAGGGGCAATGGAGGGAAGAAAGTTGCAAAGAGGCCAATTTGGGCTTAAAAGATTTCCTGACAATGAGAGCCATCCAAGAGTGAAATGAGCCGGCAGGGGAGATGAGGGGTGCCCCTTCCTTAGAGATCTCCAAGAAGAGGCTGATGACTTGTCAGCTGGAATTTCAAAGAAATTCCTTTTAGGAAATGTTTTGGCCTAGATGGCCACTGAGGTCCCTAAATTCTCATTCTGTGATTTGTTGCTTCCGGGAAGCAACATGCCATCACGGAAAATTCCTTGCTTTTTTTTAGGTGCCAACACAAGATTAGACATTAAACATGCCAAGGTGATGAGGATTTGTAGGGCGGTCCTTTTCTGTGCCCAAAGCCGACAGCTATTTGCCTTAAATAGCTAGCTGCTTATTTTCCAGGCATTAACGCTATTTACACAGTATGGCCTCAAGTGAGTCCTTTGAACCACAGATGGATTTAGAGCTGGAATGTACTGATTTGGCCAGTCACAGAGGTGAGGCCAGAGGGGTAACTGGTAGCAGGCTCCTCGGAGACACCAGAACCAGAGCTCATTCCAGTGGCAAAGTGGAGATCGTCTCTGAAATGCCCCTCTCATGTTTACTTTCTGAGAGCTCTGTCTTCCAACCTCCAGTGGATAAGAAAGCAGATTTCTGCTTCGCTGAATTCTAGATCCATTTTGGGAATTGGCATTGTTTTTTCCTACAAGTTTTCAGGCAGTACTGTCAAAAGCAACTAGAAATGGGAGTGGGGGCACTGGACCATACATAAGGATCCCTGAAGGCGCATATTGACTTAGAAAAACACGTATTGACATTATATTTTTATTTATTTTGTTAAATATTTCCCAATTACATTTTAATCTGGTTTAGGAGCACTCAGGAGTGTGGGGGGCTGCGTGTCTGAAAACTCTGTTCTAAGAGAACTTTTCTTTGAAGCTAGGTTGGAGTTCTGGATACCTAATAGCTATGACCTTGAACAAGCCACTTCAAAGTAAAGAGCCCAGATTTGGAGTCAGAGGACTCGAGTTCAAATACTGACTCTGTCTGTGTCATCTGGGTGGCCTTCAGTGGCATGTTCCAGGGCTCTTGTACTGGATATTTGATCAACAAAATGAGTGACTACTACTACCAGCCTCACAGTCCTTGTAAGGAGTGCCCATGGTAAACCACACAGTGCTACAGAAGAGGAATAGATCAAAGCAATGGGAGCTATTACAAACTCCCCCTATTGGGAGAGTCTTTCTGGGACAGGGCAAATGGAACTGCCTGGTAGAGGGTTTTGCACCAAACAGTAAGGTATAATGCCAGGGAGTCATGGATTCTAGGTTGATGGGTACAGTGAAAACCCAAGTATAAGGAAGACCTGGGAACCTGGGACCATTGTAAACCTGAGAAAATGGACCCTGAAAAAGCTCACTTGGGTGGGGGAGCATTGCTTTTCCTCCTAGTCTTTTCTGCAGACCACACTCCAAACAAAATGCGTTTCTACAGAGCCTAACCAAGACTCAGCGGCGGGCACGTCACAGACTCCTGCCCAGGGCATCACCAGACTGCTCATATCTCGACTGGAAGTGACTCAAAAGCAATGCTCTTCCCTGCTTTCTCCTCTCTCTGCTCTGATGTTAGGTTCCTATTCCTCTCTAGCCCTGGTCTTTATGCCCATGCCTCAAGAGAACACACTCTCCAATTCCTTCTCAGTCTGGGAAATGACTGCCTTCCTCCAGCTTCTGGCCCCATCACAGCACATCATGTGCCAGCCCAAGTGGGAAGTGGCATGACCATCACCACCACCTTGGGCACATATCAAGAGAACCAGAATGAGCCAGGATTCCACCAGCAGAAGAAATCCAGGAGCTCCCCATCAGTGCACCTGTGCTACCGATTAGAAGTAGGCTGTGTCTTTGGGCAAGGACTAGTTCCAACAGAGCTAACTAACCAGTGTAGTCACCAAATAGTAAACTCAGCTATTAGGAAGAGTTCACACTAGAGACTTCCGTATAGTGCTAGGCCTCCTGGATCAGTTTGTCCAAGGCCATATTACCCTAAAGGGGCAGGGAAGCCCCCACGAATTCCCCTCCCACATTAACGAGTCCACAATCTGGTTCTTGCCCATTTTTCCATTTATTATTGCAGCAGACAAATGCTCTGAAGGTGCGACACTCACTCTTACCGTGGCCTCTCCTAATTCTCCACTAGTAACAGCCAGCAAGCCCTTTCTGGGAACAACATGAACCATATGCTTCACTCTGGGTAAGAAACAATGGCCGTTTCTGGTTTCACAGGAATAACACACCCCCAAAAACTGAAGGATAAAAAAGCCGGGAGAAAGGGTGCCTCAAAAAGAAAACCCAAGAGGGACAATGGAGCAGCATGTGTGCCAGGTGCAGACAGCTCATCTATCCCCAGCAGGAAGACAGGAAGGGGGACGGATGGACTAAAATTCGTCCCTGCTTATGAGGCTGGCCCTGGCAGACCTATAACCGTGCCATATCTCACTGCACAGAAGCTGGCTCCAGTGAAAAAGATACCTCAGCTCTCTGTCACCAGAGGGTTGGATGGAGCCAAGAGCACAGTTCTTCCAAGAAAAGGTGTTGGACAGCCAGGACAAAGAAACATTGGGAGCTGACTGTCATCTAAAAAGGGCAATACTGCGTCCATGTGTATGTATGTGTGTACATATATATACACACACAGACACATATATATATGTATGTATGTATATGTATATTTTGGCTAGGAGATATCTTAAATACTGCAAGTGGGGAGAAGTGAGGGGGGAAAACATGAGCAGCTCCAGAAAATGTCAGTGGTTCAAGGGTCTGAACAGCAAATGAGAGTTAAAAGGAACATGGACAAAAAAACCCACAAATACATGACCTGAAAAGATCCAACTCTATGGATACATCCATGTACATGAGCACACACCCAACACACACACAGGTGAATGCCCCAAAGAGAGCAGATCTCCCCACATTTGCCCTCTTTGGCATTTCCATGGCAAATCTAACCGTGCCCAGGCAAGAGCAGAGCTGTTTCCCTTGGAGGGGGCACAAGTGTCAAGGGGAAGCTCTCCTCGTGCTCTCCAAAGTCATGTTCCTGGCTTTGCCTGTCATGTTCATCTGGCTTGGTGCTAGGATCCATGCTCCCCACTTTTGAAGTTTGAATCATTCCTAAATTTCCTTAGGCACACCTGATTTTGCCAAGAATGGAAATGCACCACACACACACACACACACACACACACATTCTCTATTTGTTTTTCCATTTGTTCTAATGAAAACCTTTAGAATGATTTAAAAAAATAATAAAATGAAAGTATCCCCAAACCAGTGGTGACTGGGGTGCTGGAGAGGAAGAAATGATCCTAAGCCCAATAGGGAAATGCCTGTCACTCTCCTAGGTTTCCTCTAAGCCTAGTTGGTTAAGGGTCCCTACTTTGCCCCCGCCAACCCTAGCTTAGAGGATGCTTTAAAGAGAGGCCCTCGTTTTAAGGCACTGCTAATCTTTGCTCCCAAGAGCTAAGTGGATCAGTGTAACTGGAAGGCTGCTGTAGGGTCCTAAGCCAAGCCCTTATTTGGGCCCTGAGGACTCATTCTACTTTTCCTAATTCAGTCCTTCTGGAGTTGAGAGGTCACTCAAACTTCTCAGACCAAGGATCTGGTCTGTCTTAATGCTTGATGACCGAAGCTTTCAAGGGTTTCATCTGGGCATCGTATAGACCAGCAGGTATTTACCAGAGTGGGCACCAAGCACAGGGGACTGCCGGGAAGTAGCTCTCCTGGCCAGTTGCAAACAGGCAGGAAAGGCGAGACAGTCATCAACAATGGCCAACGTGTCACCTCCGATATCTGGGATCCTCCCATGGCACATATTAAAATGCAGCCAGATCTGGCCTCCCAAAGTCCTCTCCCTCACCCTTCTGGCTCAATAAGGGGGCAGCCAGGCCTTTCTCTCTCTCTCTCTCTGGGTCTCATGCCCTGCCCCCAGGGAAGCCCGACAGGCAGAGCTCAAGATGGGGCCTGGCTCCTGAGTAGAGGGGCCCTGCCCCTCTGCAAAACAGGAGCAGACACCATGTCAGAGGCTGTGCTTTGCGCAGCCATGCTGAGGAAGAAAGGAAGTGTCCTCGGGAAGAGAAAGGGAAGGACAGGAGGCTGGAAGGAGGCCATACGGAGCCCTAGACAGTCACCAACATATCATTGACACGTTTAGAGGGCAGAGGTGAGGATGAGGGAGAGTGGGGGAGAAAAAACCAAAAACGTCCCAGTAATTTAAAGGCAGCGCCAGAAAGGAGCACTTACAGATAAGCATGGTGACTCTCTCCAACAGAAATTCTTCCCAGTTGCACAGACATTCATAATACTGATAAACTCGCTGTCAACAGCTCTGGCACATACGTGTGTTCACAATACCCTTCATGAAGTGTAACGAGAGCAAGAGAGGGCCCAGAAGGCATGTGGACAACGGCACACACAGCAAATGAAAGGTTCGACTCTCCCCAGAACCCCATTGGTAAAAAAAAGTCTGTCTATTACAAAGTCATCTTTTCTGTCTTTCTGCTTTATAAAGTCAGCGATGCCGGAGGGCGTCTAGTGGAATCCTTCCTCGGGATGAGTGCAAAGGGGGAGCCCATGGATCAGGGATGTCCCTTCAGTGAGCAGACGGAGGGAGCTGCTGGAGGCCTCCCGTCCGTTTCAGACAGACAGACACACACATACAGAAAAGGATTATTGCCAGCTTGGGTACTTTCACAATGTGATTTTTGTATTTCGAAAACTTGAATTGTCCCTGAAAGAGAAAGTGGGAGAGAATGGAGGATTTAATACATAGGTCATCTAACATATATCCATACACAGAGAGGGGAGGGAGGAAGCTGTGACCCACCCCTGGCCCTTGCTTTAGTGCCTCCCTGCTAAACTAACCCAGAAATACAGGGACCAGAATTCCCCCCCTTTTCACTCCAAAAACCTCAGTTCAACAGCTCCCAGCTGCTTATGAAGAAGAGAATACTAGAGGAAGTGAGTCTGACCCCTCTGCTCTGGAAACTTAGATGGCCTGATCCTATTAGAAATAAATCCTCCCCCTTCAATTTCCAAGTGTCTCCTCTAAGGTGCCTTTTTGGGAGCAGACAGGCTTGCCTTCTCATGGATTTTTCTTCCTGAACACAAAGGTATCTGAAAATGCCAAGAGGAGCCAGTAAGAAATGGAGAGGACCAGATCTGATCCCAGAAGCAGAGACAGAGCCAGGTGGACCAGAGCAAAGTGTCTAGTAACTGAGCCACAGTCTTTCTGGGTGTTTCTGTGGGCAGCAGAGGGTTTGGAGCATAGGCACTTCCCACACCAAGCTGCTCTGCCTAAGACTGGTCTGGAATACCATCACTAACACATCAGAACCACACCCTGAAGGAATGCGACTCGGCTATCTGTCTGCCCACCGCTGTACGGGGGGGCTGGCTGCCCCTTCTGATGTGCTTTCCCACTACTGCTACGCTCTCCAGGAACCAATGACGGATGTTTGGGGGGCGATACCTGTGCTTGTAACACCAATGCAGATACACTTTGGAACTCTACATAAGGTAAAAGAATTAAGAGTAAAAATACCTAGAACCCATCAAAGATGCTGCTGCTACTAGGACTTACTTAAAGCATAGTAACTTGCTCTGTTCCACATCTTCACTGGTTGCCACCTCTAACTCAAGAGTCCAGCTGCGGACAGGGGTCAGTATGTAAAGGGAGGAAAGGTGAAAAGAAAGCAGAGGACATGGGAAGGGTTAGTGTAGGGGTGTAGTTTCTGAAGGTATGAAAATAAAAGCATTTTTCTATCAAAACAGGTAGATGGGAAGAAGACAGAAAAGGACGGGCCAGGCCCAGCTCCTTTTAGAATGGGTGATCATCTGCAGGGCTGTGGGAGAGGGGGTTCCAGCGCCTGTCACACTGAGAAGCAGATATGCTCTCAGGAAAAGTCTCAGGGGAAGTATTCAGCAAACAGCCCGAAAACTGAAGACCTCAGCTCTCTGACACATAAAGTACAAAGACCTTATACAACATTTTGCCAATGAGAAATTTTTAAAGAAACTAAATAGCCACCATTCCAAGATGTCTATTTATAATCACAAAGCATGCCATCTGTGGAAAGGCGCCTGTAGATGAAAAAAAAAAAATTAAGGCCAAGATCATGCTGGGCCATGAAGGAAGTGTGGAAGGGAAATGAAGAAAATTCCAATTAAACTTAACAAGTCTACCTAAGCAGGAAAAATAAAAGCCAGAAAGCATGTGTCTATATTTAGGAGAATAAAATGAAAAAAACTGTCAATTTCATATTTTGGTAATTTTTAGAAAAGCTATTCTGTTCCCTGAAGACCAGTCATTTGTTTCACTGGCTCCCTTGAGATTTTTTGAGCAAAAAATGTATTTTATTTTTCATGAGTGAATCAAAATTTGCATCTATTTATATGAAATTGTAACAAAAGACCTTCAACATTAAGGAGGACCACGTTCTAATTATCTACAATGTAAGAGCTCCGACATAAGGAACTCTTTGGAAGGCTCTACTCTCCCATGCTGCGGCTCTGTCTGCCCCTCCCCTTTCCTAGTCTCCAAAGGTGGTGGTGGGGAGGGGGGGCCAGGCCTCCCTCCCTCTTCACATCATTTTTTATATTAACTTCTCAGTTTTTGTATCTTATCTCCCAGTAGAACATCAGCTCCTTAGGGACAGCTACTCATTTTTGTCTTTGAATCCCCAGCACCTGACGCGGGGCTTTGCACACTGAAGGCTTTTAAATGCTTGAACAAATGAATGAGTGAGAGAATGAACAAATGGAGGGAGTGAGACGTGCTGCTGACAATGGCTGGATGACAGGCGGACTGAACAGAGAGAGCTAGGCCTTCCTGAGGAAGTAGCAGGCAAAGGGGTGGCTGGGAACCAACCTTGGCATCTGCAAGGGCGTCTGCCTCATGTTCTCACTGCTCTGCTGCCTTCCTACCTGCAAACTGGGGAGTTACTGTCGCAGAGACAGAGGGCTGGGCACAAAGCTGCAGACAGATGGACATGGCATGCAAGTAGGGGAAGGGGTTGGATTCTCTTCTGCCCTGCTGACCGTGCCCCACCATTACGAGTGAGCACCTACTAAGCACTGGATGTGGAAGCAAGGAGATCTGGGTTCCAGTTCTAGCTTCACTACTTACTATCCACGTGACCTTGGGCAAATCACTTAACTTTTCCAAGTCTCCGTTTTCTCATCTGTAAAATGGAGCTGACTGAGAGGATATAGGGGATAAAACAAGGTGCTACAGGCATGTTCATTTCTGTTCTCATCGCCACCATCCAAGATCCATTGGGGAAACGGGGGCTGCCTACCAGCCCAGGATGGGGCTTCTAAGACCTTCGTAAGCCTGTGGCTGCCTCCACAGCAACTTTCCTAGGGATATGAATGGTAGAGGGTCTACATTAAACACACGGTTGCTGACTTCAGTGGATATAACAAGTTGGAGACAAAGAAATCCCTGAGGATTGGATTATCTCTTCCCTGAGCTATTCTAGTCCTCAGCATTGGCTCCAAAGGTCTCAGACTGCTGAATCCTACCACCATACCTCTGTCTACTCCCAAAGAGACTTAGATCACAGCTGGGAATCACACCTGGAGATATGGATTGAGCTCGACTGCGAACCCACAGGCCCATGCCCAAAAGTGAGGCAGTCTGATCCTGGCTTCTAAGGAGTCCCTCAGGAAATGCTAACTAGAGTCCTCCTGTGTGGCCCCATCTTCAGAGGAATGCTCTGCAGCTATCAGCTTCCCATCCAGCAGTCCGGCTTTGCTTTCTTCCTCTCTTCCTGAAAAAAACTGCAGACCCTCCCTAGGGGGCAGGGAAGCAACAGTCCTCCGGGCTCCAGTTTCTACCTCTGCAAGCTCCCCCTTGACAGCTGCCAAGTGTTCCTGACCAAGAAAGGATCCCTGTCACAGGTGTGCCATCCCCATGAGTCATCTGAGCCCTCTCTACTCGAGCTTGCGGGCGATGGGGGGGGGGGCGGGGTCCTGCTGGAGCCATGGAGCATGTGTGCTGAGGCCAAAAGCGAACATGCCAAATTCCGCAGCAGAATGTCTGTAGATGCAGAGCTTAGATACTGACTTACACAACAGATCAAGGGAAAGAGTCTTCTTTTCCACCATCTTTATAAAAAGCAGTTCTCCCAGTTCACTGGTTTATGGATCAGTAACTCCTCAAGGGTCAAGGAAGGAGAGGGGCACTGAGAAACTCACACCATGAAGTATCAATAAGGATATAAGGGAAGCGTGCTTGAAGGGCATCTAAAGAATGAGGAGGGAACAGCATTCCCTGGCTGGGACTGGAGCCACTTGGGCTCCCCTCGGCTCCCCCTCCATACTCATACTCTCACATGCTGTGGGCCAGGCCGGGCAAGGACACTGGCTTCATCAGGACATACACTAATTATCTCGGGGACTACGTGTGACAGGCAAAACAACGACCTGTTCTTGTCCCCTGGGTGAGACAGAGGCCAAGGGCACATCATTAAGAGGCTACCCTCTTGCTGCTCTCCGAAGAGGCTTCACTTCCCTCCCCCATACCTGCAACCACAAGCCAGCTGCTACAGCTGGCAGGGTCCATTCTAATCCAAGCCAACTCTGTATTCATTGCCCAGGGAACAGAAGGTGGTCAGTGTGGAGGGCTCAAGTGCCACCTGAGGCCTGTGCCATTCTCTGCACCACTGGAATGACTCAGAATTTCTCAAGGCCCCCTCTTACACACACAGGAGGTCTGGTCTTGACAACCAAATACCAAAAACCCTCCACGGTGATGCCTGTCAGCGAGGGGTGGGTTCTTCCCACCAGGCCAGTCCCTCTCTTGACAAGCAAGGAGTTTTCTCTCCTATAGCTGACTCAGAGCTCTAGCTCATTGTCCCAAATCAACTTCCCCAGTCCCTAACACAGAAACCCCAGGAAATAGTACTTTTATACCGCAGATGTGACTGTTCTGGCTACAAGACAATACCTACACGACACAAGCATATGGGAGACGTACCTCTCACCTGTCCCACAGGAAGAAATGGGGTACTGCCCTTTAAACCACAGGATGCTGTCAAAACGTATATGGCAAAAAAATGACCACAGTGGATCCAGAGTTACAACATCTAGAGCATGTTTCAGTGGTTTTTGTTAATGAGCAAAAAAATAATCAGCTGAGGAGACCTGAGACAGCAGGGCAAGAAAGTCATACGTGGGAATGGGGCATCCCTCTTTAGAGAGAAGCCTAGCAGGGAGAGGTATGTCACAAAGTCACAGAGAAGATAGATGAGGCCCTACCCTGGGTGTGAGAGACAGAGAGGGGAAGCGTCCGATCAGCGGCCGCTGCTGTTCACCAGGCCATGAAACTCCTCCCAGGCCCTGGCAAGCCAGAGACAAAAAAACAGAATAGCACGGTTCAGATCAAAAGCTTTTAACACAAAAGAGAACAGTCACAGTGACCCACAACCTGAGGTACCCCACACCCCCTTCTTAGACATTCTTAGAGCCCAGCGGAGGCAGCTCTTTGGCCCGCAGACATACAAAGGAAGCAAATTCATTTTATCTTAGCAGCACCTTCCAGAGAGAAATTAGGTCAGCCCCTGATTTGTTCCAGTTGGTCAGTTTGGCCCTCCCCATGTTCTTAATGAGAGTTCCACAAAGATGTAGTTTAGTGCAGTGTCTGGCACATAGCAGGCGTTAATAAATGTTGGTTAACTGACACAATGCAAGAGGAGCCAATGGTGGCCAGTAAGGTTGAGTTCACTTCTCTTCAGATTTAAGGACCACTGAGTCCCACTCTGTGGGGTTTGGAAGGAGTTACCTCTTAGATCATAAAGGGAAGTAATAAAAAAAAAATACTGTCCCGAATGCACTGAAGCAGGTGGCAGAAGCACCCTTCAGCCTAACAGCGAGAACAGGTAACCCCAAAGCACCATCTAACCCGGAGAAGGAATAAGGTCCTCCCTTTCCAAACTTCTGCTGACCCACCTCTGCTCAGGCCCCCGGGAATTAATGCCTTGCCATTTTAGCTCCCTAGACACAACCAGCAATTCAAAGCTATCTGCCAACAAAGCTTGTTAGCGTTTTCAATGCAGAACTTGACCCAAATGGTTTTGGAGAACATGGTTGTGAAGGAAGCAGGGATATGATGAAGGACGGGGAGCTTCTCAAGGGAAGGAACTGTCCTCTCCAGGTCTGTTCCCATTCTCCCCACACATCCCAAGCACAGTGCCTCCAACATGGCAGGCACGCAATAAGCAGCCACTGAACTCACGAGTAGAGGTAATGTGCCTCCTGGAACCCCATTTCATGCCAAAGCTTTTATCTTCGAAGCTAATTTCCTGGCTTCTTGCCACCAACCACCTCTCCTAGACTGGCCACTCTTGTGATTCGCTGCCATTTCTTAATTGAAAAGGATCAGCACTGAGACCTGGATGAGTGATATTCTTTTGGCAGACAAACATTATTCTTCATCAAAATCCTCATTTATTTCTAAGTTAGAACAACACACACCTTGGAAAGGGTGGGTGGGGATGGAGGGGGGAAAGTGGGGGCAAGCCTAGATTCCCACCCAAGTGACCAGTCAGAACTTAACTGGGCAGGAAGATCAACGGGAAGAAGCCAAGCCGTTGTCTTCTCCCAACAAACTTGGCTGACACAACCAACCATGGCTCCATGGTTCCATTCTAGGAGACAGCAAAGGAGTAATGTGTCATATCTCATGTACCACTTCATCAAACTAGGACAACCTGACCCATCCTGCTAAATGAAACCGGGGTAAGGCAAAATTCAACATGCAGGTTTATTACCTCCTCAATTATGATTTTTAAAGGTGGTGAAGGATGAAGTTGGAATTTTAAAATACCCAAGAGTTCAGAGAATTTCTACTCCCACCATAATTTGCCCTGAGGACTCCAACTTGTTACCAAGGCTAAAGGACGTCACTTACCTCCCCTGGCCCACCTTAAAGGACCACATTTAAACCTCCCCATTTATAAAAATGGGAATCTCTCCTGTTGTTCCCTTAGTCTGACCCATTCCTATCTATCCCAAATCTCTCTCATGCTGCATTCTAAGCGGCTCTTTATAGTCTTTATATAGGAAAACTAAAGCAAAAACACACCCAAAGATCCTGCCAGCCAGCCACCGTCCTTGGGATGTATGCCCAAAGCCTGATCCCTCCCACTGACCTTTCAGACAGAGGTGAAGATTCCAGCTGGCCTTCTCTGGCACATGATACAAACTGGCTGCCATATAAAAATGTGCTTCCCTTAGACACTGACAAGTGCGAGACCAATGACCAAGTATCACTGTGATTACATTTACTAGGGAACAAAGTCTCAACTATCCTACGCTGTCTGCACACTTAGAAGAGAGAAGAGACTGCCCCTTACGGACTACCTCTGATCTATCTTCTCTAGTAAGATTTGAAATTCCTTGAAAACATGGCCATGTCTTACATGCCTTCAAACACTCATAGCATATGACCCAATGCCTTTCCCTTCACAGCTCAGTAAGTAGCAAAGTTGCCAGTATCTAAAATTGAAATTATCCCAGGATCATGGAGTTAAAGCTGGAAAGAAGATGGGTGAGCTGATTTTGAATGAAATAGAGAAACCAAAACCAGAAACCTCAACAAAGATCAGCCTTCCTATGAAAAGCCACCTTCACCTTTAATGGCACTGCTCTAGTTGGGGGATGTCATCAATTGGACCCCAAAGTAGCAGTCAGCACAGACCCATAGGCTCTCTAGCCCAGCGATCTGATCTGAAGATCCTCATCGAGGATGGGTCAGGTTTAAGAAGTCTGTCATGAAACTGCCGTCAGTCCACCTGAACATGGGATGAGTTTTCCCTCTCAACCACCCTAGCAATGCCAGGTTATGGTCTCTGAAGTCAAAGGGGCCAGAGTGCACCTGGGCCATCTTTCCCTTAAAGCTGAGCACAGTACTAACAAAGGCAATGCATGAACTTGAGCCCTGTGTCTTGCCCATCAGCTCTGATTCCCTAGATCTGAGCTTCGAAGGCCAAGCTTCCTGCTTCTGACAATGCTTCTTTGGAGGACCACATTTCTCCTTCAATGAAAGGGGCTGACTTTCCCTTGATGTTCACAAGGGCCCAAATGGAGGCACAAAATGCCAGATGAGGACTTCCACATAATTAAAGGGAGTGGCTAGCACTGAGCATCAGTTCAGCTTAATAAGTCTCCTGGGTGTAGCTTCCCAAGCCTGTTCTACCCATAACAAAGCAACTTCTAGAAATAAAGCAGTGGCTATTGTGAAAGAACTCTGGGAGCAGAGATGCATGTTCCTTCAGGCAGACTGACTCAGCACTTGCTTCTCAGCACCAAGGCTGACCACTCAGTCCTGGAGAGGAGATTTTGTGCCACTGGGCTCTTTCTAGCTGACCACAATGTAGCTGGGGAATGGGGTCAAGGAGGAAAGGAACAGAAGGGCCACAAATGGCTTGCGGTAAGGACACGCAGAAGGGCAAAGAGAAGCCTAAAAGGAGGAAAGATTAAACAACAGTCAAGAACATGAAAATGAAGGCAAAGACAGCAAAGTGAAGAAAGAGACAATGACTGAAAAAAATCTTTGAAACTAACTCATCCTTCTTGCAAAAGGCTTTCTCCACTTCTGGCAACCCTAGCATCCCCGATCCTTTCAAGGCACTGGACATTTCTCTTCTTCATTTTCCATACAATTCACCTGGCCTAACAGGTACAAATCCTCATCAGTCCAAGAATCCAATGGGAAGAGAGTAAAGCATAAGCAAATTCTGACATTCATCCACCTGGGAAAAAGAAATCATCCAATGTGGTGCCTTCTAACCAGACCTCACTCCACTAGGCAATCACAAAGCCCCAAAACAGCACGAGTCATGCTACACTTAAAGGAAAGCCAGCCCTCACTTAGGATATTTAACCACTATCTGGTATACTTCACAATCCTTCATGGCACAGGGAGAATGGAGAAGGGTCACAGAGGGCAAGAGAAAGGATTCCAGCTCACTGAAAAATCCTGTAAACAGAGCCCAGGCCTTGGAGGTCCTGGTAGCTCCTGTAACCAGGCCCGGCTACCATTAATAAAGGAAACAAGACAGATGCCACTGTGTCACAGAGTCCCGTCAGGGTGGACACACTGATCATCAGACTGATGTACCAGTAGGCTAGCACAGTCAAAACTACAATTATCACAATTATAACTATTATGGCCAAAGCCACTTTGTGGCACTGTCTACAAGGCTTTGAAGTGTTGGCTGACACGATCCAGTGCCTGCGGGGATGCCTTGAGATGGCACCAGAGCTCAGTAAACAAAGTACTAAGCAATTGTAGAAGGAAGCTTCCTCAAGTTCAAGTTCTTTTTGGGGGGTTAGAAAAGCTTGCCTGCCTTTGGAAGACAAGCTGTAGCAAACAAGCAAAAGCAACAAGGCCCTGTCTAGAAGCAGGAGCAGAAGCCAGGAGCCAGCTCATGGGACAAAGATGGATGCTGGAAAGTCTACTCTCAAAGCCTGGGGGTTCAAGCAAGGGGACTCTCCTTATCTCTTCCAGGTTGCACCCTGAGAAGAGGCAAAGCACGGGGTTTCCAGCTACGCCAGCTCAAGGGTCTTTGCCAAGTAGGAAAATCCTGCTCACACAAAGCCAGGAAGCAACAGACACATAATTCCACAGACAGAAGCAGAGTTTCTACTCCCCTACCTCTAAGAGATTCATTCAAAGTGAAGGCAAGCCGAGAAAGTTAGCAAGACAAGACATGAGGCCCACCCTCTCTGGTGTCCTAAAGTCCCCTTCACCACCCGAGTCTCCAACGTGGCTTGAAGGGGCCTAAATCATTATAAGCGATAGAGAACAGAGCCTGGCCAAGGGTCTCCTGAGGTGCCCTCATTCTGTCAGGCCCTGGGGACAGACACCAGTGGCTCCTCTCCTCTTGGGCATCACATCCGGGCCACTGCATTGTTCCCTGGGACAGCACTACAAAGGAGAAGCCCAGGGAGAGTCAGACAGGCCGCTTCTTGGAGGCACCAGAAAGAGCAAGATCATGAGACAAACTCGTTTCGCACCATTTATTGAGTGATCTCGGCTGTCACTGTGGCTGTTATTAGCCTGTACTGAAAACAGAAGATGCTCTTCCAACTCCTGTTGTCCGGGGACAGAGGTGTCTTCCAGGTGGCACGCCAACAGAACAAGGGACTCCGATGATGCCAGCTGCGACGACGGTGCCATCCAGTAAGGGACAGGGTCATGGCACATTCAACCGCGTCTTCCAGAGGTTATGAAAAAGGAGCCTTTGGGGGCCCAGCCTGCCTGGCATTCTAATGGAAGTGCAAAAAGTTGGCATATTGGGAGGGGAAGGAGAGGGAGAGTGGCATCTGGGGCCCAAGCTGGGCTTTTTGGGTCCCCAGGATTACAGGGCAGGCCTGTGTCCCTGAAGTGACAGGCTATACCAGGTCACCTGGTCTAGAAGTCTGAGACACTCTGCCAATAGGCTGGCTCTCCAAGGATTTCTACACATCTCTAGTATAGAGGTAGGGTTACTTCAGGGCACTGGGAGAGTGCAGAGGCAGAGAGGGGTGAGAGGAGCCGATGGACTTCCTCTCTCTGACCAGAACAGGTAGTAGGACCCAGACAAATGCAGGTGTGGGCCTACACACAGTCTGGCCAAAGGAAGAAAATTATCAGCATCTTAAAAACAAAGAGTAAGAAAAACCAACCTAGAGAAAAGCAATGCTAACCTAGTGAGATTGAGACAAGTGACTGGGGCAATGGCTGGCTGGTGGTTCAATGCCAGGGCATCAATAAAAGCAGGCCACTGAAATGCACAGAAGCACATACAACACACAGTGGCAGACACAGCATCAGGGGCTGCCGTCGAGGTGCATGGCGTGACCCCAGCTGCCTGAGGTGTTAGGGGGAGGGCTCACCAAAGCAAATGCCAAGAGGCCCGTGGGCTCTGCTGACCTAACCCAACTCCACGCACCCAGCATCCTCTGTCCGGGCATGGGGAAGCACTTTCCCAAATGGCTGGACTGCTGTAAACAACTGGTGGGCTCATGATTGGTCTTTAATAAGTAGAGTAACATGATGGTGATAATAATAATAATACTTGGCACTGCCAGAGCATCCTCCATTGGAGGAACTCAGATCCATTACAGACATTAATTCAGCCTCACAACAACCCTGTGAGGTAGGTTAAGTATTATTATCCCCCATTTTACAGATGGGGAAACTGAAGCACAGACAGGCAAAGAGACCTACCAAAGGCATACAGCGAAGTCGTGGTCAAAGGAGCCCTGCCTCCTAAGGGTCAGCTCTCTTTCCCAGGCTGAGATGAGCTAATGGCTTTTATTGGCTTTTTACTGTCCTTATTAATAATACCCTGTCCCTGAAAAGGCAGCCCAGGTCAGTGAGATTTCCTATGTGTAAATGGCTCCATTTCCTGAGATTCCTGGTGAGGTGGCCCAGCTTCACTTCTGCATCTGACCCTTCTTCCCCCATTCAAGCTTTCCCCACAGGAACCACCTGCTCAGGGGCCTTGGCACGCTCAGCTTGACACAAAAGAAAATGACATCACCACCCCGGGAGGAAGGCCAATTCCCAGGGCTAGGAAAACAGACTGAAGCTAAGGGGTTAAAACTGCAGGCAGGGGGAAGCTAGGGATCTACAACCTCCAACAGCAGCAAGAAAAGCAGAGAGACCTCATCTTCCTTTTGAGGAAATAGATTAGAGAGACCGAAAGACAAGGCAGCCTATATAAAAATCAGCCTAGGTTAATACAAAATGGTTTTAAAGAAAAGATCTTTTACACAGCCCACACTTTATCTGACTGGGTGCCCCAAAGAGAGGTCTCCGAAGTCACCCAAAGCACTAGTGTCAAGACTGGTCTGGCCTTTCTCCACCGGTCAGCCTCCGGCACAATCATGCTCATGTGGGCACACGGCTGGGAGATGCCAATGTGTGCACCTGCTTCTGCTGAGCTCAGGGACATCCCCGGCCCCCCCACAACACGTACTTGATGCTGTCGGTGTGTGTTTTGTATTCCATTATGGTGTTGGGAGGTAGGTTAAGCACTCGACGTAGCGTGTCCCGGATACGGGCTGTGGTTGCTTGGTCACTGGCAGTCTTGTTCCATATCGAAATAATGTCCTCCTATAGAAAGAACAGGATACACGATCAAAGCAGAGAGGAGGCAACATGGAGACCAAAGGCAGTGAGTGCATCAAATGAGGCAGGGCCAACCCCATGGTGACTCACCTGGAAACGGACAGAGACAACTGCCCCACAGATCTCCTCGCCCACCATGAACTGTTCCCCCAACATGGCAAGTATGAGATTCTCCCAGCACCGGGATGCTAAGCCCTTGCGGAGTCGAATAATCCATTTGCCACCATTTTTATTTGCATCATCCTATAAAAAGGAGGGTGAAAACATAAAAAATGGCTTCGAAGCTTTTTCCTTTCACACCTAAGACAGTAGAGAGCCCAGACCATTTGAGAAAGAAGCCAAACTTTAGGAAGAATTGGTGTCTTTTGAAGTGCTAAATTTGTAGAAGAAAAAGGTAAAAATGTAGGACTTGACTTGAAACTACAAGCCAACGTGCAGAGACACGGCCTTCCATCCAATACTCTTCTCTTCTGAAGAGGTTCTTTAGGAAACAAAAGGAAACCAAGATTTAAGAAGAGCAAGGTCAATGACTACGAGGCCCAAACTGAGAAGTTTGGGATCCGGTTCAGTGAAGGCAGCAGGCTGCCGCCTCCGTCTCCACTTGCTCGCCGGTACTTTCATGTGACGCATTAAATCAACAGCCACATCCTGCGTCCCAGTTCCTCCTGTTACCGGATCCTAACTAACTGGAGACATTGACAGCATTCCTAGAGACAGCTGGGAAGCGTGCAAACTATGGTGGCAGAGGACTGAGGGGAAGGTGTCCCTTCACTGGAAGGGACGGCTCATGCGCTCTACCTCTAGTCTGGCCTGAGTCAGAATTCTTTTTCGTATGTGCCTTAAGAAACCCCATAGAAACAAACCACAGACACAGGTCCTTACCTCAAAAGGCATCCTGTAAGGATTCGTGTAAGAAGACACCAGTTCCTGTTTCTCACTGTGAGATCAGGCTTTTTAAGCACTCAGACCCCATCTCTGCTGCCAGAGATGTGCCCAGGCAAGCCAAAGCTACCCTAACGTGTGGGTCAGAGAATTCACTCACCTCCCACATGGGTTTGATCCCCTCTTTGAAGAGATGGAAGTCACTATGGCCTGTCAGGTCCCCAGGACGTACCATGTGGCTATAAAACCTCCAGAACTGCTCGACCTGTCAAGACACCCCAATTAGCACCATGTTAATAAAGAAGGATCCTGCCAAGCAAGACTGCCATAAGGCAGCCTCCTACCAATATCTAGCAAGTGAACCATTCATTTTGCTTCCTGGTCAGAAAGCATGCACAGGCCCTCTAATGTTTCCAGCAAAGCACATTCTCTCCCTTATTCCAATAACCCCTTCCTCGGGCAAACTCACCTCCTCCATGAAACCTTGGCTTCCACCTGGTTCCAGGTGCCCCAGTCACTCCAACAATCTCATCATGCACACATCTGCAGAGCTGTTATATACACCTCACATTTTCTGTTACATTGTGCTTATGAGCATTCCTCAGTATTCTCTCTGCCATTAGGCTTGAGTGTTCCATAGGGGGTCAAGCCTTTCTCTACAAAGTTCGTGCAGAACTCTGCAGACAGCAAGTACCAGATAAATTCTAACTTAAAGAAAAGCATATCGAGACAAATAAGAACGTGGGAAAATCCGGACAGGAAGGGCCCTGGTACAAGTTCTACCTCATTCTTTGTAGAGACACTAGAAAACAGAAAAACAGTCAAGGAAGCACTAACAAGTCCCACAACGAGATGGCCCAAAGAGAGCCTCACCAGGCATCAAACATGACCTGAGATCAAGGCCACTCTTCTGGCTTTGGTTAACACCTAAGATTAAACAAGCTATACGAAACGTGAAGTTACCATTCTTTATGTGAAAGTTTTACAGGCAACTTTGCACTCAAGTTTTTAATATTTTAACGGGAATTACACCAGCTCCACAGTCTTGCGATTCTTGGTTCTCAACAAGTTTAAGTGTCAGGGGCTCTCGAAGATTCAGAATGTAGTAGCTGGGTAACAATGCTCAGGCCTGTAACCCTAAGTGGTTACCTTAAAAGTAAATACAGAAAGCTTTATTTTCCTATGAACAGGGCTTCTCTAATTGTCTACATTTTCACCATAGGGCTGTTACTTTGTGTAGTCATTAGAGCCCTGTCTTACAACTCAGAGCAATGAAGGGACCAGCTGGAGAAACAGACAAGAACTAGAGGTGTCAAACTCGAAACCTTCTGCAGCCAGAACCAGAATAAAATGTAACTGGAAATGTTTTCCAAAATAAGTTAAAATGTTATGCAACATATATAATACAAATTTGTTGTTTTCTAAGTCAAGACCTGGCCCAGCTGATGCCACTACTGTAAATGACAAAAGGGTCTTTTTCTCATTTCAAATCCCCTAAGCCCACAGTTATGTGAGTTTCCAAATCCCTGCACAGAATAAAAATCGAGAGGGTGAAAGTATTCTCTGAAAGCTCCTTGGAGGAGTCAACCCTAAATAAATCCTTGGGCATTCAGTCATTCATTACACAGCCCAACAAGTCAGAGGAAGGAATGTTCAGAAGGATTCCAAGGAGCCTAAGATCTGCAAATGTGCATGATTTTAGAAAAAGTTTTTCATTAAGTGAAATGCTTCTTTTTTTTGATGCTTTTTGTTTTTACAGAACATTCATTTCCA
Source organism: Phalanger gymnotis (assembly GCA_028646595.1). NCBI lineage: Eukaryota > Metazoa > Chordata > Mammalia > Diprotodontia > Phalangeridae > Phalanger > Phalanger gymnotis. The sequence goes on along the minus strand of CM053627.1, from coordinate 12,122,304 downwards.
AATGTGCCCTTCCTCCGTCCTTCCCCAGCAAAACTAACCAAGATTAAAAAAGCAAAGAGCTTACATGGAAGCACTGTGACATTCTACGTTCAGAGTCCTTCACCTAGTCAAGGAAATGAAGCACTAAACACTTCCTAAAGTTCACTGGCCCACATTCAAGCAACTTTTCAATGGAGTATCAGCCTAGGGGCACAGGCCCTCCCCCTTCCTGCCCCTACTCCCTGGAGCCTTCTCTGACAGCACCAGCCAATGGGCTCCTCGACTGCCCGTGGCACATATGGCACTAGGCACATACCGACTAGTCAGATGTAACACAGTGCATCTCTGTATGCTGTCTAGCCTAGCGTACCGTGTTCTCTAAACATTCCACAAGTACAAGTTTGTCTTCACAAGACTAAGCTGCTTCAGCTTGGGGCCCTGAGCCTGGGACCTAATGATGCCTGTAGCTCCCTCAGCACAGCAGTCTACACATGGGAGAGGGGGATAAATGGATGCGGAGTTCAATGAATTACCTCCCCACTGGCTACTGTAGTACGTGCCCTCTAGTGGTGACTCTGGAGTGCTGAAGTTTGTAGTTTTATTTTAAAGTTTCAAAGGCTACTGATTGGAACAAAATTAACACAGTAAACATTCAGTGACTGCCAGATGCAAGGCACTGAGGATGCCAAAACAACAACGATAAAGATTGCTCTCGAAGCTGGTACAGGGAAGGGCGCGAGGGCACAGAGGAGAGGTGGAGGCCACGGGTACAGGAGGGTGTGAGGGGCACAGAGGGCAAGTACAGGCCACCCAACCTGAGAAGACAACAGGTGGCAGGAAGAGGCTGAACCAGAAGAGGTGACAAAAACCACAGTGCTTTCAGGGAGGCCACTGTGGTACAAGCACTGGGAGAAATCCCACAGGTACTATTAGAAGAAGGACACCACTAGGAGCAGTGGAGACAGCAGGAGCGAGGAACGGTCAGCAGAGGGGAAAATACTGATAGAGTTGGGAAGGGTAGTGTGGGAACGTCTGGTCTAGTTCATGCTTTACGTGGCAGCCAACTGGGAGTCACGCCAGGTTTCTGAATACATGAATAAAGGGTTGAGTAGGGCACGGAGCAGTGCCAAGACTCTCCCAGGCTATTGCAGCAGTCTGGATACAAGATCTGCCACCAAGTCCCAAATCCTCCTTATCCTCACGCTCCTAAGCCTTCAGAATAGACTCCATGGATAGGTTTAGCTGCTCTTCCTGACATGCTCTGTCCATACCAGTGGTTTCCACAAGCCCAATCCTATCGGGGATTTCTAACCTGCCTGCTTTCCCAAAGGAGGGGAAGGTGAAGAGAGGAAGGTGGAAGCACAAACATGTGCCAAGAAGACAGGTGCTGTTAGGGCTGCTCTTCTGAGGGAGCACAAGCCCCAGGTTCAGTGTAGCATGAGAAAGAGACAAGCCAGGACATCCCTGGATTCAGCTTCCAGGAGGGAGAGGGAGTGGGGTGGCGTGTCACACACTCACACACCCACCCACACACCCCTGGCTTAAGTAGATAAGCGCCTCCTTGGCAACCCCTAAACACAGCTCAAGGCCTAGGCTGGGACACTGCACTGACAAACTCCCACACCCCAAGCCCCCTTCTTCAGCTCTTCCTCTGGAAAACTGGAGCCAAAATCAATATCCTTTAAACACGCACTTGGGCACATGGACATTTGCCCATCCTTCTATCCTGATGCCATCTCTCTGGTGCTTTATGGTTTATCACTCACTTTCCTCAAAACAACTCTGCAAAGTAAGTCATGTCCATATTTTATTGTCCCCATTTTACCAATGAGGCAAAAGGACAGTGGCTGAGGATGTGGCTCCTTCTACTTAAGATCATATCTCTTCAGGTTATGGGGGCAATCGCTCCCATAATGACAGTAACATTGACATAGCACTTGATGCTGAAGGATGGTGGGACAGATTTAGCTTCCAAGGTCCAAGCCTGGCAGCCCTCCCTCTATCTATCTGCCGCCCGCCCCCAGCCACTGATAACTAAGCATACAGAAGATGGTGCCCTCTCAAGAGTGACAGCAGGCCAGTGTAACAGAAGGGCCATCCTGGGAGGTCAGCTGAGATTCAGCACTATGTCATCATGGTGATATGGCCATCTGGACTGCCTCATGCGGTGGTTGTGAAGAAAGTTCTGGACAGACCTTCCAGTGCTTTCTCTGTGGTACCTTCATTACTGTAATCTTAAGAGAGAGGGCCCTAAGTAGAGAAGGAACCAGTATCCTCCACTGTTCCTCTGTACTTTATTTCCCCATTCTGCAGTAGCAATGGCCTGTTCTGAGGGTCAGGCTGGAAGGAGGGAATGAAGCCTTTCCTGGTAGCTTTCCACTGCCCCAAGCAGTTGAGACTCCCCCAAATACTCCCAACGAAGAGCACACCTTGGCCTGAGCATTTCCATCCTATGCCAGGAGGGCAGTACCTTCCCACCCAGGCTATCCGCCTCTTTTCTCAAAACACCTCCTGTCCACAAAAGAGCTAGTGAACAAGGCTTTTTTTTTAGCTGTTTAGGGCCAACCACTCTCTGAGGACCCAGGGGCTGGGCCACCCTAAGAGAAGACAAGACGTTCACCCCATCTCTCATCAAAGTGATTCTGACCTGTCTTTCAGTCCTCAGGCAGGTCCGATCACATAAAAGAAGCCAGAAAGCAGTGAAGACAACCTCTGCCATCATCTCTGATCCCACATAATACACAAAGCAAAAGAAAGGAACTCTTTGCTTTGTACATTATCACTTAATACTAACCAGAACCCCAATAGATTATAAATTCCTTGAAGACAAGACCATTTCTTATACATCTCTGTCTGGAACACAGTGTGTATTCAAGACAAATGTGCAAAATTAAAAGTTTAAGAAAAAACATTTTGGACCCCAAATTCACAGCCAAGACTTTCCAGGTCTAAATGAATCAATGGTTTTAAAATAGATGGAATTTCTCATTTATCTGAGGTGTCCTGCAGTAAAACATTTAGTGGATGTCTAACAGTGAGCACAGAAGTCAAATCCCAGGTATCAGCTTCTACAAGCGAACTGAATGCCAGTTTGCCAAGGCAGATAAAGGGCTGGTCATGGCATTCACGAATACCTAGGTAGGAACATGACACCACAAGCCAGACAACGAACTACTTCTAATCACTGCAATAAGAGAAGACTCACGGAGGCGAATGTGCCGATCTGTTTAATGTTCTGCTCGTAGCTCTGTGAGCTGGTTGGCCGGCCCGGCGTCCTCCGGGAGTACCAGAAAGTGTAGTTGTACTGCAGTGGGTGTTCTGAAGGCCCAGGGACGACAGCCTGTGGAACAAAGCAATCCCCTTAGCCCCTGGCGACTCACTCCCTTTCAGAAAGGGGCTTTTTGGTGGCACTCCTAATCCTCCCCTGCCCCCAAATAAAAGGGCCAGTTAGCCTCTAAATTAAGTAAGGTCAATTAAAAACTCTCTGCTTTTGGCAATTCTAGTCATAAATCCTAGAACAGAAGAACGTACACCACCTCAAGGACCTGTGATAAGAGAAATGTTCCAAGTTGTAAGAGAAACTCCAGGAAATCTCCCTCAAGACAAAAATTTCTCAATCCAGCATGACAGGTATACAAAGCAAGGGGAAAAGCCTGCAAGATACCACAAAATCTCTCTGAGTAAGGAGATGAGAGTTTCAGAAAAAGTGGATCTGTGAGAGGCCCTGGAACTCTTGGAATAAACAGATCTCACCAGCTTCCCAAGATTTAAACCTGCTGATGAATGCATCTGAGAAGATAGCTCCAAACACACCTTCCTCTTGTTGCTGCTCTGACTTTTGTCTCGCTCACTTTTTTCCTTCTCACCGTCTTTCTGTGCGCTGTTTTCTTCATTCTGGTCATGGTCCCCACTGTCATCATCCTTCAAGCTGAAAGAAAAGACAAAACAATGTTCCTCCTATGGCTGAACTATCTCTTCCTCATCCAAAAGAACCAGGAGATTCACAAGACTCACTGTCCTGAATAAAGGGAAAGCCCTTGAATTCAGCATGTGGGTGTGGAAGATGACCAAAGCAAAACAAGGAAAGGACTCCTGGCAGGTTAAAAGAAAAGGAGACCCCAAGCAGAAAGCCTATGTCTGTCCACCGATACCCCTAACAAATTCTAGGTGTTCAAAGGGTGCTGAAGGCGTTCAAGTGCACCATCCCAGAATGCCAGGGCCCCAGACTGCCCCTTTCCCAGCTCAATGCGTAAGGATCGGGCACTAATTCTAGGACTATGACCTTGGAGAAAGGCAGGATGGACTAGCTCAGAGAACAGACTTGGGACAAAAGTGTGGCGCATGGAAGGAAAGATATACATACAATTTCAAGTGGGAGCTCTGAAATCACTCTTTTGGCTGCTGCCTTGCAGCTCAAGGGAGGTATGTGGTTAATAAATGTGACTGAGACTAGAAATGCTCAAACTATACTCCAGGTTTGAGCCTTTAAATACATGAATTTATTATAGGAAAAGGTGATTAATTCAGGTTCCAACTCCCTTGGATAAGAGCCACCACCAACCAACCTTCACTGAGCATTTGCTGCTCGGTAGCAGAGGTGGACGAGAGGTCTAGGGGCCTTCCTCGCCTCAAGGATCAGAGATCCTGCTGCTTTCCCTTAGAAATCACCTTCCATTTATTCTGAATATATCTCGGCCATGGCTAGTGATTTGCGTGTTGTCTCCCCACCTACGATGGGAGAGGCCACAAGACACCTGGCACACAATAAGCGCTTACTAAATGCTTGCTGATCCACTGACATATGCACATAACAAGTGACTAGACAAAGCATCAGATGAATGCTGCAGACATAAGTGCTGAAAGAGAACATAGCAACTACGTGGGCTGATGGGGAAAAGGAAGGGCTAGATGGCATAGGACAGAGAAAACAGATAAGGGGAGAAAAAGGGAGAACAGACACTATGGGCAAACACTTTTCCAAAGTGAAAGAAACTTGCAGCAAGCAAAAAGCATTCCTGAGGAAGCACAGAAGCTCAGGGTTAACCACACAGTTCTTCCACCCTTGTCTGAGCAGCAGCTCTGACAGTCAGGTCCCCAGCCTTCATGGGAGACTCCACTTATGGGGAACTCAGCATCCTATGAGGAAGCCCTCTCCACTCTGCCTCTGCAACTCCTACTCTACCCTCCTAATTCTACCCCCAAGGGCCAAGGAAAACAAAGCCCTCCTCAGTGCCTTCTCTTCTCCGGTTTTAACATTCTCTGTCCCTTAAACCAATCCCCAGGAAGCCCAGCTTCCATTCCCGTTGTCCCCCCTGTCCCCTGGGCCTTGCCCCTCTCCCACCTTGGGTATACACTCTAGCTTGCCAGTTTCTTTCCCAAAATGTGGTGCACAGGACTGAACCAACCCTCCAGATACTGTCTGACCAGGGCAGAGGGCAGTTATGACCTCCTTTGTTCAATGAGCCTGTAGTTCTTTAAGGTCTCCAAGCATTTTTGAGAGGAAATGATGACTTAGCCAAGCCTCTTCCATTCCAGACTTGTACAGATGATTTTTTTTAAACTCAAGCATAAGACTTTACATTTATCTTTCATCTTATTAATTTGGTTCTTGGCTGCTAATTCTATCATCATGGGACATGGAGTCAATGATGTTAGCGATTCATTGCAGCCTTCTACAACCGCCTCAAACCTTTCAATGCGGGGACCCTGATTCTGACCAGAAATACTCAGGTCCTCTATACTCAATTCCACTTTAACAACATAAACCTGGAGTTTCTCTGGGCGCAGCTGTCTATGAATCAATCGACTGCTGTGCTCTTTTCCTATCTTACAGAACAGCTCTCTATCGTTCCAAAGTGAGGGAGAAACCTGTTTGAGGACAGAACGGGGGAGAAGGGCGGACGGGCTTGGAAGTACATTTCCTCTCAGCAACTAAGCTACTTGTGAGACAGCTGTGCAGCGATTGCTTAACGGTCACAGGAGACAAGAGGAAGTGAACTTGGACGAATTTCTCAAGGAAGGTTTTTTGGTTGCCTGGAAAGAAGGAAGCCAGGATACCAGTCAGGAGATCTGAGTTTGGGTCTCATTAATGTCTTCGGCAAGTCCTTTTCCCTCTCTGAGCCTGTTTCCTCATCTGTAAAAGGAGGGGATAGCACTGCTTAGCGCTACGTGAGGTCTACGGCCCCTTCCAGGCCACCGGATCCTGGGTCCAAAGACTCGGCTTCCAATCTCGGCTCAGCTACTTCCTGGCTGTGTGACCCTGGGCCAGTCACTTTCCCTCCCGTGGGAGCTTCTCTAGGGCTCACCAGACCACACATTCAGGGCGGCAGAGGGCTCCGGGGGTCGGATCCAACAAGGTCACGCCGGGCTGAGCCCCGATCCCGGGTCCTGGCCGAGTCTCTAAGCCCTTTCCTGCCTGGCCGCCTGCTGCACCCGGGACTACAGCTTTACAAGCGGGCTGCACCTTAAAGGTCGCCTCTGACCTCTCACTTTACCCAAGTCCAGCGACTTGCCCAAGGTCACACAAGGTGCCAGGGCCTGGTCCCCGACTCCACACCCCCCTCGGGATGGGGGGGGGGCCCACGTGGCTGCATGGCACTTCCTGGTCTCCCCCCATCGCCCCGCACTGAGTCGGGTTTTTACCTCTCTAAAGCTCACTGGAAAGCCCCAAGCCCGGCAGAATGGAAGCGCCTTGGGGGCAAGGGCCCGGCCATCCGGCAACTACCCGGGGGGCATGCAGTAGGCGCCTACTACGTGCCGGGCCCCGGGATGCACCCCCACCTGCCTGGCGGTGGAAGGTGCTTAATTGACGCCCGCTGTGGGCGATGGGGGCTGCCTTCAAGGGGCTTCCACTCCGAGGCTAAAAAAAGGGGGAAACTGAGGCGAAGAGAAAGGACTTGCCCAAGGTCACAGAGGATAGTGACAGGGCCAGGATTCGAACCCAGGTCCTCGGACTCCAAATCCAGCGCCCTCGCCGCTGCACCCCACGACCGCCCCACCAGGCACCCCGAAGGCGCTTAATCAATGCGCGTCGACTGGGGGAGGGGGCGGCGGGGTGGGTGCCCCAGCGGTGCCTTCCCCTCCCTCCTTCCCCCCCTGCCCCTAGCCCGGGTCCTCCCCTCCCGCCCCAGCCCTTGGGGGTCTCCCCTCCCCGGGCCCCGGCCCCGGCCTCGGCCCCTGGCGGGCCCCGGCAGAGGCGGGCTCAGGCTCAGGCCCGGGCCCGGGGGCGGCGGTTGGGGCCGCGCGCCACGCCACTCACGCGTCGAACTTGTTGTTCATCCTCTCGCCACCGCCGCCGCCGTCGTCTCACTCACTGACTTCCGCTCCGCTGAGTCCCTCGGCCTCGGTCCCCCCGGACACTTCCGGTGGCGCTGCGCACAGCCGGAAGTACAGAGCGCGAGCCCCCGGCCGAGGTGGGAGGGGGAGCGGAGACAACACCTCCTCCGGAAGGCGGGGCCGGGGGAGGGACCTGGAGGTGCGCCTGCGCAGGGCTGGGCTAAGGCAGTGGGCCACCTCCTCCTCCTCCTCCTTCTCCCCCCCCCACCACGTGGGTGGGGCTGAGGGCGGAGCGAAAGAGGGAGGGAGAGAGCTGACGACGTTCACGCCCCAACGCGGGGTGTGGGGAAAGAGGAAGAGCGGGACGGGGGCGGTTCGGTCCACCCTCCTAGTGTTTACAGAAGGGAAACCGAGGCCCAAGGGAAGAGACCCGAGAGGTCACGAGTCCAGCCTTCTCAGTTTACAGATGGGGAAACTGAGGCCCGAGGAGAGGGAATGGCTTGTCAAAGAGCCCACGTTCATACAGCCCGAGCCCGAGGGACTGGAGAGCGTCTGATCTCACCCCTTCCTTTCACAGAGGGGGAAACTGAGGCCCAGGGCAGTCACTTCCACAAAAGCTCCGCTCTGACCACGCCACGCCCTCCTCCCGCAGTGGCCCCTACAGCCTCCAGCAGCCAGTACGCGGGCTTTGTTTGCCTTCCAAGCCCCGCCCCCTACAAACCATACCCTCGGGCTCGGGGCATCTCTCCGGCCTCACCCAGGCAGCAGCACTCCCCCCCTGCTCCGCTCTGACCACTAGCCTCCCGTAGGTCTCACCTCAAATCTTGCCTTCCCCCGCCCCCGGCGCCAGGGCCTCCCCGTCTCCCATCATCTATCCATCCCTCGTGTTCCTTTAGATACCTCTGTTTGCGGATTGTCTCCCCACTTAGATTGGGAGTTCCTTGAGGGCAGGGACTGTCTGCCTCTCTATACACCCGGCGCTCAGTACAGGGGGTGGCATATAGTAGGTACTTGATAAATGCTTGTCGATTGAATGATTGCTGGTCTAAAGTCCCTTTCAGCTCCAAAATCTATGATCCTTTCACCTCTATGAGACCTTCCAGTCTTTTCTAGGAGTTTAATTGCGAAAAGGAAGAGAAATGTGGGACACTGGCTTGAAGGGAAGCAAAGGTGAGGTCACAGAAGAGTTTAAGGCTCGGGGTCACTGGCTGAAGACGGCAAGGAGGGGAGATTATAAAGGTTCTGCTTCTGAAGGAGTCTGATGGGGGAATGGGAATGGATACACAAGGAGAAGGTTTGGCTTTGCCTAGGTCAGAGATAGCCACAGGGTCCTCAGAGGGTTACTTAGAGGAAAGGGTTTTGGGGGAAGGTTAGGATAGGGTTAGGGTTAGAGTGAGTTCCTAAGTAGGAGGCCAAGTCTTCTGCTGACCAGGTTTGGGCAGGGAGTGATTTATAAGGCTTGAGGAAAGAAGGAAAGGTTTGAGAAGAGAAGCAGGTCAAAATAAAAGGATTGCCTGCAGGCCCAGTTGAGATCAGGTCACATAAATGGGCAAGGTTGGATGACCTCCCCCACTGGCCCCCAGGAACAGAGAAAGTGAATGGTGGTGGTAGAATAAGGGGGCAAGGAATGTCATGTAGAGGCCAGATTGTAGCTGAGCTGCCTAATTATAGTCTGAAGACTTCAAAGGAAGAAGATGAGGCCAGAATGGAGTGAAGAGGAGTGAGTCACAAGGATACATGGAAGTTGTGTTCAGAGAAAGGAATGTCAGAGTTCTGGATCTCGAAGGTAGTCCAGTTCTGGATGACAATGAGATCGAAAGTACGAGCATCCCTTAGAAGGTGGCCAGTGCATCAGAGGGGGACACACACATTGGAGTCCTGGAGTATGACAGGAGGGGTTAGGCAGTGAGTGTGGAGAGCTTCAGAACTGGAGTCAGAAGGCTGGGTTAGAATCCCTGCCTCTGTGACTTTGGGCAAGTCCCTCAACTTTTGTGAACCTTGGTTTTCTCATCTGTTAAATGATGGAGTGAGAATAGAGGCTCCTAAGACTCCTTCTACTTCTAAATCTCTGATCCTATTGTCCTGTAATGTCTGGAGGCAATCCCAACTCACAGGGCTGTTATGCCTATGGATTTGCATTCACTTAGAACTGTAGCTCAGGGCCCCCACAGTTGTGTTCACTCTTACTGATCAGCCAGAAGACAAGTGTGAGGAGATACTGCACCAGAGTGCTGACAGTATCAGAGGAGACAAGGGAATATATTGGAGAGATGTTGCAAAGGTGACATCTTGGGCTTTGGCAACAGATTGGATGTGGGGTGTGAGAAGTTGAGGATGACACCAAGACGAGAGTCTAAGAAACTGGAAGGATGAACGGACCTGCTTAAAAGCCGGTGTTTCTCTCTGCTTCCGGCAGCAGCCCTTGGTAACAGGGCACTCTCTTTGCACCATGCTCTCAGTTAAAAAACAAACAAACAAGAGGCTTTAAAAATATCTATAATAATAATGATAGCTAACATGTATTTAGGCACAGCACTAACTGAGGTAATGATGACTATGGGACGTTGTGGTCCATCAGCTCATTTGCATGTGACTGTTTTTAGACTTTTAAGAAATTATAACTGAAAAATTATAAATTAAATAACTATTCAGGGTACCACACGAAAATCATATAAGGATTGTGGAACCATACCTGACAAAAGTTAGAATTTTTGAGATTAAAATCGTATTAGAGATGGATTATTTCTTTTATGATGACCCTGATTAGAGGCTTTAGAGACCAACAGAAGAAAAGTAGAGGAAAGTGGAAGTAGGGTAAGAGATGAATAACCAGCTGAAAAGAGAAGTGAGAGCCTGCTGAGCACAGGCAGGTAAACAGACATGTGAGAAATCGACATGGAGAGGCAGCCACATAAGGAGCGTTTGTGGCCAGGGACCACCTTGGACACTGCAGGGAAGCAGAGATGGCCTGTGGTAGATGCTGAGGGAGAGTCTTCCCTCAACGTTGCCAAATGCTTCTCTCTGCTTCTAGCTGTAGCTAAAGCCCCTGGTAACAGGGCTCTCTCCCCCTTCTCCCCTCCCCTTCTCTCTTTCCCCTTCTCTCTCTCTCCACTACACTTTCAGTTTAATAAATAGGCGGCTTTAAAAAATAGCTTTTCAAACAATAGTAAAAGATAACATTTAGCTCTTACTCTGTCCCAGGCAAGGTGCAAAAACACCTTACAGTTATTATCTGATTTGATCACGGGGGTAAGTGAGATGATTATTGGCTCTTTACAGCTGCAGAACCCGAAGCAAACAGAGATTAAGTGACTTGCCCAGGTCACACAGTGGAAGTCTGAGACTGGTTTAGAACTCAGTGCTCTTCACTTCAGGCCCAGCGCTCTCTCCCCTATGATACCTCTTGCCTCCTCCTTCAGATCAACAGCAGCCCTAGGGGAGATTCCCTTCTCAGACCAGCCTGTCTGTCCCCTTCCACAGTCATGGCTAGAAGGCGTTTACCAGCAGTGGAGTCTGCTCCAGGTGTCAAGCTGAGTCAGGGTGTGACCCAGGGCCCTTGCAGCCAATGCTGCAACATCTTGGTCTGGGGCTCTGGTGTCTGTCAGAGACTTCAGCCTAACTCACTGTGAGCATTTCCTCTGCCTCCTGATTTCATTCTCCGAAGCCTGGCCACAGCATTCATGGAAAGGCTGCCAAACTGCCCGCCTTCCCTGGAGAGGACTGTGGGAGGTTGGGGGGTGGGGGAGGGAGGCACAGAGACAAAGCTAAGTTGGACAAGCTTTGGTGTGGCCTCTCACCGGCAAACACAGCCAGCCCAAACCTAAGGGGACTGAGCACCTCCTTCCAATGCTCTAGATCCCTCGGATTCCTTCTGTCTTCTGGTCATATCTGCTCCTCTTTGGCTGGGCTCTAACAAGTGGATCACTGCAATCGGGTTATCTAGAGAGGGTGATGTAGCCAGATGACAGGAAATGTCATCAGCAGAGAGGGGGGAACAGGGGCTATGCCCCCTCCTCCTCCAGGCCTGGTATGGAGGGGAGCATGGGGACTCCATGACATGATGCTGGCTCCATCTTATGGGCCTTAGGATCTGGGCTCCTGGGGGCAGAGGCCTTGGGCCATCGGCCAGCTAAGAGAGACAAAGATCTCAGGCTTCCTTTTTGGGAATGGGAGGAAGGTCATGGGTCCCTGCCCAGGATCATGGAAAGCTGGAAGGGCCTTCAGAGGCCATCTAGTCCAAGCCCCTTGATTTACTGATGGGGAAACTGAGGACCACAGAGAGGAAGTGACTCATCCTCAGCCATACAGCCAGTAAATGGCGAGAGCTGAGATTTGAACTCAGGTCCTTTGCCTCTTCTGTGTACTGAAGAGTCATCATGGCCAACTCCTTCCTTCAATAAGACTCTACCCCAGAGAACCAAAAGATCATGGGATCCTAGAGCTACATCTCAAAGAAACCTTAGAGTCCAAGCCCTTCATTTCATAGATTAGGAAACTGAAGCCCAGAGAAGTTAACTGACTTGGCCAAGGTCACATAAGTGGTAAACACTGGAGGCAGGATGTGAACTCAGGACCTCAGACTCCAGAGCCTGTGCTTTTCCCCACAGGGGCCAGCTCCCTCCCTCCAGAGTCCAACCCAAGTTCCCATGGTACAGCTGATGATTAATTTCCCTCCTTTCCCCCAGGAGGCAATGGGGGGCATAGCCGTGGCAAAAAAAGTTGGGCCCCACATCACCAGAACTCTGGGACTGGGCAAGGGAGTCAAAGTGGTCATGCCACCCCAAGGCAAGGCCAGAAGAAGCCTCCTGGTGGTGCACAGTGGCCATCGTAGAGAAGGGTTCCCTCCCATGTTGGTGCCCTGGGGCAAAGCCCTGGTTCTTCTGCCCACACCCATAAAGCCACAGCTCCTTATTTGGTTGGTATCATAGCTCTTGTACATATCTTCTCTGCCCTCCCAAATTCTAAACTCCTTGAAAACAACAGAAACCACATTATCTATCAGTGTATTTGCCTCTACTGGTACTTGGCCTGTAGTAATAAGCTTTAACATAGCTGTCATTTAAAGTGGTGCCTTAAGGTCTGTGGAATATTTTCCATTTGTAAGGGAAGGGCTTCAATACCCCCACCTCAATCAATCAATCCAAAGAGTGAAATGGGTGTTAAGAGACTTCCCTGTGACCTCGTCCAAACGTGTGGATGTGCCATTCTGTACCCTTTAAGTGCGTCACTACCAGGCCCTGACAGAGTGGATGCTCTTTGGAAACACCTATGGCAATGAGTAGGTACTTGAATGACTGATTAAACACAGGGACTATTTTTCACTTCTGTCTTTACATGCTTCACTTGTCCAAGATGCATTTATTAAGCACCTACTATGCTCTAGGAATTGTGTTAGCATACAAAGACATAGGTTACCCCCCTCAAGAGGCTTATCTTCTACTAACAAATGTTTGCTAAATTAGATTGAATGAAGTCCCATCCTTGCTCTGGGAGGTCCCACCTGGGCCCTTCCTCCGCATTCCCCTAAAACACACAAGTTGTTCCAGGTCTGCCCCTTTATTTCCCCTTGGCTTTTCCTCACAACATCCAGATCACAGAGCTCTAAAAATTCCACCGTGAAAACACAAATGTCTTCAACTTCTTTCTTCCCCTAAGAGGGGCCCAAACCTCAACACCACATGGTGGGAGCAGAAGGCCAAGATCCAACATCACGGCCCAGAACCTGGCAGAGCGGGCCCGTCGATGGCCCAGCAGCCCCCCTCCCCACTGCCCATGACAGCTAAGGCAGGTAGGTGCGGGGATCTCCTGGGAAAGGGAGAGCAGGGACCTGGTTGTAGTGGGCCAGGACAAAGATGCCGATGGTACCGCAGAAGAAAAGCATAATCACGGCCAGAAAGCAGACTCTGTCCAGAACGCGGCCCACCAGCATCCATTCTTCATTCTCCTACAGCATGAGAGACAAACATGGGATAGCCAGGCAAGCAACCTTGCCCCTCCCCCCTCAAATATACTTTCGTCCATCCAGCCAGCCATTCATTCAATGTGTGTGTTCAGTCTGACACTTTGTGACTCCATTTTGAGGTTTTCTTGGCAAGGATGCTGGGGTGATTTGCCGTTTCCTTCACCTAGCTCATTTTACAGATGAGGAAACTGAGGCAAACAGGGTTAAGTGACTAGCCCAGGGTCACACAGCTAGGAAGTGTCTGAGGCTGCCTTTGAACTCAGGAAGTTGAGTCTTCCTCACTCTGGCCTGGCACTCTATCCACTACGCCACCTAGCTACCCCATCAGTCAAGAAGCATTTATAAAGTACCTACTAATTGCCAGGAGCTGGAAATAGTAACTAGACCTGCGATTTTATTGGTACAAGGAACATCCAGGTGAGGAAACTGTGCCAATGCAGACTGGCATCTTCTGTGTGACTGAGCTGCCTGGGGATAAGCGATTACACAAAGACCCAGGGTTATACAGCCGGGAGGGGTCAGAGGCTAGACTTGAACTCAGGTCTGGCTCCAGTTCGCTATCACAGTACCTGCCCTCCAGGAGCTTACATTTTGTTGTGGAGAAACAGTAGTTACAGGATGATTGATCTGAAGCTGGAAGGGCCCCCAGAGGCCACCTAGGCCAACCGCTTTGTTTTACAGATAGAGAAACCGAGGCTCGGAGAGTGATTTGCCCAAGGTCACACAGATAATAAATAAATGCAAGGCCCAACTGTGAGCTCCCCAATGCCAGGAGTTGCATTGTTTGTGGTCTTTGTGGGCAGCACGGCAGTGCCCGGCACAGAGAAGATGCTTAATAAACGGCCGTGCCTGATATTCAGAGCTGCTGGGGAGGTGAGGATCCTTATCCCCCTTTTGCCATCTGCAGCCTTCCCAGCCTCCCCCTTCCCCACTCACGTTGGCGAAGCGTCTCTGCTGTCTCCTGGTCCAGGCGATGTGGTTGCAGGCATCCACGCAGGCCTGGATGGCAGGGGCCGCCTGCTTTAGGCTGGCACAGAATTCCTGACTGTGCCCAGACTCCAGACCATTCCCTGATGAGGAAGACAAGGGGAGAAGGAAAGGTTTGAGGTCAGAGGAGGTCACGGACCCAGGCTGGGAAGGCCCTCAGGGGTTATCCCTTCCCCTCCCCTTCCCTCTCCCTGTCCCCTCCACCTCCATTTTGCAAAGAGTAGAACTATGGCCAGGAGAAATGAGGTGACTTTCCCAAGGTCACGTGGGTGGCACACATCAGAGGTGTGATTGGAGCCTCAGCATCTTCTGCCCCCAGAGCTGGCCAGCCCCCTTTCCTGTGCCCAGGCCAGGAGCCTTACCTGACCCCTGATGTCTGCCTTACTTACACCTTACTTACACCTTACTAACACAAGTAGCCCTGCCTCATGGACCTGGCAGCCGCCTCCCTGCATTCCTCTGCCCTGCCCTCACCTATTTTCTCCAGGGCAGCCTTCACCAGCCCATCCCTCTGCCATCGCTGCTGGAACACAAGCTCGGTGCACGGCATCCACAGGGCAGCCTCCTCTCTAGCAAACCCCGACCCCGCAGAAGAGCCATTCTGGAGGTATCGGGTGAGGCGTCCGGGGGCCGAGGAGCCCAAGGGTCTCATGTGCATCTTGAGGAGTCGAGGCAGTAGGTACAGGAACACCTGGGGCCAGATGAGAGGGAGGGGCAAGGTCAGGATTCCCTGAGAGCTCGGATCAAAGGGCTCTTGGCTGTAGGTGGGGTGAGAAGGACCCAGACCTGGGACTGGGGCAGTGGGGTGGCATAGAACACAGAGTACTAGACTTGGAGTCGGGAAGACCTGAGTTTGAATCCTGCCTCAGACTCGTACTAGCTGTGTGACCCTAGGCAAGTCTTGTAACCTCTGATGGTCTCAGCTTCCCCACCTATAAAATGGGAGAACAGCACCTATCTCCCAGGTTTGTCGTGAGGATATGATGAGATATATGTGAAGCTCTTTGTAAAATGTCAAGTCCCGTACAGTCCCATGGTTATTCACTGATGGAGGGGGAGAGCTTCCTGTCACAATGAACGAATTCCTCGCACCATTTCATCTCAGCAGCAGCTCGACAGCTTGTGGCACTGAACGATGATGTGAATTGCCCAGGATGACCCGGCCAGCTTGGGTCAGAGGTCAGAGGACTCAAGGGTTACTTCTCTACACCCCCCGCCCCCAAGGCTGTCATCAGAAACTTGAGGCTGAATCCCGGAGAGACCCAAAAAACGGCTGTGAGTGTTTGGAGCTCCAAACTTAAAAAAAAAAACAACAAATGTTAGACACTGTTTTTACATGTGATTGGGGAAAAAATAAAATACATATTTTTTAAAAGCCTGTGAGTAGAAGCTCCTCCAGGATGGGGCTTGTAACGTCTGAACTGGGTTCAGATAAACCTCCAGGCTCTGGGCCAATCTGGGGCTCTTGGCAACTTTGTAAACTGCAGAGAAGGTGCCTGCTGGTGCTGGGAGAGGACTTTCCTCACCAGGGAGCTGCTTATACTGAGAAAATCAGAGCCCCAGAAGAACGGCTACAATGCTCAGTACTAAGGATGAACAAGAGAAAATGCAAACGGTGTGGGGGCTCGGGGAGCCGGGGAGCAGGGGTGTCTCTGTGTGTGTGTATCTGTGTGTGTGCGCGTGCGTGTGTGCATGTGTGTATGTATGTGTGCATGTGTGTGTGTGTATGTGTGCGTGCATGTGCATGCTTGTGTGTGTGTGTGTGTATGGAGGTATGTTGGGGGGAGCAGAATACAAATGCAGCATAGGTAAGTAAATGCAGAATACCATCATGCTTCTAGAAAGAGAAGGCCTCAGCTGCCCCTTTAAGGAGGCCAGGGATGCCGAGAGGAGGAGTTCAAGAAGGAGCCCATTCTCGGGATGGGGGCCAGATGGAGCCATCTCAGAGGCCAAAGATGGCTGGCCAAGACCAAGAAGCAGTGAACGGGCTAGTTTTGCTAGAATATAAAGTGTGGGAAGGGAAGTCGTGAGAAGGAATCTGGGATCAGGCTGTGAAGGCTTTAATGCCAAGCTGGGGGTCTGCGGTTCATCTGAGAGGAGATAGGAAGACCCCTCAGGAAATGAATGGATTTATGAGTGAGTGGGTAGGTGGGTGCATTGAGTACCAGTAGAGAGAAGAATACATATTAGGAGTTGGGACACTGGGCTAGAAGCTGGCCTAGAATCCAGACGTGCTCCATACCGAAGGAAGCAGATGTAGGGCAGAGCACAAATGTGTATGTGTGGGGGTGACCCTGGGCAGAGTGGCCAATGGAGAATGTGGAGATGGTGGATCACTTGGGTTTGGGAGTTTTTAGCTGCAGAGGGGCCAGAGTCAAGGAGGCATTTGTACTATCTGGCACTAATATGCTGAGCCCTCTAGAACAGGTGAGGGGGAGCCCTCTAAGGAGGGGCAAGCAGGGCCAGTTCAGAAAGGGAGCAGGTCCAAGCTCCCTGGTGGTCACTAATGGCTTCAGCCTGTGGAAGGCCAGCCTGGGCCACAGCGAGACCTGGTCTGAAAAAGGGGTCAAGGAGGCACGGCTGTAGCCTTACCCTTCGGACCCCTCCAGCCATGGAGTGAGTGTGGGGTGATCTGAGTGAGACATTAAGGACGATCACAGCATTCACCACAATTAGGATGGTTACCACCAGCAAGAAAGTCAGGTACCTATGGGAGAAGAGGAAGCAGGAGCCAGCATTGGTTCTTGGCCTTCTTCCTGGGAGGACAGGGTCCCAGCCCTCTCCATTACAAAGTGAGACAGGTTAGAGCCAACTCAGAAACCCTGCCCAGAGTTCCTGGGAGCAGTGGGGAATCTTGGGGATAGCCCAGAAAGAGTAGGAGAGTCTCATGCATGAGCAGATAGAGAAGGAGGGACTCCTTACTTGCTAATGAGGGGCACAGCCTGAGAGGTCTCGGGTACCTTCTTGGCCACCAGGAAGAGGAAGACGGTCTGGGCAAGCAGGACATTGATGGAGACAGTACACTTCTGCCCCCCGGCTGGCCCACCCAGAGAAGATCCACGTCAGAGTAGCTGGGCCAGGGGCCTCCCAGCTGCACCCCGACAAGTTTCTCCTCAAACCCACCTTTCTACCCTCTACCTCCCCAGAAGTAGCCTCGCTGTGACATAACAAAGTTTGAAATTCTGCAATCTTTGGAACACATTTGTTGGAATCTGTACAGTCTGTGAACATCAGTGTGCTGGAGCGCAGCCCTTTCTGTTGTCCTGGTTTCAGCCCTCTTGCCTCACCACAATGAGCCATTATCATGTGGCTCTTAATTACCTGAGGGCTATCCTGGGTGGATCCTTGCTTCCCTTGGCCCTCACTGGAGCCCCAGGGCTGCATGAAATAATTGAGGAAGGATACTGAGCATAAGGTGCATTTGGGTTCCCTTGGGTCAACTTGATTCTTTCACTTATTACATTACTCAAGTCAGCAGACCGCTCTGCGTTGGGGGGAGGGGGGGAGGCGTTCTCCTTTCTCATAATACACAAGGCACTAAGCTTCAAAGGTGATAAAAGTACTTTACAAAAACTAGGGTTCTGCTATTCTCCTTATGCACATAGGGAAACTGAGGCAAATTCACCTCTCTGAACCTCAGTCTGCCTGCAGCTATTAAGTGTCTATGGATTAAAATCCATGTATCCTCAAGTTTGGCCCCAAAGAAGAGATACAAATATGCATCACCCTCTAGTCATCACAGAAGTGGCAGGCTATGGGCATGGACTATTACAAATACTGCCAGATTTGACTGATAGGTTAGTTAATTTTGTTGAAGTGATTTTTTTTCTTTCCCTTTTTTATTCTATGTTATAAAGAATGGCTGGAGGTGGGGGCAGGCAGTACAGTAGGGATGTCTTGGGAAATTGAACAAAGAAAAGAACCTTTAATAAACACTTATGTGCTAGGCGGACTTTGGGCTAAACTGTGGGAATAGAAATACCCTGGGAATGCAAATACCAAAAGGAAGACAAGGAGATGTAAATAACTCAAGATATCAGTGAAAAAGACAGACAGAAAGAAAAGCCAGGATGCTGTATTTGTATCCCCAGGGCTTAGCACTTAGTAGGAGCTCAGTCAATGTTTGTGGACTGACTGACCCCTGACTCGAAGGCCAGTTCTCTTGCCACAGCTCTCTGCTGCCTAAACGCTCTGCAACATCAATTGAGTGCTGGAAGAGACTTTAGAGGTCACCTAGTACAGAACCCCCATTTTACAGATGAGAAAATTGAGGCTCAGAGAGGTCACCTGTCCAGGATCACACAAGGCTAGCAAAAGCAGTGTTTGAATGCAGTTCCTCTGGCTACCCATCCAGGGCTCTTTTCCCTGAACTGTGTTCTGTTGGGGGCACCCCCACCCCGGCAGGCAGCCTTGGAATGGAGGGGACCGGCCTGGAGGATCTCTAGATTCTCTTCTCAGTCTAGACCTCGTGAGCCACCAAGAAGACACCGAGGTAGCTGCCCCTCCAGAGCCAGGGGGCCTCACCTTTGGCAGGCAGAAAGTAGATGAGGATGGCCAGCGAGGAGATGAGCACACAGGGAGCAATGATATTGATGACGTAGAAAAGGGGCTTCCGCTGAATGAGCAAATAGAACACCACCCGCTGGTGCCCGGCTTCCCCTGGGGACGCCGGGGGGTCTAGGAGCCTCTTGGCAGGGCGGTGCTTGATGGCCCATTCCCCGTTCTCTGTAGGAGGCAGAGGAAGGCCAGAGGTCAGAAAGGCTCCCGCCTTGATCCAGAGGCTCTGCTATGGACCCCATCTGGCTTCCTTACATACCTGTGTAGCGTGCTCCAGCCCCGGTAGAGTGCCTACTGTACCCTCGGGAAATTGAGGAAATGGGAACAAAGAGGAGCCCAGACTGCAAAACGAGGGATCAACCGGGCCCAGAAGTGAACTCAGAGGGAGGAAGGGGCTCAGAGAAGCGGCATAGAGAGCGAGATGAGAGGGGCAATAACTGCGGAGGAATGAGATTACCAGTGAAGGCTTCAGGGTCGATGAAAATCCACTCGACCGTCTGGCCATCTTCCTTACTCAACTGCAAATCGATTTCGTTTGAGCTATAGGTCTGGGACCTTTGGAAAGGGAGAGCGCAAAGGGGAAGAAGATCAGGTGGGGAGGGGACAGAGAGAGAGGGAGGGGAGAGGGAGGGGAGAGGGAGGAGGGAGGAGAGAGAGAGAGGGAGAGGGAGAGAGGAAGAGAGAGAGAGAGAGAGAGAGAGAGAGAGAGAGAGAGAGAGAAAGAGAGAGAGAGAGAATGACAAAAGGGAGAGAAGAGGGAGGAGAGCAGGGGGAAGGGAGAAGTAGGAGAAGGGGAAGAGGGAGAGAGAAACAGAGAGAAGGAAGTGAGAGAGAAAGAAAGAGAAAGAAGGGAGAGAGAAAGAGAAGGGAGGAAGAGATACATACAGATAAAAAGAGAAAGGAAAGAGTAGGGAGAGAGATAGAGGAGGGAAGGGAGAGTGAGAGAGGGAGACAGAGGGAGGGAGGGAGGGGGAGAGAGAGAGAGAGAGAGAGAGAGAGAGAGAGAGAGAGAGAGAGAGACCGCTGAAGAAGGTGTACCCATCCATGAGTATTTACAAAAGGTTCTGTTTCCCCCAATAAGGACTCCTCCCAACCATACTACCCCTTCCATAAAAATCACAGGTGCATATAGAGCAATAAAAAGCTGGAAGGCCCCCTAAAAGGCCATTGAATCCACCCTCCCCTCAGCCCATTTTCCAGAGAAAGCTCGCCCAGTGTCACCCAACTAGTGAGTGGCTTGGCCTGGACGACCCAGGTCTTCTGCACCTCAAGCCTACATTCTTGCCTCTCCCAGCCCCCTCCTTCCAGCTGCTCCCCCTTCCCCTTTCAGCCCCAGCTCCAGCCCTCTCACTGGAAAACCAAGGAGCAGTTCTGCCAGTCGAAGGGGAAGTAGGTGACAGTGACCGGGCAGGAGGAGCGGAAGATGGCCGGCGGGAGCCAGTAGATGCAGCCGTTGGGGGAGACGAGGACGTTGCAGTACAGGGCCACTTCAAACACGCCGTCCACACTGTTGGATGCACAGGGCACCATGAAGGACCAGGCGCCGCTCAGCTGGCCCGAGTCTTTGGAATCCTCGCCCTTGCGGCTTCCCTGAGTTCCACCTGGTCCAGACGCCCTCCCAGCCTCCCCTGCAGACACGCCTTCTCTTGTCCTATAGCAGGATGACCTAATCCCTGGCCCCACTAAATTCAGACACCACTCCTTCAGCTCAGGGGTCACCTCCTCTCTGAAACCTTCTCAGACTTTCCTAGACCACCGTGAGGCTGTCTCTCTCTCTGTCCCTCTCAAACCACAGGGTTCTGGGTACCTGTCCCAGCCAGCCGCCCCACCTTCAGGAAACGGCAGGTACTTTCCTTTTTGTTCTGCTCCCCCTGTGCCTAGCACAGTGCTGGCCACAGAGCAGGTACTTAATAAGCGTTGGGTTGAATTGGATTTAATTGTAGCAAGGAAAGCGCAATTCCCCCGAATCCCGAGAACTAACTCTGCCCCAAGACTATTCTCCATCTCTACCGAGGGACCAGCAGCTTTTGGCCCCTCCGCCGTCTCCGTCACCTCGTTCCTCCCTCTCCCCGCCCCGCTTCCTTCAAACCGTCTCCGAATCCCCAAAGCGTAGAATCACAGGTTTTTGAGGGCAAAGACTATGTCAGGGAGCGCCGAATAGACGAACGTCCTTGTTCCCTAGAACCTCAGCGCCCCGCCCCTCCTTGCTCTTGGGCTCCCACCTCCACCCACTCAGGAGCCCCTTGCTTCGACTTACTTGTTCTCCAGAACGACATCTGGCCTCCAGACCATGGTGGAGGGAATTCTCAGCACCCACACGTCCTCATAGTCTCCGGGGTCCCAGCGCAGGCGGTAATCGCACCATTGCTTCAGTAATGAAGGGTCGGGGAGCCGGGAACAGGTCAGTTAGCAGCCTCGTTACACCACCTCTCCCCACCCCCACCCCCCACTTCCAGCTCCCCAGGCCTAGCTTCGTGGTTCCCTGCCCCAGGACCCTGGCATTACCCTCAGCTCTCCCAGGACGAGGGACCTTGAACCCACACTGGGAATGGGGTGGAGTGGGTTGGGAATAGCAGCTTCTGGCAGGGCACATCCTAATGAGACCTTGGGAACTAGGGCTCCTCAAGTGGGGTGGGCAAGGGGTTCTTACCATCTCTATCCAGACATTGGTGGTGAGTGCCTCCTCCCGTTCATTCTGGGGGCATAAAGGGAGGCCTCAGCACCCCAACCGTCCACTGCCAGCTCCAATGTCCAGTGAGAAGGCCAATTAAATGACCCCTTTCTCTTCCTCTGCTCCCTCCCACAATCTCCCCAGCAGGATTCCTTTGAACAGACTAGACAGACTAGACAGACTTCAGTCCAGTTAGCTCCATGTCCAGGGAGACCATAGTGGGCAAGTGTGCCAACCCTCCCCTCCCTAGGGGCCCGGCTCACCAAGGATATGAGGTTGGTGAGGGTGAGCTTTAGGCTGACGTTGATGACGTCCGAGTCCATCTCAGCTGGCCGAAGGTTTGGGTTATAATTTCTCATCAAGTCATCCAGCAGCTTCTCTTCCTGGTTCAGGCCTTGGACTCCTGTAACCAAGGGTCTTGAGCCAGGAGAGGAGAAGGTAGAAATGGAGGAGGGAGAGGAGGAGGAGGAAGAAGAAGAAGAAGGGAAGGAAAAGAGGAGGAGGAAGAGAAGGGTAGGAAGGAGAGGAAGAGGAAGAAGAAAAGAGGAGGAAAAAAGGAAGAAAAGAGGAGGAAGAAGAGGAAGGAGAGGAAGAGGAAGAAGAAAAGAAAGGGGAAGAAGAAGGGGAAGGTGAGGGGGAGAAGAAATACTGGGTAGACATGGTGGAATGAGCAGACAGACGCTAACACTGCAAGGGGAATCCTGGGGAGTGGCCCCCCTATACCCATTATCTACTCTCCAGCTCCACCTCTCATACCCCTGAGCCTCCTGCCCCGTGCCACCCTCCCTCCCTTCTCTCCAGCTTTGGTACCCAGGCAGCCGGCCAGCAGCAGCAGCTCCAGCCTCCCTAGCCAGGGCATGGTGAGCAAGGACCGGGGTGGGGAACAGGAGGCAGCCTCCCAGCTCTGGGGGCAGATTCTGGCTTCTGCAGAGCTGTCGCCTCTTCCTGCTGGCTCCCCTCCCCAACACCCCCCCTCACCCATCCCAGGCGCCTCCCTTCTCTTCTCTCACACTCACATATACACACGCAACCCTCTGCCCAGCTGTCTGTCCACAGCATTGTCAGCTGTTCAGCCTGGGACACAATGCCAGGTTCGAGTTACCGGAAGGGGAATGAGGGCTGCAGAGGGTCCCTTCCCCCACGGCAGACACTTCCAAGCCCTCCCCGTCCTGCCCACCCATTTCCAGGGCCAGGAGACAAGGACCCACCCCCTAGACAGAGAAGACAGAAAGATACTGTTTTGAGAGTTCTAGTGAACAGCAGGGCTGGGGCTGCTGCCATGGCCTGATCCCGGAACTCAGGGATCAGGCAGCTACAGAAGGAGCCGTGGAGCCCAATCAGAGTCCTGGGACCAGATCCTGGCTCTGCTGCCACCAGGGTGACAGGCAAGTGACTGCTCCAAGCTGCACCTGTTTCCCCATGTGTAAAGTGAAGGGTTGGAGCCCATCAGTCTCTTAAAGTTCTGCACACCTCCAGGTACCAGACTGTGTGTGTGGAAGGGAATCTTGAGCCAGAACCAGGGGATCCAGAGCAAGACCTGACTGGCTGGCCCATCCCACCCCACCTCCATTTTATGGAGAAGGCACTTGAAGCCACATGAGAGCTGGGCGGCTCAGTGGATAGAGTGCTAGGACTGGAGTCAGGAAGACCTGAGTTCAAATCTTGTCTCAGACACTTCCTAGCTGTGTGACCCTGCTTCCCTCAATTTCCTCATCTGTAAAATGGACTGGAGAAGGAAATGGCAAACCCCTTCAGTATCTTTGCCAAGAAAACCCCAGATGGGGTCATGAAGAGTCAGACATGACGGAAATGACTAAACAGCAGCAAGAAGCTTGAAGTCCATCGAGGTTAACTTGTGGGAGTTCCTTGAGGGCAGGGACCCTATTTTTGCCTTTCTCCGTGTCCTCACTTCAGTGCCTGGTCACTGGCACACAGTAAGAACTGCATAAAAAGCGTGTTTGTTTATTGCCTGACTTGTTCCGGGTCTTAGAGCTTGGGTTGAGTGACTCCTGGGATCCAAGTCACCTAACTTGTGTTCTTGCCCCAGCAGGCAGCCAGGTGATTTGAAGGATGCCTTAGGGTCATCGCTTTGGATGGAAAGGACTAGGTCCTCTAGTCTAACCCATCTTGTTTTAAAATATATTCCTGAATAAAGTCTGAATTTCTGCTGCCTGGCATTCGAGGCCCCAACTTTCCTTTTCAGCCTTATCTTCTTCTTTTTCATGGTTTCATAGGGTCTGGAGCTGAAAGAGACTTTGTAGATCCTCCAGCCTAACAGTTAAATTTTGTAGACGAGGGAACTGAGATCTAGGGAATTAGAATGACTTACCCAGGAGTACGCAGATCCCAAGAGTTTAATCCTAGACTTGACCCCTCCACCTTGACTCCAAATCTAGATCTCCTTGTACTGTCTACACTGGTTCTCCCATTCTCACACCCTATACTCCAGGACTCTTCCAACGCTCCCAGGACCTCCTTGCTTCCTTATCTGGTTCCTCTGCTTGGAATGCTTAGTTGTCTCCTCCCCCACCTCCAACTCTCCCTCTTCAGAGCTTCCTTCTTCTTCCTCCTCATCCACCTTAAAATGGATTTTTGCTCAGAAACTAAGATAGGGTTGGTTTGTATTATAATTTGCCCTCCGGCCACCATTCCAATGGTGTTGCTGAAGGGCGTAACACACACACACACACATACATACACACACACACACACACACACACACACACACACATCTTTGTTCTATTAGATGGCAGTGTGCATGCAAGTCAGAATGGCAGCTTCTTGAGGGCAGTCTGTATTCGTCTTTGTATTCTCAGCACCTGGCACAACTCTCTCTGCCAAATTGCCCTGGCTTGGGCAGAAACTGGGTTACACCTGGAACACAGTAGGGGCTTAATGAATAAAAACCTGTTGATTGATTGATTCTGTGTCTTGGAAAACTCCTGTCTCCCACCCAGGCTATTGGACATATTGGCGCATTGTAGGATATCCTGGATCCATCTCAGGATCTGGGTGGGGGATGGGGAGGTGGTCTCCTCATTTTCCTTGACCAACGAGTGACTCGGGGGGAAGGGTAGAATTTTTTAAAGGCTTATTGATGTGCTTTAATTTACATTCACATTTACAGATAACTCCATTCCTTGAGAGTGACAAAGCAGGACAATGACATAAAATTAATAATATAGAGACCTCGTTTGAAAGTACATGCAACATACTACATCTATGCATCTCTCCCCCCCATATTAAAAAAGCATTTTTTAACAAACAGAAATATTTTTTTTTCCTTGAAAAAAGAAAAAGAAATTTAAAACTAATTTGCATAGACAAGGAAAACAAATTCCCTCATTAGCTGTACAGAAAAATCCGTGTCTCATTCTGTGTCTTCAACCTCTATCCTCTGTGTCAGGAGGGCAGAATAAGCAGGAGAGAAGTGGGAGTCTGCTGGGCAGAGGGTGGGCAGGGCATGGGAGATATGCCCACAGGGGACACCTCCTTTGTCCAGTTATTGTTGGGGATGGCAACTAGCAGGTTGATCATGGGACGAGTAAATCAACGATCAACAAGCATTTATGAAGCACTCCTACTGTATGTCAGGCAATGGGTGGGGCATTTGAACTCTGTGAACCTCAGTTTCCTCATCTGCAGACCGGACACAATATTTGCATGACCCACCCATAGGATCGTCATGAAGGAACAGCTTAGTAAACCTGGGAAGTTTGTGGCTATGTGCCTTATTATAGCTGTTGTAGCTACTGTCAGAAGGATTTCTGTGGAACGGAATTTTCCAGATAACTAGAACTTGGAACTCTTCATGATAACAGTTTTCTAATATTAAAGTACATATAGAATTCCTTGGGAATCATGCCCTAGAATTCTATTGAGAGGTACAGAGGAATTTGCCCCTAAACTAAATGGCCCTAGGCCATTGGGCCTTACTCATTCTTCTGTCTGCTTTTTTTAATTCCTCTGTCTGCCTTGTATGGTTCTTCTGTCTGCTTTCCCCAGGGGCAGCTGTCAGCTCTCCTTACTGTCAGCGAGCTCTGGTGCTCGTGTGAGCGACTGATACACCTCGATCTGGCTGAAAGCCTCAGGGAGCAAGTGTGAAATGAAATGTATAGGCTTTGAGACCAACTGTCAACTGTTCAAGAGCATTTCTGTCGACTGTCCGGTTCTTGCGGTATTTTGGATGGTCAAAGATGCCAGAAGTTTGACTTCATGATGAGTCGGACGGAAGGAGAGACACGAGCTCGCTGTAGATCCTCACGTTCATATCGCATTGCTATTGAATAGATGTGAGTATGCGCTGGAGCTCTAAGTGGCCCGATGAGCAGGATGGTTTCCGAAAAACTGGGGAAGACTTGTATGAACTGATGCAAAGTGAAATGAGCAGAACCAGGAGAATGTTGTACACAGTAACAGCAATATCATGTGATGACAAACTGTGAATGACTTAGCTATTCTGATCAACATGACAATCCGAGACAATTCTGAAAGACTTAGGATGAAAAATGCTATCCACCTCCAGAGAAAAGACTAATGGAGTCTGAATGCAGATCGAAACCTCCTTTTTTTGCTTTCTTTATTTTTCTTGTTTGGTCTATGTTTTCTTTTGCAACACGGCTGTTATAGAAATATGTTTTGCATGACTGCACATATATAACCTGTGTCAGATTGCTTGCCTTCTCAAGGAGGGAGCAGGGGAGGTGAGGGAGAGAGAGAATTTGGAATTCAAAATTTTGAAAACTGAATGTTAAAAATTTTTACATGCGATTGAGAACTATTTAATGAAATAAATAAGAAATGCATTGGGGGTGGGGTGTGGTGCTAGTGGTGGAAGAAATCTAAGTGGCAATGGAAATTGACTCCCTGTTGTGTTTCTGGCCTTGCTTAGGGCCTAGATCAGCCACATCCGCTCTGTAGA
Source organism: Phalanger gymnotis (assembly GCA_028646595.1). Taxonomy (NCBI): domain Eukaryota; kingdom Metazoa; phylum Chordata; class Mammalia; order Diprotodontia; family Phalangeridae; genus Phalanger; species Phalanger gymnotis. The sequence goes on along the minus strand of CM053627.1, from coordinate 12,095,952 downwards.
ACTTTCCTTTCACTTGAGTTCAAATCCTGTCTCTGCTGTTTGTTACTGGTGTGACCTTGTGTGATTTCATTACTCAGGGCTTCCGTTTCCTCAACTTTAAAAATGAGGATGGCAAACTAGATGGATGCTGAGGTCCCTTCCAGCTCTGATCCTCCCCCTTGCTTATCCTCAGCAAACCTTTAAAAAAACTACAGCCCCTTCCTCTGGGGCTTCCAGGAGTGAAGAAGCGGGAAATAGCAGTTAGCTCTATGGGACCAGAAGGATGCAGGTGCAGGAAGGCCTGGCCCAGAGGGCAGAACTAGCATCAGTCAGTATAATCTGCAGAGAGGCAGATTTGGGCTTTAGGTAAAAAAAATAATAATAATAAAAACCCTTCCCCAAATTAGAGCTGAAGTGGGATTCCTTAGAGGGTAGTGAGTTCTCCATCTCTGGAGGTCTTCAAGGAGAACCTATGTGGGTGGGTAGTGAGTTTTCCATGTCTAGATGTCTTCATGGAGGAAGTAGATGGCCATGGTTGGTGATATTTGGTGAGACAGTCTTGCTTATGCAAGAGGGAGGAGGTGGTTTGAAGTGTAAAGAATGCTGGATCTGGACTCTGGACCTGGGTTCAAATTCCAGGTCTGTGTGACTGTGGGTAAATCGATGCACTTTCCTGGGCCTGAATTTCCTCATCTCTAAAATGAGGGAGTTAGAAAAGGCCAGCTCTACGTCTATCAGCCTGGGATCCTTAGATGGCCTTGGAGATCTTTTCTACCTCTCAGATACTAGAATTGTAGACTTGGTCAGTCATGGGAATGAGAAGAGACTGCTGGAGGAAAGCAGTGGCCATACTGATGGGGGAATCAGGGAAAGAGGAGCATGGGAAGGCAGGACTGATCCTTGGGGACCCTCTAGGAGTGGGGGCTTAATGGGGAAGGGGCAGTACAATGACATTGGGGCACAGCTTGGAAGGACCGACGGAAGGTGTCAGGCTAGCCCCCGAGCTGCCAGTTCCCAGAGGAACCTTGTTTTGTGCAACTGATAGGCAGGGGATAAAAGGAGGAGGGGAAGTAAGGGGAGAGAGAAGGGCAGGAGACTGGTATCCGCCATCACCCTTTGCCCGAAGATGAGAAGACCGATGGTCTGAAGGAGGATCCTGCTGGAGAGCCTTGATTTAGAGCTGACAAGGATCCTGGAGACCATCTAGCCCAACCCTCTCATTGACAGTCAAGGAAAGTGAGACCCTAGGATGCCACAGCCAAGGTCCTGCTGAGAGCAAATGGCAGGGCCAGGAAATGGACCCATGGCCTATAGATTCCTAGGCTGGTAGCTCTTGAGCTGGGAGGGACCTTAGATACCGTCTTGCCGAACTCTCTCATTTTACAGAGAAAGAGACTGAGGCCCAGAGATGGTATGTCAGTTTCTCAGTCACACATATTCGAGTGGTCAAATCCAGGGGTTAAGTCCAGGTCCCTTGACTCAAGAACTGGGGCTCTTCTCGCTGGGCCTAGCTTCCTGCACAGGCACCTGTGTGTGAACGTCAGCTCAGCCAGGTCCTACCTGTGGGACCCTGGTCACTTCCTTTCCTGAAACTTCAGCCTCCCCATCTTCCAAGTGTGTATAATGATAGCACCAGTATTGAATGGGTTATTGGGAGGCTCCAATGCAACTTTTAAAATGTGCGATTTGACTTTCGGTTTGAAATATGGTTTAATTTCTCTCCAGTGAGAGAATGTCTGTAAGCCTATTTGCAAACTTCCACATGCTCCAGAAATGTTCCTTTCCCCCTACTCTAGCATTGAGCAGAGCTGGGTACAGACTGGTCAATAAGGACTTAATGTATTGACTGATTTATCCACACTGTCTTTCCTTCCTTCCTTCCTTCCTTCCTTCCTTCCTTCCTTCCTTCCTTCCTTCCTTCCTTCCTTCCTTCCTTCCTTCCTTCCTTCCTTCCTTCCTTCCTTCCTTCCTTCCTTCCTTCCTTCCTTTTTCTTTCTATGTTTCCTATCCAAGGAAACTCTGCCTGCAAAAGTCATTGGCTCCTCTGTCCTCAGGAATACAGACTGTTCTATCCCCCATGTCATGTCCTCTCCACCTGCCTCCTTCCTCCAGTACAGCATTGAGTCAGGGCCTGGCCTTTTGAGAAGGGAGTCTCTTCAGGACCTCAGCAGGAGCTTGAGATGTGGCCCCTTCCCTATCTCTTCCTAGACTCCTGTCTTTCAGGGCAGTAACCCCTCCCCACCCTACCCTAGCCCTCCTCCACAGGACAGGGGCCGTGGAACTGCCTTGATCTGTGGGCCCCTGGATGGGCCAGCTCCTAGATGAAGCGTTTGTCCTTTTCGGCATAGGTGAAGGGGTCCCCAGGGAAAGGCTGGAGGGGGGGCTGGTTGTACATGCCCTGCAGGAGGATCCAGGCAGTACCCAGGGTCATGAGAGGGGTCACCACAAAGAGGCAGAGGCGATCCACGGTGCGGGCCACTCGACCCCAGCTGTCCTTTTCCTGGGAGACAATCAGGCAATCAACAGGCATTAATTAAGACCCCCCTATACACATACACACACATATATACATACACAAACACACAAACATGTGTGCACACATACACAAACACACACATGTACACACACGTGCACATACATGCACACACATACACAAACACACATGCACACACGCATACGCACACACATACACGCACGTACACACACATACATATGCACACACACACACTCACGCTAGGCCGAGGGGACCCAAAGACAGCAGTGAGACAGAACCCACCAAGAACTAGACAGTCCCCAGAGCCCTTCCCAAGGACTCAGGAAGGATAGAGCAGTCCTCACGAAGGACTCTTAATTTTCCTGTCTTCATGAACATACCTGCTGAAAGAGGAATCTGTCCTGCCTTCCCAGACGCCCTCACCTCTGTGACCTGCCATCTGGCTTCCATTCCTAGCACCCACTGACCCTGCAGCCTCAAAGATCACTGGGACCTGTATCAGGAGCATCTGGTCTCATCCCCCTTAACCTTGAGGGAGAATTCAGGACCACTGACCACTCCCTTTATTCCTTAGCCAAACCCTCTTTGGTTCTTACCTCTTTAAATGACCATTTTTATATCCGTGACCACCTCATTGACATTTGAGTGGGAAGGGACTGCTGAGGCCATTCGTTCCACACATACAAACCCATTTTACAGATGAGGAAACGGAGCCTTGAGGCCATAAAGCGACTCCATGGGGTAATATACATACAAGGTCATAGATTCTGAGCTAGAAGGGACTCTAGAGGTCATCTAGCCTAATGCCTTCATTTCACAGATAAGGACACTGAGGCCAGGAGGGGTGTAGGGGGCTTACCCATCCAAGGATGTAGGTAATAAATGGCAGAGCTAAGATTTGAACTCGAGTCCTCTGACTCCTGCACTACAATCCCATGCTGCCTCCTCAGATTTTCCCTCGTGTTCTGTCCCTGGTCTTTTTCTGACGTGCTCCACCTTCACAGCCTAACACACTTCCATGCCTCCATTAAGGCTCTATGCTGCCAATGCCAGGATCCTTCTCTCGAGCTCTGACATGGCTTTTCACCTCCAGATCTGTTGTATTTGGTTCCAGAAGGTTTGGGTTCAAATCCCAGGCTTGCTGCCTCTGCTTGTGTGACCTTGCGCCTTCCTCTCCAGGGCCAGTTTTAATGAGGGAGCTTGGCATGATGGCCCCTAAGGGTTCTTTAGTTCTAGAGCTATGATTCCATGACTCTTTGACCTTAATTTCTCTGGGTGTCAGCTTCCTTCTCTGTAAAATCTAGGGCTTGGATAGGAGAGTGGGAGAAGGCGGAATAACTTGGCCAAAGGAATGGGCATGGGATCAGCAAAGTTCTGATGGCCAGTCCTCTATATTTGCATGGCAGTCTTAGCCTCCGAAGGCTTCCAAGGTCTGCCTAGTACCTTCTCTGTATGACCCATAGGGCAGTACTCTGATGATGATGGGCGGAGGAGGGTAACCATGATGCTTCACTGTATCATCACCCCATCCCCTCCCCTCCACCCACATCTACCTACAAGACATTGTTTGGGTTCCAGCCCAACCCTAGGGGCTAGAGAGAAGGGTAGGATTCCCTTATCATCCCCAGGTGCCCTAGGGGAATAAGGCAGCTGAGGGTGACCCTTGGTCCTGCAGCACTACTCTATGCCAGTGACCCAGAACACAGGCCACTGGGCCAGCAGATATCCTAAGTCATGGAGCCCAAGACTTCTCCCTTGATCTCTCCAGCCCAAGACACCTCGCTGCCCTCCCTCACCTCATTGTAGCTGTTCTGATCTTTCATGTGGTTGACAATGAAGTTGGCCCCATCCACGGCTGGCTTTATCTCATTCAACAGCTCCTGCTGCGATTCTTCGGACCCTGGTGGAGGCCTCCCTGCCAGGAGACAAGAACACAGGGGGCTCTGCTAAGATGGTAGAAACAAGAGGCAGGTCCCCATCTGTCTGCCGTGCCCTGCATGGATCCCCGTCCCCAGCCCAGCCACTCACGAGCAGGAGTGACTCGGCTGGCGAGCCCGTGCCTCTCCGATTGCTTCTCAAACATGAGGTCACTGCGGGACTTGACCGTGAAGTATTCCTCTGCTTTGGAGATGTAGCCCAGAGAGCTGCTGCGGCGAATCTGGGAGGCCATCACAGGCGCGGCTTCAGGCTGGGACATGTGCAAGATCCGGGGCAGGGTCTCCAGGAACATCTGGGGGAAAGAGAAAGGCCAGGGCTGAGCCAGAGCCCTTCCTCTTCCTCCTCTCTCTGGACAGACAGGTGCCCAGGCTCATCTGCCCCCTCTCCCCATGGCCCCATGTGGCTGCTTCTCCTTTATTTGCCATCTCTCACTTCCTCCCCACTTATCTGAGACCCAAGGAGGCAGGGCAGCCAGGTAGCACAGTGGATAGAGCCCTGGGCCTGGAGTCAGGAGGACCTGAGGCCTTCAAATCTGGCCTCAGACACTTCCTAGCTGTGTGACCCTGGACAAGTCACTTAGCCTTGTTTGCCTCAGTTTCCTCATCTGTCAAACCAGCTGGAGAAGTAAATGGCAAACCGCTCTAGTATCTCTGCCAAGAAAACCCCAAATGGGGTCACAGAGAGTTGGATATGACTGAAATGACTGAACAATGGCAAAGGGGTCCATCTCGACGGGCCACGCCCTGTACTGGCCACTAGAGGAGTAACAAGCCAAAAATGAAACAGCCCCTGCCCTCAAGGGGCTAGCGCTCTATTGGTTCATTCAACGAGCATTTATTAAGCAGCCACTATGGCTAGGTGAGAGGTGAAGCTCACAGAGAGATGGGGCCTGGATTCAAGTCCTGTCTGTGACAAGTACTGGCCAAATCACTGCACCTTGTTCTAGGTGACTCTCAGTGGCTCTAAGGGGTGAAGAAGGTGCCTCTCGGCACTGATTGGGGGCTTCTCAACACTCGTGAAATCACTGGGTCTTACAACAACCATCACCCCGGAAATGTGCTCCTCAGAGATAACGTTCTCCTGGACACATACTGACTGTGTGACCTTGGGAAAGTCACAGTCTCTCTGTGCCTTAGCTCCTCATCTGGAAAGTGGAGAGAATTAAACACCTGCACTTCCTACCTCAGAGGACTGTGGTGGGAAAAGGGGCCAGTGGCTTTGGGAGGGCTGTGGGGATGGGACCTCAGACTACAATGGCCCGCATTTCTAAAGCCCTCGGAAAATTTAAAGGGACTGTGAAATCGGTATTATTACCCCCATTTAACAGATGGGAAAACTGTTGCTCATAGAGGTTGTCATAGCTCAAAAGTGTTAGAGATAAGGTTTGGCCTAGGGTCTTCCCAACATAAAGTCTATTGCTTCTTCCCCCTTTCCCACTCTTTATGGCCATTAATGTTATGATCTCAGTATTTCTTTTATTTTCTCTCCTCCTCCCCTCCCCTCCCCTCCCCTCCCCTAGCTCTCCTTCCCTTCCTGTTCTCCTCACCCTCAGATTTTTCTGACCCCTCCCCCAGTCTGGCCCCAGCACAGGCGTTCCCGCCCCACCCCCACTGTTATATCATGTCTTCTTCCTCTAGAATGCAGGCTCTTTGAGGGCAGGAATGTCTTTTTTGCTTGTATTTGTATCTCTAGGGCTTAGCACAGTGCCTGGCATGTAGTGAGTGATTGGCAAACACTCTTCATCTGTCTATCATCCATTCCCCACCCCCGACAACCTCTCCCATCTCCTCTCTTCCAGACCCACCTTCCTGACCCCCTGTGAGAGGACATGGGTGCTGGGTGTCCGGTGGTGGATGTTCAGAGTGACCACACAAATGAGCACGATGATGGTAACCAGGACCATGCCAAAGAGAAGAAACCTGCCATGGGTAGAGATAGTCCTGAGCCCCGAGCCCTGCATCCTGAGCCGTGAGCCCCGGGTCCAACTACGAGGAAGGAATAGAGAAGGGAGGTGAGCAAAGGGCAGTGGGCAGGGTCTCACTCACTTGCCAATGAGGGGGATGGCGTGGGAAGTAGCGGGCAGCCGCTTGGAAATGAGCAGCAGGAAGACAGACTGGGCCAGCAGCACTGAGATGGTCAGTGAGGTCTTCTCGCCACCTGGGAAGAAGACTGGTCTTAGGCTCTGATCCCTGACTCCTGACCTGTGACCTTTAACCCCAGACCTCATCATCACTTCTGCTTAGGGCTCAGGGGCTCCTGAAACTCTGGCCTAGGTGCTCGGGTGTCCAGCTGCCCTCCTTTCCTTTGCTCTTGGGAGTGTCAGTTAAGATGGACCCAGAATGAGAGTTGGGGTGGGGCTGGGCAGGGGGAGAAAAGAGTAATGGCGTCAGGAAGACCAAAGGTCAAGTCCTGCCTCAGACGCTTACTGGCTTTTGGACCCTGGGCAGTCACTTAGTCTCTGTTTGCCTCAGCTATCCTTAACTGTAAAAAGGAGCTAACAAGAACATCCGCCTTTCAAGGCTGTTTGAGGGTCAGCTGTGATGACCATAGAGAAAGTGACACATAAATACGCCACCCCCCCATTATCCTCATTCCTCCTCATCCACGGACAGTTCCCATGATCCCAGGTGCTGGGGGAAGCCTCCCATCCATTGAGAGGAAGCTGGCTGGAGCGGAGGAGGAGAGGGGTTAGGACCAGGAAGGTCCCCCTTGATGTCACAAGGAAGCACTTTGGGGCTGGATAGGATCCAACACTTGGGAGGGTCACTTGGCCCCTCCCAATCATGGAGCCTTGGATGTTCACGATGGAGAAAAGGAGACAAATGGAAGAAACGTTGGCTATTGGGCTAGAGGGCCCAAGCTTGGATCCTGGCTCTGAAGACTGCCTTTGGGACCTAAGACCCCTTCTCTGGACCTCAGTTTCCTCATCTGGAAAATGAAAGAGTTGATCCAGACAGGCTCCAAGGCCCCCTCCAAGGCTGGATACATGATCCTAAGCTCAGGGCAAGGCCTTTTACCACTCTAGGCCCCAATTTCCTTCAATGCAAACAGGAGATTGGACCAGATGGTCTCAAAGGCTCCTAGCTCTTGGATCCTGCCAACCTAGAGCATTGGACAGAGGACCTCTTAAACATGATACCGCCATCTCTGAGCCACTAGCAAGTCAATGGGGAAGCCCGAGAGGCAGAGGGGTGGGGCGGGGGCTGGGGCTGGGGGCTGGAGCCCCTCCCTCACTGTCAGCAGGCAAGTAGAAGGCGAGGTTGATCATGAAGGAGATGAGTACGCAGGGCACCAGGATGTTGATGATGTAGAAGAGGGGTTTCCGGCGGATGATGAGGTAGAAGGTGACGTCCTGGTAGCTGGTGCTGGCCGGGGACACGCTTCCATCTATGTTTTTCCGGGCGGGCCGGTGAACGATTTCCCACTCCCCGTTTTCTGGAAGTGACACAGACGTCCCAAGGGGGCAGGGCCAGGCGGGCACGGTGGGGCTCTGCTGGGTGAGAGGACTGAGAGGCTGAGGGGCAGGACCAGGGCAGGAGATAAGGGGGAGAACAGGACCAGTTTCTTGGGTCTGGAGAGGATAGGTGGGCTGGGTACCTGTGAAGCCTTCAGGATCAATGATGATCCACTCCACCGGGTAGGAGCGCCCACTGACTTCATCCGTCTCCTGCTTCAGTTGCAAATTAATTTCTTTGGCTGTGTATGTCAGAGAGCTGTGGGTGATGGAGGGGGAGGTCAGACCTCAGTGCCTGCCCTGTAGTATTCCCCCAGAACTGAGTGAGGATTGAAAGACTCTGTCTCTCCTCCTCCAAGGCCTTGGCCCTTTCTGCTTCCTTCATGGGCCTCTAAGGGCTTACCCTGGCCCAGGAAACTGCCCCCACCATGTCTGGGTCCTTCCCCTCCCCTCAGCCCCCTGGAGCCATGTCGCTTATTCCTGGGCTCAGGGGAAAGCTCCAGAATGAGGAAGGGCATGAGGCGGTGAAGGGAGCTGGAAGAGGTGCTGGCATCGGGGGCTGGAGGGCCCCAGTGTCCAAACCTGAACTTGAGAGAACAGTTCTGCCAATCAAAGGGGAAATAGGTGACAGTGATGGGGCAGGAAGACTGGAAGATGGCGGGTGGCAGCCAGTAGACCCAACCAGAGGGGTAGAGGAGGATGTTGCAGGCATAGGAGATGCGGAACTCGCCATCATTGCTGCAAGAGAGAAGGGAGACAAGAGTGGAGGTCACTGGACTCAGATGGGGTGGGGGGGGATGGAGTGGAGGTTTCTGGCCTTGAGTGGGGTGGTGGGGTAGAGGCCAGGCTGCCACGGCTGAGCACTAGGAGGAAAGAAGAGCTCCTGTGGGGATAACAGCCCTAAGGTTTGCCAAATATTCTCCATGGATTCTATCATCTGATTGCCATGGCTGCCCTGGGAGGTAAGCGCTACTTTTGTTTCTCTACAGATGAGAAATGGGCTGAGAGGCTTGACAGTGTCCGGGCTGGCTCCCCAGCCCTAGCCTTCCTGACTCTGGGCCTCAGCTCCATTCCCTGCCCATTAGGAGAAGGTGGGGAAAAAAGGGGCAGGGGAGCCAGAGCCCAGGGGATGGAGCAGAGACCAGAAGCTGAAGAGGGGAGGGGGATGGAAGGGCTTTGGGGAAGCATTGGAGGAGGAAGAGGAGAGGAGCCCAGGCTAACCTGTTCTCGAGGACGATCTCTGGGAGCCACAGCATGTCCGAAGGCAGGCGGAGGACGCTGATGTTCCCAAATTCGGCTATATCCCATTGGAGCCGGCTGTCCATCCAGCCCTGGAGACCCAGAGGACGCACAGAGGCCCAGTCGTCCCCTCATCCCTCTTCAGCCTGAGATTGGCACCCCCGGGAAAGGCCCAGGAATTGTGGGGCGCTGAGGAAGGGGACTCACTCAGGCAAGGATTGGTTCCCTCCTCCCATTCCCGCCCAGGAGGCCCTGCTTCCTTACATGCTCGATCCACACGTTGGTGGTGAGGGTCTCATCAACTTCTTTCTGAAAGGAGAGCAGTAGGTTGAGATCTGGCCTCAGGTCCTGGGCGCTAGGCCTTCATTCATTTATTTAGGAAGTAATTGGGGTGAAGCGACCCAACCGAGGTCACACAGCTAAGTGTCTGAGGCTGGATTTGAACTCAGGTCCTCCCGACTCCAGGGCTGTGCCACCCAGCTGCCCCAAATTAGTCCTGAGAGTGGTGATCCAGGCCTCAAGGATGTCTAGACCTGTGGGGGTGGAGAAGCGTCCAAGGGGGTTGTGATGCTAGGGGTCCCAGGTCCATACACAGTCCTCTTTACTTTAACATTGGTTACAATGATTGAAGAGGCTAAAGTGGAGAAAAAGGGGACCTCAGAGTCAGGAAGACCTGAAGTCTCACCTCTGACACATCCTGGCTGTGTGGCCCTGGGCAAGTCATTTGGCTTCCACCGTCCCAGGAAACCCTCTAAATTATAATTTGAGGAGCCACAATCTATACTGGTAGAGGGAGTTTCTTCCCTGGTCGTTCCCTAGAGCAGTGGAATCAAGCTCAAATATTAAGATCCCTGTGGGCTCAAAGGGATTTAGAAAATCATGAATTAACATCATCTATATCTCGTATTTTTATCCATCAGGCTCTGCACTTCCCAATTACAGTTTAATGTGGCTTGGGTTGCTGGCCAGGGCCCTCCACTTTGTCACCTCTGCCCTAGACCAGTGAAATCACAGGTCCAGGTAAACTCATAGTAATAACAGGCCTTTCTGCGTGACTTTAATACGTTATTTCATTTGATCCTAATAGACTCAGATTTAGCTCTCGAAGGAACCTTCCTCAGACATGCCACGGTCATGAAGGTGGTGAGTGGCAGTCCTGGAATTCGAATTCGGGTCTTTTGAGTCCAAATCCGAGGAATCTCTCAACTGTACCAGGCTTTCCCTCCTTGTGACAACCCTGGGGAGGGGAGGGGAGGGAGGAGCTGTTAAGCAAACAGATATTAGGTGACTTGCCCAGGGTCACACAGCCAGCCAGTAAGTGTTGAAGGTAGGGTCTGAAGCCAGGTCTTCCTGACTCTGGGTCCTCTACCGGGTGCACCACACTGACTTTTATTTTTGGCACATTAGCTCAGGTACCTTTAAAATCTATTGACATAATTTATTTTCATATGACCCACAATTCCCAATATATTACTCCCTCTCCCTTTCCCTCTCCCCTTCCCATCCTTTATAACAAGAAAGCAAAATTGACCCAGGCATCAACTGAGTCTGACAGTGTATGTGCTGTTTCAGCCTCATAGGCCCCCACCCCTGCCTGAGCAAGGAAAGGAGGGAGGGGCACTTTCAGCGTCTATTTTGGGGAACAAGGCCCTTTTTTCTTAAAGAATTTCTCAAGGCCCATGATGCTTAGTCGGCTTGCAGACTTCTGCCTGGTACATCCCCTTTCTCTCTTTTTGGAGGCTGATTTTCGATCTTACTACTTTATTAGCATTATTCATCATTTCAGTTAATTTTAGCTGACCATGTCAAACTTAATGGGTTCTACGAAGGCCAAGCCCATCTGCCTTCTCTCTTCCCTTCTTCCCAAACTCCTGGGCTTTTTTCTTCTTTCTCCCTCTTTTCTCTCTTTTCTGAAGTCAACTCAGGCCAATAAGCGTTTATTAACCCTCACCCTCCTTTCCCTTCCATGTGCCAGGCCCTGAGACACCAAGACAAAAATGAACCAGCCCCGCCCTCCAGAAGCTTACACGCTACTGGGAGGAAACAGCACATGCGCACTCCAAAGAAATACAAAGCCACGAGGAGGTATGGGCAAGGGGTGCTACCGAGGAGGGGAGGGAGCTCCTCCTCCTGCTCCCCCCGTTGCATCAGGCCCAGCTGAGCAGCTGCCTAGAGATGTCTCTGCGGGGCGAAGGGTGTCACTGTCACCCTCGACCCCCAAGGAACCTGGAACTCACCAGGGAGATGAGGTTGGAGAGGGTGAGGGCCAGGGAGACGTCCACCTTGTCCCCTTGGCGTTCCACAGGCCGAAGGTTCTTGTTATAACGCTTCTCTTGGAAAAGATAATGGATGAGCCGTTCCTCCTCATTCCGGGCCCAAGCACCTGGGGGGAGAAGGGGCTGGCTGGGGAGGGGCCCATTGGTTCAGGAGGAGGCTGGTTGGGAGCCTGGACAGGCACTCCATTTGGAAGACTGTCCTGCTACAGGGAGCTGAAACTGGAGAAAGTGTCCGAAAAGGCCCCTAGAGGCTGGGTGCTTGAGCAAGGTTGGGGAGGGGGGTTACAGGGTTGGAGGAAGAGAGAAGGCTCTGGGTAGGGAGTGTGTGTGTGTGTGTGTGTGTGTGTGTGTGTGTGTGTGTGTGTGTCCTGGGAGCGAGGTGGTGTGGGGAATAGGGCTGGGGGCTGGGAGGAAGGGCCGAAGTGAAAGTATCGGTGGAGGGTGGGCTGCTCCCCTGGATGGGGAGGTACTGGGGGGGGGGGTGAGATAGGGATCAGAGAGATACCAAGTACTTACTGGAGATGGCCAGAGCCATGAGCAGTCCCAGCCCCAGTGTCCAGCCCTCCATTCCGTCCCCTTGGTCTGCAGCCCTGGACCTGACCCCTGCTGTCCTAGACAGGGTGCTGAGTAATGGAGATAGGATCGGGGTGGGGGGTGGGGGGAGGAAGGGAGGGACAGGTGGTGTTGGGCTGCGGGGAGGAGGAGCAGAGGAAATGGAGGGATTATAACAGCAACCGGACACCCTGTGGGGCTCATGAGGAAGCAGGAGGACAGGGAAGGGAGAGCCCAGCAGGGGCTGCAGCCCCGATCAAGAAGTTGGAATGAAGGAGGGGACTGTGGCTGAGCTGGGCAGGGGGCAAGGCCCAGAGCTGGGGAGGGGCAAGGAGAGTGGCCGGGCCAGCTGGGGCCGTCAGTCATCTGGAAGGGACAGCTGCCCTCCTAGGGGTGGGAGCACAAAAGGCTTCCCCTCTAGGCAGTCCGGACCTCTTTCCTGAGGGGGGCCAGTCTTGTGCCCTGTCTGGAAGCATCGAACCTAGGAAATTCACCCCTAGGAAATTCACACAACTAAATTCAACATTTATTAAGTACCTACCATGTGTCAGCCATTCCCAGGAATACAGACAAAGAGAAATGACCCATGACCTTCGGGATCTTCACATATACAATAGTTTATTGGGAGAGTGGGAGAGGAACAACTTTTATTTAAACATCTACAATTTGCTAAGAGGCCCCGGACTCTGAATACCTCCTGTAGCTGCTTTTAAAAAGAAAATTGATATCATTTATTTTTCTATCAACCCCATTTCCCAGTGTGATCCTACTGGCTCCCAAAGACTCATCACTTATAGCAAAGAATAAAAAACAAGGGAAAACAATTCATCAAAATTAGCCAGCACATCTCAAAAGTCTGATGTTGTATGCAGCATTCTGTACCCATAGGCCCCCATTCACCCCCAGCTCTTCAGAAGAGAAGTTCCTTCTATTTCCAGCCAATCCTATCCCCTAAAACTTGATGGTTCTTTACTTGTTGGCCCAATTCCAGGGGGGAGGGGGGGCATTTATTATGAAAGTGCTAGTTCTCAGATGATATACAATTATCCCTTCCACATCACAGGGGTTAGGGTACCCCCATGATCTGGAAAATCTGCATAAAAATTTTTGGCCCTCCCTTCATACCAGAGAAGTCATCTGAATTATGTATTAAAAGATAAAATACATTGATGTTATCCAATACTATATACATATTTTATACATTTTTGAGTTTCTAAACTTTTTCTATGTTGTCTGCTGAGCTTCACACGTTGTCTATGGCTTTCACAAAACACCCCCCAAGTTTTCATTTAAATTCTTATGCCTACCCGTGATATATGGAAACTGCAATGGGGAAAGTCACGACGTGGAGAGATTAACTGTCCATGCCTCTATCTCCCCCCACCATAAACCAAATCTGCTGGTCCATAACTACATTATCCTGATCCCTGCCCCTCCCCACTGCTAGCTAAGGGCCTCCTTGGGGCCAGTCACAGGGCACCCCCACCATCAAACTTCATCTGGAGGCTGGGAAGATGGGAGGGACTCCTCTGGGCCCCTGAATCCCTGGACCCTCCTTAGGGGTCTTCAACTCCAAGAGACTTCTCTCTGCTTGTCCTCTTCACCCTGCTATCTCCATTGCAATAGGGCCAACCCCTATGGGAATCTGGCCCAAGTCCTTCCCGACTATGTTAGGGGCCCAGCTCTGAAGGTCCTCAAAGCCTGGGCCAAAAGGCCAGGGAGGCTATGAGTGAGGGTGGCAGGCTCCAATCCGATCATGGTGACAAAGACCACCATCCGGCCCCCCACGACCACCCTGACTTGGGCCTGGAAGAGTCCCTTCTGAGTCCTGGAGCCCAGGTCAGCCAGGATCTGTTCAGGAAAAAAGGGCAGATCAAGAAGGTAGAGGTGTGTCTCCTCTCCCAGAATCCTCCTCCCTCTCCCTCTTTTACCCTCTTCTTCTGGGAGGGGTTCCCAGGATTAGTCCAGAGGGTCTCCAGTAGGATGACTAGAGCCCGTTCTGTGTGTGTGTGTGTGTGTGTGTGTGTGTGTGTGTGTGTGTGTAGGAAGGCCTGGCTTATACACGGGAAGGAAAGATCCTCTTTTCCCCTTGACTTCCCCCCAGACCTCCCTGCTTCTGGCCCATCCTGAGCCAGGTCAGGTTGTGTGGGGCAAGGAGAAGACAAGCCTGGGGCCTGAGGGGCTTTGTCCCTACCTCCTGAAAGTCCATTGCCAGCTGGTCATGGGGCACTTGCAGGATCCAGGCATGAGCTCCTCGAAGGTCAGCCAATTTTTGGCCCAGAGCATCCAGCCCAGGGCAGCCTGGAGGGAGTGGAGAACACTCCAGTTTACAAAAGACTTTAGAACCACCAGGTCCCCTGGTTCTCATGACCCCCAGTGTCCACATATGCCAAGCATTTAGAGCCGAAAGGGACTTCAGAGGTGATTTAGATCAATCCTCTCATTTTACAGATGGGGAAACTGAGGCCAAAGAGGCTGAGGGTCAAAGCATCATAGGCTCAGAAATTTAGAACTGGGAACTCAGAGGACATGAAGTCCAACCCTCTCATTTTACAGAGAAAGAGCTGAGGCTCCCTGCTTCCCCCACCCCCACCCCCACCCCCACCCCCATTCAGCTGCTTGCTCTATATCCTGCTCTGCTTTCCCTTCTAATAATAACTTACATTTGTCTTTCAAAGTTTACAGTGTTTTCCTTCCTACAGCCTTCTGAGCCAGATGGTGCCCATTTCACAGTTAAGGAAACTGAGGCCCAGAGAGCTTAAGAAGGTGCCTCTCCAAGGTCATCCCACTAATGAGCATCAGAGGTGGGGGTCAAACCCAAAGCTCTTCCTGCCTTCATGCCTCTCTCCCCTCTCTTCTCCTGCCTCCCTCTGGGCTTCCTGCTGGATAGGGACCGATGGGAGATGGCCTTGGTGCAATGTTGGATTTGAGGGGGTCAGGAGGAGGGCCTAACTCATTACCTTTCACTTCTGCCTCCTGCTCCTGCCTTCCCTGGGGTAGGGGGGCATCTCCTCGGGGAGCTGAGGAGAAAAAAAACAGTGAGGACTTTGTTCAAAAGGGGGGATGAGGACACTGAGAGGGAGAGACAGAGAGATAGAGAAGGTAGCAGCTCACAGGAGGAGGGGAGGGGAGGGGAGGGGAGGGAAAGCATCTTTAGTCATACCTAGAGATTTTGGCATCTGGGGCAAGCACCACAAACCATGCCCAGGGCAAGAGGCAGGGAAGTTATTCTGAAGAGGGAATAGAGTGCTCATCGCCCACCCTATCAGGGAGACAAAGATCCCGAGACACTGTCTCTAGGCTGCTGCTAAGGAAGCTGACCAAAGGGGAAAAGATGGGGGAGATGGGGAAGCAGTCCATGCCATCACAGTGAAAGACAGAAAGCATTGCCAGGGCCCTGAGGTAAAGCCCCTGTGTCCTTGCCTTAGGTAAGGCTCTAATCGTTGGAGTGGAGGAGGGGTTGGGGGGCAGTCAACACATGGGGAATCAAGCAAAACTGAGAGTGTCTAAGAATGATGGCGTCCCAGGAGAAAGGGCAAAAGAGGCACCGAAGCTTGCCAGCTACCAGAGAGGATCAAGGTACCTGTGCCCTGGCCCCGCCACGGAGCTCGGGGAGGAAGCCAGGAATGTTCCAGAAGCCCTAGGTCAAGCTGAGGCAGACCCAAGTGGCGGGAGAGGAAGTCCTGGGCATCTCTGAGTAGGCTCAGCAGGGTCTGGACCAGAGAGCGCAGCTCTGGGGGAGGGGCAGAGAACGGAGCAAGGGGCAGGTTGGGAGGAGGGATTCCAAAGTCCCCCCCTCCCTGCCTGTTCCTAGCCCCCCTCAATCAGCCCTGCAGCCAAGTCTCCCGAGCAGCAAAGAGACACTGACCACATCTGCTCCTGCGCAGCCGACATTTCCTCTGGGACAGGAGGATGCAGGCGCCGGATTCCTGAGGTGCAGGGCAGGAGCGCTCATAGAAGGCGCAGAGATGTGCAAATTCCGCAGAAGGGTCCTCCTGGGTGTCCAGAGCCAAAAACTCCCGGCAGCTGGGCTCCCTGCTGGAAGGAGGGGCTGCAGAGACAGAACTAGGTTGGCCGCCAGTTCTTTCTCTGAACCAACCTCTCATGCTATTGAATCAATCCATCGGGGGCTCAACCAGCTTTCAGTGAGCAGCACCTACTTTGTCCTAGGCCCTCGGAACAGAGACAAAAGCGGGATAGTCCCCGCCCTCAAGAAGAAACAATGTGCATGTAAATAAATCCAAAGAGTCTGTGAGACCTGGGATGAAATCGTGCCTCAGACATTTCCTAGCTATGTGACTCTGGACAAGTCACGGGAACCTCTCCATGGTCCGCTTCCTCATCTGTGAAAGATGGACTTAAGGTCCTTTCTAATGATCTTTCTGCTCTCTATTCATGATGCTACAAAAGAGGAAGGGAGTGGGTCCGGAAGAAATGGAGACATAGAAGAGATGGAGATTTGCCCAGGAGGGGTGGAGTGGGACCAGAGCCTGAGTCTGAATTTCCAACCTAGAACCAAGGTCATTTTGTCTGTGGATCCCCAGTTCCTAGCACGGAGCCTGGCACATAGTAGGTGTTTAATACCTGCTTGTTGAATGGACCGATAGGATGTAAACTCTTTGAGGGCAGAAATTATCACAATTTGCCTTTGTATCCCCAGTTCCTAACACAGAGCCTGACACGTAGTAGGTGCTTAATATCTGCTTGTTGAAAGGACCAATAGAAGGTAAGTTAATGGTTTCATTTTTGTCTCTGCATTCCCAGTACCAGCACAATGCCTTAGCACATAGTAGGTGTTTAATAAATGGTTGCTGAATTGGAAGTTTTTTTTTCTCTGTGCCCTAATTTCTGGTAGCATGAAAGGTGAAAGGTGGAGGAAAAAACTCAACCCAAAGCAAACCAAAGTAAAGGCTGATGAGGAGGTAGGGGAGAGCACGCTTACCACTCCTCTGCTGGTGGATCCAGTCCCCAAAAGCTGCCACGCGGGTGTACACCCCAGGTTTGCCTGGCTCTCCACAGCCATCCCCCCAGGAGGTGATACCATAAAGGACCTCCCTCAGGGGGGCCCCAGGCACTGAACATGTCAGAGGCCCCCCTGAGTCACCCTGCGGACACATGGAAATAAGGAGAAGGAGCTGGTGGCCCCTGGGCTGCCCTCCTGCACCCCAACCAGGGAGCTATTCTGTATAGTTGAAAACGGACAGTTAACAGAGAGTGGGGTGGGTTCAGGAGACCTGAGGGGGTTCTAGTCTCAGCCCTGTACTGACTGTACAAGCTAAGGCAAATAGCGGCCCCTCTCTGGGCCACCCTGTAAAATAAAGGGCCAGGCAGATGGCCTCCAAGCTCTTCCATGTTTGGTGACTCACAAGGGGAGAGGGTGGGAGGGCTGCTGAGACTTAATCACATCCCTGCTTTGCCCCCTGCTGATGTTCTTAGGGCCATAAAATCTCAGGGTTTAATGCTGAAAGGAACCTCAGAAGCTACGTGGTCCAACCTCCTCAGTTTATGGAAAAAGGCATTGAGGCCCAAAGTGGGTAAGAGACTGGCCCAAGGTCATTCAGGTAGTATCTGAGGTGGAATCTGACCCCAAGGTTTCCAACTCCCAATCCAGTGCTCTTTCTGTTCTAGGAAGCTGTCCCCACGAAGGAGAGGCCATGTCTGTCGTTCACATGCTTGGTGGGGTGCTATCTCCAACAGGCTCCTTCCCTCCTACCTGACAGGAGTCGACTCCGCCAGATGGATAGCCAGCACAGAGCATGGTGCTGGGGTGAAGCGCTGGCCCCAAAGCTGTCCGGCAAGCGTCCAAGCTGAGCAAGGGCACCCTGGCTTCCATCACGCTCTTAGCCGCAGGCCCATCTGAGAGGGAGTGACAAGACACCATTGGGCATGGAGCTCTTGGGACACCCATCCCTTCTGACCCCTTCCTCTATGCCCCCATACACCCACCTACTCCCATCTCCCTTCCCACTGGGGGCTCTGTGTGTGTGAGAGCTAGACAGCCACCTAAAACCCCATTGGTTCAGAGTCCCCCATCTGTCACACCTTCATAGACAGCTCCCCAGCCAGCAATGGAGCAGATGGTGCCCACTGGAGGCTCTCTGGGCTCCTCAGGCAGACAAATAGGCCGTGCCCATTTGAACGGTGGCACCGGTGCCCATAGCTCCACCAAAGCCAAGTCATTTTGAAAGGTCTGGGGATCAAACTATAGGAAGAAGAAAGAGGGGTACGTCAGTAGAGGAGGGACTGAGAAATGGGAAGTCAGAGCTCTGGGGAGCCCAGGGGCCAGGAGCAGTTTGGAGAGAAGGATAAGGCAAGGCTCTGGAGTCTTACCTTGGGGTGGGGCAGAATGCGGTTAACAGGGATCCCCTCCTCCTGCCTCTCCCCAGAGGGACTGTTCAGGGTCACTGTCCACAGCAGCTCATTTTGAAGGCTGTTACGGAACACAGGATGTGTGGTCACCAGGGAAGGGGAAGGAAGAGGCTACTGACTCTCCTGGTCCTTTCCCTTGTCTCAGGAAGGGGATTCACAAACAGGCTTCTAGATTTAGAGTTGAAAGAGACCTCAGAGTACATCTAGTCCAATGCCCATTTTACAGATGAGAGCACTGAGGCCAAGTAAAGCCATGGAGGAATTGACAGAGATGAGCCTTGAACTCAGGTCCTCACTCTAAATCTAATGTTTTTCTATGGTACCACGTCTGGGTTGATGACAATACTAATAGTATTTACAGAGGATTTTAAGTGCCTTCAAAATAATCTAATTTATCCTCGTAACAACTCAGGGAGGTAGCTACTTTATTATTCTCATTTTGCAGATGAGGATACTGAGGCAAAGTGACTGTTAAGGGTCGTACAGCTAGTCAGTGTCTGAGGTCACATTTGAACCTCAGGGCTTCCTGCCTCTATGGCCGAAGTCCTGTCCTTTGTGCCACCCAGATTTGTTTAATCAAACTTAGGTGTTTTCTCTCTTTTTCCTTTGGAGATGGGATAGGGGTGGGCAGGGAGAAGAAGGAGAAAGAGGAGGAGGAGGAAGAGGAGGAAGGGAGAAAGAATGGTAAGGAAACATCAAGGTCTGAGGCCCTGGAAGGTTTGTGCATTGACTTCTTTCCCTTTCTCTCTCTCTCTCTCTCTCTCTCTCTCTCTCTCTCTCTCTCTCTCTCTCTCTCTCTCTCTTCCTTCCTTCCTTCCTTCCTTCCTTCCTTCCTTCCTTCCTTCCTTCCATCCCTTCCTTCATACCTTCCTTCCTTCCTTCCTTCCTTCCTTCCTTCTTTCTTTCTTTCTTTCTTTCTTTCTTTCTTTCTTTCTTTCTTCCTTCCTTCCTTCCTTCCTTCATCTACCATATGTTTCTTTATTGTTTGTTTTTGGTGGGGACCTATGACTTTATCGGTGCAGGAAACTCCCATGGAGCAGGGAAGCAACTCTTAATCAATGTATAGTTGTAGAGAGTTAGGGAATTGACGGGCGCATCTAGCCTCATACAACCAGTATGTGTCAGAAGAGGGACTTGAACATCTCTCTGAGTTCTGGGTGGGCTCTCCACGCCACTTAACATATATTATCCAAGCTGACCCTTCACCTGGGACTTTAGCCCTCGTTAGCCCCAGTTTACAGCCAAAGAAACGCCTCAGATAAGCATGACTTGCCAAGGTCACAAAGCTGCAGAGGTGGGCGCTGAAACAAGGTCCCTCTCAACTCCCTTCCATCCACTATCCCCTCGGCCTCTCTGGGGCCAATCTACCTCTAAATCTTCATACTCTGAATCCATAGGTCATATCCAGGGCTTTGAGCCCCCCTCCCCTGCCCTCTTCCCCTCCCCTTGGCTTTTGGATAGCCTTGGGGTGCTTCTCTCATCCACCAGGGGGAAGCAGAGACCACTGTCTGGTTGAGGCTGTAGCCACAGTCCTATTAAGTGGTGAAAATTAGAGGTGGGGGTTATAGAGCAGTTGGGTTTGCATGTCTGTTTCTACTCCCCCCTGCCTCCCACTCCCTTCCAGGGGACACACCTTGCAAAACAGTGAGCAGCAGTGAGGACCCAGGCATCCCCGACGAGGACACCTCCACACATGGACTGCGCGTTCATTCTCAGCGACACCAGCCACGGCCAGGAGCCTGGGGATGCCTCCTTGCCCCCCACTATTCTGCCCTGGGCCCATGTCCCATTGGCAGTTCCACGGCTCTGAAGGCCACAAGTCACTGTCAGGAGAGGAAGGGCAGTCAGGATGAGGTTCCAACCCCGTGGGCACTACGTGGACATCCCACCTCCCCCAGCATCCGGCTATCCTTCCTCCCAACCTTCTGCCTATCCCTGTGGTCCTTACCCAGCTTCTGTTGTCCAGGAACATTGTGGACATGAGGCTGCTGGCTCCGAAGCCCTAGGGATGCAGGGGTCAAGGGGACAGGATCACAATACTCACCTCTGACCAGCACACATCCCCATCCCAGGATCCCAGAATCTCAGAGCTAGAAAGGGTCTCCAAGATGACCTGGTTCAACCCACCCCTGATGAATGGTAGTCCACTCGCCTGAGGGGACTCTGACCTTGTCCTTGGGCTAACTGAAGGGAGCCGGGGCCCTAAGGAAGTGTTAGACACAGGATCCCTAGAGCCTAAGGGAGGGGTCCAGTGAGGCTGGAGTGGGGGGGGGGGCTAGTCAAGGGCTAGACTGGAATGGGAAGACAGGAGGGAACAGAAGAGGGAAGAAGAGGGAAAAGCAGGGCTAAGAGGGGACCATGGTGCCCAGGGGGAGGGACATTGAAGATCCTGGCCCCAGGAGAAAGGATGACTTGGGTTGAGGGCCTGGGATAGCATCAGCAAGGGTTCCTGCCCTACCACCTCGGTGCTCACCAGGACAAGATGAGGTGTGGTTAACACAAGCCTGGCACACCAGAAGCCTGCGTCTATATTCCATGGTCGCTCTTTCTACAGCCAGGGAGGCCTTTCTCTGGACAGCCTTCAGCAGGAGAGTCCCCTGTTCAGACAGAGCTGTGGAAGCAGAAAGCACCAGGCTGGTGGTCAGATCAGGAGATCTGTGCCTGGGGTAGGGTGGGGGATTAGCGAGTAGTCAGGCCCACTCCTTACAGCTACAGAAACCCAGTCAAAGAGAGGGCCAGTCACCTCCCCAAGGTCACAAAGGTAACTAATGTCAGACCTGGGATTTGAAGAGGAAACTCCAGGGGCCTGATGTCTGAGTGTAGGACTCAATGACCTCTGAGGTGCTGGCTAGCTCAAAATGATCGGTAACTATCACAGGGCGATGGGAGCTTTGCCCAAAGTTTGGAGGGTGAGGACAGCATAGAGAGTCTTTCAAGCATCATAGAAACTACGGAACTTAGCACCCAACTAACAAGAACAACTAATTAAAATAGGAAACAGCATCTGGGTGGGGTTCCCCATTCTATGCCCTGGTTTGTCTGCTCATCGGCACACATTATCTCCTGAGGTCTCATTTATCACTGTGACTTACTTTGTCTCAGAAGGTAGATTTCAGGTGGATATCATCCCATTTGCCCTGGTACCAAAGTGGCTAGTCCCACCTGTCCTCGTTGTGCTTGGGTTCTCTTCTACCCAAGAAAAGCTAAAGCCAAGCTTAAGGCCTCAGAGCTCCCCCAAATAAGAATGGAGCAGACATATGAGAGGGAGCTGGGCCATGGGATGCCCCCTTCCACCTTCATCCTCAACCTCAATTCCTTTACCTCTCTCCTGACTGACTTCCCACCTTTCCCCAAACCTCAAAATTCCTGTCCTAATCTCCAGTTTAGGCAGCTCAGTGGATAGAGTGCCAGGCCTGAAATTGGAAGGACCTGAGTTCAAATTTATCCTCAGACACTTCCTAGCTGTGTGACCCTGGGCAAGTCACTTAACCCTGTTTGCCTCAGTTTCCTCATCTGTAAAATGAGTTGGAGAAGGAAATGGCAAACCACTCCAGTATCTCTGAGGAGAAAACCCCAAATGGGGTCACAAAGAGTCAGATGTGACTAATTCTAACTCCTTCTCAGCCCCTAAAGTCTCCCCCTAACCCTCACACTCATCCCTAATTCTCATTTGGCTTTCTAAACCTTAATTTCCTCTTTATTTTTACTCCTCCTTACCCCAGGGTCCTTCCTAATTAGGATCCTTCCTAATCCCTGGCCCCCCACTCCTCCCTAAACTCCACACTTCTACCTACTTACCCCCCCCACACACACACTCTTTACCCCTCTCCTAACTCCCCTCCCTCCCATGCTCAGGATGGCCAGGGAATAAACTCACCTTGAAGTGTAGTCCTGGCCAGATGCTCTTGCCTGGGGGCTGAAGTCCCCACACCCCCAATGCCCCAGGGGGACAGGAGGCCCAGAAGCCCTAGCACCACTGGCAGCATTGTACCCTGAGGGCTTGGAGGGAACTAGAGTGAGCAGCCCCCCAGGCTCCCTTCCCTGGGCTCCCAGTTCTTTCTTCTCCCTTTGTTTCAGTGACCCTTAGTCCTTCGGTTCCTGGTGCCTTCGGCCTCAGACCTCTAGCCACTCTGTCTGTCTGTTCTCCCTGGCCAGGATCTCCCACCATGCCCTGGCTTAGCAGGGACAGAGGAGGTGAGCTAGAAGGGATGGGGAGTGGGGGAGGGGGGACAAGGGGCTGTTGGACAAACCCTCCGCTGGCCAACCCTGGTGTCCAGCTTGGGGTCATGAATGGGGCCTTCGAAGATGCAGCCGGAGGGAAGGGAGTGGGTAGGGATGGGCCTCTCCCTTTCCCTGGGTCCCTTCTCCCCACCAGTCTCAGCCTTTGAAGTCCTGTCCTCAGGGCTCTTTGTGAAAAGGGCCCTTGTTTCCCCAGGCCCATCAAAGGGGGCATCAAAGGGGGAAAAGCTGGGCTAACGGTTGGGCTGGTGGCCCTGGAAGTGAGTGGGAGGGAGAGGCCAGACCGCTAGGACAGCACAGCTTCCCATCCTAGAGCAGCCCATAAAGGCCAGTCGGGGGGGGGCGTGGGGGGAGGAGACCCAGGCCCTGGGGTGGGAGGGGGAGCATCTCCAGGCCCTCCCTGAACGTCCACTGCTCATGGGCTGACGTCAAGGAGATTTGTGCTGTGGCCCAGTCCGTCCTAGGGAGTCCCAGCGGCCTCTCCACGCCCAGTCTGCGTGCCTAAAGCCTGTTCTGGAATTTGGCCTCAGAAGCCTTGGGTTCAAATTCTGACTCAGTTGTGTGACTTTAGACGAGGCTCTTCTGCTCACTGGGCTTCAGCTTTCTCTGATGTCCAATGGAGAGATTTGATTTTGATGATTTTGAGGTCCCTTTGAGCACCGGATCCCCGGGTTCTGGGTCCCCTGCCTGGGCCCCAGGAGCTCCCAGGCCTAATTGCTTTGGGGCCCCTTCCCAGACAATTGTTAGCACTTCAAAAGGGCAAGATCAAAGAGTTGTAATTAGCGCAGTAATTACTGGAGGGGAGGGGGGCCAGAGGCGGGGAGGGGAGGCCAGAGGAGGGTGCTGGCAGCGGGTCCGGGGGACTGGTGGGGGAGAGGAGGGGATGAAAGGCTCTAGGGAGGACCTGAGCTGGCAGAGGGGCTGCCGCACTCCCAGATGGTGCTTCCTGTCCCCTCTCCCTACCCCAATGGCACTTCTTTACTGGGAGGTCTGGTTGAAGCTGTGTGCCCTTGCTCCCAGGGAACTCTGGGGACAGCTCAGCCCCGCTGGAAGGCCTCCAAGACCAGTGGACGATGCCTTTGGGTGGGGTAAGAGAAGCGAGCCCAAAAGCTGCTGCGGTAACTAGATGATGGGGCCTGGGACTTGGGGGGCTCCCTTACTCACGGGGCTTTGGAAAGACAAGAATAGGAAGGCTGAGATATGGGCACTAGCAAGTGGGTGCTGGAGTAAGGAGGACCGAGTTCTGGTTTTACCCTGGCCATATACTGGCCATATGGTTGTGGGTTGGACTCCCCAGGGCTCCCAGCCAAGTGTCTAAGGCTATAAATGACGGAGCTCCAAGTATTGCTAAAATCACAGATCTTGTCTCCCCCTGACAGTAGCTGACATTTACATGAATCAGGCCTTGAAGTTCGCAAAGCCCTTTATGCACATTTGTAATTCAAGGACTGGCGAAAGAGATCCAGTCCTTGAAGGACCTTTGGCTATTCTCTGCCTGATGCCAGTCCATGTGGAATTTAGGGGAGCAATTTTGGCCAAGACGAAAGTCTTCTAAAGGACTGGGGAGCTGGAAAGATTGAAGACTCCGCAGCGACTGAGCAGGAATTGGGTGACGTAGCAGAGGTGCTCCCACTAATCCGTCCACCTCTTCCCTGGCAGCTTTTGGGTGAGGAGGACAATTCTGGGTTGCCAGGTGGGGGATCATTCTTCTATCTGGCCACCATGTGTCTGGGAGCCTGTGGTACCTATGCTTCCTTTATGGTTGTTCTTTCCTGATTTCAGGAAATACACGTCCCCAGGTAAGAGTATCCAGGCAACTTTGTGAGTTCCAGGGCTGTAGAGGTCCCACCAGGGAGTCAAGTGGATAGTAGAGTGTGCCTGAGCTGGTCAACACAGGACGCACAGGCAGTGACTAGAGAGTACCAGCATCAGATGAAAAGTGGCCTGGCCCAGAAATGGTTTGACCCATCCATGCCCAAAGCCGAGGCTTGCTGCAAACTTCCTGAGGTCTCCTTCAAGAGAGAAGAGGAGGTCCAGGGTCAGAACATGAGAAGCACCAAGTTGCCCTCATTAACTTTGTATTTTCAATTTTAACCGGCTCTCACCTTATTTATGTTGGAGAAAAGTGTGCTTTCTGGGTCGTGGAGAATTTATTCTAGCTATGCCTTCTCAGTAAATCACTTTTCTAAAAGCTGATTTATTTCAGGTGGCTCATTGATAATGCAGAACACACTGACGGGGCTGGTGATCAGCGGTGCTAGAAACCCCAGTCCCAAGCCCTGAGGAAAGTAGTCAGCTGCCCTTTGGGAAGAGAGAGTGAGCCCCGGAGGAAGTGTTATGTAATGAAATATAAAATATGTACAAAGATATTTTTACAGAGAGGACACTAGCAACTAGGAATGGATGAATGAATAACACATTGCTTCGCGTGTGCTAAGTACTGGGGACTGAACTTGCAGAGCATCCCGACTAGTGGTCATCCCTCCTCGCAGTCTTCCTTCGAGCCTGGCTTTGCCTCTAGAAGGCTCTGGGGACTGGTTTGAATCTCTCCTCGCTGAGCTTGGTGGGCTCTCCCCGTAGGCAGCACTCCCAGCACAGCCTAATTTTAGACGCTAAACAGGATCGGACACGTTTCTAGCCCCCAGGAAACACCAGGAGCTTCAGCTGGTCTCAGGCTCCAGAGCCCACATCTTCAGGATGATGGTCAAGAAAAGGAAAAGGGAGGCTGAGTGAGGAGAGCTACTAGGATAGGTGCTGGGATTACACCACTAGATGGCGCAATAGAGCAGGTAATGCCTCATTAAGGGATACACACTGCTCACTTTCTAGGGTACAACCCTACTGTGAGCAGGCTATGGAAATATCAGTGCCCTGTCTTACAAACGGGGAGACAAAGGAAAGGGTCCAAAAGTCTAGCTATCTAGTCGCAGAATCATAAGATGGAGAGACGGATGTCCAACCTCCTTGCCTCCCAAGTGCAGATCAGATTTCAGTTTCAGTTTATTTCAGAATTCTTTTCTCATCTGCATTAGTTCAGTGTTTCTGGGGCCAGGTGGTGGGGAGGTCAGGGGTCCATAATGGTGTCAAATGGGAGCAGCCTCTGTAGGGTGGGAGAGTCAGGAGCCAAGCTCACTGGTTGTTTTTCAGTCGTGTATGACTCTTCACGACCCCATTGGAATTTTCTTGACAAAGATACTGGAGTGGTTTGCCATTTCCCTCTTCAGCTTATTTTACAGATTAGGAAACTGAGGCAAACGAGGTTAAATGACTTGCCTAAGGTCACACAGCTAGCATGGCTTTGAACTCAGGAAGATGAGTCTTTCTGACTCTAGGCTCAGCACTCTATCCATGGAACTACCTAGCTGCACTCTTAAGACGTGACTAACAGCATGTTGGACTTGGAAAGGATTTTAGTGGTCATTTGACAGAGGGATTGAGGCTCAGAGCCTTAGCTGATCCTGGCTCTGGATTTGGTTCTACAGCATGGGTAGTGGTCCAACCTAGGCCACTTAGGCCAGCCACCTTCATCAGGTGAGAATACATTTTGGTTGACTCAATTACTCAAAGGTATGAACGAGGCGTCCATAAGGCCTGGGCATCTCCCTAGGTGCAACAGAAAGTCTTAAGAATTGGCTGCGGGACTCGGCCATCCTCTGTGGGGCTCACACATAAAGTCAGGAGTTCGCAACTGAAGATGTGACCATCCTGAGCTCCAGAATTGATGGGGGGGGGGAGAGCACTTCAGCCTTGGTGTCCTTTGTCCCCACCCTCGTTGGTCGGAGCAGAAGCTTCTTGAATGCCAAAACACCAGAGGATTTGGATTTTTTCATCAGTGTCTTAGCAGGGATCCTGGGACAGTGACGGTTCTGACTTCAAATCAGATGTCTATATGGGGAGTCAAAGACAGACTGGATGTGAAATAGAGATTCGAGATTCCATAAGAAGGTCAGAGGAAAAAATCTACGCCACAATTGATAGAAACTTCTTGAGGATTCCAGCAAAAGGACTTCTAGAAGCTATGAATTACCTTCTCCACAAGAACTCTAGGCTAGCTTTTCCAGGATTTGATGCATTTGTAGGAGAGCATGGACCTTGTGAGATGCTCAGGCAGATATGTCTGGAAGGAAAGTGAAGTATTTGTTCTGCAATCCTTCAGAGTTCCTTTAACTTTCAGGAAAGTATAATAAGTGTGATGGGTTGTGTTTTGTGTTAATGCATCTTCTGAGATTCTGGTGCTTTGGGTATTTCTTTTGTGGTAGAAGACATTGTGGTCGTGGTTTGTCCTTCATTCTGGAAGAGGACCATGACATCAGGGAGATGATGACATGACTTGCAGCTGACTTTGATTTGAGTGAGGGAGGGCTGTGCAAAGTCACCAGCCTCACTTTCTCCTTGAGACCCAACTGGGTCCAGTGGCCAGATATGTATCAGGACAACTGGAGTTGGCCCAGGAAGCAGTGGGAGATCTTGGCCCTTTTAACACAATTCACTCTGGCTCTCATGGATTGGACAACAATAAATCCCTGCTCAGGCACCACTTAATAGTTATTTTTTGGGCCCTCCTGGCTCAGAGTGAATGTAAATAGTAACTGTTTCTCTTTTGGCCAGTAACCCTGAAGGTCTTCCCACCAGTTTGAGTTTTCTTTTTTTATTAAAAGGGCCATCCCTTGACTCACTGCTTAAAGAGGCCTATTCATTGAATGGGCGTTGCCTCACTCAAAGGTAGAAGAAATAAATAGCTGTCCTATACCTCATATATACTTTGTACCCTGGGTATCTTTTCTAGAAAGTACCCTTTTAATCCCTTTAGGGGGAGGCCCTAGACCTAGGACACACCTAAACTTCATTTAAGAGATTTTTCTCTGGAATTCTGGGGTAGGGGCATAATGAGCCTAGAGAGGGAAAGCCTGTCTTTGAGGACTGCACTCAGTCCATGTGAGTCCAGTTAGAGTAACTACTTGAGAGGGGGCACCTTCTAGGCCATTGGCAACATCTGTACAACCTAAAAATGAAAATCTATGTCGATTTTTCAAAACCACATCATCCCCGACACCCATAAGAATGTACATTTCAAAAGCACAAGAGAAGAGGCTGTGGGTTTACTTCTTTGACCTCAGTACTATTATTTGTGCAGAATTAATTTTCTCAAAGTTAGTCAACCAAGATCGTTATATTGGTATTCAGAAGCAAAGGAGAGACTCTGTGGAATATTTTTCTCCATGGTGATGGTGCAGCAGCAGCTCGCTGTTATGTTTTCCACGAAAAGTTCAGACCAAAATTTATTGAGTCCAATTCAATCAGCAACGTCCTTATTCACAAGACTTGCATCTGAGTTACTTTTGGTCACTTCCAAAAATCAAATCTACTCTTTGGACAGGTTCCCGGGCTCCGAGCTACTTGTTGGCTATCTGTACACTAAACTCTAGAACCATTTTTCTCATCTCCTGACCACCACAACCTTGATTCTCCAGCTCTGAGAGGTGCATTTTTGCCTTGTTTTTTCCAGGGCCCAGGTGTTCACCAAACTTCTCTGCTGGCTGTCACTGCTGGCTAATAGGAATCCTCCTCCACACTTTCCAGTACCCCTTCAAGCGTTGTCTGCCTCTACAAGACCTCAGATTATATTATAATGCTGAAATCATCAGACCTGTTCGATACTAGTTTTTTTTTAATTTTCTGTATTACTCATCTTATGAAAGAAGATACAGACCAAGAAAGAAAAAAAAATGCCAAAAAATAAAGTGAAAAAAAATGTTGCTTTGATCTGCATTCAGACTTCACCAGTTCTTTCTCTGGAGGTGGATAACATTTTTCATCATGAGTCTTTTGGGATTGATACTAGCTGAAAAAAAATTAAAAGGTCAATAGTAAAAATTAGAAAAGGAAGAATCAGAAATAATTGAATGCAACAAACCAATGTTTGATAAACTTTCAAGCATAAATTACCAAATTACCTAGGAAAGACCTCTCTATGTGATAAAAAAAAAATAAATATCAAAACTAGAAAGCAGTCTGGCAGAAATTAGGTTTAAACCAATATCTTATACCATATTCTGCAATAAATTCCAAATGGATACATGAGAAGAACATTAAAGATCTTATCAGAAAAAATGAGAAAATAAGCAGATTGGACATCTTTCATGGCTTTAAGAAAGGGACTAAATTCTTTTTTTCCCTTATTCCAAAGGTTTTATTGAGGCAGGTTTTCACATACAATTGGGAGAAGACAGGAAGAGGAGTGGGCCAAGGATGGGCCAAGGATTGGGGTAGAGCTGAAATTAAGAGTGAAATAAATATAGAAAGAAAAGCTTAGGAACCCTGACCAGGGACAGGGGACAGACCGACATAGACTATCACATAGTGATAACAACCAAAGAAAGGTATCTGGGGAGAAGCGGGAAGGGGACGTCTGGGCTTCCATTTAAAATTGTATTGATTTATACAGAATATACAGTGTGAAGAAGGGGGCTAGAGGGGGAAAGGAGGGCTTCACCATCCCCCCACCCCAATGTTCCTCCCTAGAGCCAATGAGCCTCCCTCTTCTCCCCATGGGCCCCTGGTCCCAGGGGAGCTGGGAGGAAAGGAGCACCCCCCACCCCAGCAAAAATAGTTAAAGGGACTAAATTCTTAAACAAAGGATAGAGGTAATTATGAAAGATTAGATAAATTTGGTCGCATGGTATTGAAAAGATTTTGTATATGCGAAGTTAATGCAAGGAAGGATAAGAAGGATAAGAAGTTATCTGGGAAGCAATCTTTGTATCAAATATCTCTGATAAGGGTTTGATAGGCAAAATATAAAGTGTCCCAAAAGTCTTAGTTCAGTCTTAGGCTAGCAAAGCTTAATATAGAGACAATTACCAGAAATACACAAATCCAAAAGTTATTGACCAGTAGAGAAATGGTTCTAGGGAATGTTTTTCATTTTGTCTTTGTGCCCAGGCCTCCCAGGGCCTATTCCAGTACCTTACTCATAGTAGGTACCTAATTAACACTACTTGGATTAAACTGAATTGCTGTCAATCAAGGGGCCAGCCAGGCTTGGGCAGCAGACATTTGAAACCAAGTGATGGAAGCTAAGGCCAGAAGGGCGTCGTGAAGCCAGATTCAATCCAAGCAGACATTTACTAACTGCCTGGTACATGAAGGGTAACTTGAGGGCCAGACTGTGGTATGGCCATTTTCCAACGATGGCTCATGGGCAGTACAGAGACTGGGAGATGCCTCAATAACATCATGAGTGGACGGGGGTGGTGTGATGGGAAAAACACTGGAGGATGCCAATTGATTGGGGAATGGCAGGACAAATTGTGGTATGTAATTGTGATGGAATATTATTGCACCATGAGTATTGATTGTTTACGACCTGATGCAGGGTGAAGTCAGTTGAACCAGGAAAACAAATTAAGTGATGACCACAGTAATGTACAGGAAAACCACTCTCGAAGACTTCAGAACTTTTCTCCGTGCAGTGACCAATTTGTGATTTTTGTTCCTTCGGAGGACAACTCCAAATTCAGCTTGGCTGGCCCTCAGGCAATGGACACGGAATCCAGCATTAGGCCCCTCCTTGAAATCTGGGTCCTGTGGTCATAGTCTTTAAGAATAGAACAAAGTTTCACAGTAGGAACTTCTTCGAGTCCTGAATGAACCATAGCTCTGTGAAAATTACCATTGATCCGTGTGCCAAGGTGAGGGGGAGGTGTAACTAAAGTAACCAAGATAGCCCCAAAGGACACTAAATATGCCAACTCCCAAATCTTGGCCCAGGGCAAATGGGAAGTGCGGGCTGAAAGAGTCAGGGCATAGAATCTACTCTGCAGCTGGACAGGAGGACTTCTAAGGTCCCTCCAAGTTCTAAATCAATGATTCTATGATCACCAGCTCTCCTGAGGAAGCCATTATGAACTGACCATTTTTTTTTAAAAATCAAACTCATAGATCTCACAGCCCTCAAGAGAGAAAGCTCCTCTCCCAGCTCAGATCAACACTTTTAATTTACAGCCTTAGAAAATGAGCTGGTGGTACCATGAAGTTTAAGGGACTTGTCCAGGGTCACACAGCCAGTTTGTGTCAGAGTCAGATCATAAATATAGTCTAATGGAAAGAGATGAATTTGGAATCAGAGGACTTGGGTTCAAATCCCACCCCTTCCATTTAATTCCCATGTGACTTTGAGCATTTCACCTCTCTCTCTAGGCCAATCTGCTCATTTGTAAAATGAGGGATTTGGATTCTATGACCTCTGAGGACCCTTCCAGTTCTATGGAACTGATACAGTTTTGTTGTTTTTTTTTTTTTTTAGTATCATGGAGAGCCAAGATCTGTGAATGGCATGGCAGTGGACAAAGTGTGAAGCTGGTTAGGCCCAAGGCTACCCGCTCATCCCTAGGTAAGGAGATGATCCTTGACAGTTCACTTCTATGAGGCATGTCTGCTGGGGAGCAGTTGCTGAGTTAACCATAAATGTTGACAGTTTATTTGTCTAGGGGTTCAGGTTGACCTTAGAGTTCTAAGAAAAGCCTTTACTGAAATTTGGCTTGACTCAATATTCTGACAAAGCAATTGCTCATTTGAATATGACAAGTTGTAGAATCCTGGGATGAATGGAGAACAAAGTTGGCTCCAGTGATTTGTGTATAAGGAACTGGAGAACTTTTAGATTAGTAATATGAATGATCACAGAATTCCAAACTTTCTATAATTATAGGACAAATATAATTTAGCTGGTCATAGACAGAAGATGAGAATTTGGTTGCACAGCACATGAGAAGAATCAGTGACTAAAGCAAGAAGAGTTAGAAGGGAAGGACAGGAGGATTAGAAGGGACAACTGTCACTTGTTACCTATAGAGTGTCACTTATTGGTATATGAAGAGAGGACAGAAGTTACTTCCTTCATTGCCAGCTGTTGATACTGAGAGGTGGAGAAGAAGAATCCTGCTAAGGAACAGAGTTGGAGTGGCTTTGCAGAACACTCCTAAACTGGAAGGCATCAGATAAGTCTGAAGCTGGAAGTGACAGATACTATGGTTGCTGTCAAGGAGTAAGCTCAGCTAAGCAGAGGCACAGCTTTGAAGGAGAGCATCAGAGAAGCATCTAGCCCAGCTAAGATGTCATGTTCAGTGAATTGTAAAGTCGAGTACAGCATGGATCAGCTCAGTTTAGCAGTGGGAATATCTGCTTAATGCAGAGATTATGCTTATCAAGGAATTTCTATGGACGGTTCCTAAGACAGAAAGAGCACACTGAAGGCTATAGGTTCAGAGTTGTGAGTTTCCCCAGCCACGTGTAAGCTTTACTATCTTGGCCCAGTTTCCCCATGAACACTATATACATTGGTGGGAGAGTACAATTCAGGTTTATGGGTACAATTTATGTAAATATTATGTTCTCGTTGCATTTTTGGAAAATGTTTTAAGATTAGAAGCTAATTTATTCCTGAGAAATACCCCCCTGGGAGTGGGGTCACAAGCTATAATGTTGGTGGGAATGCTAACCCAGGTGCATTAGCCCTAGGATCTCGAGGTTTAGAACAGCATATTTGTGGCTCTCTTGTGTTTG
Source organism: Phalanger gymnotis (assembly GCA_028646595.1). Lineage (NCBI taxonomy): Eukaryota > Metazoa > Chordata > Mammalia > Diprotodontia > Phalangeridae > Phalanger > Phalanger gymnotis. Next base: position 12,063,848 of record CM053627.1, on the reverse strand, counting down.
AGCTACCTGCCCCCAGAAGCCTTGCCTTGCCTCCCTAAATGGCAGAATAGGATTCGATTAACTCCATCTTATCACTCTTAACCCGCCGACCACCACGAACAACAGATAAACTTCAATGGTACCGCCACAAAGATAAGACGGCTTGGATCACAGATTCTGGGGAGCTGAGAAAACGGCTAGTTCAGCCTCGAACTCGACTGGGGAATCTCCTCTGCAAAAGCTCTGTCTGTTAATTCTAAGACTTTACGTGTCATTGAAAAAAATAAAATACTATTAACTGCAAAAACCAAATCTCTGTTCTTGAACATTTCCAATGACAGGGAGCTCATTAACTTTCAAGGCTTCCTATACAGCTCTCTTTATTCAAAAGTGCTGGTGATCACAGCTCCAGAGCTGGAAAGGCCCTAGGGGACCGTCTGTTCCAACCCTCTCCCATTTTACAGAAGACTACACCAAGACTCAAGGTCATGTGGATGATAAGTGTTAGCCAGGTGATCTGAAGCCAGGTGCTCTGCCTCCACGGTGTTCTTCCCTAGGTTCAGACCCAGTCCGGCTCCCTTGATGCCTTGCCTCAGCATGGCGGCTTCCCTTCATAGAGTTGATTTTTGTTCCCCCCTCACCCTCCTGTCTTTTCCCAGATTCTCTCCTATTTTGTTTGATTTTGTTTGCCCAGAAGTTTTCCTGTTTTATGTAAATCTGACTTTCACTATGCAAAGTGCGTTCCCGGGTTACCTTTTGTGAGCCTCACAGCCCTTGGGCATGGGTAGACATTACAATCCCCTTTTTTTTTTTACTCTAGGGAAACCGAAGCCCAAAGCTACATGATGACAGATCCAAGGACCCACAGCTAATTCCTGGCCAAGCTAGGCTAGAAGCCAGGTCTCCTGCCTGCGCATCCCCAGGTTCTCTCCTCCAGATTCCGCTTGCCTCTTTAGGCTTAAACCTTATTGGTCCTTCTACCACTGGGCTCTGGGTGACCCAGGTGACCAGCCTGTAGCTCTCCCAGGCTATTAATGTTAAAGACACAATTAGAATGGAGGAGAGAATGTCACCTGAGTCAGATATTTCTCAGGCCATTAGCTCAAAGAATTTTCCACACAATTTATCTCTGGTATTTATGAGCACTGGGGGCCAACCACATTTCTAAGCAGTTCTTCGATTCAGGAGTTTCCAAGCTCCCGGAGGGGGTGGGCTGCTGTTATAGTGGCTACAGGTGGTCCCCATCATTTTAGCAGAAAGTCAAGAGATTGCTCTGGTGGGGAGTTGTTCTTTCCAGGACGGCACTTCCTTTTTCTTGTTGTCTCTACCTATTAGTACTTCCTGCCCACCCCTGGCCCCAACAGATACCAAGTCCCCTGCTTCAGGCTGCACAGGCATACCTCAGAGACATTTCCAGTTTGGTTCTAGAGCACCGCAATAAACTAAGTATTGCAATAAAGTGAGTCACATGATTTTTTTGGTTTCCCAGTGCATATAAAAGTTATGTTTACACTACACTGTAACCTATTAACTGTGCAATTGTATTATGTAAAAAAAAACATACACACACCTTAATTTAAAATACTTTATTGTTAAAAAATGCAAATCTTCATCTGAGTTTTCAGTGGGTCGTATTTTTTTTTAACCGCTGGAGGGTCTTGCCTCCATGTTGACGGCTGCTGACTGATCAAGATGGGAGGTGCTGAAGGATAGGGTGGCTGTGGCAATTTCTTTTAATAAGACAACGATGAGGCTTGCCACGTCGATGGATTCTCCCTTTCACTTGAACACATCGTAGGGTTATTAATTGCCTGACTTCAATATTGTTGTAGCTCAGGGAGTAGGGAGACCCAATGAGAGGGAGAGAGGTGGGAGACGGCAGGTCAGTGGAGCAGTCAGAACACATACAACAATTGCCAAGTCGGCTTGCCGTCTTATATGGGCGTGGTTCATGGTGCCCCCAAACAATTACAGTAGTCACATTAAATATCACCGATCACTACAACAGATAATAATGATGATGGTGGTAATAATAATAAAATTTGAAATATTCCAAGAATTACCAAATATGACAGACATATGATGTGAGCACGCGCTTTTGGAAGAAGGGAGCCAACAGACTTGACGCAGGGTTGCCTCAAACTTTCAGTTTGTAAAACTGATCTGTGATGTGCAATAAAGTGAAGCATAAGAAAAAGAGGTACATTTCTCTTCTTGCTCCCCCTTCCAGGCCAAGCCCAAGATTCACCTCCTCCAGGAAGCCTTTCCTGAGTCCTCATATCTCCCTTCTTTCCCCAAATTAATGGTGCCCATCCCTTGGTGTTCTGCAAATGGACAGCTAGCTCACAGAGAGTGAGAGCCGTACTGAACATGATAGTAGATATGAATAGAGAGTCCTGGGTTCAAATCCCACTTCAGACACATACTATCTACCTGTGTGACCCTAGGTAGGTCACTTAACCTTAGTGAGCCTCGGTTCCCCCCTCCCCTATAAAATGAGATTGAACTAGATGGTCACCGAGGCCCGTTCTGGGGCTTGATCTTTGATCTTGTGTCCACCCCTCTCCGGCCCAGTAGAATGCTTAGCCCATATTTATATTGTGCTTGCTAGTTTAGAAACACTTTACACTCATTTTATTTGAACCACACGAAAACTCCGTGAGGAAGATACTGCAAGTATCATTATCCCTACTTGATATATCAGTCAACCAATCAATCAACATGCATTTATTAGGCACCAATGATGTGCCAAGCACTGTGCAAAGTGCTGAGGATACAGATGGCAGAAGTGAGATGGTCCTTGCCCTCTGGGAGTTTACATTCAGATCGAGGAGACAGCAGGTACATAAGCAAATATTTAAGTCTCGGAGAGACCATAGTGACTTTTCTAAGGTCACCAGTTCCTCAGTGAGGATGGATCTGAGGCTCCGGCCCAGGTATTTGGGCTTCAAGCCCAGTGCCTTTCCCAGCCTGGGCTGGGCCCATAGGGATGGTCAGTGAGTGAATGACTGCTGAGCAGTGACCCCTGACCCAGGGAGGGCCAGTCCCCACTGTGGCTTCTGACCAGAGTGAAGAGAAGGCCATAGGCAGCCTCAACTACGTTTGTTCTTTAATTTGGAGGATCAGGTGAATGAATTGGGATCTAGCAAAGCATGCTGTGTACAGAGTGCTCAGACTCAGACCCGGGTTCAACCCCCTCCTCTGCCACCTATTAGTTACGTGACCCTGGGCCTGTGTGTCCCCTTCTCTGAGCCTCTGACTCTCTGTGGATAAAGTAATACTGGTGCCAACTGTCTAGCTGGTTTTCTGTAAGCAAGATCTCTGTAAATTGCTAGTGTGAAGTACTGCAGAAATGGAAAGTGTTCATTATCACCATTACTTCTCTGTTCAGACTTGTGATTCCCCTGGCACCGGGAGCTTCAGGTGAGGATACGCCCTCCACAGGCCTAGGAGGACTCACCTTCTCTGCCAATTACTAGAGAACTGCTGGTGACTCTTCGGGGAACACATTAATCATAAATACTCCGACACTGCACTCGATTCTCAGGGGAAAAGAGATAACATGAGATCGTATCAAAAGTTGACAATATCAAGATTTAGTTAAGTCTGCCTGCTTCTAGGATAGATTCTGGGCTCCTTCATCCTAGTTCCTTAGATGATCTCCATCTTCATCCACAGCATTGGGAGGTGGGAGATTGCAGGAGCAGAGAAGGGACTGGAGAAGATGGACTCTCATACCTCCCCATGGGTCAAATCTATAGAACTGGGCTGGCAACTTGTCTCCTCAAAGTTCTGGGGGACCTTGAGTATCTGGCTGGGGGGGTGGAACTTTTCTAATTGATTGTGAGTTGAGAGACAAACTTAATTACCTTTTTTTTTTAGTCAAGGGTATTTACTAAGGTGATATAAGAGTTGGTAGAAAACATTTCCTCCCTCTCCCCAACCCTGTAACATACTCACTCGCAAGGACATAGAGTTTAGGGGGAAGTAGGTGTAAGCTTAGAGTACGTGTAACAAAACATAAAGTTCCTGGAAGTTCTTTTGGGGGAGTCTTAAAGATGTTGTCTTTAGGTGTGGTGTATCTTCCTTCTGATTTCTTTGTGGAGCCTTGAAACCCTTTACCCAGAGTGACTAATTTGTCTTAGGCAGACACTGCTCCCCCCAAACTACTGCTGTCTTACATTGGACATTGCCAAAACGAGATCCAGCACCTCTCAGGCTACGTTCTCAGCAATGACTCAAAATTCTATGTTTAAAAAAAAAAACTGGTGAGGAGAAAGGTTATAGGGAGAATCTGAGAAATAAAGTCATCTGAGGTGCCATAGTAGGACTGTCATTTTTATTTGGAACCATCTGGGGCTTCAAGGGTTAATGTCCATATGTTTTTGAAAGAGAAGCCTTCCTGCTGCACTGGCAAATCTCATTCATTTGGAATTTGGGATGCTATGGAAAGGGGCACCAGGCTTATAAAAGTTTGGCTCAGTAAACGATTTTGTTAACTAAGAGTCCAGTGGGAATAATTACTTAAATCTTAAGGGGAAAAAGTGATTTGCAAGTACTTTAGAAATGCCATTAAACATTAAACAATACTCATCTATTAATTAAAGCAGGCCCCCTTAGAACCTCTTTTAGAAAACACTGGAAACTTAGACTTAGTTTCCTTATGTCCCTGGAAGCAATGGGAGAGAGTTTCTTTAAAAAGTTAGTCTAATTTCTTGGAAATGCGAAATGGCCACACCTTCTTCCCCACCCCACACCGCCAATTTTTGGGGTGAGATGTCATTGGCAAAGGGAACTCCCTCTGTGGAAAGTCTCTTTCTCATCACAGATCCCTTCTCTTCCCCAACGTCTGGTCTTAGTGTTGCCTGAAGCCCTGAGAGGTTAAGTGTCAAAAAGCCAGGATGGGTCAGAAGCAGGGTTATACTGAGGCTCAGAGAGATTAGAGGAGTTGCTCAGTCACAAAGCTAACTAGTATCTGCGATGGGAATGGAACCCAGGTCTTTCTATCCGTCATTAAGTGCCTACTGTGCCAGGCACTGTGCTAAGCGCTGGGGATGCAGCAAGACAGTCCCTGCCTTCAAGCAGCTTACAATCTAATGGAGGAGGCAATATGCAAACAACTATGTGCACATAAGATATAGACAGTATAAGGGAGAATCTACAGGGGGAATTAGGGGATCAAGAAAAGATTGCTACAGAAGGTGGGATTTTAGCTGGGACTTGAAGTCAGGGAAGCCGAGAGGTGGAGATGAGGTGGGAGTGGATTCCAGGCTTGTGGGGACGGCCATTGCAAATGCCTGCCCTGTCTGGTGGGAGGAACAGTGTCACTGGATCCCAAAGTAAGAGGGGTGGCGAGTCAGGGTAAGATAACCGGGAAGGTGGGAGTGGGTTGGGGGCAAGTTATAAAGGACATAAAAGGCAATCCCTGGGAAGCACCGCGTGGGAAGGAACTCGTGCCCCCTGGTGTCGCCCTGCGGATAGGCAGCATGGGCAAGGGCCCGAGCACAGAGCTGCACTGCCCCCTTGCCCAGAAGCCTAAGCAAGGCTAGATGCCTAGGATTCTGGCTAGGCTGTGAGTACCGGCCTAGACTCCACTCCTTCTTGGGGCAAGCCTGCCCCAGGCCCTCCGAGCCTGATCAGGACCCTCTGCTCCTTCCACCCACACCTCCTCCATCCCTCTCGGGTCGCTGGCTTCCCACCCCGGGGCCTCTCCCTGCACTCCCTGTCCTAATCCGCGCCAGCCTTAGGGGCAGGGAGGCGTACTCATCTATCCATTCACCGCGCAGCCGCTTTCATTTATTCCTCTCCTCACTGCCCCCAGGAAAGGCCGCGAGTCTGGTAAGACTGGCCTACGCCCCCTCCCAAAGGAAAGGCTATTTGGCCTGAAGCCTGCTGGGAAGGCACTGGACCGAAATTCTGGAGAGAGGAGGTGGTAGCTGAGTCCTATTTCCCAATCCTAGGAGTAGCTCCCTCCCCACCCCCGGGTCCCAGTCCCTCATCCCCCCCCGCCCCAGGTTCTAGTTACTGAGGTTCCAACCCCTTCGGGCATCCAGTCCTACGACCCTCCCCTCTCCAGGTCCTACCCTTTCTCCTGGGGCCCAACCCTTCAAGTCCCAGCCCCCTCTTCCCCGCCACCCAGCTCCTAGCCCTGCCAGGCACCCAGTCTGGGGTGTCCCTCCCGCCTTTCTCGCCCCTCCTGCCTCAGGTTCTTAGCTCTCTTTTCCCCCCGGGCCCCAGCTCCCCAGCACGAAGTCTTGGGTCTCCTTCCCTCGGTCTGGAAGGGCTGAGGAGGCTAGGAGTGGAGGCCAGGGGGCGCGGGAGAGGGATGGCGCGGTACCCTCAGCCCAGCAGCCGCCGCAGCAGCTGCGCAGGGCGCGACGCTAATAAATCGCTGTAGGCTATTAGGGAGAGGAGCGGGAATAAACAAGCCGCCGCCACCGCGGCAGCAGCCACCCGCCTAAGATGAAATGCGGCCCATTTGCGGGGTAATCGCTCTGCGCTGGGAGGAATTATCTGCGGCATTAGTGGTGGCAGGGCCTGAGGAGGGAGGGAGAGGACCCTGAGAAGAGAAGAGGGGCCGCAACTGATTCCTGCCCCTGGGAATCTGAGGGGAGGGCTGGGGCTTTGCTACCTCTCCCTCTATTCCTCCCCCGGGGTCAGAGCAGGGTGGCCCCTACCCCTCCTCTGGACAGCGGCTTCCCACCTCCGACAGGCCCTGGCTTCGATTCACGTCTTCGACGCTTACTTGCGTGTACCCATTCTTGAGTTCTCCACCTAGAACCCCGGCCTGGGCTGGCCTGGGAGGCGTTTTTGGGGGGCGGGGTGGAGGGGGGATTCTTAAGAGCTGATGGCTGGTTCGTTCCAGTACATACCTTAGAGGTGCAAGTGCACTCTAAGGAGTGGAAGGAGAGAAAGGAGGCCTATATATGAAGTCCTACGCCAGGTTCGAGTCCTGCTTCTGCCTTTTAGTACCTGTGTGGCGTTACCTTGGGCCAGTTACTTCTCTGAGCCTCAGCCTTCTCCTCCGTAAAGCGGGGAGGTTGCTCCGTGCAGCTCGAAATCCGGTATCCAGCAGGGGGATGAGGTGTCCCTCTGCCTGCGTGTCTCCATTTAGAACGTGAGCTACTCGAGACTGGAGACCAGCCGCACCAAGTCAGTGCCTGGCACAGCAGACATTTCCTACGTTTTTGTTGAACTCGATTCTGCCAAGTCCCTCCTTTCAGGGAAGGCCATTTGAAGCTCCCCGGGTCCTCCAGAGACCCCGAGGCCACCTCTGAGCACCAGCGGCCCCGTCGTCTCGGGCTTCGCTGCTGCTCCCGGGAGTTGTCTCAGCCCTTCGGGAGTGGTAGCGAGCTGGGCGGGTCAGCAGTGAGAAAGAGCTCTGTGCTGGGAGTCAGGCCCTGGCTCTGCTGTTTGCCCTCTGGGGGCCTCTGGACAAGTCTCTTCCACTCTATGGACAAAGCCCTTCCTTGCCTCCTCTGCAAAAGGATCCCTAAGCGCCGCAACCCCGTGCAGTTGGGCGCTGGATGCCCTGCCTCTCTAGTCTTAGTTCGGTTTCCATCTTTGCCCCAGCCAATTTATTGAATCCTTTGTCTTTCTCCTTCAAACTCAGCTCCACCTTCTCTCCCCGCTCTTTGTTCCTCTGCCCCCCTCTCCCCCCAGGGGCTTGAGGACACCTCAATGCTGTAAAAGCAGGGTGGAGAAGGGATGATCAGAGAGAGGAGGAGGAGGGGGGAAAGCTGGAAGGAAGAAGAAGCAAGAAGGGGGGGGGGCGTTGGCATTAGCTGATTGTTTCTCTCCATGACTGTAATGGGAATCTATCCCTGCTTTCGTGTCTGGGCTGCTAAGCAGTCCTCAGAGGGAGGGGACTGGGATGAGTAGCCCCCTTCCCCCTTCTGAGGAAAAAGACAAAGTCCTTCAATTTTCCCCAGCCAGAAGGTGTCCCCACTGGGAGGCTAGCCACTTGGACCTCTCTCCTGCTCTAGCAAACCTTATTATTCTTCGCCCCTCCCCAACCTCAGAGTTCAGTGCCCCTGGACTCAAAGGGGCAAAGCTTGGCCCCTCCAAAATGAGACCGAACTGGGCTGGGGGTGGTTCAGTGCAGTGGAGGAGGAGTGCTCCACCGGGGAGAGCCCCTTCTGGCCTCTTCCCCTCCTGGCCTTGGTTCACAGCCCTCTCCTGGCTTTCCTCAGCAGGCAAGCAGCAGAAGGGAGGCTGCTGCTTTCACGCTAATAGCCTTTGGGAATGACAATCCAGTCCTCAGCCTCCCTCTCCCCCTCCTCTTTCCCCTTTCCCTCCCCTCTCCCTCCCTCTGGCTGCTCCTCTGGGGGCGGGCCTGCCCGCCCCATTGCATTTAGTGAAATTGCTTGAGAAAATAAACCTACCCACACATGATTCATGCGGAAGGAAAGGGAAGCGCTCCTGCAGCCCAGGAGACAAAGCCTGGGAGACAAAAGCTCCTCTTCTCCCTGAGCCAGTGACCAGGGCAGCAGCTCTCTCCAAGGGTAACCAGCACCCTTGCCAGGATCCACGACCTAGACCCTGGGGGGAAGGGGGATGAACGAGGAGACAGACTCAGCAGCTGGGGAGGCCGACTCCTTCCTCCCCTCCCCAGGAGCAGGTCTGTCTCTGCAGGCATCAGAGAGACCTTGTAGGTCATCTGGGCCCCTCAGCTTGGCCACTGAGGCCACAGAAGGTCCGACTCTGAGGACTGGAGGGTCAGTGCTGGAAGGGAGCCAGGTTGGGGGAGCAAGGAGGTAGCAACTCTTAGGAGCTGGCCCAGTGGTCAGTGGCCCTGGATGGGTTTCCAGAGAATCTGGGGTCGGATGCCAGATGTGTTCGATGCACATGTGTGACCCTGGCTATTAAACTTCCTCTCACTAGATCTCAATTTTCCCATCTGTAAAACGGGGGAGTTGGACTAGACCAGAGATTCTTCATCTTCTGTGTGTACTGTACCCTTTGGGAAGATAGACTGGTGAAGCCTTTGGCCCCTTCTTGGTATAATGTTAAAATAAAATACATGGGACTGCAAAAGAAACCAGTTCTATTAGTAGAAGTACAGCTGTCATAAGACATAATCACAGATCCCGGGTCAGCTTCTTCTAGTTGCCCCTCCCCTGGCAGATCCTCTCCGATGGCCATTCCAGCTCTAGCATGGTACACTGGATTTGAGACCCAGAACTGGAGATCACAGCCCAGCTTTACTACTTCCTGCCCAAGTGACTTTGGGTCAGTCACTTCCCTTCTCCAGGCCTCAGTTTCCCCCTCTGTAAAATGAAGAGTTTGGACTGGGCAACTGCCAAGGGATCTTCCCATTTGTTTTGATGCTGGTTGAATGAAAGGTGGAACATTTGAGTAATTGTGAAGAAATATCTTCTGTGACTCCCATAGGAGACAACCCCTCCCCCCAAGGTCCCAGCCCTAGGGGGGGCTTCAGTTCTCTCTCCTCCCCTGACATCTACTAGCACCAAGCCTGGGGACCAGAGAGTCAGCAAATGCTGGCTTTATAATTCAACCAAGAGACAGTCAGTGTTTAAAAAGCTTTACTTGGGAATTAAAGGGAAAAGTAAAATAAAGGGCAGGCGGATAAGGCTGTCAAATACACAGAACCCCGGAGCCATCCTTAGGTTAAACCTGGCTAAGCCTCGTCTGGGAAGCTCCTCTCTTGCCCTGACTCAGCTCCCTGTCCGAGGCAGTGGTGAGGAACAGGTTCATTCCATGTCTGTCATAGCTTCTCCTCTGGGTGACTTAGCTAAAATGGCAGGGCCACGGGGGCCTTCCCAGGTCCCAGCTTGGGGCCTCCTGGTACTGGGGAGAAGGAAGAGGCCCTGGGCAAGGAGTCCTTATACCACAGGAAGACTGATAGGACAAAACCCAGCAAACACAGACAATGAACACTTCACAGGCTCGTAGATCTGCAGCTGGAGCTCACTGGAGCTCACAGATCATCTTTTACAGACAAGGAAACTGAGACCCAGGGAGATAAAGAGACTTCCAGTTCACTTCTTCATAGAATTATGCCTAGAAATCACATCTCTTGCCTTTGCAATGGATGGGTGGAGGTGAGAGATGAGAGAGAGAGAGAGAGAGAGAGAGAGAGAGAGAGAGAGAGAGAGAGAGAGAGAGAAGAGAAGAGAAGAGAAAGAGGACAGACAGAGACAATGAATTCAGAACTTAAAGCAAAAAAATGTTAAAATTAAATAAGACATTTTTAATAAAGGTATTATACCTAAATTGAATGTAAGCTACTTGAAAGTAGCAATTGTTTCATTCACTCATTATTTTTCAGTGCATACCTCCTCCTGCCCCTCCCAGAGCCAATATATCCAAGAAGTCTGATGTTAGAAGCATAGCCCCCACCTCTTAAAAGAAGGGAGCACCTGCTCAAAGCTCTTCCTTCAGGCCAAGTTTGGTCATTGTGATTTCCTGGCATTTGGTTTTAATGGACTTGTCACTCTTCTTTCCCTACCCATCCATCCTCATAAGTCACTGTTTAGCATTTCCCTGGTTCTGCTCACCTCACATTGCATCAATGCACACGACTTCCTCCCACGCTTCTCGGCATTCATCACATTCCTTGTTTTTTACAGCACAATAATATTCCATTATCTTCATGTTCATTCAGCCTTTCCCTCATCAATGGGCATCTTCTTTCCAGTTCTTTGCTACCACAAAAAGGGCTGCTATGAAGACTTTTTTTGTATATGAGACCATTCTCTCTTCTTTTTTTTTTTCAATCAATGATCTCCTTCAGGCATTTGTCTTGCAATAGGATCTCTGGGTCAAAGAGTGTGGACATTTTAATCACTTTCATTGCATAATTCCATTTTTCCTCCAGAAGAGTTGGAACTCCCACGTTTTAAATGTATGTCTATAACCAGACAGTTTCCACTTGTGGTAAGAGAAAGGAAGGATTGTTTCATGGCACAGGGTCCAAGAGGGCTGAGCCTGGCTGAAATGATTCCTCAAGAATAAGGGGTTTATAATACTGCAGCAACTGTACTCCTTTACCACTATAGAGCATTGTGGATAGAGCACAAGGTTTGGTGACAGGAAAACCTGAGTTCAAATCCTGCCTCAGACACCTCTTAACTCTATGACTCTAGGCAAATCACTTAATTTGTTGCAACCTCAGTTTCCTTATCTAAAAAATGGGGATTATAATGCCACCTACCTCACAAGGTTGTGAAGATCCAGCGAGATAATATATTTAAAGCATTTTGCAAGCTTTCAAAATCTATATCCATATTAGCTATCATTGTCATTATCATTACGAGGTAGAGAGGGAAAGGCAGGAAGGCTAGATCCCAGAATTTCACAATTGGAAGAGAGCTCAGAAGCCACCCATCTAATCCCATCCATGCCCTAGAAAGCATCTCCATTATAACACACTTAATATCATCTGGTGTCTGCTTGAAGACTTTCAATAATGACGAGCCCCTTCCTCCTGGAAGCAGTTCCTTTACCTTTTGGACAGCTGCAATGATCGGCAAGTTTTTCCTGACATCAAGTCTCAGTTTACTTCTGCAATTTCCCCTTATTGCTTGTAGCTCTGAAGCTAAACAGGATGAGGCCAATCCCTCTTTCACAGGACAACTGTTAAAATCTGTGAAGACAGCTTTCAGGCTGTCCCTGAGCCTTTTCCAGTCCTTTCAGTCCTTCCTCATAGGATGTGACCTCATAATACTTCAGCTTCCTGGGTGCCCTGTTCTGGCTGTTCTCCCACCAATCAGTATCTCTCCTAAAATATCATGCCCAGAATGGAGCAGCACCTTAGACTAGTGCCTTAGATGTGGTCCCATCCTGACTGGGAAGGTGATTAGAGTCAAAGAACCATGGAAAAACTAAACTGGGAGGAAGAGGGGCCTGATTCAGGAAGGGAAGGCCAGTTGGACCAGATCATAAGAGATGCCAGGGAGGACAAGACAAAACAATGTACTATATTCTTAGACTAGGAACAAGAGTTTGGGCTCTGCTGATACCTGTGGTAGTGGATTGGGCATTGAACTTGGAGTTAGGAGGATCTGAGTACAAATCCCACCTCAGACCCTTACTAGCAGTGTGACCATGGGCAGGTCACTGGTTCTCAGTTTCTTCATCTGGGGAGTGAGAAGATTTGACTTGATGGTTTCTAAGATCCTTTTCAGCTCTGTCTATGATTCTTTAAGTTGTAAATATTCTTGGGCATTTCATATCCTCTGTTCTGAATAGTAGCTGGCTGATTGGCTATCACTTGGACTGAGGAAGGAAAAGGACATTCCAGGGAACATCCCAGGTCAGCCTTTGAATCCCTTTGGCAGTGCGTGTGGAAGAGGGATTGGGCTGCACGGTAGATCTTTGTTCAATTGCACCAAAAGAAGGACCTGGGATGTCAGGAGAAGATTAAGAAGTCCAAGGACAGAGAGCAGAGAATTGCAGAACCAGGAGAGGCCTCAGATACCAGCTAGTTCTACCCAGACCCAAACAGGAATCCTTTCTCTACATCTCCCAGGGCATCCCGCCTCTATATGAAGACCTCCAGAAAGGAAGAGCTCACTATTTCTCAGGGCAATTTGTTCCACTTTGTGGCCAGCTCTCATTGTCAGGAAGTTTTTTCTGACCTTATTTGCCTCTTTACAAATTCTACCCATTGGCTCTAGTTCTGGGCTCTGGGGCCAAACAGAACAAATCTAAGCCCCTTCTCAGTGCCAACTCTTCAGAGGCTTGAAGGCAGAAACAATAGCCATGGCCTCACACTGCTCACCATAGCTTGGGAGTTAGAAGGGTGGTGGTTGGGCAGGTTTGTTCTAAATTTTACAGACTTGAGAAAGTGGGTTTGGGGACAGTTTGTGAAGGCTTAGGGCTGAAGGCATAGGGGGTGGCCTAAGGATGCCAGAAGTGGGGTGGACAATGTGGGGGGACCAGGGGAACAGGGAATTCCCAATGAGCAAACTCTCTGCCGATGCTGAGAGGCAACTGCTTTGCAACCTACAGTCTTAGAAACCTATCCGGTGCTCCAAGAAGTTAATTGACTGGCTCATGGTCACGTCGCCATTGGGCATAAATCAGGCCTTGAAGACAAGTTTTCCCGATTCTGGCCATCCACTAGACTGCACTGCCATGTGGAAAATCATGGTAAGAGCAATACCTAATTTCTCTTTCCTGAGTGACAGCTCCCAAAGAGCCTTCCCAGGACATTAGCCCAGTCAGTCCTCTCAAGAGCCCTGTGACAGATGCAGGGCAGATGAGGATGTGGTGGGGAAGACCGACGATGACGGATGAGGATGGGGGAGGGGGAGCGTCTAGCAAACAGCAGTTTACTGTATTCCTCTGGCTCAGCTCCTCGGCTCTCCTGGAAGTATGTAAAGCCAGACCCCAGGACACCCAGGGTTCATGGCTGTCCTTGTGCTCCTCTTCCATTTTGCTAATATCACACACACACAAACACACACACACACACACACACACACACGTGAAAAACAACCTTCAGTGGGTCCCTAGTGCTTGTAGGGTAGAAGACAAGTTCCTTAGCTTGCCATTCAAGGCCCTCTGGGGGCTCCCTTTTCAGCTCTATTCCATGTGACCCACCTGGACACATTCTGCATTCTAGCAAAACTCTCATGTGATCTCTCACCTCTGTGCGTTTACACAGGCCCTCCCTCTATACCTTCTCACCCCTGACTCTCAGAATCCTTGTACCCTCCTCCATGAAGCCTTCTCTCATTTTCCTGGTTTTTAGAGCTCTGTTCCTTCTCAAATTGCTTTGTGTTTGTGTGGAACATAAGCTCCTTGAGGGCAGAAATTGTTTCTTTTTTTCACTCTTTATACGACACCTTGAACACTGCATGGCTTAATTGAATTGAATTAGTTGAATGGGCACTGACAAATTTTACCTACTGGATAGTCCAATTATTCGAGGGGCAGTCTGAACAATGAGCTGAGTTCCAACTCTGCCTCCTTCCCCTGCCCCATCCCCAGGTCCCTATATAAGCAGACAGATCAACTCCTCAATCACCATGAATTCCTTGAGCACCTACTATGTGTCAGGCACTGTGTCTTTGATTCTAGCTGGTCTTCCTGCCTTCTCCTTGACCCTCCACTCCAGCCTGTTGAAGAGGGTCTGGTTCAACCAAATTATTTCTTTATTTGGGTAAATAGTGTTTTATCTGTTCCAATTACATGTAAAGAAATTTTTTAACATTCATTTTAACAAAATAATTTAGAAAAAAACCATTGTTTGGGAAGACTAGAAGGTGCCCTTCCCCAGTACCAAGGAAGGACTAACAGGGGACAGGCCTAAAGTGGCTGCAGCCCCCAGCTGGCTCTTCAGAACCCCTCATACCAATCCCTGTGTAATCGGTAGGTGGCTGGCTGGAGGGGCTTAGGATCAGAGACCTAAAGCTATAAGGGGCCACAGTGATGCTCCAGCTCAACCTCCTAATGCCCAGAGAAGTGATGTGACTTGGCTAAGGCCATGCAAACGGTAAGTCACCGGGGCAGTATTTGCACCCAGTGCTGTGGAAGGGCAAGCTTCAAGGGGGGAGGGGATGAAAGGGGGGAGGAGGGGATGAAGGGAAGGGGAGGGAGTGAAGGGGGAGGGTAGGGTCCCCACTGTCTCTTACACACTTACAGTATTTGGGTCTTTTCCTAGCTTCTTGGTTTCTCCTCCTAGGATCCTCTTCCTTTGCCTTCTTCCACTTTCTTTCCATGACTCTGTCCATTTCCTCTCCTCTCTTTTCCACCGCATCAACCCCTTGGAGTAGGCATGGGGGGGGGCACGCGTTGGAGGTCACGTGGCCCAACTTCAGCTTCTCTGCTTGGGGGCTGGCTGGAGTGGGGAGGGAGGGGGAGGGAAGGGAGGGAGGGGAGATGGAGCCCAGGCAAGGTGCTTGTCAGCTGCAAGCTGGAAGCCCATCTGTCTTGTTACCTAGCTGTAACTGCAGTGGAATCGTCTGAGCCTGACATATTCCCTCTGGGCTGGGAGCTCCAGGAGAGCCTTGTGACAGCTTTATCCCAGGCTCCCAAGGCACTGACCACCCTCCCCACCCCCAGCACTCTGGGGAAAGAGCTCAGAGCCCCCTGAACCTGAGGGTCCTGGGAGACAGACATCACTGGTGGATACAGGGCTCTAGATCATTGACAAGACGCTGTGCGTACTCCCACCCTGCCCCCAACACGTTTATCCAAATGAAATCAAATTAAAATGGACCTGACAGGCTGTCTTGAAAGGGAGAATGTCTCTGAATGCTGGTCTGCAGGCTGGGGTTTGGGGTGGGGGAGGCTGAGGCAGGGCGAGATAAGGAGAGGGAAGGAGCAGGCTCCAATTGGACTGAGGAAGAGAGGGTTGTGGGCAAATTAACTCATTTACTAGCACTTAATAATGGTCTGCTTAGTGCCAGGCAATGTGCTAGGCACAGGGGTCACAAAGATAAAAGTAAAATAGTCCCTGCCCTCAAGGAACTCACATTCTACGGAGGGAAGCCACCTAGATGTTGATAAATGCGAAGCAAATACAGTAATTGGGGAGGGTCTGGCTAACAAGAGTTGGGGAGTCAGTATACTTTTCCTCTATATAAGACATAGCTTTCGATCTGAGCTTTGAAGGGGGTTATGGATTCTAAAAAGCAGAGATGAGGAGAGAGTGTGTTCCAGGTGTGAGGTCTGTGCGGAGCTGAGAGATGACGTTTCCTGCCAGTTTGGCAGGAGTGTGGGTGTGCATAGGGGAGCATGTGCAGGAAGCCCAGAAAGATAGGCTGGAGACAGCCTGGGAAGGGCTTTAAAGCCAAGTGGGAGTGCATCCTTTATCCTGAGGGCAAGATGGAGCCAGCACACAAGGTTCCAGCTGATGGGAACAACCCTCCTCTGCTCCCCCCGCCCCTGCCACTGGGCCCCTTTTAAGGCATCGTCATCATCCTTATGACAATCGTGACGCACATAGCGCTTCACGGATGCCCTCACAACAGCCCTATTTTTGTCCCTACTTAATGCGAGTATGAGCAAGCCAGGGGTCAGGGAGGCTGCCTCATGGTTACTTATATGTCAGAGGCAAATTCCAAACCCAGCCTCTTCTGGCTCTAAGTCCGGGCTTTTGCCACTGGAAGAGGCTGCTCCCAGACTACATCATGCTGCTATTAGACAGTATGCTCTCTGAGGACAAAGATTCACTTCTCCAAACTTTCTGTCTTCTGTAGCCCCTAGCATCCCTCAAGCATCTCCCACCCATCCTCCTCTCCCTTATGGCAGTTCTGAATGAAGAGATGGCCCCACTCCTCTCCAAAGGTGACCCCTCTCTATATATACCCTTACTGCCATCCTCTCCTGTCTTCTCTCAAAGATGGCCCCTTGCAATCATTATCTCTTGAGCTCTTTTTGCATCTCTCCTCTCTGTCTCTGTTTCTGCATCTGTGTCTCTCTCTTCCCCTCTATTTCTCTGCCTCTCTATTCCTGTTTGTCCATCTCTCTGTCTCATCTCCCGTCCCTCCCTGCCTACTGGTTTCTTCCCTGCTGCCTACAAACACACTCAAGTGTTGTCACTCTCAAAAAGCCTTCTCTTCATATTGCCATTCTCTGGAACGATGATCCTCTATTTCTCCTCCTCTTATCAGTTAAACTCTTTGAAATTGCTGTCTACATTGTGGCTTCCACTTGCTCCTCTCTCACTCTTCAAGTCTCTGCAGTCTGCCTGCCGACCTCATCATTCAACCGGACTGCTTTCTCCAAGGTTACCAATGATCTCTTAATTGCCAAATTCAGTGGCCTTTCTCCATTCCCAACCTTCTTGACCTTTCTCCAGCATTTGACACTGTTGACTACTCTTTCCTCTCTGGGTTTTTGAGACATGGGTTATATCTCGTTCCCTTCATGCCTCTCTTGCTGCTCTTTCTCAATCTCTTTTGCTGGTTCATCACCCGTATCATGTTTCCTAACTGTGGCTGAAACCCCAAGCTCAGTCCAGGGCCTCTGTTCTTCTCTCTGCATTCTTACCAATGTAAGATTCCCATTGTCTTCCATTCTTAGCTCAGTAGCTCCCATGAATTTTCTTCTCTCATCTATGTAGAAGACTTGAAGACCTGGGTATCTAGCCCTGATCTCAACCCTGAGCTTCAGTCCTGCCTCTCTGACTGCCTATTGGATTTTTCAAATGTCTATCCTGTAGACATCTCAAACTCAACCTGTCCAAAACAAAATTCATGATTTTTCTCCCCAAGCCCTCCCTCCCTTAACTTAGCTATTCCTTTTGTGGACACCGCTATCCTTCAGTGACCAAGATTTGTAACTTCAAGAGACATCCTTGACTTTTCCTTCCCTCTACGTCCAGTCCCTCCAATCCATCTCATGCCCTCTCACCTGGAATAGTGCAATAAATAGCCTCTTCATTGATTTCCCTCCTCCAGCCCATCCTCCCCAGAGCTGCCAAACTGATAGTCTTAAAGCTCCATTCTGACTGTCACTCTCCTCCTTGGGAAGCAGTAGTGCCTCTGGGATCCAATACAAATGTCTCTCATTGGCATTAAAACCCCTTCTCGACCTTCTTCCAGCATGCCTTGGAAGGTTTATTGCCCACGACTCCCCTTTATGAGTGCCATGTTGGCATCATCCTGATCTGCTTGCTCTCCCCTTATGCAGTGTCCCATTTCCACCTCCAAGCCTTTGTAGAAGTTGTCCTCTCTGCCTGGAGCATCCTCTTTATCTCTTCTTGGTAGAATCCCTAGCTTCCTGATTCCCCCACCTGCTAGAACCTCTCTCTCAGTCATTTTGTATATATTCTATAGTAACTTATATGAATATGTACTATTTTGCTTAATAGGATGTAAGCTCCTTAAGAAAGGAATGAATTTTTTTGTTGTTGTATCCTCATAACCTGCCATAATGTCTGGTGTGTAGTAGGTTCCTAGTAAATCCTTTTTGATTGATTGATAGCACAATGCAATTTGATCTGCTGGGATCAATCTGCACACAGTAAGTGCCTAATCAATGTGTGTTGACTGAATGAGAGAACATCCCAAGGAAACAGATTTCTTTGGGAGAGCTCAAGTACCTTTGCCAGTTTCCATGGGTCTAGACACATTCAATGGGAAGTTCTGTTTTTGGCCACCTCTTCTCACATCCAAGAGACACTTTGGATTTTGTCCTCCAGATCACCTCCCCCAAAGCAGCCACCTCCCACCACCTGGGGTGCACTTCTTACCTGATGTCACAGTTTCCCATGGGCGATATTGGAGTTGCTGCTATGACAACCGGTATCCATGTCACCTTGAGAGGAGCAAAATGCTGGAAGAGGATTCTGTGTATATATGCACACATTAATATGTAAATAAAATCACCTTTCCTCCCAAACCCATCCAACCCTTCCTAACTTCCCCGTTATTTTTGAGTGAACCACCATATTTCCAGTCACCATGATTTGTAACCACAAGAGTCAAACTTTACTCTTCCCTCCCCTTGTTCCCAATACATAAATATTGACACATTCACATCTATCAATGTATCTACATATACAAATGTATATTTGTGTACATATGTGTGTGTACAAACACATACAATAGATTTTACCAACTCAAGGACCAAGTTCCATCCAGATCCTCTCACAGCCCATCTCACCTTGCTACTGGGAATGGATCATTCTAGAATTTCTTGATCTATCAAACTATGTACTGCCTGTCATAAACATATGCAGAGATGCTCTTGTTACTGAAATAGAAATGATAGGAGATTTGGAGGCAAGCGATGACTCCATCAGAGTTAGGAATGATAGAGAAAAGGAAAATTAACCATACTTTGCAACCTAGGTTTGCAGAAAGCTGATTTCAAAGCATTCAGAGAAGGGACAGATGGGATCTTAGTATCCATTAGTCTGCTGTTTTTCAGGGGGCAGCTGTCCAAAAAGGGATGGGAAGTGCTCAAGAATAAATTCTTAGGATGAGAATAGAAATGCTAGGAGCTGCCTGAAAAGACTGATGTTGATGCATAGGGAGCTCTTTGGCAAACTCTGCCTTTCAAAGATGTGTAGAAGATGAAAGCAAGGGCAAGTGAGAATGACTATAAAAGAATATTGTGATCTTGCAAGATTTATATCAGAAGTGTTGAAGCCCTGACTGAGCTGAGGCTGGTGGTCAATTTTGAGGACAATAAAAGGAGTTTGCTTATTTGTTTTGACCTGTGTTAGGGGTGAGAGGAGATGAAGTACCTGGATATTATTATTACTATGTTATTATAACATGTAATTTTAATATCATTTAAAATTTTAAAAGTGGGCGAGATCATTGAAGTAAGCAGGAGGAGGAGGATAGGTGGCTGTGAGAAGACAGAACTACTCAACTCTTACTTTGTTTCTCTTCCAAAAAGAATGATCACTAGACTGGCAACAACTTAGATTTTAAAAGTTGTAAGGATGGAAGATGGAAGTGAGGGTACACAATGAAGCCTGGATACAAAAATGGGGCATAGCCCCATAAGAACAGTGTTAGGAATGATAAAATTCAGAATGAGTCAAGCCTGTCAAGGAAAGTAAAGGACAATAAAAGGGGAGATTCTTTAGTGATACTAGGTAATACTACGGAGGACTTAAGAAGGACTAAGACTACTACTGAAGGTCTGTAGGTTAAAGATAAATGAAAACAGAGAGAAGTGGAGTTGCTCCAGGGACAGCAGTGTGATACAGTAGTGAAAGCACTGAATTTGGGGTCAGGGACCTGAGTTCAAATCTTACTACTGTGACCTGTGTGATCTAGGGTAAGATACTAAACCTCTTTGGGCCTCAGTTTCCTCATCTGTAAAAATGATGGGGCTGGACTTGATGAACTCTAAGGTTACTTCCAGATCTAAGTCCATGATCGCATGATTCTTGTGCCTTTGTTTTCTCCAAGGAGAATGACTTCTGGACTAGAAAGGATGGAATAAAAAAATAGCTAAAATGTAGGGGAAACCAAAGATGAGTAGGGAGATGATGAGAGAATTCCAAGTTGACTTGGTGAGTTCGCATCACATGGTCAAGTCAGTCCATAAACAAGCATTTATTAAACACCTACTATGTGCCAGACACTGTGCTAAATGCTGAGGATACAAAGAAAAGTAAAAACATGGTCCCTGCTCTCAAGAATCTTGCATTCTAACAGGAAGTCAATATGTAAATAGCTAGGTACATACAAGATAAGTACAGAATAGATGGAGGCAATCTGAGAGAGATAGGTTTTGAGCTAAGTTTTGAACGAAGCCAGGACCGAATGACATGCTCAGGTACTGAAAAAAAAACCACCCAGTGAATATTATTGCTGAGCTATAGAGAGTGACTTCTGAAAAATTCTTGAGAACAAGAGAGGTGCCACAGGATAGGAGGAAGGCAGAGAGAGAGAGGAAAGAGAGAGAAGGAGAGGGAGAAAGAGAGAGAGAGTGAGACAGAGAGAGAGAATGAGAGAGAGAGAGAGACAGAGAGAGAGAAAAGAGAGAGAGGGAGAGGGAGAAAGAGAGAGAGGGAGAGAGAAGGAGAGTGAGAGGGAAAAAGAGAGAGAAGGAGAGATGAGAGAGAAAGAGAGAGAGAGACAGAGAGAGAGAGAGTGAGACAGAGAGACAGAGAGATAGAGAGAGACAGAGAGAGAGAGAGGAAAGAGAGAGAGGTAGAGGGAGAAAGAGAGAGA
>CM053627.1:12021325-12042754 GCA_028646595.1 Phalanger gymnotis | reverse complement strand
AGAGAGAGAGAGAGAGAGAGAGAGAGAGAGAGAGAGAGAGAGAGAGAGAGAAAGAGAGAGACTACAAACTCTAAAGCAGTGAGCTTGACATCTTTTCCTGTCAAAATTCTAGCATCATTACTATTGAGAACAGACTACGCCAGACTAACCGTATTTCCTTTTTTGACAGGATTACTAGGCTGGTAGAGAATGGGAAGGTTATAAATACCTAGATTGCAGCAAAGCATTTTGTCAAGTTTTTCATGATTTTCTTGGGCGAGGCACACAGTACAGTTAGTTGGATTCATAAACTGATGATTGGCTGGATCCAAAAAATAGTTGTCAATGATTAAATTTCAACTTGGAAGGTCTTTAATAATAATAGCTGGCATTTGTGTAGCACTTTAAGCTTTGAAAAGCACTGCACAAATGTTATCTCACTTTATGCTCTAACATCCTTGAGAGGTAGGTCCTATTATTGTCTCCATTTTACAGATGGGGAAACTGAGGCAGACAGCAGTTAAGTGACTTGCCCAAGGTCACACATTTAGTAAGTGTCTGAGGCCAGATTTGAACTAGTTTTCCTCATTCAAGAGCCAGATTTCTATCCACTGCGTCACCTAGAAACCTTTTCAATAGAACACTCATGGAATCTGTTATTTAACATTTTAAAATCAATTACTTAGATGAAGTCATAGAAGACATCTGTGTCAAATCTTCAGGTGTCAAGAAGTTTGGTGAGACATAGCAGTTTTTTGGATGATGGAATCAGGATCCCAAAAGATCTTGGCAGGCTAAAAGTATGGATGCAGCAAAATATGAAGAAATTTAATTATGAGAAGTATAAAATCTCACACCCTAGTTCCAGAAATCAATATCAACAAATACGAGATGGGAGAGGCATGAGTAGTTTCTGTGAAAAGGATTCAGGGGCTTTAGTGGACCACAAGATCAACATGAATCAACTTTGTGATAGCAGCCAAGAAAGCTAAAGCCATCTTAGAGAAAAGTATGCAACAATGTCCAGGATCAAGAAAGCAATAGTCCTGTTCTCTTCTGAACTGGTCAGAATACATCCGGAGTACCGGATGCATGCTCTAGGCAGTGCATTTTACAAAGCTCAGTGATAAGCTCAGAAGTTCCCAGAAGAGGATGAATCAAGAGAAGGAAGGAATTAGGAAATACACCATACAAGGACAAACTTGGGATGGGTAGCCCAGGAAGAGAACATTCTGATGGGATATGATCACCATCTTCTGGTTTTTGAAGGGCAATCAAAGAAAGGAAGAAATAGATTCATTCTGCTTGACTTGTGTGGGAAGAACTGGGCTTGTCCTCTGCATGGGGAGCTGCACAGAGGCAGACTTAGGCTTGGATGTCAGGAAACCCCACCCCCCCACCCCAATCAGAGTCACCCAAAGTGAAGTGGGATTGCCTTATAAGCTCTCGATGAGAGCCTCAAGCTGAGGATAGCCAACTGCTTGTTGGGGTAGTTGGATTGAGGAATCTTGGTCAATTTGATTCATTTATAGTGAATTTAGTAAATTTTAAATTAATTCCCACTATGTTGAAGGCATCTTGTGAGGTGATGGATTCCCAAAGCCAAAATCAAAACTGTCCCAAAGATCAGGAAGCATTAAGTCCACTGTTCAGGGAGTGGGTCCAAGATGGATGACCTCTGGGGTCCCTTGTCAGCCTTTGATTCTGCGATTCTTTAATGCATTCTGGGATGCCTTTTTCTATTACTCACATGTGGGTCTGACTACAGCCAGCCAATAGGGGAAGTGCTGAAGTAGGACAAGCAGGCATGTTGGTCAGAACACACTGTCAGCCAAGCTTCCAATTGGCTGGGGAGTGAGCATCTCTGCTTCCTTCCACCTCCCTCCCTCACTGTATCGGACACCCTCCTGTAAGTATCTCTTTGCTAGTTATTTTCACCATAATTCTGCCCTCAGGTCCTTGAAAGATTTCCATCACAGTGATTGAGTCTCTAGCTGCCTCGGGCAGAGACATTCTTTCCAGACTTCTGGAGCAGGCTGACCTTATCCTCGCAGGCGTTTGGTGTTCCATGACCTCCATAGTCCCCTTGTGTGAGTATGTGCCTCTGACTCAGACAAAGCTCTTTCCTTTGGGTTCCCTGAGTGTGATGGGCCTATAGAGTTCCCCTGGCTGGTGTGCTGTACACACATAGAAAGCTATCAGCTGGGAGGAGGCAAAGGGATCTCTTGTTAACAAAGCTAACTCTTCTGGTGGGCGATGATGAAATTTGCTCTGTAAACTGATTTCGGACTAACTTGGGACCAGCTCTTCAGAACCCAACCAAGAGAGTCTTCAGTCCCACCGATGGTGAAATTCCTTGTGTCTAGGAAGATTAGATAAAAATCAGGAGCATGCTTTTCTACATATTGGCTGATTCTCAATGGCTTTTCTTTCCATACAGAGAACTCTTCTGGAACCAAGTATGTCCTCCTTCAAAATTAGAAACTAGAAAGTCTGTCCTCTTCCAAATTCTTGCCAACTCTGACCCTCATGCAGGCATGTAACTTTGAGCAGCCATTCTTTCCACCAATCAAGAAAGTTTCCTACAAAGGTACCATTACTGGTAGTAGTAATAGTAATGATGAACAATGATAGAATTGTATATTATGCTTTAGAGTTGACAAGACACCTCATTTATGTGAGCTTATTTGAGCCTCCCGAGGTGCCTGGGAACGTGTTTCGTTGCACCCCGTCTCACAGGTGAGGAAACTTAGGACCAGAGGGAATTTGCCAGGGCACGTGGTAGGTGTCAGAGGCAGGAGTCCTGGTTTTCTGACTCCTGAAAGAATCTTTACAACATCATTGCGCACTCAGCCTAACCACCTACTCTCAAGCCACTTGAAGTCACAGTAACCCTTTCAGCTGTTGCTGTTTGTCCTTCGTTCTTGAAGAGGACCATGACATGAGGGAGGTGTCACCGTGACTTCAGGGAGGTGATGCCATGACATGCAAGTGAACTGGATTTAAGTGAGGGGGTGCAGTGCAAAGTCACCAGCCTCACTCTCTCCTCAAGAGCCATCTGGGTCCAGTGGCCAGATATAGATCAGGACCGGAGATGGCCCTGGATGCAGTGGGAGACCTTGGCCTTTCGAAGGTCTCAATTTGACTGAGGCAACATCCATTCAGGGGTTAAGGCTAGGTAAGAAATGAGGCAGAGAATGGCCTCTTTACCTAGTCAAAAAAAAAATCAGTCTGGGAGGAGAAGACTCTTAGAGGTTCTGGCTGAAACAGAAACAATTGCTATTTACATTTACTCTGAGTGGGGAAGACTTAGAAGAAGAACAATGAGAAGGGTTCCCATAATGCCTCTGGGTATGTTTTCCTCCCTGAGGCCACACAGCTCTTAGGGCCAGTCTCTCCTCTCTTCGGGCTCCCCCTACCTACAGCTGCCACAGGGCTATTCCACAGACACAGACAGGTCTCCCCACATGCCTCGCTTTCTGAAGAAACTTTGTCTTCCCTGCTCATCTTACAATAAGATGTGAACTTCTTTGTTCAGCATTTAAAGCCTTTCACAGCCTGGCTCCAGCTTCTCTTTGACGCATCTCCCCAGCCTAACCCATTTGCTTATCCCCGATCACAACATTCCACCTCCCATGTCCATGACTTTGCACAGTCTGCGCCTCGTGCCTGGAATGTTCTCTGTCACATCCACCTCTTGGAATCCCTATGTCTCTTCATGACTCAGTTCAAATACCAAGTCCTCTACACCTTTCCTGATCTTCCTCTTTGCCCTGCTCCCATGTAACCAAACTGCTGGAGCTCCTTTCCCATGCCCAATGAAATGGCCTTGTATTTTGAATCAGCTTATCTAATTATGTGTAGAACATAGTTCTACACAGTAGAACGAAAGCTCCTTATGTTTGTGTGCCAGCTACTACTATGTAGTAGGCACTTAATAAGTGCCTGCTGTGTTGAGTCTGTACCATCTTCTCCGTCTCCCCTCTGCTCACCTTCCGTGTGTTTTCCCTTCCCTTTTCTAGGAGAGTGGAATTAGCTCAGTGACACTATCCCCACACAAGGGCCTTCCTCATGTCTAGCTTCCTCCCAATGCTAGCCAGCTGTACCCATGACAGACCCAGGCCCCCCAAAACAACCTTCCTGAACCAGGGACCCATGCTAGTGACCCCTGTTTCCCCTTGTGTCCCACCTCCTCTCCCCACTCCCCAGCTGAGGATAGACTGAATCAGTGGGGTCTGACCATGCATAGAGGCAAGAAATGCTGGTGACCAGGACCAGGGCCAAAGATCCCAAGATCATAGATCTAGGCTGGAAGGGTAACCTTCAAGGCTATCTATTCCATTTTACAGATCAGGTAACTGAGGCCCATGGAGGCGATGTGTTCTGATCAAGGTCAGTCACCTGCTGGGAGAAACAGGACAACTTGCTTGACTTCTCTTCTTCCCCCATCCCATGGGCTTTCTCAAAGCACTCTCATTTCAGACATCAGAGGACTGTCTTCCTTCAGTGTGCCTTCAGAATGGAGGGCTAACAGGACTTGACAAAAGCGTAAGAGGGGCTGTAGGGATGACTGGGTACCCCAAAGCCCCTCAGATACCCCCAGATTCTCAGGGGACTTCTGGAGCCTCCTGTTTGCATCTGCGTCTTAACAGGAACACTTATCCCCCACCCCGACACATCGCCAACAAGGGTCCTCCAATCACTGCTTGAAGTCTCCTATAAGGGGGCACCTACTCCCTGCCGCCCCTGCCCAGGCAACCCATTGCACTCAGGACATCCTTCACTGGGAGGAAGCATGTCCCCGTACATGGAGCCCAAATCCGTTTCTCTGCCACTCTTCCCCATCACATCCCCAATGCTCCTGGGTCTGTTCTCTGGGACCAAGAAGAACAACCTAGCCAGTCCCTCTTACACATGCCATCCCTTCAGACACTAGAAGACATCTGATTACCCCCTGGGTAACAGCTGCCCGGTGCTAGAGACTGACAGGTATGTTTAATCTCATGTGTGTGTATCTGTGTGTGTGTGTCTGTGTGTGTGTGTCTGTGTGTGTATATGTCTGTGTGTCTGTGTGTGTATATCTGTGTGTCTGTCTGTGTGTATGTATGTCTGTGTGTGTATGTCTGTGTCTGTGTATCTGTCTGTGTGTGTATGTCTGTGTGTGTGTGTGTCTGTGTCTGTGTGTCCCATCCCAAAGTCCAACATCCAACCCCAGTCTCCAGTACTCAGTTCTTTCCCCCAGGGTTCAAGTGACATGCTCTCTAGCCTCCTCCGACTAGGTGACCATCTTCTGGATGTTTCCAGCACTGGTAGTAATAATAAGGGCTGCCATTTATGTTGTGCTATAAGGTTTGTGACATGCATTAAATAATTATTTCACTTGAGACTCACACCAGCCCTGTGAGCTAGGTACTAGTATCAATCCCATTTTACAGATGAAGAAACAGAGGCGGAAGATAATAAATTACTTGCTCAGAGCTTGCACGTCTGCTAAGTGCCTGAGGCAGGACTTGAATGAAGGCCTTCCTGCTTCCAGGATCAGTGCTCTAGACTCTACATTACTCAGCTGGTTCATTATCTAAGGCCCAAGGGAGCTTGCTTCTTTTCGATCCATTCATTTACTGATATTAATATCGCTAAGAATACTACCACCAATATCCAGACGACTCTTGGCAGCCTGATGCTAGCTTTGAAATCGGAAGACCTGGGTTCAAGTCCCAGCCTGGCTACTCACTACTTTTGTGACTTTGGGCAGCTCTCTTTACCTAATGGACTGTCTAGTCCAGGGATGGGGAACCTTCTAGGTCCTTGGGTTCGGCCTTCTGACTGAGTCCAAGTTTTGCAGAACAAATCCTTTTATTAAGGAGATTTGTTCTGTGAAGTTTGGATTCAGTTGAAGGGCCGCACTTGAAGACCCAGATGGCCACTTGTAGCCTTGAGGCCGCAGGTTCCCCACTCCTGATCTAGTCCAACCTTTCTCATTTTACGGATGAGGAAACTGAGAGACAGAGAAGTTAACTTTGTTTAACCAGCCATTTTTTAGTCCTGTCTGATTCTCCATGACCCTATTTGGAGTTTTCTTGGCAAAGATACTGGAGAGTTTTGCCATTTCCTTCTCCAGGTCATTGACAGATAAGGAAACTGAGGCAAACAGGGTGAAGCGACTTGCTCAGCTCACACAGCTAGGAGGTGTCTGAGGCCAGATTTGAACTCAGGAAGACTTAGTCTCCCTGACTTCAGGCCTGGTGTTCTGTGCACTATAGCGCCACCTAGTTGGCTTTAAAGTAACGTACCCAAGGTCATACAGCTCCCTAGGACCAGAGGTGGATTGCAGTCCAAGCTCTCTGAGGCCAAATCCAGCTCTTCCCACCATACTCTGATGCCTCAGGCTCCACCTGATGGTTTCAGTCAATTCCTCAGACTCAGTTTACCGATATCCTCTGGTCTCCCTCCCCCCTGCCGCCAGGTGGTCCTTTCTTAGACTTATTCCTTACATTCCTTACAAGTCCCAGTACTTTAAACATCTATCAATAACCCGGACAATTTTGACTCCGTAGTAAGAAAGGAAGGGTCATTTCAGGCATTCCTCTTCTACGAAAACAGAAGAGTTGGGCTGGATGGCATCTAAAGCCCCTCCCCACTCTACACCCATGATCCTGTGACTGAGAGTCGGCTGATGTCCTTCTCCTCCACTCTCCCCCCTTCTTTCATTCTTCCTCCTGTCCCAAGTTACCTCTCTGCTAATGAACTGGGTGTGTCTTTTCCTCCCCCTCTCTCCACTCCCTCGTCTCTCCCTGTCCCTCTTTCCTGCTTCCCTCTCCTATCCCCTCTCTCTGATGCTGTTTCTATCCCTCTTCCTTTACCCTCCTCATTGGTTAGATTTCTTGGGGGATTTTCATCCTCTGCTTGAGCTAACTCCCAGGGCTGGGGCAGGCAGGGAAGGCTCTTGTCAAGGGCTAATGTCTTAATGCAGGGTCATTATTCACTATGACAGTGACCAGGGCAGGGCTCGCATCTTCCCTCCTCATTTTTCATCCAAAGTGAAGCCCACACCTCTCTCCTTGGGGATCAGATTAACCGAACTGACAGACCAGATGAGCAAATGGAACTCTCTGCTTCTGCCTTCCCCCTCACCCTCAGCCCTCTTCCTTCTCCTCCTCTGGGCATTGGTGTTGTTACAGCCCACAGCTCCTCTGGCCTGGGTAAGGCCTCAAGGACTGGTTTGTGAGGAGAACCTGGAGCCCGCTGAGAAGTGTCTTCTGTCCTGCTAGACCTCATTCTCCCCACAGCTCTGCAAAGGTCCTGTCCTCTGTCCTGGGCAGAGCGAAAATGGAGAATTGCAGTCAGTGATGAATATTGCTGTTTAGGAAGGACAAAGGTAAGCTGGAGGAGAACCCAGAGGAGGGAGGGCAGCCAGGCTGGTGAAGGGCCTTAAATCTATGCCATGTGAGGATTGGTCAGAAGAATTGGGCATGTTTAGCATTCTCCATATGGAACGGGGAACAGGCTTCCTCTGTTTGGTCCTGGGGGCATAACTAGCAATGATGACCTAAATGTCCACAAGAGTAAACTGAGGATAGATGTCAGAAAAAATCAATGACCAGAGTTGGCCCAAAGTGGCACAGGCTGCCTTGGGAGGTCCTGTGTTCCTCTTCACTGGAGATCTTCAGATAAAAGTTGGGTGACCACTCGGGCATCAGGTAATGGAGATCCTTTTCCAGGTACATGTGAAGCTACAGAAAGGAAGTGGAAGAAACCCTGTCATCAGAGTGAGAGGACCTAGGCTTGAATTCTGCCTTGTCACTTCCTATCTAGGTGACCTTGGACGAGCTGCTTTCCTGTGTCTCAGTTTCCTTTTCTGTAAAACGAAAGAGTTGGGTTACACGATTTATAAGATTCTTCCCAACTCCATATCTATGATTCTAAGCCACTTTTATTCTTTATGCCTCAGTTTCCTCACTTGTAAAATGAGGAGCATGGACAAAATGGTCTCCCAAGTCCTTTCCAGCTCTAGATCAAGGATATTATAAATAGATAGCCACCTCTCAGGTCTGGAACCCTGGGATTCTGTGATTTCACTTATAAGAGGAACGTGGCCAGCGTGCATTCCTTCCTCTTCTTAAGGACATTTGAATTTCAGAAAAAGCATTGGAACCAGACATTCAGAGGCCCTGGCCTTTGCTGAATCTTTGGGGAACATCTCTCCCTTCCTATTCTTGCCTCTCAGAGGTTCCAAGGCCACTTCTGCCTTGATAGATGGCCCTTACTACTGGGGGTTCCTACAGGGCTCTGTGGGAGTGCAGGGTTGTGTGGCATTTATCATCCACAAATGGCTGCCATATTTCACAGGAGGCTTGGCTCCTGAAGATCAGCATGCTGTACCTGCCAATCTGAGGGGAAATAGCGTGTGTCTGTGAGTACCTACAAGAAACCAAAGATCAGCCCCTACACTCCTAGCTCTGATGGAGCAATTTGGAGTTCCCGGATACTTTCAAGGTGCTTTCTCATAAAGCACTCTATTTCCCACTTCCATGACTTTGCCCTGGCTGTTGCCCATGCCTGGAATGCATGGAACTCCTTCCTCACCTTTACCTTTCAGAATCCCTAGTCTCCTTCAGGGCTCTGCAGGAGTGTTCAAACATCACTTCAGTTAGGAAATCTTTTCTGATTCCCCTCAACTGCTAATGCCTCCTTCAGATATTTTGTGTATCATTTGCATTATATACCTATATGTATTCAGAGGCGACTATGTGGCATAGCGGGTATTGTGGTGGACTTGGACTCAGGAAGAACTGAGTTCAAATTTGGCCTCAGGCACTAGATGCATGACATTGGGCACCTCTATCAGTCACAGTTTTGCCATATCTAAAATAAGGATACTGTTTATGTCTTCCTGAGAGGCTTGTCATAAGGATCAAATAAGATGCTGTTTGTAAAGCCTGTTTCAAACCTTAAGGTGCTACATCGATGCTAGCTATCATTAGGAATGTCTTCTCTCCCTTGACGGAATATAAGCTCTTTGAGGACAGGGACAGTTGTGTATTTATCTTTGAATTCCATGTGCTTGACCTGGAGTAGGCACCTAATGTTTGTTGACCAACTGTCTTAGAGCATCGCTTGATTGCTGGCCAACATCCACCTCAACTCTTCCACCACTAACACGTATCCCTTCTGCACTCCCAATCTTGTGTTTACTTGTATATATTCATCTCCTTGGGTGAGGCCGGGTTCTTGAAACCTATGCTGGTTGGCCACAAGCTCTGGCAGCTTTTACCAAGCTGGAAAGGCTTGAATATGGTTGCAGCTTTCTGAGGATCGGCCTCCACAAGTAAGCAGCAGCACAGCACCAGGGGCTGGCCACTTGGAGAGGGATTCTTCACCCATAACGACATCTGAAACAAAGTAGAGTGAGAAGACCAGGCCAATATGATTGTTGATCTAGCAGAGGATTGGTGTATATTGTGTTGACTTCATGCATGTTATAGCCCCCAATAGAATGTGAGCTCCTTGAGGCGAGGGACTGTTTTGTCTTTGTACTCTCAGTACTTAGGACAGTTCCTGGAATATAGTAGAGTCTCACTGTATTGAATTGAGTCTTCTAGAAGGACTGTGTCTTCCTGAAGGACATTGCCCTTTTCCACCACGGACAGCTCCTTCCCTACCTTGTCTGTGTAGCCAGGTCTTTCCTAGGTCTTTCATGTCATCACCAAGGGTGTCCTGTTTGGTCTTTCTGACTCAACCACTGTAGTTCTGACATCCAAGGATGGCCTAGAGACCACCACCCCTAAACTTGACACCTTTCAACCTCTTGCCAAGACTTCCCTTTTGACACCTTTGATGTCGACTTGGTCCCATTGCCATCAGCATGCCCAACTTTCCAACCCCAACGCCAGCTCCCACAGCAACTGCTAGAGGCAGAATGGTGCAGTAAATGGTGCATTCAAACCACACCTGTCACTATCTGTGTGATTCTGGATAAATCCCTCACCCTCTTTGGGCCTCAGTTTCTACTTCTACAGAATGGAGCAGCTAGACTATTTGGCTTCCTAGCTCCTTTTCAGTATAAAAATCTACAACCTCGTGATTATCTCTCACTGGATTTGGAGTCAGGAGACTTGCCGCTGTTTCTCGTTACCTGTGTGTACTTGAGCTGGTCAAAGCTCCTCTGGGCTTTCAGTTTCCTCATCTGTAAAAGGAATGGAAAGGGGTGAGGGGTTGGATGGGATGAGTTTTTCAAGTTTCTCGAGGCTTTAATATTCTAGGATCTAATGATCCTGTTTCCTGGGTCTCCTAGCAACTGTGTGCCCTAAAAGAAACAGACACGACTAAAAGCTAAACTTACCTCTGGTTCGAGAGCCACTGATCAACCAGTTGATGCATTTGTATTAAATACCTACTATGTTCCAATGCTGAGATGCAAATACAAGGAATGAAACAGATTCTACTCAGGAAGAATTTATATTCTAATCAGAGAGACCACAAATTACATGTAAATATGTATACAGCACAAATATAAATACAAAGAGACACAAAGTGGTTAAATGCAATGTAATTTGAAAGGGAGTACCTGTGCTTTGGGGAGGATCAGGAAAGGTTTCATGCACAAGACATTGCTGGAGCTGTATCTGCAAGGCAAAGAGGGACTCTCTAAGGCTGTGGTAAGTAGAGCAAATGTTCCAAGCATGTGGGACTGCCCAGGCAAAGCCATGGAGATGGGAGATGGATCTGTGGTGCTCTAGGCTAGAGAATCATAGATTTGGGGCTGAAAGGACTTCTCAGAGGCCACCTTGCTCAACTCTCCGGTTTTACAGAGGAGGAATCCAAGACCTGGAGAAGTTAAAAGACTTTTTAATGGCACACAGGTAGCAACAAAGATGTGATTTGAACCCAGGTCCTCTGGCTCCAAATCCAGAGTTTTTTTTCCATTGGATCATGCTGTTTTTGAGACAGAAGACTAAGAAGAAGCTAGAGTCTGGCCCAGAGGCAGAAGCTCAGAGACCTCCCAGTCCAAGCTTCACTCGACAACACCTTCTATAAATTACCATTCAATTTTTCTGCGTGGAGTCCTATGGTGGTGGGCAGCATATTACCTCCTGGGGCTGTTCATTCTGTTTTCAGACAGGACGTTCTCCCTTATTCTGAGCCCAAATCTCCCTTCCCGGCATTTTCACCCATTGATCTGCTTCTGCCCTTTTCTGCCATAGTGAGCCAAGGCTATTGGCCTAGCCCATGCTGAATAAAAACCCTAGATGTGACTGGAGACCCTGGGCAATCAGCATCATTGGATCCTAGATCTAAAGCTGAAAGGGCTCTCAGAGATCATCTTGTCCAACCCTCTCATTTCATATCATTGGAAACGGAGACACAGAGAGTTTAAGCGATTTGTTCAAGGTCACACAGCTAGCAAATATCAGAGGTGGGATTTGAACCCAGGTTCTTTGACCAGATGGTGCAGTGGATAAAACATCTGGCTTGGAATCAAAAAGACTCATCTTCCTAGTTCAAATCTGGCCTCAGACACTTAGTAGCTGGACAAGTCATTTAATGCTGTTTGCCTCAGTTCCTCATCTGTAAAATGAACTGGAGAAGGAAATGGCAAACCACTCCAGTATCTCTGCCAAGAAAACCCTACATGGGGTCATGGACAGTCAGATAGGACAGAACCTACTAACCAAAAGCAACAGCAAATCTCTGACTTCAGAGCCAGGTGGGCTTTTCACAATACCGTGCCACCCAGCATTCATTCCAGAAGGCCATGCCATCATCACCATTGGGAAAGATGCCCTTGCCAGTCTCAGTGCACAGGAAGAAAGAGAATGAGGAACACAGTTCATGGCACGTAGCAGGCACTTAGTAAATGCTTCTTGACTGATTGAGAGAAGACCGAAGCACCAAATTCTATCCTTCATGGCATATGTGGACCTCTCTAGTCTTGGGATTCCTGGGCTTTGTACGGTTGGAGAAGAAACAAGGAGAGACAGATAGACAGACAGACAGAGACCCAGAAAGAGGCAGATTGAGTGGGAGAGACAAAGAAGGACATGAAGAGAGCAAGAGAGAGGATGGGAAAATGATGAGGACCCAGGAAGAGGGAAGAGAGGGCTGTGGGGAAGGGAGTCCAAGGAGGGCCTGAGAGAGCTGCTGAGGAGAGATGGGGGAGCAGGGCAAGGGAGCAGGAGCAGGGCAGGGGCGCAGGAGAGAAAAACCTTTAAGTGTTTAAATGGCTCCGACAAATTGCCTGGCAGAACCTCTTTATTCCTGAGGTGTCTGGGGAATGAGTTCTCCACGGGAGCTGCGCTGTCTGCACTTCCCAACCCCCCTCCCACCTCCACACCCAAATGGCTTTGCTCAGGAATTCATTTCATTTTCTTTGCTGCCAGGTGAAGGGAAATGGGGAGGTTGGAGGATTGGGGTAAGCCCTGGGGGAAGGGATGAAGGGAGGAAAGTCCTGAAGAGAGGGGAAGGGGGAGAGGAAGGATCTCAGAGCTGGGAATCTAGAGTCTAACCCTCAGTGCCTTCTCAGGCCTCTCTTGCAGCAGAGGCCTGATGGGGGAAAGATGATAAACATGACCCTTCATCCCCACCCCAGCCCACCCCATCCGCACTGCATATCCCTTACTCCACACCCCAAGCCTTCCAGGTACAAGCAGAGAGTGCAGCCAAACTGGGGCATATAGAGACTTGCTGGTGCCCCCTCCCCATAGCCTCCTCTCTGCTCCCTGTTGCTATGTGACCCCCCTTCTCCCCTCTGTTCTCCTCCCCCTGCATTCATGTCAAATAGGATACCCAGGAAAGGGAGATCTATATTAAAGAGCTCCCTGAGTCCCCATGCCTGGCTGGTCCCCCAGCTGGGACCTGTCTGAGATTTTGTCCAGCCCAGCCCCTCCACCTGCCCAGGGAACTGGCAGGGGACCCTGTTGGCATAGCTGGTAGCAGCCTGGCTGTCCTTCTCTGTCCTCTGGCAGCAGATGTTGGCCAGCTCCTCCATGAGGTAGGGCCCCTGCAGAGGCGAGGGAATCAGTGGGAGGGAGGGCTGGGAGACGTGAGAGAAGGGAGAGCCAGGGTCCGTTAAGCATTGGAGAGTCTGGGGGAAGGCTGAGGGCCAAGCTCCAATACCCAATGGGAAAGCATCATTAGAGCCACTTGGCCCCTTTGCCTAGAGTGGGGAGGGACTCATCCTTTCTTTCAGGGTTAGGATAGACAGGCAGAATGGGGAACTAGAGGGAAAGGACAGGCCCACAGGGGAGGGGTCAGGGTTTGGCCCTTGGCTCAGTACTACTGGAGCCTAAGCTCACCTTCCCCTGGGCAGCACCATTGATCCCTGGCAGGTTCCCAAGAGCAGGGTGACTTATTCAATTAACTAATTCCTGACAATATAGATGTGAAATTCCAGCTTACTTTCTAATAGCATGAGATGGAGCTCAGCCAAGGGGTGGGGGAAAGTGTGGGAAGAGCAGAGCTGGGCTGGTGGTTGGGGCAGCCCCAGAGAAATCTAGCTTAGTTCAGAAGGGGGGCTGCCGTGGGGGAGAGGGTGAAGCAGTGACATCATCGGGCTCATCATGCAGAATGGACAGATAATAAGATTTCGAGCTCAAAGGCTTGTTAGCAATAACACAGCTAGTCCACTTTCCTCATTTTACAGATGAAGAAACTGAGGCGCAGGGAAGTGAAGAGACTTTCTCTGGAGGACCTTGGGCAGTCAGTGACAGAGCCATGAGTCCACTTCAAGACCTCCAACTCCAGATCTGACACCTTTTGGACAGTCATGGCAAGAGTGACACATACGCAACGAGAAGCCCTGGGTTAGAATGCTTTCTTTACCAATTGCTCCCTGTATGACTTTGAGTGAGTCCCTGAATCTTTCTGGGTGTCAGGTTGAACTCCATGTTCCAGTTTCTTAGGGCTAATCTGCCAAGCCCCTCATTTTTAAATGTGAGCCTCTCCTTGTGTGTCTCTAGGCCACTGAAGGATTGTTTTATGTCCCTGTTCTTCTCTCTTTCTGAATCTTCACTGGTCTGTGCTTGGCGCATATTCAGTGTGTGTGTGTGTGTGTGTGTGTGTGTGTGTGTGTGTGTGCGCGCGCGCGCGCGTGTGTGTGTGCATACACGCATCTGTATTTATTGATGTGCATTTGCTTATTTGCCCTTAGCTGAGCACACGTAGGCTGGTTTTATCTATGGGTCTGTATTTGTCCCCAGGTCTCTATGTGTGTGTGTATATTTATCCATGTGTGCCTGTGTGCATGTGTGGATGTGTGTGTTCCTCTCTAGGGAACACTCTGGGGCTGGTATTCACTTGCTCAGTTTGCCTTTAATTCTGTTGGTGAGGCCCTGCTCGGAAGTGCAAACACTGGAAGTTGGGTGAGGGTTGGGGGTGGCCCAGATGCCACTCCTGTATTTACAGCCCCCAGGACCCTTCTCTGGGCCAAATAGCACTTGTACTTTCTGGGCTTCTTACTAGAGCCCTTGACTTGTGCCTCCCGGCAACTATGCCCCTGCTTTAGGGCTCTCAGCTCAGTTTCTCACCCCGCCCTCAGCCACGGTTTCTGTTGCCTGGAAGATGCTCCCCTCTCCCATTTGTTCCTCCCCCCTCCCCAAGCTTGGCTTTTGAGGTACAAGGTATACAAATGACCAAAGGGGAGATGATTTCAATCTGAATTTTTTTTGATCTGAAAGGGTCATTGGAGACCATTCAGTGCAAGCCTCTTATTTTACACATGAGGAAACTGAGGCACAGAGGTATTACACAGTAGAATGTAAGCTCCTAGAGGGCAGGGACTGTCTTTCCTGGCTTGTCATCTTAGTGTTCCTTCTTTTCCTGAAATATCTTTGGACTCACTTATCTGTGTATTCATTGTTCCCCTTTCAGAAAAATAGAAACTCCTTGTGGGCAGGGATTGTTTCATAGGAGTATCATTTTAGAGATTCAAGGGAACTTAGAGGCCATCGAGTCTAACAGTATCATTTTACAGATGAGGAAACTGAGGCACAGAGAAGTTAGATACCTTGTCCAAGGTCACCTGGAGCCCCTGACTCCAAAGCCAGTGCTTTCCTCTCCATAACATGCCTAGCACAGTGCCTAGAAGAAGTAGGTGCCTAATAAATTCCTCCTTAGTGAATGAGTGATTAGTATAGGGAGGGGAGGGGGTGCCAGGGAGTTCTCCTGAGCTGTGAGTATAGTTCTGTACTCTCTCAGGTGGGGAGCAGTAAGAAGCAACCCAGAGAACCTGATTACATGGAGAGAAACCCCACCCCACCCCCATCATTCATTAATTCATCAAACATTTATTAAGTGCCTACCGTGAGGACAAAAGACAAACAGGAAACAGTCCCTGCTCCCAAGGAAGTCGGAGTCTTGATCAGCCTTGGGACCCTTCTCCCCAGAGAATTGCTTTCCTCCTGGGACTTGAGGGGGAGAAGATTGGGGGGGCATTCTGTTTCCACTCTGGGGTTGGGAGAAGTAGCAGGGGAGGAAGGGGGAGGGGAAGCATTCTCAAGGACACTGACAGGGGAAGGAAAAAAATGCCAAGTGGAAGAAATAAAATCAAAAGGCTTTTAGGCTGCGTTCCCCAAGTAGTTGATGTCTTGCCTGGGATTGCCAGCAATGAAATATTGCGATCTGTGATCACTTAATGCACTCAGCCCCCGCAGCCCCCCTTCCTTCCCCTTTCTCCCTCCCCTTCGCCTCTCCTTCTCTCCCTCCCTCCCTTCCCTTTCTCCCCCCATTTAGAGAGCAACCTCTTCATTCCCAGGATGTGGCTGGAGAGGGCATCAGGGACAGGGATGCAGCTGGTCCTGGGTCCCTTCCCTGGCAGAGCTGCCATGTTGTATGATCTCAGGATCTCCTGGGCAAGGAGCCAGAAGTGCCCTTAGCCCTCCCTGAGGTAGGAGAGGAAGGATGCGCTCCTTCGGAGGGAAAGGGATCAGCTGACTTCTGCTCAGTCTCCCTGCCCTACCACCACCACCACATGTCAGTCATGGCAAAGAGCAGTCTAGGCCAGGGCGCCTCTGGTCTGCCAGGCAGTGGGTTTGGGGGAGCTTGGATTTAGAATGGGAAGGGAGCTCACAGGTACACGTTTCCTTTGCTCATTTGTAAAATGGGGATAATAGTAATACCTACCTCACAGAGCTGTTGGAAGAATCAATGAAACAAAGTAGATAAAGTGCTTTGAGATCCTTAAATGTCAGCTATTCTTACTACTTTCAATAGAATGTAAGCCTGGAAGACAGTTTGTAGGCCCACTGTGTACAACGCCGCCTGGAGCAGCAGGTGCTTGATAAAAGCTCATGAATGGCTCTCTACTGTCGCCATTACTGCTGTGGGAAATGAATCAGGCACCATTCATTTGACCTCAATGAGCTTGCCTTTGAGACGATCCAGATTGTCGCCCTTTCCAGGAGTCCACTGGCTCTCCATCTCTGTCTTTCTGTTTCTCTCTGTGTCTCTACCTCTCTGCTTCTCCTGTCTCTGTCTCTTTCTTTCATAGTATCTGTTTCTCTGTCAATAAACTTGTCCCCCTAGTCAGGGAGGGGAAGAGGATAAAGCCTGAGAGGAAGAATGTGGGCAGTGGGATCAGGATTCAGACCCTGGGTATGGATGTACTCAGAAGATCAAGGACTCTGAGTGGAAGGCAGACCTGGGGATGTTGCTTGCTCTCCTCTCTCTCTCTCTCTCTCTCTCTCTCTCTCTCTCTCTCTTTCTCTCTTTCTCTTTCCCTCCCTCCTCTCTCCTCTTTCCTCTCCTTCCCTCTCTCTCTCTCTGTCCCTCCCTCTCTCTCCCCTGCTCCCTCTCTCTGCTATCTCCTGTCTCTCCCTCCCTCCCCCTTCTCTTTCCCCATTTCTGTCTCTCTCTCCCCATCTCTTTGCCCATCCCTTTCCTTGTCTCTGTCTCTCTTCATCTTTCTCTCTTCTCTTTTTTCTCTCATCTGCCTTTATCTCTATCTTCCCCCCTATTTCTGTCTCTATGTGTCTATATTTTTCTGCTTCTGTCTCTTTCCCTCCTTCTGTCTCTTCCTACTCTGTGCTTGTATCTGTGTCTCTCCTTCCCTTCTTCTTGTGTCTTTGTTTCCCACTCCTTCCTCTTTGTCTCTGTTTCTCTCTCTCTTTCTTCCCCCTTTGTCTCTGTTTTTCTAAGTATTTGTGCAGCCAGGCCATGCTAAGGGGGCTATCTCTGGGGTTCAGCAATAGTCCTGGTGGGTGGTTCTATGCCTGGTGCAGATGAAGCAGCATCTTCCCCCTCCCGCCAGCTCCCTCTCTTGGGACCTGGAGGGGGGAGTCATCTTTGTCGAGCTTTAAAAAGATGCCAAATTGTGGGCACTGGTGGGGTACATGGGGAAACTGACCTAGGGAGTTGGGCAGGAAGCTCTTGCCAGGCCCAGGCCCCAGGACAATGGCACTGTCTCTCTCCCTTCTTTGTCCTCTTTCCCACCCCTCCCCCAACCATGCTACAGCTCAGCTCGTCCTCCTCTCTTTTTCTCAGGGCCAGCAAATTGTCCAAATCTCTGTAATGCTAAAAAAATTGGCCCATTAGCCAGCAGGGAACATCAGCAGCACAAAGGGAGGGCAGAGCCAGTCCTTGTAGCTCTTCTGGAATGGGGGAGCTGAGCATTAAAAGCTAGAGTGGGGAAGGGGCTGAGTACTGTCTCCCACCTCCTTGTACAAGGAGAGGAGCTGGACCTCCCTCCCTTGGGCTCAGGAGGGGCAGGACATCCAGCAGGGGATCCTTCCAGACTGGTGCAGTTAGCTGCTGGAACCCTGAGAAAGGGGCTGCTGAGAGCCTGGGGTCCCAGGCTAGCCAATGCCAGCCCTCCCTTGGAGATCTTGCCGGCACTCCTTGAATGTTAGGGCCTAGGATCACAACGATTATATGGGGTGGTAGCTGGGCATGAGGAGCTGGGTTCAGATATCACCTCAGGCTCTTACTGGCTCACAGAGCCCTAGAGAAGTCACATTTCACCTTCTGGGTCTCAGTTTCCTCTTCTCTAAAGTAGAAGTGACAATATCTTGTAGCTCACAGGGTTATTACAAGGCTCAAGGAGATAATGCTTTGCGAACTCCAAATCACCACGTTTTAGGGAGCGGCTCCTCTTATTACCATGCCAGATGCTCCTTGAGGGCAGATGTGGGCACTTCTGTCTTTGTATCGCTAGCACACAGGAGGTGCTTAATAATTATTTGCTGAACAAATGACTGGAGGGAGGGAGGGCAGACCTGAAAGCAGTGGATGAAAGGTATGACGAGGTGTGTTTCAGCAATAGAATGAGCTGCCTTATATGGTAGTGAGCTCCCCATCACTAGAAATCTTCACACCATCCAGCACTTCCCTGTGACCTCAGCATTCATGCCTATTCATGCTTCAGTTTAGCACTTGAAGCTCTTCACAACCTGGCTGCTTCCCTTTTGTCCCCCAGTTTTCTCATACATCACTCTTTACTATCTATATTCTGTTCCTCATACACAAGATGTCCCATTTCCCATCTCCAGGCCTTTACACTGGCTGTTCCCCATGCCTGAAGTTCTATCCCTCCTCATCCCTGCCTCTTGGCATCCCTGTCTTCCTTTAAGACTTTCCTTGTTCTAACCCACCCTCCCCACTGCTATAGAGGCTTCCCCTTTGGGGTTACTATGTATCCACTTCATATATATCTTTTCTAGACCAATGTATGTAAGTGTTGTTCTCTTCCTCCCCCACTTGTAGGATATAAATTCCTTGAAGCCAGTTACTGTTAACTGCTTGACCACTACCATCATCATTGTTATCAGATAGACTTCTGGCTTCGTGG
This sequence comes from Phalanger gymnotis, assembly GCA_028646595.1. Classification (NCBI taxonomy): domain Eukaryota; kingdom Metazoa; phylum Chordata; class Mammalia; order Diprotodontia; family Phalangeridae; genus Phalanger; species Phalanger gymnotis. The sequence goes on along the minus strand of CM053627.1, from coordinate 12,023,994 downwards.
GTTTCAATACTATCAGAGCTAGGAGGGACCTTAGAGATCACCTAGAGAATCAAATTCAAGTAGAAATGGGTGCCACCCAATGGGGAGAACTGGGGAGAAAATTTGGAACTCAAAATTTTGTGGATGTGAATGTTGAAAACTAAAAATTAATTAATTAATAAAAAGATCTCAACTTCATAAAGGAAAAAAAAGAAATAGGTGCCACTAAACTACAGAGAAAGATCTCTGTGGGTGGATATTGACTGAGAAAATCACATATTAACATTATCTATGTTTTGTTGCATTTTTATTTATTTTATTAAATATTTCACAAATATATTTTAATCTGATCTGGACTGCACTTGAAAGTGTTTTAGGCTGCATGTGGCCTGGGCCATGGATTTGAGGCTCTGGTTTAGGCCATTTTAAGGATGAGGAAATAAGCCCTGAAAAGATAGGTCAGTGAAAGGCAGACTTGTCTGGAGGTCTCCTAGTCCAGTGTTTTCCATTTCCTTCCTCCCTTTCAGAGTGCTATTCAGTCTCTTACAGCCTCTAAAAGCCCCATCTCTCTTCTTCCAGGAGCTCCTGGCCCCCTGTCCTTCCCTCTCTTCCTGCCCAAACTCTGTCCCATGCCCCCTCTTCTCTAGCCAACACTCAGCTATGCCCCTTCTCTGCTGGCAGTTTCTTTGGGCATTCCTGCCTCCAAGCTGGCTCAGCCCCAAACTGGGGTGGCTGAGGCTCACCCAGCTGGGCAGGTCCTGCCTAGGCCTTGTCTGGCTTCCCCAGGGCCAGTTTCCCTAATGAAGTTTTGTCATATTGGGAATCAATGGTGCTGGACTGCTAGACAAATGGGGGTGATTAATGAAGCCCAGAGGAGGAGGCAATTAGGCAGAAGGGAGGCAAGAGAAGGAGGAGCTCTTCAGAAGACTTCTCTCTCTGTGCCTGGAAGTTGTTGAGAAGATGGGTTAGGGGAACCCCACGGTGTTAGGGCAGGAACACCAGTAGGGCAGTGTGATACAGGGGAAAGGCCACTAACTCTGAAATCAGAGGATTTGGGTTCAAGCTTCACTTCATGAGTGACCTTGGGCAGGTCACTAGACTTCTTTGGGTCTCAGTTTCCACGTAGGTAAAATGAGAGGTTTGGACTAGATGGCCTCTGAAGTCCTTTCTAGCTCTGAATCTGAGACTTCATGAACACATGAATGAATGAAAAGCACCAACCATTAAGCAGATTCCATACACAACTTGGCCAGCTCTATGAAGGTGGTTCTAAGACTTATTAACCTTGGAAATGATGCCAGCCGCACCACTTTTCCTCAAGAAACATGCCCCCATACCTCCCCCAGTACTTCCATGGTCTGCCCAAGGGCTGGTATTTCTGGAGGGGGGTGGGGCACCTGAATCAGACCACTTTTGCACTAGGTTTAATTCTGGGGCACTACATTTTAGGAAGGACATTGATCAACGGGACAATGTCCAGAGGAGAGGAACCAGGATGGTGAAGGACCCTGAGTCCTTGCCATGTGAGGAGGGGTTTAGCCTGGAGAAAAGACTTGGGTGGAAGAGGCTGTCAGGGGACATGAGAGCTGTTGATACAGTAGCTGGCTTTAAACAGTGACTTCAATATGTTGAGCTGTTGGCCTGAAGGACCAGCAAGAGCAGCCGGGCAATAATCATTTATGAAGTGCCTACTGTGCATCAGGCATTGGGATAAGTGCTGAGGCTGTAAAGCAAGGCAAAAGGCAGTCTGCTTTGAAGGAGCTCCCAGTATAATGGACAAGTGTGCCGAGGGGTGGGGGTGCAGTGGTGGGGAGGGGGGGGGCAGGGACTGACCCTGCCCGCTGAAATCCTGGCTTCTCTCTGTCCTGGATCTGAGCCTTCCTTAAGAATGTTAGCTCCTGGGGGCGGAGCCAAGATGGCAACTGGAAAGCAGGGACTAGTGTGAGCTCCCCACCAAGTCCCTCCAAAAACCTATAAAAAATGGCTTTGAACCAATTCTAGAACTGCAGAACTCACAGGGTAGCAGAGGGAAGCAGGGCTCTAGCCCAGGAAAGCCTGGATAGTCTCTGGGTAAGGTCTATACCGCATGGAGCTGGGAACAGAGGGGAGCAGAGCTGAGCAGAGCTTAGCAAAGCAGAGCCCAGCGTGGGCGGCATGGACCAACGAGACCAGGAGCCAGGTGGAGCGTGTCCTGAATCAGTGAGCTGCGGCAGTTGCCAGACTTCTCAACCCACAAACATCAAAGACAACAGAGTAGGTTAGCAGGAAAAGCTGCTGGGGACAGGGAGTTTGCAGTTTGGCCACCACTCCTGGGGCAGTGGAGGTGGGGCAGCTATAGAACTACAGCTGCAGTTGCTTCTGGCCCCAGGCCCACCTGGTGGGAGGAATTAAGTGGTGGATCAGAGCAGGAGTGAAGAGCCTGCTGAAGATCTAAGTCCAGTCCAGGTTGGGGGTTCTTGGGGAAGGAGGAGTGCTGATGTGGCAGAGCTGGCGCATCCCCCCAGGCTTGGAACATAGAACTCTTTAGTCTACAAGCAGTCATACACTGCTGAAAAACTCAAGGGTCAAGTGAGTTGGCTGGGAACATGGCCAGGCAGCAAAAAAGTACCCAGATTCAATCTCAGACTCTAGAATCCTACTTTGGTGACAAAGAAGACCAAAACATACAGCCAGAAGAAGTCAACAAAGTC
>CM053627.1:11993114-12020825 GCA_028646595.1 Phalanger gymnotis | reverse complement strand
CATGTTGAATTGCTTGATTTCTTAGGGAGGGAGGGTGGGTGGGAAGGGAAGAGGGGAGAGAATTTGGAACTCAAAGTTTTAAAAAATAGATGTTCAAAAAAAAAAACAAAAAGTTTTTGCATGCAACTAGAAAATAAGATACACAGGCAACGGGACACAGAAATTTATCTTGCCCTACAAGAAAGAAAGGGAAAAGGGGATGGGAGGGGAGTGGGGTGACAGAAGGGAGGGCTGACTGGGGAACAGGGCAACCAGAATATATGCCATCTTGGAGTGTGGGGGAGGGTAGAAATGGGGAGAAAATTTGTAATTCAAACTCCTGTGAAAATCAATGCTGAAATATATTAAATAATAAAAAAATTAATAAAAAAATAAAGAATGTTAGCTCCTTGAGAGTAGGGACTAGCTTCCTCTTCTACTTGGAGTCTACTGATTCGCACAGTCCTTGGCACATAGCAAGTGATTAACAAATTCTATCCAACTATCTAAAGGGCTGTCCCCTGCAAGAGAGCTCAGCCTGGTTTGCTTGGAGCCCAGAGAGGCAGCTGTGGGTGGGTGGGAGGAGGGGGAAGGGACATTGAGAGGCTGATTTGGGCTTGAAGTCAGGAACTCGTTTTTGATCATTGGAGCTGTCCAACAGTGAAGTAGGCTGCCTTGGGAGGCCCAACGTTCTCTTCAAGCAAGGGCCAGATGACAACTTTTCCAATTTCTTGTATAAAGAGCTCTTACTTAGGTGTGGACCACATGACCTTCCTTCAGGCTTGGAGATTCTGTGAGGGCTGGACTTGCAGTCAGGACATCTGGGTTGGAATCCTGGTTTTGATGAGAGTTGGGTGACCTTGGCCAGGTAACTTCTCTTTTCTGAGACTCAGTTTCTTCATCTATACAATGGGAATGATAATACTACTTGCGGTGCCTACCTCACAGAGTTATTGTGGGGGAAAGGACTTTGTAAAAATTAAAGCCCTACTGAAACATGAGCACGTGTTATTATTTTTTGGACTAGGACCTATTATTTTTTCAAGGTAAGGAACTCTCTCTAAGGAACTTCTAATGCAGAGAGGCAATTTCTCTTCAACTTAGTCTTGGAGAGTTTCTTAGGATCACATTACTAGTGACTGAGGCAGGATTTGAATTCATATCTTCTTGGCTTCTAGTCCAGAACCCTAAACATTGCTGAGTTCACATCCTGCCTCTGACATAACTTGGTTTTGTGACCTTGAGTAAGTCACTTAATCCCTCTCTCCCTCAGTTTCTCCATTTGTAAAATTAGATTGATTTGATAGTCTCTAAAGTCTCTTCCAACTGTAAATTGATGGTGCCATGATATCCCTTCACTACCCTATGTTGACTCGCAGGATTATTCTTATTAGTAGTAAAGTATATTAATAGTAGCAATAAAAAATAGTGCAGAGCATGTAGAAGGGAGACTCAGAACTGGAGTGTGGTGAGGAGAGGCCTTAGGCATCTATTCAGGACCAGATACCAGTCTCTGAACAGGAGTGAGGAGCTTGGAGGAAGGTAGGATGAATGGAGAGAGAGGGAAGGCAGCTGATGGTCCAGACTGCTCTCAGCTTTGGTTTCTAGGAGTTATCCCTTGTGCAGACAGGAGGGAGGAGAGGGGGTGGTGCTCTCCCAGCTTCCATCACTAGAGTAGGAAATGAAAGCCACTTTAGAAAGCATGAAACTGTTTGGAGGTGTGACCCTGACCTTCAGAAGCAGCTCGGGTTAATTAACAGCTGGACTCTGAGAGGAGGGGGGAAGGGCTTGAGGGAGCCAAGCTAGCTCTCCGTGACAGAGGTGGCTGGAGTGTCTGAGCCAATGGACTCAGTGCCAAGGTGCTGTCAGAGATGATTCAGTCAGGGAGGGTCCTTTGTTATCTGGAGGGCTTCTGGTAACCCCAGTATCCAGAAGGGCCAACAATCTTATTCTCTTTTCTCCAAAATCTACTAGCCTTCTTAACATTCCCATTTCTTGTTGGGGGCACTGCCATTTTCCGGTAACCCAGGTTCACAGCCTCCTCGTCACCCTCTACTCCTTCAGCTCAGATCAATCCCTAATCCCCCTACAGCCACCCAATTGTCAAGTATGGTCTATTTTATCTCTAAGCATCTCTTGTGCCACCCCCTTCTTAACACTCACATCTACCACCCTAGTTCAAGCCCCCCTCACCTCCTGCCTGGCCCATTGCAAAAGCCTCTTCATTGGTCTCCCTCCTTCCAGTCATTCCCTTCTACAATCCAGCCTCTCTGAAGCTGCCAAGGGCTATTCCCAAAGCACAGGTCTGAGCATGTTATGAAAGCCCTGCCTAACTTGATGACAGGCTGCCTTTCCCAACTACCTGCTCATGCCTCTTCCTCCTCCTCCTCCTCCTCCTCCTCTTCCTCCTCCTCCTCCTCCTCCTCCTCTTCCTCCTCCTCCTCCTCCTCCTCCTCCTCCTCCTCTTCCTCCTCCTCTTCCTCCTCCTCCTCCTCCTCAAACATTCTGTACTCCAGCCACTTTGGCCTCACTGCTTATCCTCCTCCTATACCACTCCTTCTCTAGTCTGTGACTTCGAATTGCCTATTCCCAGTTCCTGGAACACTCTCTCTTGGAATCCCTAGCTCCCTTTGAAGCCCAGCCACCTCCTACAGGAAGTTTTTCCTGGTCCTGGTCACAAGTGTTAATGATCTTTCTATGTGCGTCTCTGTATTAATGTCTCTCCCTCTTTTTCTGTCTATCTTCCTCTGTGTCTCTCTGTCTCTTTTCTTTCTCCTCTCTCAATTTATGTTTCTTTTTCACTGATTCTCTCTTTATCTCATTCTGTTTGTCTCTCTCTCTCTCTCCCTGCCTGCCTACCTATCTATATCTCTTTACCCCCTCTCTCCTCTCTCTTTCTCTGTATCTCTGTCTCTTTCTCTGAGTCTTTCTGTCTCTACCTGCCAATCTGTCTTTGTCTCTCTCCTTCCATTTTCCTTTCTCTTTCTGTCTCCTTCTCTCTCTCTCCTTGTCAGAGTATTTGCTCATCTGCCTGCCTGTTTCTCTCTCTAGCTTTGAATTACTTCCTATATACTTAGTATTTCTTACTCAGGTACATGTGTTTTCCACAATATATTGTAACTCCTTGAGGGCAAGGACTGCTTTGGTTTTTGTTTTGGAATGCTCTGTACCCAGCACAGTACCTAGCATATAGTAAGTGGTTAATAAATGCTTATTGAGTTAAGTTTAATAAAATAGAACAGAATGGAATTGTATACCAGTGGATCTAGGGGCCAGAATCTTCATGGGGTTTGGGGAGCTTAACTTCGCTTCCAGGAAAATCAGGACTTATCCAGACCAGCAGCCATGGACTGGAGACAAATGAATGAATGAATGAACAAATGAATGAATGAATGAGGCCACTAGCCTGGATCTGTCTCTAGAGGAACCTCAGCTCTCTGGGGCCCTTTCCAGCAGGCAGCGCCCTCTGTTCTACCCTCTCACCTATGGCCTCCAGCAGCCCCATATCTTTATGTTCCTATCCCCTCCTCTTCCCTCCCACCCGTCTTCTTCATCCCTCCACCTCCGTCATCCCTATCCTCTCCTCCGGGATCCAGTGTGTGGGGGCAGGGGCTGGATTCTCGCCAGCTGCACATCCTGCCCTCTTCACCCAGCTAAGTGAATTATAAATCAAAGGCAAAATGGCTGAGAGATTTCCCTGGTTGGGGGTGGGGAGGGAAAGGAGAGCTAGGTGGGGGGAGTGAGGGGGGAAGGGTCCATTAAAGCCTCTAGGCACGATCCGGCTCAGCTCCTGCAATTAAGCCCTCGACGATGAGGTGAGATTGTCAGTCATAGAGTGGCGATGATTCACTGAGCCCAGTAAGAAGCGCCCTCCCCCTCCCACCCTAACGCAGGCTTGGGCTACCCTGCCTCCCAGCATCTCCCAACCTCGGTTACCATTGGCATACTGGGAAGGCAAGGTGAGAGGGGGTTGAGGAAGGCGCTCAATGGCCTCAATATTCGGGCACCAGGGCCACCTGGGAGTTGACTCAAAGTCTGGTTGCTCTCTAGCTCTGTGACCACGGGCAATCTGATCCCCAGTCTGGGCCTCAGTTTTTCTCATCTTTTCCCCCCTCATCTAAAAAAGTAGAAGTTTGGACATGACATCGTGAGATCACAGATTTAGAGCTGGAAGGGCCCTTAGGGGTCACCTGGCCCAACTTCTTCATTTTGCAGATGGGTAAATTGAGGCTGGAGGAGGTTAAGTGACATGCCTAGGGTCTAACAGCTGGTAAGTATTAGGGTCAGGGTTTGAAATCCAAGCTTCCTTCCAGTTCTACATCCACAGGAGTTAATTTATCCTAACCTTCTTTTGTAACTTCAGAGGAGCCCAGAAGATGAATTTAGCCTAAGTTTGGTGGGAAGGTTGGAAACAGAGGCACTCGAGGTCAGAAACTTCTCCTAGGGTTCATATGCAGTAATTGGTATCTCTGAGGAAGAAGTAACCCAAACAGATGTGGGATTACTCCAAGCCCTGAGAGCAGTCCTAGAATGAGACCTGGTATCATAGGCCTTAGAGCTGGAAGAGACTTTTAGCATCATCTGGTCCAACCCCTTAATTTTATAGATGAAGAAACTGAGTCCCAGAGAGTGACTTGACCATGGTCACACAGCCAGTAAGGAACAGACAGACTCCAGTCTGACTCCAAATCCAGGGCTTCCCATATGTTCACTGCACCTCTTTGTTCTGTCTGTCCTCTTCCTCCTTCTCCTCTCCTTCTTGCTACACTCCTCAGGCCTCCCCCACCCCACCCTATCCACCTGTTGGGCCCAAATAAAGACAGCATGGGCAAAGAACCAACAGAAATACAACAATAGAAGTCTCTGAAAATAAACACCAGGTTAGACGACCAATAGGGATATGTCTGCTGTCCAGAAGCTTTCAGCCATTGGGATGGAGGAGGGAGCCAATGCAGAGGCTGTGTTGGGAGGGATTCTCTGTGGGTAGTGGGGTTCTCCTAATGTACCTGTTTGAGGATAACATTATGCTGATTGCATCAGGCCCTAAGGCATTGCAGAAACTCCTGTAAGAGATCTATAATTATTCAAAGGAGCTAGCCATGACCATCCACACAGGAAAGACCAAATGGATGAAGGATGTCTACTGACCAGATTTCAACATGCAATTAAATGGGCACCCTATAGACCTTGTCAAAATGTGTCTACAGCAGATGGACAGTGAGCTGGACCCCAAGTAGAAAAAGAAGAGGAGAGTGGGATGAATTGCCTTCAGGACATTGCAAAGCCCTTTTAAGATCCCCCAAACTTCCCATCAAAATGACCATCTTTTCAATACAAACATTTGCTGGTGTTAAGACTTCGAACATCACTTCCTTCAAAGAACTAAAAGGAGCATCTAAGGAAGACAATGGAAAGGGGCATTGTAACCCTTGAGGAATACTAAACAGAAACAGGAGAAAGAGACGTGTCTTCAAGGATTTGTGTGGGTGAAAGGGAAGATGAGCTGGTCCCATGGCAAGAGCAAGAGATATGGGGAGGACTGGAACGTACTAGGAGGACTTTTAGAGGAGCTGGATGAGGGCAACACAGGACAGGCAGTTTGTGGTCTGCATCATGGGAGGTAACCTCTGAATTAATGAGATCCTGGATCCTTTGGGGTCTTCAAGGCAGAAAGCCACACCAAACCAGGGGCAGGGTTGGACTCTAGTGGGGACACAGTTGGCCTCAGAGGCCCCAAGGAGAGCCCATGCACTGCATTTATTTGAGAGAGGGAACAGCATTGGTCTGCAACTCACCAACAATGATTTAGAGGTCTGGTATCAGTGGTGGTTAATAGCCTAATACCAAAGAATCAACCTGACTCAAGTCTTAGGATCATAGACCTTAGTGGGGGGGGGGGAGAATTCAGAGGCCATCTTGTACACCCCCCCCCATTTTAAAGAGGGAGGGGATGAGTCCCACAGAGACTTAGTTATGCCTCAAGTCATACAGGTAGTAAGAGCAGAGCTAGGCTTCAACCTAGGTTCTTTCTCAGAATCATGCTACCTTTGCCTACCAGGACAGACTAGCCAGGCTCAGAGAGAAGGGAGGCAAAGTGTGTGTGTGTGTGTGTGTGTGTGTGTGTGTGTGTGTGTGTGTGTGTTCTCTCCTGGTACCCAGAACTGTTTGTCAAAGAGGTCTGGATGGGTTCCTGGATCAGAGCTCCTTAAAGAAGACCCTCTTCTCCCAAGAGAGGAGCTACCGAGCTATGTCCTACCCAACTCTCCTCAGCATGGCCTCCCCAACATACCCTCCAGGCCTTACCCTCAGAATCTCCCTCTTCACAGAGGCCAAATTTCCCAGGGAGCACTGAGCCTCCCCCAGCTATTTCTCTGATGCGGGCCAGGTGAGAGGAAGATCCTAGTCAGCACCTTAGACTGGCATTGAGTTCAATTCTTTCCTAGTCTCTGAGCCTCAGTTTCCTCCTCTGAAAAAGTGATGGGGTTGGACTTGATGACTTCAAGGCAGAGAATAGGCTTTTCACACTAGGTAATAGTCAATTCTTAAAAGAGAAGGAGTGTCAGGTATACATGGGGGGCAGGGAGAGGATGTTCTTAGAGAATCGAAAAGACCTGGTTCAGGGCAATTCACAACCTCTAAGAGCCTCAGTTAGGGGGTGAGGAACCGTGGCCTCCTGGAAATCCAGCCTCCTCCCTACTGAATGGGAACAATACCTGTGTCACCAGCTGTAGGAAGCTGTTGTCGGCTAGGAAGCTCTGGGAGAGCAGGAGGTAGATTACCCCTTCCAGGGAGGATGGGGGCTCAGTCTGCCCAGCTGGATCATTTGCTCTGGGCTCGGGGCTCTGTTCATTCCACCCCCCTCCATCCCAACCCCACCTCCCCCTGTGCCAACTCTGAATACTGGCGAGGGCTCTGACGTGTGAAATAAAAAGGGATTTTAATTACCTCTTTGCAAAACAGTAATTAGGGAAAATCACAACACCACAGTGGCCCTCCCCTATTCCGCCCCCACCCGCCTGCAGGCCTCTTCGGCTCCCCCCTAAGCTTAGGCCCCTCGAGCTCTGCCTCTGTTCTCAGCCCCCCACTGAGCTGTGACCTTGCAAACTCCAGCCCCCTCCCTGTTTCCCTCCAGTTCTTCAAGCATCCTCCACCTCACCCCCTCCATCATTGGGTGACCCAATGGCTGGGCACCCTGTAGGACAGGTGGATTGGGGGCCACCAGAGGCTAGGAGGATGGAGAGGTCCCGCCTCCCTCCTTCTGGGAACTCAGGATGAGGGTGGGGGTGCTGTGTGGGGGGGTGCTGGCCAGGTTATTAGAGACTTCTGCTGTGGGAGGGCAGAGTTCTGGGTAATGGAGGAGATGCAGTCCCTAGCTGGGGGCACGTGTAGGACTCCTGTGGCCAAAAGTCAGACCTCAAGGATCAAAAGACCAGAGAACAGTCCTGCGTCTTTTTGGGTATCATCACCCATGTCCGAGTTCCCGCAGGCACCCGTGTATGCTATGCATGCCTCCACACACACGCGCGCGCGCGCACACACACACACGTTCTTTTTTTTGTGCCCGTGTGTGTTGTGTGGGGCTCCTGCAGGTCTGCTCATCTGGGGATGCACAAGTATGTAGCCACCTGCATCGGCGTGTGCGTGTGCTTCACGTGTGTTCCATGTGTAGGTGCCACACGTGTGTTCACATGTGTATGTGTAGGTGCCTACCATGCTGGGGAGAACAGCCTCCCTCTCTGTGATAGATGGGCATCTCCGGCAAAGGAGCCCATTTCTCCTCCACCAGCTTTTAAAATAATTGTCTGTGACCCTGCGCCGAGGCTCTGCTCTGCTCTCCCCTCCCCCCTCCCTTTCAGCTGGTGGCAGGTGGCAGGCTCACAAGGTCCTCTTCAAACTCCTTCCTATTTTCCTAATAAGCCCTTCTGGTAATCTTCGGGGCTGGGGCTGGGACTGGGGAGGGGGTAGCTCTTGTAGGGCCGGGGAGCCCCAGTGGGGGGCCTGTGGGGGCGCGGGGCCGGCTCCGCGTCCTCCCTCCCGCGGCTGGCATTAGCGCTGGGGGAGGGGGAAGCTGATTGAGGCTGTAATTGCAGGCGGTGGGGCCTGCCTAATGCATGTTATGATTAAGCCCCATTACAGAGGCGAGCGCAAGAGCTGGTGGGCGGAGGGGGGAGGCGGGGACCCGGCACCAGGGGCTGATTGACAGCTTTCTCCAGGAAGCCGATCTGGCCACTCCTCCTGGGCTCCATCCAGGTAGTCCTCTCCCCGCTCTCCTCCAGCACACAGGCATCCTGGGTTCATCCACGGGGGACCAGGGATCCCACCCCTCCCGCCTCCATCTCTTTCAAACACCGGACTCCATCCTGACACAGAGCTGGTCACAGGGGACGGACAAGTGATCGTAGTACCGACTTTCATATAAGAAAAGATTTAACGTTTGCCTCACAGGCCCTGGAGAGGTGGGGTCCTGGGTACCTTAATTCACTTCACTAAGGCTCAGTTTCCTCACCCGTTAAATGAACATAATCATACCTGTTGCACCCACCTCTTGGAGGGAGGACTTGAACTCAGCTTTTCCCAACTCCAAGTCCAGGCTCAGCCTGACCATGGAAATGCTCAGCTTCTGATGAGATTCTTTCCCCAATAAGAAGGAGGGGTTGATTTGCTGCCTGATGTCAGAGGCTCTGGGTTCAAATCTCAGATATGTTCCTTACCATTTTCATGATCTTGGGCAATTCACCTCAAACCTCTGGGCCTCAGTTTCCTCATGTGTAAGATGAGGTAGCTGGTCTAAATGACCTCTGACATCCTTACTGGATCCACATCTGTGCTCTATGAACACTTAGCTGTTCTGTGAGCTAAGATATCTCGGGTCACAAATCAATCAGTTAACATTTATTAAGGGTGTGCTATGTGCCAGGCACTGTGCTAAGCTCTGGGGATACAAAAAGAGGCAAAGGACAGTCCCTGCCCTCAAGGAGGTCCCAGTCTAATAAAGGAGAGAACATGGACAAATAGAAGTAACTAACAGAAGAGGCATGGGCATGGCCATTGCAAGGAGTTATTGGGCTGATGGTCTGGGGAGGGGTCTTCACTGCCTTGGCCTCCACCAATGGCCCCCAAGCACTATTATATATCAGAAAAAGTCATACTAGGATTTTGAGCAAATGACCTCCTTTCTCTGGGTCTCAGTTTCATCCTCTGTGAAATAGGCATGATCCTTTTTGCAGACAATACTTCCCAGGGCTTTGTGAGGCTCAAGTGAGATAATATATGTAAAGTGCTGGAGCAAACCTTAAAGTACTATAGAAATGTCAGCTATTATTAGAGCTTTTGGGGGCATCCCGCAGTGGGACAGAGAGGGGGGAAGAGAGGGAGCCTCAGCCTGATAATCCAAGCCAGACTCTGTCAGTGGATGCTGGCTAGGGTCAGTGTTCCTGCTGTCCAACTCTGGAAGCATAGATGCAGCCCAGCCTCAGCACTTCCTCCAGGCAGCATGGTGCTATAAGGAAATCTTAGACCGAAGACACCTGGCTCTTTTGCTTAATAGCTGTATGGCCTTGGACAAGTCTTTTTTCCTCCTGGGTCTCAGTTTCTTCCTTGCCAAAAGGAAGGGTGTAGACTAGGGGTCCTCAGGGATTAAAGACACATCTAGTTTTTGTCACTTCAGGGAGAAAGTCAACACATCCTTGAGGACCCCATGATGGAGGCAGCCAATGCCTGCTGAGAACCGACCAAAACACTGAATCCTAGAGTTGGTCCCTTATTCAGCATCCCGGCTTTGCCTCTGTGGCCAAAGTGTGGGCACTTCCCTACTTCAGGGGCCTGCCTCTCACCTCTTGTTTAGACTATGGTCTCCAGTTTCTCCCCACCCCAGTCCATCCTCCACCCAGGGGCCAAGATGGTCTTCCCATAGCCCTCATCTGACTGTCATTCTCCTCCTCTACTCTGGGGCTCCCTCCTGTCTCTAGGATCAGTCCTAATTCCTTTGTGCCATAATCTTGCTTCAGTCTTCCTTTCCAGACTTGGAACACATTCTTGCTCCCCTTCACATACAAGATGGCCAGCTTGATGTCCCTGTGCCTGACATTCATCTCCCACCTCTTTGACTTTGTATACCTGGAATGCAATCCCGCCTCACCTTCAACTTTGAGAATCCTCAGCTTCCTTTAAAATATACCTACAGCTCTACCTCCTATAGGGACCCCATCCCAACTCTGTCAAATTTCTGGTGCCTCCCCTCCCCTCCCCCAATAACTTTATGTTTACTTTGTCTATATTCTGTATTTAATTACATGTGCACATATCCCACCCTTCCCCCCCCCCCCATTGAATATCCCCTTCATTAAGGCAGAGACTGGTTTTTTTTTTTTGTTATCTCAGTAGCCATGGTGTCTAGTCCAGAGCCTGTACATAGTAGGTGCTTGATAAATGCTTTCCAGGTTGACAGATAAATTGGTTGATGGGTCGAGGGTCCCTAGATGGCTAGGGGTGACAGCTCTTTTTTCAACTGATGGACATTGGTGGGGAAGGCTAAGCTGGGACTGGGAGGGGGTGGTACAGGTATGAATGAGGAGGGGCGGACCATCCATATCCAAGCTGATCCTGGCTTCCTCTCCTTCACTGCAGTGTCTTTCCCTCCTAGAGGGACAATTAGTGGACTCAGCCTTAATTAGCTAACAATCTCCTTCAGCTCCAATCTGAGCTGAGAATGGTGATGGAGCTCTTCGAGGGGGAGAGAGGCAATGCTTGAATGCCAGGAGAAGGCTTTAGCTCCTATCCTCAGCCTGCTTAGGTAGAGAGGGGCAAGCCCTCGTCTGCTTTGGCCCCATCTCCACCTTCACCCATCACCATGATGACCACCCTGTTCCCAAATGAGAGGGATGGAAACTCCTCCCCTACCTCCCCTGTCCCAGGATGGCACCCAGCCAGGTATCCCCTGGGAATCTCTGGGTTCAAGGCTCTTATTATTAAGAGTATTAAGGGTTTCCCCCACTACATGGATTGTGGGGGTCCTCTGTCCCCAGCTGCCCAATGGGCCAGAAACTCCCCAAGGCCACCCTGTCATGCCCCTCCCCATCATTCTCCTGTTTCTTATTGAATGTTGGTCTCCAGCTGCCTCTCTTCCTCTTCTTTACCTCTCTCCTTTGTTCTGTCACTCCACTACTAGGCCCCTGTCACCACAGCATTTTCCAGGCCCTTCCAAGAGAGCTTCCCTCCTCCCCACTCCCCACTCCCAGCTCCCTCCATCATCCTTCCTGCCAGCCACGGGCAGTGGGGGAAGGGGAGTCAGGAGTCAGTTCTGTCCCTTTCTTTTCCTGGTGGCTCCCTCACAGACTCTGGAGTACAGTGCTTAGGCCTAGAGCAGAACTTGGGGGGCCCCTAGATGGAAGGGAAAGAAGTGGCTACCTCCTAACAAACTTGGCTCCGTCCCTGACCTGGGCGAGTGAGGTCTCCAGTCCTTCCTCCTGTGGGCAAAAAGGGCTCTCACCTCCACAGGTGGATAGGATTGGGATTAGGGCGTTGATAGATAAAAAGGAGAAAACAGGAACTGTTATCATGGGGTGGGGCAGGGAAGGGGAAGCTCGGTCAGAAGGAAGGACCCAGGTTGGACAGCCTTCTCGAAAGCCTTGGGCCAAGAAGCATCACAGCTCACTGAAGCTAAAAGTCAAAATTAGCGGCCATCCTGACAGCTAAGAAAACTATGGCCCGAGATCACACAGCTGGAATGGAGTTATCCTGACTCCTTCTCTGCCCAACACTGCACCCCGATGCCTCCTTGTGCCCTCCTAAATAGTCTCCTTAGCCTTCTGGCCTGGATGCTCAGGAAAGGTGCAGAATGGGCCTTGACTGAGGTTTATATCAACTGAGGTTGAACTGGAAGGGGCCTCACAGACCATCCAGGCCAACTCCTTCATTTTATGAGGAAACTGAGACAAAGTAACTTGGCCAAGGTCACACAGTAGTAAGGATCAGAATTTGAACCCAGGTCCCTGACTTCAAGGTTCTCTGATTTCTTTGGTGCTGCTTTCCCCTTCCCTTTGCTGATACAGATCACAGTCACCTCTGTACCCTAGAGATACTTCAGTGCACTGCTATGGCCCCCAAATTTATCCCCGGTAGCCTCCTGGCCATGGCTGGGGATGAGGCTCTCTGAGATTTGCTCACCCTGGGAGGACAGACACACTGTCTGTTGCCAAGCTCAGACTTGAAAGCTGTCCAGCTTGGCAGGACTTCTCTGAGCTTGCCCTTGGCTGGCATTGCCTGTCAGTGGCCAAGGTCACCTCCACACTACAATAAGGCCTTGGAGGGGGACATCAGTGCAATAAAATGGGACAAACCCAGAAACAGAGACATGAGGAATCCTCGGGACTGTTGATGTGACCCTTACTCTCTCCCCTCCCCCAGAGCTTCTCAGGTGATCCTCTGCCAGGATGACTTGGTGGAAGGCGTGAGGAATCCTGGCCATCCCACCCTGCTCCGAGGACCCATTCATCATTAAAGCCCAGACACAGGAGGCAGCTGAGGGGTAGACAGAGGGCTGGACTTTGGAATAAAGAACACTAGTTCTAATCCTTGCTTACTACCCGTGTGACCATGGACTATCACTCAATTATCTGGGCCTCAGTTTCCTCTTCTGTAAAATGAGAGCTGGATGAGATGGCCTCCAAGGTCCCTTCTGGCTCCAGGTCTATGATCATTTATGACCCTAACATGCAGTCCTCCAATCAAGAATTTCTTAAATACTGTTGATGAGTCATCTCCTGTGCTTGGTACAGAATGAAAAATGAAACCATTCCTGCCTTCAAGGGACTTACCTTCTATCTGAGACCAACAAACTGGGTGCTAGACACTGACAAGACAGAAATGCATCCAGGAAGGGTGACCAGACTGGTCACCCCGGCGGGCACGACTTAGAGATTCCAGGGTGACAGTTCATCCTGATGCTGTGAGAACTAACCCACATTAGAAGGGGCTATGTCATGAGGCTCCCTGCTCCCTGGAGGTCTCCCTACAGAGGCTGGCAGATCCTTGTTCCCAAGGGATTCTCATTCGGGGAGTTTTAGATGGTCTCGTCCCAGGGTCAGATCCTGTGATTCTGTTGCAGCTATGCCTTTTGGGCCATTGACCTGTGGGACCAACCCACGTGGAGTTTCACTCTCTTAATGCTGCTACCCTTGCAGTTAATGTTGTTTTTCCCTAGGAAGAGTGGCCGCACATCGGAAGCGGTCCAGCAGCTTGGAGCCTTGCCTCTGGGAGCTAGCCATCCACTGGTCTGGCTCCTAGGATCTTGGTGTGACTTCATCAAAGATAATGATAGATCCCATCTATCTAGTGCTTTAAAACACACAAAGTGTTTTATGTACACTATCTGTCTGACATTCATAAGAACTCTGTGGGGTAAGTGCTATTATCATCATCCCTTTTTTTTTAACAAATAAAGAAACCGAGGCCAAGTGAGGTTAATGACTGACCCAGTGTCTCGTAGCTCTTAAGGATCAGAGGTGGGCTTTGAGTCCAGGGCTATCTCCAAATCCATGCTGTGTCACCCCTGGAGCTCATGGAACTATGGCTCTCAGACTCCATCTTCATAGCTTCTTGGAACACTGGGACATTTACCCTTCTCCTGTCATGCAGAGCCTCACCCATTCTATTTCGGTCAAGGATGGTGGCATCTTTCCAGTCACCCAGGTTTGCAACCTCTGTGTCATCCTCAAATCATCCTTCTCCCTCACTGCCCAGAACCCCCATATCAAATCAGCTGCCGTATTTCTTCCCCTAAAGGCAGCTAGATGACTCAATGGTCAGAGTGCCAGAGTCAGAAAGACTTGAGTTCAAATCTGACCCTAGACATTTACTAACTGTGTGACCCTGGGCATGTCTCAACCTCCATCTGCCTCAGTTTTCTCAACTGTAAAATGGGGATAATAATAGCATAATTATTTGTAAAAATGTTTGTAATGTGCTTAGCACAGTGCCAAGTGTGTAGTAGGCACTTAATAAATGCTTGTTGCCTTTCATCCTTCCTTTTTATCTTTCTCTCTGTCTTTGTCACTGTCTCTCTGTCTCTCCCCTCTCCTCTCTCTCTCTCTCTCTCTCTCTCTCTCTCTCTCTCTCTCTCTCTCTCTCATCTATCCCTTTCTTTCTCTTACATCACTCTAGTTCAGTCCTTCATCATCCCCTGCCTGGACAATCACACTGGCCCCCTAATTGGTCTTCCTTCCTCAAGTTTCTCCCCTACCAAATTAACCCTTCACGCAGCTGCCAAAGTGATTTTCCTGAAGCAGAGATCTAACCGCATTACTCCCCAGCCTAATAAATTCCAGCAGCCCCTCCCCCATTAACTCTAGTATCAAATATAGACTCTTTTACCATGGTATTTAAAACTCTTCTTCCCAACTGGCCCCAGTCTAGTCTTCCTGCTTTCTACACTTTGTTCCCCTGAGTGCACACGACAGTCCAGGCAAACTGACCCTCACACACAACACTCCATCCACCCCTCCCCCTCTTTGTGCTCACCCACTGGCTGTCACCCAGGACTAGCATTCCCTACTTCTTAGTCACCACCTTTCAGAACCCCTCGTGTCTTTCAAGATTCTGCTCAAGCACTCCATTCTATGTGAGGCCTTTTCTGACACCCCAGCTGCCAGTATCTTCCCACCAAAATCAGCTTTTATTCATTTCTCCATATGCTTTATATACATTGTGTTGTTGCGGTTATGCCTGACTCTTCATGAGCCATTTGGGGTTTTCTGGGCAAAGATACTGGAGTGGTTTGCTTTTTCCTTCTCCAGCTCATTTGGCAGATCAGGAAACTGAGGCAAACAGGGTGAGGCGACTTGCCCAGGGTCACACAGATAGTGTCTGAGGTCGGATTTGAACTCAGGGAGATGAGTGTTCTTGACTCCAGGCGTTGCTCTCTCCACGAGGCTCTGTGAAGGCAAGCACTGTCTCATTTTTGTCTTTTATACTCAGTGCTTTCCACAGAGTAGGGGCTGAACAAATGCTTGTGGCATGTCATTGAACCCTCGAGCACTGTGGGTCTGTCTTTGGCTGCTACCTTCTATATGTCACATCCTCCCAGAAAGAAGAGAAGCTCCATGAAGGCAGGGACTATGTCGATTTCATGTTTGCACCCCACTCCCTGCGCGTACTTTTAGACTGTAAGCTCCAAGGGCAGAGACTGATTTTGTACCTGTATCCCTAGTGCCCTTTAGAATAGTGCCTGACACCTGGCACGTGATTAGTCAACGCTCTTCAGCCATTCTTTGGGACCTAGATGTCTTCTACTGCTAGGCACATTGTAAAGGCTGCTGGAATTCATCTGAATTGGGTTTTCACGGTCCTCCCCGTCAATGACGCCTCATAGTTAGGGACGGCGATCTGCCCCTCCTCCACTTTCTGCAGATGGGCTCCAGAGAGCTTTGGGCTGAGGAGGGCTGTCACAGAGCCCTCCTGTACCTTCTCCTGCACTGTGGGGTTGGGGTGAGGAGCTCATGCATCTTTAGCATGGAGGAGAGTGGGAATGGATGCTGAGCCAGTCCCATCAGCCCACTGACAACGCAGACCCTGGCCTAGTGGTGGGAGCCGATGCCCCTGGTTTGGCAGTTAATTCCTGGACAGTCTGTCTGCAGGAGGCAAACAGAAGTTGCCAACTCGCCAGGCTAAGCTTTCCCTTTCTCTTAGCAGTAACTGTCCTCTGCCTGTCTCCTCTCTGAGCTTCACGGGAGTAGAGTGCTGGGGGGACAAGCCCCAGTGAGGCCATTTTCTGTCTATGGGAGCTGAGGCAGGTTCCTTTTCTCTGGATCTCAGTTTCCCTCTTTGTAAAAGTAAAGGGTGTTTCTAACAGTTTCTTAATAGTTTCTAAGGTCTTCCACAGACTTACATACTCTGATCCTGTCCCACCTACATCTGAGAATGGCGCTCACTCTGATCTGAGACCAACTGTGCAGGTCTGGGGGCTGGGTGAGAGGTGAGGAATGACAGTAATGTTGCCAGGGCTGACTGCCTTGGAGTCATAGATCAAGATATCTGGAAGGGACCTCAGAGGTCATCTGGGCCAATGTCTAATTTTACATACTTACATACATTACTTACAATTTTGCAGGAAACTGAGGCACAGGGAAGTTAAGTGGTTACCCAATGTCCTTGGCCCAGCCTAGTCAGACCTCTCAACTACAGTTTTTTTCCCTAAGCAGAAAAGGGGGGACCTCCTTTCCAGGATCCAATAGAAGGGGACTCCCACCCTCCAACTTTCCTTGACTACTTTTAGAGTGGGAACTTGGTTATATGTTCCCATGTCTGACACTGGAGAAGAGAATACAGGGTATGCTGACCCAGCTGGCCCTGAAGCTGCTGTCAACCTCTCCCTCCTACCTTCCTTTCATCCCTCTCTTTGTCTCTTGACAGTCTGTCAGGTCCTGGACACCTCCTTCCTCTCTCTCTCCCTCCCTCTCTCTCTCTCTCTCTCTCTCTCTCTCTCTCTCTCTCTCTCTCTCTCCTTCTCTCTCTCCCTCCCTCTCCTCCTCTTCCTACTCCTCCTCCTCTCCCTCCCATCTTCCTCTCCTGGATTTAGCCAGCACCATGAACAAGGGAAAAGGGGGTAGATTTCCTCCCTTTGCTTTCCTTTGGTGGGTGGCTGGGTCAGCCTAACCTGAGCTGACTCTGGGGAGGGGTGAAGGCATAGGGATGAGAGGGTTTGCCAAGCCTCTGCTGCTTCTCCCTGTCCTTGATCTGCAGAAAACACCTTCTTGGGTTTGCAGCCTGGGGAAAACAGAGGGTGAGGGAAGGAGGATGAGAGGAGCTATTCCAGAGCCTTAGAAGACTTCGGTCACTCCCAGGGCTGAGGCAGGTGGACCTAGCTGCTGGGGGTCCCTAGGTCAGAGCAGAGGAAGCAGAGGCAGATGACCCCATTAGAGCCTCAGCCACAGGGCAGTTGAATTTGCTGGTCCAGCCTTCCCTTCATAGTAAAGGGCTGGGGTGGGGGTGGGAATAGAAGGGACAAGGGCATATGGACATTTCTGTTCCCATTCCCATCACTTCTTCCTCCCAGGGCCCAACTGCTGTTCTCATCCCCCTCCAAACACATACATACACACACCTGGCCTGGCCTTGTCTCCTGCTTTGGTGGGGGAGTAGGGTAGGAGGGGCCCTTTCCTTTTCAAATGGAAGAGGGGCCACCAGTCTTCAAGCTGAATCAGAACCACATCCCTCCGGCACCCAGTTAACTCCCTGAGACACCCCCCTGCTCTGCCCCACCTCCCCCCACCTCCCACCGCCCTTCCCCACAAGCCACTGGGGACAGTCATTTCATTTCTCAAATTAAAAATCCATTCTGCCGTTCTGAATAATAGATGGGACAAGTGCTCAGAGGGAGGCAGGCAGCTGGGCCCTTGAGTTATGATGGACTGGGGTGTCCCAGGGTGGAGACAGTAGAGGAGGAGTTTTACCCAGTTAGGGTAGCTATGTCCATGTTGGACCATTGCGGCTAGAGCCCTTCCCCCCACCCCCCACTCTCAACCTTCTGACTGAGCAGATTTCTCCAGACCTTTCCTGCTTTGAGAGCCACGCTCTGTTGAACTGCCGGGTGCACTTACTCCTTGGGGGGCTCCTGATGTCCCTGCCTCTCACCCTCTCCCCCTTCTCCAGTGAGGGTGGGGACAATAACCTCCTCTCTATTGCCATCAAATGCTCTCTGCTCGAGAATGCAGGGAGGTTCACTCCCATCCCTGCTTCCCAGGTGAGTTTTCCCTCCACGACATGGAGTCTGCTTTCCTTGGCTCCCTCCCCCTCTGGCTCCTAGAAGCTCTGCCTCAGTTTCCCCATCCTGTGTCTCTCCCTCCAACAGCTACCATCTGCTAGCTGCTTGGCTCTGGGAACTGCTGCTCTGTGCCACTTGCTTGTTCATAATTCCAGGGGTCACCTTGCCAATCTTTCTTGGGGGGTGGGGTAGAGAAGGGAGGGCTAGGAGGCAGAGCAAATAGGGCAGGGATCTGGGAACAGTTCTCCGTGTACCTAGGGCCTGAACCTCAGTTTTCTAGTCTGGACAAAGGAATGAGGTCTGCACATAAGTGTCAGCGATGGGTTTGGGTGGAAAGCTGACAATTCCAGAGCCAAGGAGCAACTCAGGGCCTCAGTTTCCACATTGAGACAAAGGAATAAGAGGGTTTTGGACAAGTGTCAGGGATGGGGGGATGAGGATGACAGCCCAAGACCCCTAGGTACCCCCCCCCACTCTTGACAGACTACTACCTGCACACCAGGGTGGGGTTATCTGTCAGGGGCCAGGGGGCACAGGCTGAAGAAAGAGCCATGATGCAGGGTGGGGTGCAGCTAAAGAAAAGCAGGAACAAACCAGGGATATTGTGGCTGCCGGATGGAGAGCCAGATAATAGATCAATGGCAGATAGGGAGACGGATGGGTGGAGGTGGGAAGTGGGGGGCTGAGGAGAGCAGGCAGGGGGCTCAGAGCTGGAGAACAGCTGATGGGTCAATGGGCAGATGAGGGAGGAGAATGTAGGAGGAACTGAGGCTGGGGGCTGGGAGGGCCGGGGGGGGGGGGACGGGACAGGCGGGTCCCTGGGGGGAGGAGATGTTTGTCTAGGTTCCTTTTTGCTAGGAGAGCACTGTCTCCCCAGACAATATCCATTTTTATATTTCTTGGAAATTTCACGGCATTCATTTCGGAGAAAATAAAAGCTGTCATTGCCAGAGAAATGATACCAATCGGGCCTGAAAAGGCTGGGAAATTATCCTCCCAGAGACAGAACATTGGGGGGAAAAATGCAGATTAAAAGCACAAAGAGACACTTTGCCATCGCCCTGCCCACCCCCACCCCCTTTGCGGAATCACCGCGTTTTACATAATTCCACAGCTCCCAGTTGGAATTAATTTCACCCAAGAGGAGGGAGGGAAGGACAGAGAGAGAGATGCCCAGAGACAAAAGCAAAGCCTGCTGGAGAAAGAGATCAAAAGATATCTTAGGATTCTAGATTTCAAGCTGCCAGGGGCCTTGGAGGGCCTCCAGTCTCAGTTTACAGAGAAGGAAACTGAGTCCCAGCGAGGTGAAGTCAAAAGCCACCAGGATCCTGAACAGAGGAAAAGGGAGAGCTGGGATTCCTACTCTGGTCAGCTGGGAGAGGGGCAAGAGCATTCTGTGGCTCCAGAGTCTGGGGACCTGGGTTCAGAACCCACTCTCCATGTTTCCATATGTGTGACTGTGGGAAAATCATCTAAAAAATGACAAAAAATGACAAAAATCTTTGTTATCTGGATTAAAATGTTAAAATGAAGGGTTGCATTAGATGGTTACCTGTGTGACTCTGGCCAAGTCCTTTCCCTTCTCTGTAAAATGGGGGGATCGGATGACCTTTAAGGTTCCTTTCAGTTAGAACTCTATGATCCTAGGGTCCCTCCAGACCCATCTAAAACTGGAGTCAGATGATCTACGAAAATACAAATAATAATATTCAATCAATTAACAGGCATTTATTAATTGCCTGACTGGTACTGGCCATACAAAAATCAAAAGTGAGATAGCCCCTGCCCTCAGGGAGTTTACAGTCCATTGGGGGAGACAATATGTTCCTATCTAGACACAGACCAAATAAATATAAGGTAATTCTTTGAGCATGAGCAACTGTTTGTCAAGAGCTCTGTGGTTTCAATAATGCTTAAGCAGGACTTGGGTTCAAATCTTTACTCTGCCATAGAGTACTTGTGTGACTTTGGGCAAGTCACTTCTCTTCCATGGGTCTCAGTTTCTTCATCTGTAAAATGAGAGAGAGGGCGAATGAGGTTATTTCTAAAGCTCCTTCCAGTTCCAGATCGGGCTTCCTCTTATTATCGTAACTGGATGGGGGATGCCCACAGAACCAGGAGGGATGAGCAAAGAGCCTGGTCTAGGAAGGGAGAACTGAGAGCCATGCTGAGCCCACACAGACCCCTGGCAAGGTAGGAGGTACCTCTGCCTGGCTGTCTCTGAAGTTAAAGGTCTGCTGGCCTGTCCTTGATTGTTGTAGTAGCGATGGGCCCTGGTTGGGGAGGAAGGTTTCATCTCTTTTTGTCTTGGGCCTGGTAGGTCTGTGCTGGCTAGGGTTGTTCCTCTCATCCTACGCCTCCTTCAGATTCTCTGTCCCTGCCTCCCCCAGAGTCCTGCAGGCTAAAGTCTGGCTCTTAGTATCTTTGCCTACCTGCCTGCCAGCTTGTCTGTCTGTATGTCTGCTGGTTTGTCTGTCTCTCTGTCTGCCTTCCCACCTGCCTGCCTGCTTGTCTGTCTGCTGGTTTGTCTGTTTCTCTGTCTGCCTTCCTGCCTGTTTGTCTGTCTTTCTTCCCGCCTGCCTGCCTGCTTGTCTGTCTTCTGTGTCTGTCTGTCTGCTGGTCTGTCTGTCTGTCTGTCTCTCTTCCTGCTTGTGTCTGCCTGTCTGCCAGATGTGTCCATCTGTCTCCCTGCCTACTTGTGTGTCTGTCTGCCTGCCCACCTGTCTGGTTGTCCTTCCCAAACCCTTCTTTGAACAAGAATTCCCTCTCTCTTGCTGGACAGAGTCATAATAATCATGATAAGACCAGCAGACATTTGCATAGAGCTATAGTTTGCCAAAAGCCCTTTTCTGACATTCTCTTTAGCTTCATGACCATTGTGGGAGTGGGGTACTATAGGGGTTATTATACCCATTTCATAAATTAGTGATTGAGTCTTGAGAAGTACAGTGACTTGCCCAAGGTCACACAACTAGGCAGTGCCAGAGGGGATGTCCCCACTGAAGTCTTCCTTAGTCCCAGTCCAGTACACCAATGGGCCAGCTTCTCTGGGAAGGGCCCAAACCATGGGTGTGATTTGGGATAAAATGACTTTAGATCAGGAAACCTAGAGCTGAGCAGTCCTATTGGTCAGGCAAGTATTGGGCGTTCTCCCTTCTTGTAGCCCACTGTGAACTTTCTCCTTCCTTGCCTGGGTAGCTGGAGCCCTGGGAGGGGAGACACAGTTTCGGCCATCACCCTGGTGGAGGAAGCTGCCCCCTGCTGGAGATCAGAAGGCCAATGTCAGGGAGGGAACTAACCAGAGGGAGGAGTCTCAATGAACATAACAAGAAGGGTCCCTTCCCCCACACCCTTTGGGGTCAATGTTCTCCGTGGACAGGAGCTGACTGCCTGGAGTTTGGGGGAGGGGTCTAGGCATGAGATCTCCTAAAGAGAAGCCCACAGACAGAGGCACCTTTGCTCAAGGGAGGCTTGGACTCAGTGGCCTTTGAGGGTCCTTTTAGCTGTAGGGAGCCAAGAATCTCTGATTCTAAGTCACAGAATCAGGGGATGAAGAATCTGAGAAGTGGAAGGGACCTCAGCAGCCATGCTCTAAAGGAGTCCTGTCTATCACATGGTCATCCAGTCTTTCCTTGGTCATCCAGTCTTTCCTTGAAGGCCTCCAGTGATAGGGAGCCCACCACCTCCCAAGGCAGCCCATACCCCTATTGGGAAGTTCTCCTTGGTTGGAAAGATTTTCCCCATATCCTGCCAAATTTGCTTCTTGGTAACTTCTCTACCCTCCCTCCGCCCCACTGCTCCTTTAGAACCAAAGAAAACAAGTCTCCTCTGTGGAAGACGTCTTCAAGTGTTTGAAGATAGCTCATAAACCACTGAGGTCTTCTCTTCTCCAAGTTAAATGCTCCTATTTTGTCAATGGATTCTAGCTGGTTGTGGTCTCCAGTTCTGTTACCATTCTGGCCACCTCCCCTCTGCTTCTCCAGCTAACCAACATCTTCCCTGAATGGTCAAAAGAACATAGTCTGAGATCTGGGGCAGGCACTGGCATGATTACCTCTCTACCCCTGACAGCTCAGCTTCTCCTAATGTAGCCCAAGGTCCCAGGAGCTTTTCTGGCTACCACGCCACACCACACTCACATGGCTGACTCACATGGAGCTTGGGGTCCACCAAAACCAGAAGATCTTTTCCAGAACTGCTCTCCTCACTCTTTACTTACCTCATGTACTTTGTAATCCAGTGACCCTGGCCTTGACAGCACCCTAAAATTCAATTCTGGGCATTTTCTCTGTCTATCTGCCATACCTGGAGTTCTCTCCCTCCTCATCTCCCACCTCCTGGCTTCCATCAAGTCTCAGCCAAAGTCCTGCCTTCTCCAAGCAGCCTCTCCAGATCCTCATTAATTTAATACCTTCCTTCTACTGGTTTTCTCTAGTTTACACTGTCTATGGTTTGGCTGTACATAGTTGTTCACATGTAGTCTCCCCCATTAGACTGTGAGCTCCTTGAGGGTAGGAACTGTTCTTTTATATCCCTAGTACTTAGCACAATGCCTTGCACACAGTAGGCACTTAATAAATGCTTGTCAACTATCCACTCTTCTATCATACTTGTGAAGTTGACTTTAGTACCCAAGTACAAAATTTCCCATCTGTCCTTATTGGATTTCCTCTTTTCATAGCTGGCCCAATGCTCCAGCCGGCCAGGGTCTTCTGGGACCTGCTATGACATCTGCAATGATAGCTGTTCTTCCTAGCATCATGTTAGATGCAAGTTGGATAAGGATGCCATCTATGCCTTTTTCCAAGCCACTGTTAAAGTATTAAACAGCCTAGAGCCACACACAGATCCCTCGAGTACTCTACTAGAGACCTCCAACCACTTTGATGCTGAAACATCAACTAATCTTTGTATCATATAAGTAGCCTGGGTCTCAGTTTCCTTTTCTATAAAGCAAGGAAGTTAGGTACTTTGCATTTCTAACATCCTATGATCCCATGACTCCTCTGGCCTCAGTTTCTCCATCTCCAAAATGAGATTGCCTTAGATAGAGGAGGTCAGTTTTGGCTCTAAGGACCTCTCTGTGCCTCAGTTTCCCTACCTCCCCATCACTAAAATGAGGAACATGGTCTAGATCTCTGAGGTCTCTTCTAGCTCTTTAGCTCTGAGTCTATGATCCCTTATGTTTACAGCTGCATATATTTTAGAAGGTAATTTAAAGACCAAGACGAGGCCGGGGAGTAGTCAAAGAGAATAGTAACTGACTTATATGCAGTGTTTTCAAAGAGCTTTAAAAACACTACCTCATTGTTCCTTACAACACTACCATTATAGAAATCAGGACATTGTGGTTCGGAAGGGGAAGAAGTGTCTTGTCCATGGTCAGATACTACCAATAAGTGTTTGTGGATCTGAATCCAAGTGTGATTTCCACCACACCATCTCGCTTGGGCACTTGGAGGTCAAAAAGGTCTCTCTACTGAAACCCCTCCAGGCACTTCATCTTTTCAATATCAGCAGCACAGTGCAATGGACAGAGTAATAAATTTGGTATCAGGAGACCTGAGTTCTAAACCTAGCTTTCCCATATCTTACCTGCGTGACTTTGAGCCTCTGTAAAATGAGGGAGATGTCCTAGATGGACTTCTAAGGGGTCCCTTCTAGTTCTAACCTGATCTAAACCCGATCCTGTGAACCCAGATGTGTTGGCCCGGGACGTGTCCACACTCAGCATGTGCCCTACAATCTGTCCTTGATACCCCAGCACAATCTGAGCTCTTCCTTCCTCATGATGCCTCCATCTCCTCGGGAATCCATGTTTTCATTTCTGCAACACTCTGTTCTGACCCAGGGTGGGCAACAGTAAGTGTCTAATACATCGATTCACGAATCAAGCACTTATTAAGTGCCTTTTGTTAGCCATGGACTTTTATGGGCGCTGAGTGCTTAGGCGCTAGGCAACAATGAAGCCTTTTCTACTCTCAAGGAGTTTCCATTCAACCAGGGGAAACAAATACATAAATCCTGTGCGTACATTTATTAATCACCTGCTGTAGCCAGGAACATTACTGGATGTTGGCAATATAAAGACAAAATTGTCAATCTTTGAGGAGTGTACACTCTATAGAGGGAGATGGTATATATACCAATGTGTGTGTGTGTGTG
Organism: Phalanger gymnotis; assembly: GCA_028646595.1. NCBI lineage: Eukaryota > Metazoa > Chordata > Mammalia > Diprotodontia > Phalangeridae > Phalanger > Phalanger gymnotis. The sequence continues at coordinate 11,996,923 of CM053627.1, read as the reverse complement.
TGTGTGTGTGTGTGTGTGTGTGTGTGTGTGTGTGCATGCCATGCCTAACAAGGGTTCTTGGACAGGTGAGGGACAGCGGCACTGCAGAATCCATGATGCTAGCCCTCTGGAGGAGCCTGGATAGCACAGTACCCTAGAATAGGGGTAGAAGGGAGACTTGACTCTCACCACTGTAGGGCATATAAAATAATACCCCACGGGAGGCTTCTGTAGTTTGAGCCCCTAGGCCCACTCCCCAAAGGATTTCTTTCTCCTCTCTTTAACTTAGCCTCAGCCATAGAAAAAAATGTGACTGCTGCCCCTACCTCTCTGGGCAGACCATAAGCAAAGCCCCCTTCTCTGAATTCAGTGAGGACATTGGCATTAAAAAGCTTTACTGAGGAATTAGTGGGAAAGGGAAAATAAAATATAATTAGTCCAGACTCATAGAACTGTCAGGCTATGGAGGCAGAGGGAAAAGTCTTCTGTTAACCCCATCTCTCCCTTTCCTATTCTTGCTCTGACTTTTCTCTATGTCCAGGCCAGCAGCCTTAGCAGAATCCTTAGTAACAGATAAGACTGTCCCATCCAACTAAAGGACAGTGCCAGCCCTTCTTCACACTATAGCCTGGTGACTTGAACCTCAATTCCTGGCAAAATCCAAGCACATATTATTAAAGGGGTAGTTTATGAGAGTCTGGAAAGAGAAATAGCAGTTACTGAGCCAGCATGGGATCACCAAGAATAACAGAGGTATGCTTGTAAATGTTTAACAACTGGCTCTCTGGCTGTAAACATAAGGGATCATAGACTCAGAGCTAAAGAGCTAGAAGAGACCTCAGAGATCTAGACCATGTTCACTTTCACATTTAATCTGCATAATTAAATTTTTTCTATCACTTTCTTAAGTCTACATAATCAGCAAAACAATAAGTCCAACCCTAATTTATAGTGTTTGCTCATTTCCTAGGTGTAAATGCTCACAATTGAACAATTCACTCCCCTCAACCCATAGGATCCGGCTCCAGAATCCCCCCAAGAGTAAATAATGTAAAAAGAGTTATAAAAAGGCACCTCCTTCCATTCTTTGCAGAGGTTGTAGGAGTGGATCGTATATGTGGTGTATAGAATGTCAGGCATTTCCCTTAAATTGGTTAGTTTTACTAAATGGTCCTTTGCTTCTTTGTTATCAAGGGACAGCTCTCTGAGATGAGGAAGGAAGAGGGATTCATGAGGAAATGTAGGCAACAATGAAAGGACAGAAGAGCTCAATAACAAAGGGGACAGCTGCTATCCAGCCATACCTCCACCATCTTTTACTTGTGAAGTTGATTTTTTGTATCACAGGACAAGGCTTTGCATTTATCCAAATTCTATCTTGTCAGATTTGGTCCAATGGTCCGTCTGGTCTGTCACAATCATTTCAGATCCTGACTTTGTCTTTCACTGTGTTAACTGGCACTCTCAGCTTCAGGTCATGCCCTCACCTCATTTCTGCTTTCACAGAATGGGTAGTGCTGTAATCAGGTAATGCTGTAAATGTAGCATCTTTGGCTAAAAATATAGTGTTGACAAAATCTGATTTCCCCATCAACAGCAAGAAAAATACCTGTCAAAATGTATGTCACATATATACATGGAGCACGTGAGAGACCAAATATCTCACAAAATCTTTGTTTGGGTAGGAACAAATATCTCCAACATCCTGGTGGACATGGAAAGATGCAGCCTGGATGAAGGTCCAGTAAAGTGGATTCCAGCCTTACTGAACCACCAGAGCTATCCACGGTGACTAATGGTTCAGTGTCAACGTGGAGGAAGATCTTAAAGTGTGGTGCCACAGGATTCTGTCCTCAGCCATCTTCTGTTTGATATTTCTGTTACTAGTCCAGGTGAGAACTAAAATGGAATCCCTTTCAATCTCGTACGTGATGTAAAGCTAGGAGGGAGAGGTAACACACAAGGTGATTAGAATTAGGATCCTAGACAATCTCAAGGGCTAGAACAATGGTTCACATCAAACAAATTTCAGTCTAATAGGGATAAATGTAAAAACTCCTACACTTGGGTTCAAATAATCACCTGCACAGGTGTGGAAGAGAAGAGACATGTCTAGACAACAGTTCCTCTGAAAAGCATCTAGGAAGAGGCTTTACCAGACTCCAAGCTAACATGAGTCAACAGTGCGTCACAGCTGTTAGCAAACAAGCGCTGTCACAAGGTGCATTAATCAAGGGAAGCGATGGTTCTGGTGTGCCCTCGGCCGGTCAGACCACACGTGGGACACTGAGTCCCATTCCGGGGACACCGATAAACTGGAGTACGGCCACCTTGGCAAGAAGGCTGGAAACTCCACATTATTAGGATCAACTGAAAGAGTTATGTTTTGGCTAAAGAAGAGAAAATTTAAGGGGGACACAAGAGATCAGCGACACATAGCGGAGGAGTCTGAAATCTGGAGCTGGGCAAGACCTGTGAAGTCCCATCTCTGATACTTATTAGCTGCGTGACCCTGGGCGAGTCACTTAGCTTATTTCTGCCTCACGTTTCCCATTTGTCAGTGGGCTTAATAAGAATCCTACTATTGTGAGGATCAAACTTAATTGGACATGGAAAGCATCTTGTGAAGTTTATCACACCATATAAAGTCAGTCAGAGTTATTATAGCACTCTTCAAGCATTAGGGACGTGAGATTTATATCTAGAAGGGAATTTAGAGGTCATCTGCTGTAAACCCCTTTAAAGATGTTAAAATGAGAGGGGGCGGAGCCAAGATGGCAGCTGGAAAGCAGGGACTAGTGTGAGCTCCCTGCCAAGTCCCTCCAAAAAACTATAAAAAATGGCTCTGAACCAATCCTAGAACCACAGAATCCACAAAACAGCAGAGGGAAGCAGGGCTTCAGCCCAGGACAGCCTGGATGGTCTCTGGGTAAGGTCTATCCCGCACGGAGCTGGGAGCGGAGCAGAGCAGATCCCAGCATGGGCAGCAAGGACCAGCCAGACCAGGAGCCGGGCGGAACGTGCCCTAGCACCCTGAATCAGTGAGCTGCGGCAGTTGCCAGACTTCTCAACCCACAAACACCAAAGACAACAGAGAAGGTTAGTGGGAAAAGCTGCTGAGGACAGGCAGTTTGCAGTTCAGCCACTGCCCCTGGAGCAGCAGAGGTTGGGCAGCTATAGAACTACAGCTGCAGTTGCTTCTGGCCCCAGGCCCACCTGGTGGGAGGAATTAAGTGGTGGATCAGAGCAGGAGTGAAGAGCCTGCTGAAGATCTAAGTCCAGTCCAGGTTGGGGGTTCTTGGGGAAGGAGGAGTGCTGATGTGGCAGAGCTGGCGCATCCCCCTAGGCTTGGAACATAGAACTCTTTAGTCTACAAGCAGTCATACGCTGCTAAAAAAACTCAAGGGTCAAGTGAGTTGGCTGGGAACATGGCCAGGCAGCAAAAAGTACCCAGATTCAATCTCAGACTCTAGAATCCTACTTTGGTGACAAAGAAGACCAAAACATACAGCCAGAAGAAGTCAACAAAGTCAAAGAGCCTACAACAAAAGCCTCCAAGAAAAATATGAACTGGTCACAGGCCATGGAAGAGCTCAAAAAGGATTTGGAAAAGCAAGTTAGAGAAGTAGAGGAAAAATTGGGAAGAGAAATGAGAAGGATGCAAGAAAACCATGAAAAACAAGTCAATGACTTGCTAAAAGAGACCCAAAAATATACTGACAAATGTACTGAACAAAACAGCACCTTAAAAAATAGACTAACTCAAACGGCAAAAGAGCTCCAAAAAGCCAATGAGGAGAAGAATGCCTTGAAAGGCAGAATTAGCTAAA